>JAMPIV010008314.1:0-600000 GCA_024509875.1 Oreohelix idahoensis | reverse complement strand
CTGCCAGGACTTCACCAGATGTCGGGCGACTATGCTGGGGTATGTAAGCCCGCAGTCAAATAAGCATGTAGTCTCCGTCCCGTTCACTTCGGCTGGTCCACTGTTGGAGAACAACTTCTCTGACTGGAAGGGTTTCCACTTCTTCCCTTGTTTCACCCTCACAGGCCTTAAACAAGCCACCTGATGAGCGGGTTGTTTGTTTGGGCACCGTGTTGTCCAATGAGAGATAGTCCGACAGAACCTACAATATCTCTCATTATCTCCCCGGTTCCTGACGGGTTCATGAGAAGTCGGCCCCTGTGTTCTGTTATGCGGCTGGGAGCGCATGTTATGACTGGGAGGGGGCTCCTTTCGAGACGGCCCTTGCTGCTGGTGAGCTGAAGAGGAAGGCGAATGCGATGAAGATGCTCCTTTGTCCGGGGCTGGCAGGTCAGGGTGTTTTCTTTTCTGGCCCAGTACTTCGGCCTGTGCCGTCTGGAACCTTTCTGCAAATAGAATTATCTGGTCCAGTTGCTGGGCGCCCTGCTCTGCCAGGTACTTCCTTAAGTCTGGGGACATGTTGGCCTTTATCTGTTCGCACATGATGAGCTCTTCGAGTCCTTCAAATGATTTAGCCAAACCCGACAACTCTCTCCAGCGAGTGAGGTAATTCCTCAGCCTCTCTGCGAACTGGGGAAAACTTTCTCCTTTCTCCAGACGACTTTCCCGAAACATTGTTTGGCACTTCCGGGGAGTCCATTGGAATCGCTGTAACAGGGCGTTCCGAAGTGCCTCAAAGTTATTCTGGTCATCTACTAGCATCTTGCTATAGACGTCATACGCATGTCCTCTTAGTGATTGAGATAATTTGAGACACCAAAGACTATCCTCCAGCCCGTATGCCTTTGCCATTCTTTCGAATTTTTCTAAAAACACCTCAATTTTCTCATTTCCATTAGGAAAAGAGTCCATCGGAAAATTCATGGCTGCCATCCGGGGCCCTCCATTTCCTGCGGTGTCTGCTGCCACTGCTCCGGGGGAATCTCCGTTAGCTGAACTGCCTTCCGAAGCTCGGTACTGCAGTTCCAGAGAACGCTGGGCAAGTTCATCCTGTCTTACTGCTGCCTTCTCCCTCTCTTGTGCTTCCCTTTCTGCGGCCTTCTCCCTCTCCTGTGCTTCCATTTTCCGAAGTTCCATCTCGGCCTTTCTCTCCTCTTTCTCTACTTCCCTTTTCCGAAGGTCCATCTCGGCCTTTCTCTCCTCTTTCTCTAGCTGGTCGTGCCTATCCTTCTCCCTCAACATGTAGGCCTTAGTTTCCTCTTTGTCCATACCTATGTCCTGAGCAGCCTCACGCCAGGCAGCTCGTGACTTGGCCGTATCTGCCATCTTACTTGCGAACTGCTGTAGTCTCAAGAACACAGAAAACTGATAGAAAAAAAAAGAAACAAAAAGGAAGGAACTACCTGTTACCTGCTAGGAATCTGCTGTCGCAAAAACCCGCACTCAGACTAGCACCAAGTCTGACTACTAACTACCTGAAAAAAAGTTATAGTTATCCAGCTATCCAAAACCCGAATTTACTTTCCTGTTAAGAAAAAAATTCAATTAGCCATCAATTACCTCTAAGTCATAAACAACCTTACTACAACTAACATCTAAACTGACTGTAACCTGTGGAAAAAACTTATAGCTGGATCAGTCTTAATATAGCTCAGTCTAGGGGATATTAAAGAAATCTATTTTTCAGAACTTCCTACCGAGACAATCTATGAATATAGATCACAGAATTGATCTCAACAGAATGATCCACCGGACGACCGCCACCCACTTTGTCACGAAATGGTTTTAGGACTAAAGGCTGTCTACATATAGTGACAAGACATTAGTGAGAAGAAAGACTGAAATGATAGATTCAGATGAAAATGACAGTGCAAATGTGAAAGTGAGACCATTGGCTCCGAGGTTGAGAACCGAAGTTAACTCTCCCTCGCCACTTCGGACGTCTTAATTGCTATGGCCTCGACCCCCTCTAACTACCCTAAGGGGATAAGGTTCAATTATGATTCACATACACCACGATACAGACAACAGATAGCTACTGTACGTAATTGAAATGACTGATTCCAGCTCTAATTTCCAAGTTTTATTTACACCTATAAACAAAACTCATATACATGTCAAATACATGAAATTGCAGTGTAAGCTCTCCTGAAACAAACAAATTCAGGAAAATTACAAATGTTGTATCATCAAAACCCAACCCTTCACCCACAAGTTTCACCTGTATGGAGAGAGAAGGTAAAATTAAATGACATAAACTACACTGCACTGGGTGGGGTCTCAGATGCCGAGCCTCCACTCCAAACTAGTTATTCTAAACTCTAATATAAACTCTAAGTACACAATGAGCTGGATCTACTACGAAGTGTCCCCACCAACTCTGCACAGACTTCGTTTCTACACAACCTATCCTGAAAATCTCCTGAACTGCTACACAGCTAACTGCACCTCTGCACTTCAACAGCTGTTCTCTGCTATGATCTTCACAAAACTATGTCTCAGTTCTGTTTTTCTGGTCTACTACCTGTAGACTACACTTCAGCAGCTGTCCTCTGCTCTAAAATCTGTGGAGAGGATTTTGACCCTGTTGCTCCCCACAATTCTTGCAATTGACGACTCGGTTTCCCCACTGGCTTCTGGAAAAACTACGATTTGGTAGCTGGTTTTGCTGCTACCCCTCTGGATTTACCTGCCCGCTCCCTACTCTGGATTCAGGCCTTCGGCGTTATTATGGCCGGGACGAATCGAAATAAATTTACAACCACGCTGGCAACTTGCCGATTTGCGGGTGTAAGAAGATTGAGCATCAGAGCTCCGGATTTTCCACCAGAATCCCTTTCAACTGGAGAATGTCTTCCCTGCCTTGGGAAAACGTATTTTCTTTCGCTCCGTCCGCCACTGGCAATTAACGCACGACTTTGCGTGTCGGCGAATGCCAGAACTTTGCCGTGGGAGAAATTTTGTGGTATCAAAAATTCTGCTCTTCCCCACAAAAGCCGGTACCTGCTGTTTAGACCAAAAAAAAAAAAAAACAACAGCTAAACACACAGTAATAATATATTTCGAATAACAAATAACTCCCTTACTCTTCAACACGTAACTCCCCTCTCTTCACTCTCCCCGAGTCAAAATAAACATTGGCTGACCCAGGTCTTCCGTTCTGCATGACTGGTTACAATCACAACAGTTTTTCACTGAGGACCGAACTGTCTAAAATACTTTGGCCCACTTCTCGCTGACCCTGAATGCAGCAAAACGTTTAACACAAAATAACTAGACCTCTCTAGGAATTCCTAAAATTCCCGTCAATAATCTTAAATCACATCAAAATGATAATACAAATATTATTCTCTTTTAAAAGAAATAATTACATCTCCGTCTTCTTACTCAGAACCACAATACATAATTAATAACGTATAACCCTGTTAGATGCTAGCATACTGCCTAGAAGTTATACATAACCCCAGGTTATCAATTTGAAAACCCCGTAGTTACAAACACGTGATTACAATTCTACCACCACGTGCTTACAAATTACACCTCTCTCACTCCCGTCCACAGATAGATGTGTAACTATATAAATAACTAGCAGCATTACATTCTTAATAAAATTACAAATACACACGCTCTCGTCATTCTGCAATTAAATGTAATTCGCAGATGCGGGTTTCTCTACAGACCTGCTTTGCAATAATACAAAGCACGCCCGCGGCAACTCAACTTTTAAACCCAGCTTAAATACCGCTAGTTCTTCAATAAGGAATTATTATGAACCTCTTAAGTTTCTCAAGTCTATCATTAAGATCGTATTTGATGGCTCTGGCGTTAAGAATTAACGTTAAACTTAAACTGCGCAAGAAAACTTAACGATACGCCTAGGACTGGAAAATTAAATAGAGTATCATGCAAAAATGTATGCTTACCAAAACTCGAATTTTCCCACTGAAAGGCAATCGACAATTTTGACTCAGGCACGCGGCTGGCAATTACATTTAAGAGAACGAAAATATGAAATGCGAGCCTATTTATACTCATATAACAGCACGCTGACCTCGTGACGTCATATACGCGGCTTTTGTTCCTAGCCCAATGATTTCAAATGCCGTTAGCTCTCAGCCAATTAGAATTGTAAACAATACTGATGCAACCGGTACTGCTAGACGAAGAAACGGGATTAAGCTCTGCCCTCTACTGCCAATTGAAGCAAAATGGCCGAAATATATATATATATATATATATATATATATATATATATATATATATATATATATATATATATATATATATATATATATATATATATATATATATATATAAAATCCCGAAAAATGCGTCTAGCCGCCTGTCATATCTTTAAAAGAAAAACAAACTGGTGCAAATCTGATCAAGGCTCTATAGTCTTAATCTAGAATACTACTGCAACAATTCCCTACACACACACTCTAAACACATAAAGAAGAACCATAAAGCAGATGAGATCAAACTCCCTCGTGATCTCACTCTGAAAAAACGTAAATAATAGAAGGAGAAGAAACATAGAGAAGGATTACCTGTAATCCCTCCTAGAAAAAGTGAACAAATTGCAAGGAGAAAAAGACATGGGCCATTTGAAAGACAGAATCTCAGTACTTTCGTCACAATCGTCGAAGTTCAACCTAAAATGTGGTAATTTAAAGTTATAATAAGGTTTGTTTTGATTGGATGAAGATCCATTTTGAGAATTATCATTCTGGCTCGTATTAGCACTTTGTGCCTGTAATCTTGCAGTTTCCAACTTAAGACGTGCCAATTCCATTTCTTGTTGCCTTATAATTTCCTCTCGTTTCATTTTATTTTCTTCTTCTTGTCTAAGTTCTTCTTTCTCTCGTTTAAGTTCTTCTTTTTCTCGTCTAGCAATTTCTCTTTGCTTTTCTAATTTAAGTTCACGTTCTTCTTCTTCTCGTCTAAGTTCTTCTTTTTCTCGTCTAGCAATTTCTCTTTGCTTTTCTAATTTAAGTTCACGTTCTTCTTCTTCTCGTCTAAGTTCTTCTTTATATTTTGCAAGTTCAGCCACTGCGTATGCTTCGAGAGCTTCTCCTTTTTTTCCAAAATCTTTCCCGTTTTTAATAAAATGGTCTAAGGTAAGCATCTTGACGTTAAATTTTTAAGTATTTAATCACTAATGTATAGTAATCACCAATAAAATCTATGCATTATTTGTACTTACTCAATGTATGAAAACTCAATATCAACAACTATAATATTATTGTATTATTAGTTGTAAATTCTACAAATATTTTATAACAAAATAATTTATATCCATAATGTTCACTCATTACATTATACCAATGTATTATACCCTGATAAATTTATGATGCAGAATTATATCATGCATCTAATATTCTCCTCAAATAATTATGGGTATAATCTCTCCATAATTATGTTATTTAATCAATTATATGTGCCAAGTAAACACTGTAGTACTAGGAAAGTGTACTAATTAATATCTGATATGTCTGTCCTACTCAAGGTAGTCCATAAATTTTATAGTTATTTATAAATATATACTATACTATTATGTCCTAGTCATAATATATAAAATGCCTCAATAGTGTATTGGACTACTACTGCAAAGTGATGACATCATCGAAGTCATCATCTAATTTAATAAAATTAATCAAATTAATTAAACATATTATTAAAATCACTTTATAGTAATATCATTAGGTTATGAGATTAATGAAAACAATACAAATGATTAACTAAAGCTTTACAAGACATTAGTACGATACAAAAAATGACATTTTCACAAATAAAATGATTTTACAAAACTAAGCATAAAAATCGGAAGTACTGAAAGGTCAGGGATTGAATCAAATCAAGATTGAACTGAATCTAGGTCAAAAAGCCGAAAAAAAAATACGAATGCAAAAACTAATGACGTCACGGGACTCATCTAACGGTTATTACAATACATATATGAAACTAAATGAAAGATAGGTCAGAAAGGACAAGATAGATTACTAACAATAATACAAAACTGAATAAAATAAAACTGAATACAGTAAAATACACCAATTATTCACAGAACTGGACACCTAACACGCAAGGTCAAATACTAGCAAATGCGAACAAACAACCCATCGGCATAATCATCAATGGGGTTCTTCGCCAAATGCGATTATTTAACGGCCCTACAGAACGATCAAAACTGATTTGGTCATTCGAAAAGACATAAAATCAGTTTTGATCCCCACCTACCGCCCACGTATATGTACCACACAACATAATATATATAAATAAAACATTCAACATTTAAAAACGAGTTGCCAAGACATGCCTATCATGGCGAAATGGACTCATAGATGCACGGTTAACCGACAAAGGTTATAATAAAATTTATCTTTTTGTGCTCGATTATTTACCACCAGCAATGCTAGTATGCACAAACGGCATAGACAAGTGTCATGAGTTTTCTTTTCCATTGCTTGGCAAAGGGTTTCTTCTTGATACATTCCATTTGTTGAAGAGGCTGTGTAAACGGTTTCCGCCTTGACTTTCAGCTAGTACTCAAAGAATGATGACGTCCATTTGACCTTTAGTAGTTATGCGTGTCGCGTCCTATTTTTGCAATCACGTGAGCGTCTTGTAATTGTAAACAGCTCTAGTCCGTATGAATGAGATTTCGGTCACTTTTTGTTTGAAAGAAAAAATTTCGTTCCCCAACACAGTGGGCACCAGTTGTTATAGACGTTTATCAATTGTTGCTGGGGTTGCAGGATCCATTTGATAATGGATGCATTATCATTGTCCTTTATATGTCAACGCCCAACTTGTAATTAATAAATACTATTGCAAAGTCTGGCCATGTCTATTAATTCCTTGATTCTCATTCATTCTTTGAATCATCGTGCTTCTATTGTCCATTACGCGAATGCTGGGTACTGGTTAGAACTGGTGAACAATGGAATAATATTGACTTGATAAGTCCAAGTATTCGAGTCCACAAATCCGACTTTTATTGACGATAACACATCACAAGTATTATTCATTATAAGCATACATCTGCAATTAAATCCATTTGAATCCATATAGTATTCTCAGTCCGTGTCCAGTAAATGAATTAGTATATACAGAACAGCATAGCTATATGCACGCGCGGTTGGGGATTCCAACAGCCGACAGTGAGCGTATGAGTCTGGCAATTATAATATTATGGACTGTTTAATAATCTTTCCTTGAAGTCGGTTATATACTAACCTTATTATCTTATTTCCTTCACCTAACTTTGGACTGACCCTGAGTCCTTACTTCGAAGTAAATATACATATATGCGGCAATACAATGCCCAACACTGGACGGATATGGGACGCGTCTTCACAGCTTGACGGTCAACGTAAAAAGGGTCTCGTATCTAAGTCACGGTGCGTGACCTATCAACGCTAACACGTCATAAATCGATCGTGTGCATAGCGTTCAGTAGTCCGTGAATTCTTAACATCAAATTATATTAAATGCTGTGACCCTAGAAATAGCACACTGCCAACCATAGCAGACGACTTCAATAAAATACCGTAACAATATACCAGGTCTTCCAGTGTAGAAAATGTTGTCCATCTAATTCCTCTTGGACTGCCCTCTGTTGTCTATGGCTGTCAAAAATAATGTTGTTAATAAGGGGCATCCCTGTCGTACTCCTGTTTTCACTTCGAGCGTTACATTACTTAATCCGACACTGCACGTAAAGTTAGAATATAGGCTTTTTATGATGGAAACAATGCGGCTGGGAATTCCATAAGCCCTCAGTATTTTCCATAGGCTGTCCCTGTGTATGCTGTCGAAAGCCTTTTCAAAATCAACAAAGTTTATGTACAGCTGTCTCTGCCATTCTGAGCACTGCTCTATAATGTTCCTGAGAGTGAATATATGATCTGCACATCTTCTGTTCTTTCTAAAGCCCGCTTGTTCTTTCCTCAGTTTATGGTCAACTGCTTTTGAAATTCTCTGGATGATTATCCTGCCTAGTATTTTGCTGGGAACTGAGAGGAGAGTAATTCCTTTCCAGTTGTTGCAGTCTGCAAGGTTGCCCTTCTTGGGCAATTTGGCAATTATTCCTTTACTCCACTCTGTTGGTGTTGTCTCAGTTTCCCAAACTTGTGCAAATAGTGGTTCTAATAGTTCTGCTGCTAGTTCACGTCTGCCTTGAATAACTCAGCATTTAGATTGTCGTGACCAGGCGCTTTTCCATTTTTTAACCCTTTGATATCTGTAATGATTTCTTCTTTTCGTGGGATGTCTGTATTTACGTCTAAGTCACTTTCAGCCTCAAGAACATTCAGCTGAGTCTCTGGTGGTTCCTTATTCAGTGTTTCTCTGAAGTGCTCTGCCCATCTTGTTTCCTGCCCCTGTGCTGTGATGATGATGAGATTTCCGTGCTTTTCTCTTACTGACGTTATGTTGTTTGCACCTCGTTTTCCACTGACAGTTTTAATTATTTTATAAACTGTGCTTTGTTCATTTCTCAGTGCTGCCTCTTCTGCCTGTCTTGCAAGGTCATCCAGAAATGTCCTTTTGTTAGCACGGGTTTGACGTTTTACTTCCTTGTCCAGCTGACTGTACTGTTCACCATACATTGCCTTTAACCTTGGAGACTTTGCTTCTGTTTTCTTTCTTTTCATTTCCTTTCTCTTTGCTATGGTCTTTAGCGTTTCTGGTATTATCCAGTCTTGGCTCTTTCTTTCCTGGAATCCCAAGCATGACTTGCTGCTTTCCTTGTATATTGGTGTTGAATTTTTGGTCGACATCATCGGTCTCTGTTCTTTCCTGGCTTTTGGTAGTCTGATATTGTCTCTTTACGTCGACCACGAAAGCTTTTCTGGTGAGGGGGTCCTTAAGTTTCGTGATGTTATATCTTTTCTGTTTGACTGCAACTGGTCGAGCAGCTCTGAGTTTCACCTTCAGTCTTGCTACTACTAAGTGATGATCACTTCCCACATCTGCGTGTCTTCTTACTTTCACGTCTTGTAGTGCATGTCTCCATCTGCCATTTATCATTATGTGATCTATCTGGTTTCTGTCTCGCCCGTTTGGTGATTCCCATGTTAACTTGTGCACTTCTTTGTGTGGAAAAAGTGTTCCTCCGATGACCAGGTTGTTAATACTGCAGAAGCTTATTAACTTGTCCCCATTCTCATTTCTTGCTCTTATCAGTCTGTTGTTGATGGGTTTCCATTCCAGTAAAGACCTTTCCATTCCTTTCTTCAGGATAATGGCTACACTTTCGTTGTGCTGATCATCCTCTCTACCAGAATAAAGTACTGTTTCCCCTGTAGCTGTTTTTATTCTCCCCATCCCTGTCCATCTGCTCTCGCTTATTCCCAGGATATGTAATTTGTAGTTCCTCGTCTCTGCTGTGATTTGTCTCAGCTTTCCTACCTCATTCATAGTTCTGACGTTCCAAAAACCAATTCTGGTTTCGAGTTTTGCGGTCAGGGCATCCGTTTTCATGTCAAATATACTACTCGTCAAAAGTCAAGGGCCACCCTATTATTTTCAATACACTTTTATATAAGCGCATAGAATGATTAAATGAAGGAAGTTTTTAGTAAAAATGGGTGCAATATCTTCCTCTGACAGTCCTCTATGCACGTTAAGCATAAAAACAACTCACCGACAACCATGGTGATCACGTGCAATTTGGTTTGCTGACCATAAATTCACATTTTTAATCTGTTTTTTCAAACTTCCGTACAACCAAACAGGTGAAGTAATCGTGCTGATTGACATTCCACGCACATTGGCGAGTTTTCGTGAACAGAGTTCACTCTTAATTTGTTTTACAATCAGCAGACTTAGGGTAGTTTCATCACTTGCAAAAACCATGCCACCGAGAAGAAGTCTTGACACCTTACAAAGAATGAGGGCTATAGCGTGGGTTGAAAGTGGTTTATCTGTCCGTGAGGTTGCTAGACGGCTTGCAGTGTCACACTCTACTATCCAAAGAATTTTGGAGAGATTTCAGGCCACAGGAAGTGTGGAGGATCGCCACCGGCTAGGTCGCCCTAGATGCACCAATAGACATGATGACCGGTACCTCTTGTTGTCAGCCCTGCGCCATCGAACAGTGACTTGTTCCACTCTAAGATGTCAGCTGAGACAAACTGAAAACGTTAATGTTAGTCAAAGCACCATTCGCAGACGTTTAAATGAATTTGGACTGGCTGCTCGACGTCCTGCAGTCAGAATCCCTCTTACTCCTGCTCATCGCAGAGCCCGTGTTGCTTGGTGTCGCGAGCACATCCGATGGACAAGGCAACAATGGAGTCAAGTTCTCTTCACTGATGAATCTCGCTTCACTGTGTCATTCAATGATGGCAGGATTCGAGTTTGGAGACGACCAGGAGAGCGATTTACTGATGACACAATTCGAGAGGTGGATCGTTATGGTAGGGGTTCTGTCATGGTCTTGGGAGGCTTCTACAGACAAGGCAGGACCCCACTCTACATCATCCAAGGCAACTTGACCGGCCCAAGATACCAGAACGAAATCTTGAGACCAATTGTTCAGCCTGCTCTGGAGGCCATAGGTGGTAATGCCATCCTCCAAGATGACAATGCTCGAACCCATCGAGCTCGTGTGGTGAATGAGTTTATTCAGCAACATGGGATCATCAGGATGGCGTGGCCAGCTCATTCACCTGACCTTTCTCCGATTGAGCACCTCTGGGATGTCCTTGGTCGAAGATTGTCAACAAATCACCCCCTTGCCAATGGATGTTGCACAGCTGACTGCATTTCTGCTTCAGGAATGGCAAGCTGTTCCTCAGGATACTCTTCGGACCCTTGTGGACTCGATGCGTCTACGCTGTCTTGAATGCCTTGCTGCAAACGGTGGTCATACACGATTTTGAAATGTCTATTTGTCCAATATCTATTGTGTGACTTTTGAAAAGGTGGGTGACACACTTCAAAGCTTCATTGCGTTTGAATGTGTGTTTCCATTTCTTTACGTGACATGTCAATTTGGTACTCAATAAATGCCGTTTTAACTGTTACCAATCACGTTTATATCAGATTTGTTTTATGGTTTCAACCAAGGTTTTTCTAAGTGGCCCTTGACTTTTGACGAGTAGTATATATATATAAAGGGCAAATAACCCACCACAACATGCCTATCAATAATTGTGTTGTGTTCTATTTACTACATGCAGGGATGTATTTAAAGTATATGGCACCTGGGGCGAATCCTACTTTTGGCACGCCCCCCCCCCCCTCTCCTCATAAAGAAACACACGTGCAAGTATATTTTTAGCACTAAGTACTATCATAATAGTGTCCTATGGCACCCCCCTCCTAGCTGTAACCTGGGGCGGGCCGCCCCCTCGCACCTCCATTAGTACACCACTGGCAACCTGTACTGTTGACGTCACTAATTCTTCTGTGGTCTCTTCATTCATTTCATTTTCACTGCAATATCATTGGATCTTTGTAGGTCAAAGTATCATGGTTAATTCACCATGGAAAGAAAGAAAGTCCTGCATGCTCTTTTAAAGGGTGTTCAATTTGGGTTTTACGGTGCTATGCGTGTCATTTCCGTATTTTCCCGACAAGGTGGCGAGATTTTTGAAGTTGTTCGCAACAGGACCTTTCACTTACACAAATAGTAATATGGGGATAAAGTTAGATGTTGTGCAGCAACTCTTTTTCAATGGAGGTAAGAAAGAGAGTTGTCCAGTGTTATATAAAACCATTACTGACATACGGAAGTGAGTCGTGGACAATTAGTAAACAGGCACGGAAAGCACTAGAGGCCACAGAGGTGTGGTTTTATAGAAGAATGTTAAAAATACCATGGATGCTAAAATGAGTTATAGGTCAATGCTCAAAGGAAACTTATTCCTCAAGGTAGAAAAAAACAATCCACCTTTTTTGGGCATGTTGTGAGAAGAAGGAAACTGGAATACATCGTGACAACATAAATGATAGAAGAAAAATGAGATAGGGGACGACAAAGAGAGAAATACTGGACAGTTTGAACTTTGACATCATGGCATGGAAAAAAGTCAACGACAGAATTTATCAAAAGTACTGTAGACAGGAAATTGTGGAGAGACATGATCATCTACGCCACCAGATATGGTACTTGATGATGATGAGCTTGATTCTAAACTTTAGATTTTTATCTGGCAAGAAAGCAGCAGCAATACATTTTTTAGGAAGCACCAAACACCTCCCATGTGTACCCTCTGTACCTCTCCGAGGAGGCGTTCCTACCCAACAGGTTAGGGACCGCTGCATTGTTTTGTAGCCCATTGGCTGTAAGCAGAAAGGGAAACGGAAGTAGCGGATTTGTTTACAGAGCAACTGTGGAAACGAGAGAGCTTCAAGTGGAAGACACTGTTTTTACCTTGACGGCGCTAATAACAATGACTCAGTTTTCAGTAAATTCGCACAAGATAGACAGAAAACATAACACGGCCATTAATAAAAATGAGCAGGATGAGAAAGAAAACAAAGATCAGCTTCTACCGTATGCAGCAATAGTTAAACATTGCATCTACGAGAATGACGCTCACCGACTTCAACGGTAAACTATGTCGGTTGAAACGAAATACAGGGGGACATCTTTTTCGACACCATCCAAATAAGTCTCTCACGTCTTTTGGGTTCGGATTAAAATTAGGGTTTAGCTTAGAATTGCTAACTCATTCCCTTATTATTGCGCCTCTTAATTTTATTTTTTTTTAAGGCGTGTCGAGCACACGGTTCTCATCTCATCTCATAATCGGAACCTCTTCTACCCGGTAAAACAGGGTGTAGAGGTGACCCAAAGAGCACAAGGCTCACACAAGGCTACACTTAAATTTAAACCTTGCTTAAGAAGAGTAGCCCTGTACTTTAAGTCACAACAGCAGAAAATTGGGATTAGTCTGTCTTCTAATCAGGCCCATTTAGAATCTTCTAAATCTAATTATGTCAAATCCAGTTTGACTTTAAAAGTTGTAATTTTCTTAAGAAATTGTGTTTATCCTAAGAAGAAGACCATTAATTGCTAAGAACCATGTTTTTGTAACTCATTTTCATAAAGCTTACACATTTACACAAATTCGTGTGAAATTAAAAGCGCAGAAAATTTCCTCATAATAAAACTATTGTCACATAAGATTTATGAGATCTTAAAAAACTTTACCTTTTTTTTAGTAATGTATAATTTAGTATAATTTGTGATTATTTTTAGACACAAAATTTAAGGGTCTACTAAAGTTATCAAAAAATATATTCTGAGAAATGTTTTAAAATACACTCGTGAGCTTTCATTTCAACTGTAGTGCTCATACTCAAAAAGTGAAATATAGCATTAAAATTAGGATGAAATGAAGAACAGTGGGCCGTGTGTTTGATACATCTTCAAAAAAAGAATTCAGACATGCAGTAATAAAGGGTTAGGAATCCTAAACCTAACCATAATCCTAACCCTAACAATGTCGGGGACTTATTTATATGACATCAAATAACATGACCTACTATCCTTCATTTGAGCCCTATTTTTCTCTTTCCATCTGCCAAAGATATCGACAACCGAGCACAATCTTCATAGCTCACTCGATTATTCTGATCTGATAGGATCATTCATGTTGAGTTTAATTGATTGGTGGAAATATCCAGTCACCCTGGTAGATCCACCATTATAGTGAAAAGACAAGGGGTGTCCCTTAGAGAGTTCTTCTGCCTGGTGCCGCCCAAAGAAGTGAAGACAAAAACTTGAAGAGATAAAAGACATTTCATCAATGAACTGGCCGTAGAAGCTGAAAATGCTGCAAGAACTGGTAATAGTAGGTGCCTTTATCAAATTACAAAACAACTATGTCACCAGCCTACTGCTATGGAAACACCTGTTAAAGGTAAATTAGGGAATACCAACAGAAAAAGAACAAATGAAGAGATGGGCTGAGCACTTCATGGAAGTGCTAAACAGACCACCACCAACAGTAACACCTGATTTTAATAATGAAACACCCACAACCACCTTGCCAATAACTTGTGATGAATTCACGCTGGACGAGATCAAACAAGCCATTAAAAGATTAAAAAATTTTAAAGCTGCTGGAGTTGACGAAATTTCAGGGGAAATGATTAAAGCAGTTAATGACAACAACCTCTTGAGAATTTTAGATATTATAAATGAAGTATGGAGAGAAGAACAACCACCACAACAATGGAAAGACAGTATTATTGTAAAATCGCCACTTATTATCACCTTCATCGATTTTCAAAAAGCCTTTGATAGTCTACTTACTTACTTAGTCGTTCCCCTTCTACCGTGAGGTGTATAGGTTTGGAAGAGAGAGCGCCAGACTATTCTATCGGCTGTCTTCCTCCTGGCCTGGTTCCATTCTAGTCCTCGGTCCTTCAAAGATTGTCTAATGTTGTCCTCCCAGCGGACTCTGGGTCGTCCTCGGGGTCTGGATCCTTGGCTCTTTGTTTCCCATGCTTGTCGTGGTAGCCGATCTTCTCCCATTCTGCAGACATGGCCAAACCATCTTAGTTGGGACTGTTCTACTTGGGTCTGTAGGGGGTGGCATTTTAGGCCTTGACGTATCGTCTGGTTGCGTACCATGTCTCTTCTTGTTACTTCAACCACCTTCCTCAGATACCTCATTTCTGAGGTTTGGATCTGGCTTTTATGGGTTGTAGTCATTGCCCATGACTCGCATCCATATGTCAAGACTGGGACATAGGTGGAGCGGTATGCAGCCATCTTCGTTTTCTTACCAACCTCTCTCTTGCTGAGGAACCTCGATTTATGGCCTGAAAAAGTCTCCCAGCTGCTGCTTTTCGAGTGGCCAACTCTTCTTTGATGCCTCCCTTTCGGTGTATAATAGCTCCGAGGTATTTAAAGTGGTCAACCTGCTCCAGGACCTGTTCTCCCAGCTTAATCTGATGCCTTCTTTCTTCTCGTGATATCACCATGGATTTTGTTTTAGAGCTGCTTATGACCATCCCTCTCTTCTCCAGCTCTTCCTTCCAGACTTGCAGGTTGGATTGGAGATGTGCCTCTGATTTAGCAATCAGGGCAACATCATCAGCAAATGCCAGCTCTGAAATATAGACCTGTCTCATCTTCCAGTACCCCACTGAATACTTTCTTGTTCTCTCCTTACATGCCTTGATGACATCGTCCATAAGGAGTATGAAGAGGTAAGGTGATAGGATATCACCTTGTCTTACACCACTGGTGGTCCTGAACTCTTCTGACTTATGGTTTGCTGTCCTCACATAATTTCTGCAAGACTTGTAGAAGCTCTGTATAGCATGAATCAGAGGTGCTGGAATATTCTTCCTTGCCAAACAGTCCCAAAGTTTGCTCCAAGGGACCCTGTCAAACGCCTTTTCCAGATCTATGAAACAAAGATGGATCTCACTCTTATACTCAAGGGCCTTTTCACTCAGCTGTCTGAGTGTGAAGATTAGGTCTTGAGTACTTCGGTTTGTTGATAATCTACACCGCCCATCATTGTGGAAGATACTTACAATCTATGGTTTTCCAACAAAATATGTGAATATAATCAAAGCGCTATATGACAATGCAAGATGTTGTGTTAGAACAAATAAAGGGAATACAGAATGGTTTACAGTAGAAACAGGGGTGAAACAAGGCTGTATTATGTCACCACTACTTTTTGGAATAGCTATTGATTGGGTTATGAGAAACTATACCCACAATGAACAATTAGGTATAAAATGGACAAATGGAAAATTCCTGGGGGACTTGGATTTCGCAGATGATGTAGCATTCTTAAGTTCAACACCAAGACAATCCCAAGAAGCAATAAATAATTTGTGTCATCTCTCGGTTAAAATAGGTCTCCAAATAAATGCCTCTAAAACTAAAGCTATGAACTTTTCTAACGAGACCTTTGATATCATCTTGAACGGGGAAAAACTACAGAAAGTTGAAAGTTTCAATTATTTAGGCAGTAAAATGACTCAGGATGGTGACACAACAAGAGAAATCTTATATAAAGATAGAATTAATGAGATACTGAATCTAAGAGATACTGCTGGAAAGTCTCCATTAGATCTCACTGCAAGTCTAGGAAGAACTGAATTAACAAATCTACTCATACAGGGTGGAGCAGACATCAACAGTCTTACATCAAAAGGTTTGCTATGTCTCCTAATGAAGTTATAAGATAATTCACAGAACATAACAAGATAGGTAACTCAATGAAGCAGCAGAAATAGGTTAGGAACTTCTTCCTGTAGGTCAAGAGGTCACTTTTTGATTGAGGTCAGTAATTTTACCTTCATTCATTCTTTCCCTTTCAGTTCCATGAGGAGCATGGGCCTTCAACAAATTCATGCCAAGTCTTCATGTCCTGTGCTATCTATTCAGTCCCTTTCATGCCTATCTCCAGTTCTCTTCTCCATGCGTTATTTTGTCTCCCTGTATTTCTTACCCTGGGGATTCCAGAGCAGGGAGTACCTTGTAAAGCTATTGGCTGGTTTTCTCAATGTGTGGCCTATCCAATGCCAGCAGTTTTTCTTCATCTCCTATTCTGCTAGTGTTTGTCTGGTTCGTGGCATCAGTTCCACATTAGGGACCTTGTCATACGATTTCAGTCCTTCTACTCTGTGCATCCACATCCTCGGTGTTTCGTGGAAGGACAAAGTGACAGATGTCGAGGTGTTGTCATGCACTGGTCTTCAAAGCATGTATAAACTGCTTAGACAGCCCATTGGGAGCCGTGCTTGTGTAATAGTTACCATACTGCGCTAGCGATCGGGTGATCCAGAATCAAGCCTGGGCGACGACATTTGAAGAAGTGTGGTTGACTTGGACTGGAGCCCTGTGTGGTGGGTTTAGATGTTAAGAAGAATGGTGTGCATATAGTTGTACTTGAGTGAGATCAACTGTGAAGGTCTCTGAGGTAAACAATGGACAGCTGTGTTACAGAGTACCTTTCTTGTTACCACCCTACAATCTCACTCTAAGTTATATTTTTATTGACTAGCGTGACTGAAAGCTACATAAAGTGTCTAGGGTATTGTAAGAGTGTTGTTAAAGAATCTCAATACAAAAACATATACAAACATATATTAAATACTATGAGAAACTCAACTAACTCCAGCTGTTAAATTTTATATTTAAAATATTTTTTGTTAAACTTTATTGGTCCTGAGCCTAAAGTTGTGTTGGTCAGGACTATATTTCAATGAGAATCAATTTAGATGGATAAATATATTTACAAATATATATAAAGATATTTACATACAACAGACAATATGTCCATAGTACATTGTTACAAATTCTCAAGTTGATATTAATTACTCTATTTAACTACTGGTACAGGGAGGCAGGGTGGGGATCATCATCATCCCACCATTCTTTTGTTTCACTAGAATTGTTTATGTTAGTCTTTTGGAGGAACGTTTTAGTCTATACAGGAGATTTTTCTTTAGTCATGATAAGTTTTCCCAGGCCAGATATTTCACTTATCTGGGTCCTGGAATCACAGCAGTTGCAGTCAGTTGGCCAAACACTTCAGTCTCCTCTGGTCTTGTACGTCTCTAATACCAGCAGGTGCCAGAGACTCTTAGAAATAGTGCTGAATTTCTCTATCATCGAGTACCAGCACCAGACAAGTGCCAGCAGGAACCCCTGTCAATGCAAGTTATGGTTCGGTCTTAATATCAAACTAATTCCTCCTAATTTACATGTAAACATACATTCAATACAAAAGAACATGGTCAGCTCTCTCTGACAACCCTGCTTCTCCACTTTAATTTGATGGAACAAATGGTACCAGTTTTCTTTCTTCTTCCCTAATGGATACTACGCCTCTGTCATTCCTGCAGTAATCTTTTTCCATGCAATAAGATAGGTGTAATGTCCCTGTATGACCATCATATATATATATAGTCCTGTAGTTCTAAACTTCTTAGATGGTCCATTATATGATGTATCAACATCTAGGCCATGCCTAAGTCTGCCATGGAACCATTTAATTACAATCTTTTGTCATGGCCTTTTCTTACACACAACCCTTTTTTAATTAAAAAGTCAATAAAATCAATCTTACCACATATCAAGGAAATATTAAACAAGTAACGATGAATTAGGCAATCGAATATGGCACACTTTCATCACTGCCTCTGTTCAGACTGCTTTCTGTTGTTATTTATTTTAAAACAAAGCACAAGTCTGCTCATCGCTTCTTGCTCCTCTGAATATTTTGAAAAAATGGCAGCGAGCAGCTTACTATTTCGTTAAAGTAAAAGGCTTTGGCCAATGAGACCCAGCATCTCTTTATTTTTTGAATGAAACTTTTTTTAAAAAAAATATCTCAAACCACTATGCGTTACTACTACCAACTAGATTTGTATATTTAGGTTATCCAATAATATTTTGGCTTCCTTCAAATTTCATCCAATCCACGTCATCGTACTATCTTAGCCTTTCTTTCACCTAATTTTTTTCCCAAAAAAAATATGCTATCCAATCTAAGCAGATATGACTTGACCTGACAGTATCTCCGATTCTCTATGTATTATTACCAATATTTGATTATCTAATGGACTATTTAGATAACTAACTACATTTTCTTACTCAGCAAGTCTTCAGGTACACGAATATATGATTTTTATGGGGCTAAGTGGCTTGGTTCAAAATTCTATCTTTTTTCTATGTTAGTTGTTTATTTTTAAACTACCTCCTGTTCAACTCTTTTTCCATGTACTTTCAAGCTAATTATGGGAGTCTCTCGTAACACGTCTAGAATTACGTCATTCACAATAAGAGCTAAGCGTGTTTTCATAACCGTAGTGTCCACATTTTCTAACGTTTTCCTCGTATTCTGAAAACCGCCTAACGGCAAGGCTAGCAAGTTGGTTTTATTTTTAGAAACAATGTGAGACGTGATTTGCGTTGGGTTATCTATCCGTTCTCCTCCCTTCTACAATGTATTCTAGGCAAATGTTTCATTTGAACTTGGAAAGTGGTACATTTTCTCAAGGTTGAATTTGAAAAATAGGGTACCCTTTTTGGTTCGGCCAATGCGTTATCAAATAATACACTGAAGGCGTAGGTGACGACTAAGATTCTCGCCGAAATTTTTAGTACTATCCTATCTTTGACTTTATGCACTATATTGTTATATGTTAAATTAGATATTGTATTTAGAAGTTCACCACATATCTCCCCACTTAGAACAGACTATCATATGTCAGTTCCTACTTCTAAATACACATAGATAAATTTACTATCTATGCCTGGTGACTACTCTGATGTTCGTCGTACGGATGTCTGCTTAAAAAATCTGCACCTACATTGGTTTTGCCTGGAATATATTCTATGGTAAACTGGTATGGCTGTAGGAGCAACGACCAACGTAATAATCTAGCATTTTCATGCCTTGCTTGTGACAGACACACGAGTGGTTTATGATCTGTTTGGATCTTAAATGATTTACCATAAAGATAAATCTGGAACTTTTTTATAGCCCATATGACAGCCAAACATTCTTTTTCACTTGTTGAATATTTTTGTTCTGCTGTGTTCAACTTACGACTAGCATAAGCTACTGGGGTTAATTCCCCATCAAGTGAATTTGACCTTTGTAATAGAGCTGCACCCAAACCTAGCATCCGTTCTCACAATGAATTCTTGACTCAAGTCAGGTAATTTCAAAATAGGCCTGCTTGTGAGCTTTTCCTTCAACTCTTGGTAGGCTAATTCACACTGTGCTGACCAAGTAATTCTATGAGGATTTCCTTTGCGCGTTAAATCAGTCAATGGAGCACATATGGAGTTAAAGTTTTTAATATACTTTTGGTAGAAACCACATAATGAGACAAAAGATCACACATCTTTCTTTGTCTGTGGTCTTGGTGCTCTTTTCAACTTCTCCAGGTTCTTGGAGTCAGGGGTCATGTTTCCCTGATGTACTGTGTGGCCCAAGAATTCCAGCTTTTTACATCCAACACAGCATTTCGTCGGTCTAGCTGTCAAATTTGTCTCTCTAAGTCGATTAAACAACATATCCAGAGAGTTAATGTGTTCCTCAAATGTTTGAGTCGCTATGAGAATATTATCCATGAAGTTGGTGATGCATGGATTATTCAGGGGATCCAGTAATTTTCTCATCATCCTCGAAAACACACTCGGTGCATTTTTCAGCCCGAATGGCAACATGTTAAATTCATAATGTCCTTCCGAGGTGCTAAAGGCTAAATAAGGTCTAACCTTTGGCTTTACTGGAATCTGATAGTAGCCTTTGCTCAGATCCACTTTAGAGAAATATTTAGCTTTATTCAGCCTGGCAAACAGCTGATTTGTATCAGGTAATGGATCCACCTGACCTTCTGTGACAGCATTCAGTTTCCTGTAATCTATACACAGTCTGTGTTCTCCAGAGGGTTTTCTCAACAGAACCACACTGGAGCTGTAAGGAGATTCACTGTGCGAGATAATTCCTTCTCTCAACAGATAACACTGACAAACAACATTTTTCTTTCTTATATAAGAATAAGTGTTCTTAGGTCAGTTTCTTGCGCTGATTTCAAATTTGAAATCCGTTTATCTCTATCACGTCGGGTTCTTAAGATATTTGTGAATACATATATTTTTGGGAAACCGTTATTTGCTCCGTTTCATTTTTACTATATAACTTTTTAAAAATTAATAAAATGCAAAATAATTCTACTTTTTATACTGCTAAACGATGCATGACATATGTTACGTTATATTTCAAATAGTTACTGTATTTTGAAATAATTCTGAGTGAAATATGGCTTCTAGAAGTTGTAGAAATTCGGCTGATCTGTTCTGTTACGTGTGCGGATATTTTACCGATCGTGTTCACCAGAAAAACTTTACACCATTGCTAAAGAAAGCATATGAACTTTATTTCGATTCGAAAGTTGATGATGCAAATAAATCTTGGAAGCCAAATGCAGTTTGTTTGACTTGTGCAAATACATTGGCAGGTTGGTTACGAAAATCGCCGAAGCATAAGTCGATGCCTTTTGGAGTGCCAGTAATATGGCGTGAACCGACAAATCACGTTACTGAATGTTACTTCTGCTTGACAAATATCTATGGTTTCACTTTTAAAACTAGAAAGTCTGTGGTTTATCCAAATATTGAATCGGTTTCGAAACCAGTGCCTCATGATCCAATCACGTGTCCGATCCCAGTTCCACCAGAACAATACCCGTTGGACGTGAATGAACTTTCGAAAGTGATAGTTTACCTGCTTTAGAAACTAATTCTGACTCGGATTATGTACCGGTGAATGATGGTGTTCACTTAATTAACCATTCAGAACTTTCAGATCTAATACGTGATCTCGCTCTCACCAAAGGACAAGCGGAATTACTCGGTTCGCGACTCAAAGAATGGAATCTTTTAGCGCCCAATACTCCGATATCTAAATTTCGTCATAGACACAGAGAACTTGTTCAATACTTTGAGATGGATGATGACATTTGCTATTGCAAAGATGTAAAAGGTCTAATGGTGCACCTCGGTCATGAGCACATAGTCAACGAATGGCGACTTTTCATCGACTCTTCTAAGACTAGTCTAAAAGCCGTGTTATTGCATAATGGAAATTTATTTTCATCAATTCCAGTCGCCTACTCTGTTCATATGAAAGAAACTTATGACAATATGACTATACTTTTGGCAAAAATAAAGTACAATGACTACCAATGGCGGATTTGTGGAGACCTAAAGGTCATTGCAATTCTCACGGGCATGCAGACTGGGTATACTAAATTTTGTTGCTTCCTATGTGAATGGGACAGCCGCAACAGACAGGAACATTATGCAAGAAAGGTGTGGCCTATCAGGGATCGTATGCAGCTCGGGCATAAAAATGTAATACACGAGCCATTAGTTAACAAAGACAGCATCATTTTACCACCGTTACATATAAAGTTGGGGCTCATGAAGAATTTCGTAAAAGCGTTAGATAAAACGAGCAAAGCTTTCACTTATCTTCGAGAAATGTTTCCGCAAATTAGCGATGCAAAGATAAAGGAAGGTATCTTTGTAGGACCTCAGATTAGGAAAGTTATTGCAGACAAACAATTCGAGAACTTGTTACATGGTAGTGAACTTTGCGCATGGATGGCATTCAAATCGATCGTCGATAACTTTCTGGGAAATCACAAATCTGTCGACTATGTGCATATTGTTAAGCAGTGCATAGATGCATACATAATTATGGGCTGTAACATGTCCCTCAAAATCCATTTGCTCGATTCGCATCTTGACTTTTTCCCTGACAACCTTGGCGAAGTCAGCGATGAACATGGAGAACGATTCCATCAAGATATCGCCGTAATGGAGTCACGTTATCAAGGACGGTGGAGTGTGACCATGCTTGCCGATTATTGTTGGATGCTTCATCGCGATGTACCACATGCCATTCACCGACGAAAGTCGACTGCAAAGAAATTCAAGCCTACATAACTGTTATACTTCTTGTACAAATGATGTTGTAATACTGTATGCGTTGTTAAAAAACTTCAATTGCGTATTTCTAGAGATCCCGACCTGATAGAGAAAAACGGTTTGCAGATTTAAAAACAGCGCATTAAAATTGACCAGAAAAACATAGAAATGTTAGAGAAAGAAAAAAAAAATTTTTTTTGTTAGTCAGTGTAATCTATCTCCTCCTTCAAAGCTTTTTCCTTAGCGAACGGAATCGAATAGGCTCTCATACAGATTGGTGTTGGGTCTATGAGTTTCATATCATACTCTAATAAATTTGTATGCCCCGGTCGGTCCGTTAACACATCTGTATGATCATTCAGAACCTGTTGAACTCTCTCCCTCTGATTTTTCGTCAAGTGTGTACTGATTTTTACCTGTGCAGCGGTCTCACAGGGATGTAAAGGATATTCATGAGAGGTGAGTGGTTCCTTTTTCATTTCCATTGCAACAGACAAGGTCAGTAGGTGTGTCTCCTCCTGGTTTTCTCTGTCCAAATATTTTTTCAGGAGATTCACATGATAGATTTTCTCTTTCCCCTTCTTATCTATCTTATAATTTGTTCTAGACACCTTCTCTAGAACTGTATATGGACCTTGCCATCCAATTTGCAATTTATTCTGGCTGCCGGGCAGTAGAAGGAGCACCTTCTCTCCCACAGCTAATTCTCTGTCCTTCGCTTTCTTATTGTAATAGGCAGCATGCTTTTTCCTGGCTTGTCTCAAATTTTCATTGGCAAGTTTCCAGCCAGTTTTAAGACGAGTGGTCAGCTCGTTCACATAGTGATATGATGATGTAATGTTTTCTTCTGCCTTTTCATCGGTCCATGTTCTTAACAATGCTACATATGGACCTTTAATATTGTTGACCTATTTTTCCAGGCACCGGTATGGTCTCTTCCATTGGAAGCCTTATAGTGAGGACTTTTCTTCCTAGAATCATCAGTCACAAATCGACCACTACCAATTTTTTTCTTGGGGTTTTCTTCCCACTTTAAATTCCTTGTGAGAGATCTTCTCTCTCTTTCATCTTCACCCAGTTCACATAATTCCGACCGAGGGATTGTCGGCTTATTCTGGGGTAAAACATTTCTTTGTACTCGCTGCATAGTGGCCATTTTAATACATTCGAGTGAAGACTGTCTGTGAAAAGGGGGTTCCCATTCCCCTCTGTCCACTTTATTATAATTATTTTTCTTTCCAGGCCTAAGTTTGCCCCGTGGCATGTCTAGTTCCTGATTCATTTTCCCACGTGTGGGTGTTCCCTCTTTTTTTTCTGGCCCAGGTTTGCCATAATGCTTCTCTCGCATTTGGTTATTATTTTTCCACCCTGTGGAATTTTTCTTATTGCACTGGTCGCAGGCCTCGACAAATTTTCTTATGTCTTCCACCACTCCTGGCCAGTAATAAGACATAGATGTCCTTGTACAGATGCGACCCATTCTCAGGTGTCCACCGTCTAGAACATGTGTTTGTCTCATAACTCGTTCCCTATATTTCGAGGGCACTACCAACTGTGCACACCCGTATGATCCTGCTTTATCCGTCCGGTAAAGCAGTTCATCATCCAAATAGAATTCTCCTTTTCTAGGAGGGGTTTGGAGTTTGTCAAAACACGGCTTCAGTGATCTATCTTTAGCCTGTGCCTTCCTACACTCTTTACGAGACATAATTTTTGGTGGTTCCTCCTTTTTAGGAGTCGACCTGACCTGAAGCGTGGCCATTACTACAGGTTTCCTATTACAATTTTCGGTGTTATGGTTGTTCATCCGACAATTTTTACACCACTTCTTTCCTTGGTTAAAAGATTTTCTTTCATCATATTTCCTTTCATCGAATTGTGGGGTTTTTTTTTTGTATTCATTGCGTGGCCTATCAAACTGGTGCTTACCTTTGTTCTGTTCTCTATGGTCAAACCTATTAAAGTTTTGAGGTGCCTTAAAATTGTCTACCTGTTTCTTTTTATTACCAACTACCTCTGCTTGGGCTGCCTGATACCTCTCAGCGACATTGAGTAACTCACCCAGCCTCTCTGCACCTTGTTCCTTGAGAAACTTTCTCAGGTCTGGAGCCATGGACTCTCTTAGCTGCTCAATAAGGATCATTTCCTTAAGATCTTGGGTTTTCCCCAGAGCAGTCCATTTCTCCAAGTAGGTCTCTAACCATGCAGAGAACTGGTGATAGGTCTCACCCGACAGTAGTTTGGCATTCCAAAATTTTTTCCTATAAAATTCTCCGTTCTTTTCGTATCTTAACAAAAGAGCCTGCTTTAACATGTCATAATTGTCTTGGTCATCTCTGCTCATCTTGGCAAAAACTTCATAAGCCGTTCCCCTAAGACCCTGGGACAACTTGAGGCTCCACCTCTCTCTCTCTAACCCATATGTAGTAGCCAAAAGTTCAAATCTACTTAAATACCCTTCGATGTCATCATCTTTCTCAACAAAATGGTCTACATGAAAACCCATAGCTGAGGTTGAGGCTCCCTGACTAGCAGTGGCATCTGAGGTAAAGGGGCTGGCACCATTTTCCGGAGCATGGCCTTGAAATTCCAACTCCCTTAGTCGTAACTCGTGCTCCCTTTGTAATCTCTTCTCCTTTTCTGCTTCCCTCTTTGCAGCCAATCGCTTGTCTTCCCTTTCAGCAGCCTGTCTCTTTTCCTCTCTTTCTGTAGCCAGTCTCTTTTCTTCTCTTTCTGCAGCCAGTCTCTTTTCTTCTCTTTCTGCAGCCAGTCTCTTTTCCTCTGCTTCTATCTGTAACTTCTTAGCCTCAGCCTCCAATGCCCTAGCCTCTTTGTCAGCCTCAATCTGTAACTGTAATTTTCTTTCTTCTGCTAACTTCCTATCCTCCCTTTCAATATACTTGTCACATTCTGAAGTTACATACTGGACCAGCTCTGGTCCATCCATGCCCATCTCTTTAGCAGTCTGTACAGCGGCAGATCTGAGTTTGGCTAGATCAGCCATTCTAACTCAAGCAGGTCTAATCAGGTTCTAAGACAATCTTAAACTTAACTAAAATAAATACTAACTATAATTAACTAATTACGACTGGCTGTGACAACCTATCACTGTAAATCTCCTCTTAATTATTTTTATCTTCTTAGGGGGTGTTCCTAACCTCTACTAACACTATTAATACAATCTTGAATTTATATCCTACTGCTAATTTTTATTCCTGGAGTTAGTTAGTATATGCTGTATGAGATTCCTATTTCAAACATTCATCTATATATATGCCACATTCAAATCTCGGACTTAGAGACCCCAATATATGTGGTGGGTTTAGATGTTAAGAAGAATGGTGTGCATATAGTTGTACTTGAGTGAGATCAACTGTGAAGGTCTCTGAGGTAAACAATGGACAGCTGTGTTACAGAGTACCTTTCTTGTTACCACCCTACAATCTCACTCTAAGTTATATTTTTATTGACTAGCGTGACTGAAAGCTACATAAAGTGTCTAGGGTATTGTAAGAGTGTTGTTAAAGAATCTCAATACAAAAACATATACAAACATATATTAAATACTATGAGAAACTCAACTAACTCCAGCTGTTAAATTTTATATTTAAAATATTTTTTGTTAAACTTTATTGGTCCTGAGCCTAAAGTTGTGTTGGTCAAGACTATATTTCAATGAGAATCAATTTAGATGGATAAATATATTTACAAATATATATAAAGATATTTACATACAACAGACAATATGTCATTAGTACATTGTTACAAATTCTCAAGTTGATATTAATTACTCTATTTAACTACTGGTACAGGGAGGCAGGGTGGGGATCATCATCATCCCACCGTTCTTTTGTTTCGCTAGAATTGTTTATGTTAGTCTTTTGGAGGAATGTTTTAGTCTATACAGGAGATTTTTCTTTAGTCGTGATAAGTTGTCCCAGGCCAGATATTTCACTTATCTGGGTCCTGGAATCACAGCAGTTGCAGTCAGTTGGCCAAACACTTCAGTCTCCTCTGGTCTTGTACGTCTCTAATACCAGCAGGTGCCAGAGACTCTTAGAAATAGTGCTGAATTTCTCTATCATCGAGTACCAGCACCAGACAAGTGCCAGCAGGAACCCCTGTCAATGCAAGTTATGGTTCGGTCTTAATATCAAACTAATTCCTCCTAATTTACATGTAAACATACATTCAATACAGAAGAACATGGTCAGCTCTCTCTGACAACCCTGCTTCTCCACTTTAATTTGATGGAACAAATGGTACCAGTTTTCTTTCTTCTTCCCTAATGGATACTACGCCTCTGTCATTCCTGCAGTAATCTTATTCCATGCAATAAGATAGGTGTAATGTCCCTGTATGACCATCATATATATATATATAGTCCTGTAGTTCTAAACTTCTTAGATGGTCCATTATATGATGTATCAACATCTAGGCCATGCCTAAGTCTGCCATGGAACCATTTAATTACAATCTTTTGTCATGGCCTTTTCTTACACACAACCCTTTTTTAATTAAAAAGTCAATAAAATCAATCTTACCACATATCAAGGAAATATTAAACAAGTAACGATGAATTAGGCAATCGAATATGGCACACTTTCATCACTGCCTCTGTTCAGACTGCTTTCTGTTGTTATTTATTTTAAAACAAAGCACAAGTCTGCTCATCGCTTCTTGCTCCTCTGAATATTTTGAAAAAATGGCAGCGAGCAGCTTACTATTTCGTTAAAGTAAAAGGCTTTGGCCAATGAGACCCAGCATCTCTTTATTTTTTGAATGAAACTTTTTTTTAAAAAAATATCTCAAACCACTATGCGTTACTACTACCAACTAGATTTGTATATTTAGGTTAGCCAATAATATTTCGGCTTCCTTCAAATTTCATCCAATCCACATCATCGTACTATCTTAGCCTTTCTTTCACCTAATTTTTTTTCCCAAAAAAATATGCTATCCAATCTAAGCAGATATGACTTGACCTGACAGTATCTCCGATTCTCTATGTATTATTACCAATATTTGATTATCTAATGGACTATTTGGATAACTAACTACATTTTCTTGCTCAGCAAGTCTTCAGGTACACGAATATATGATTTTTATGGGGCTAAGTGGCTTGGTTCAAAATTCTATCTTTTTTTCTATGTTAGTTGTTTATTTTTAAACTACCTCCTGTTCAATTCTTTTTCCATGTACTTTCAAGCTAATTACGGGAGTCTCTCGTAACACGTCTAGAATTACATCATTCACAATAAGAGCTAAGCGTGTTTTCATGACCGTAGTGTCCACATTTTCTAACGTTTTCCTCGTATTCTGAAAACCGCCTAACGGCAAGGCTAGCAAGTTGGTTTTATTTTTAGAAACAATGTGAGACGTGATTTGCGTTGGGTTATCTATCCGTTCTCCTCCCTTCTACAATGTATTCTAGGCAAATGTTTCATTTGAACTTGGAAAGTGGTACGTTTTCTCAAGGTTGAATTTGAAAAATAGGGTACCCTTTTTGGTTTGGCCAATGCGTTATCAAATAATACACTGAAGGCGTAGGCGACGACTAAGATTCTCGCCGAAATTTTTAGTACTATCCTATCTTTGACTTTATGCACTATATTGTTATATGTTAAATTAGATATTGTATTTAGAAGTTCACCACACCCTGGCGAGACATTTGAGGGAGTGTCGTCGACCAGGGACTGGAATAACCTGAACGGCTCCTGAGCCGACCCAGCTCTAATGGGTACTCTCCGAAGATGGCAAGTATCTGCCTGAATAGCGAGAGGACACCTGACAGCGTACAGGGAAAATAGGATACTCACGTAAAATCAGTCTCAGGTTAGACATATTACCCTGAGATTTCACCTCGAATAATAGCAGGCGTACGTTAAAAAAAAAAAAAAAAAGACAGCCCAGACTATGCAGGCTTAGCCATGGCCACCGCACAGAAGATGGTCGCATCCCCAAAGATATCTTCTATGGACAACTGGCAGATGGCAGAAGAACAGTTGGGCGACCGCAGCTGAGATTCAAAGATGTGTGCAAGAGAGACATGAGGACACTGGACATAAAATGGCAGCGAGCAGCTTACTATTTCGTTAAAGTAAAAGGCTTAAATCGTTCAGGTTATTCCAGTCCCTGGTCGACGACACTCCCTCAAATGTCTCGCCAGGGTGTGGTGAACTTCTAAATACAATATCTTAAAGTAAAAGACCTGGGAGGATGGGTCTGCTGATTGCACCATGTGATGATGCTCTCTATGACCCCACCTCAGATTGGGTGAAAAGAAGCTCTTAAAGGGCAAGCAGAAGAGGAGAAAACATTGAAAGGAACACGAGGAAAAAAAGCAACTGAGGGCTGTCACCTCAGGGGCGCATTCCCATAGTCAGTTATGACGAGGAGCTATTATTATAATCATTACTCTGTGCAAACACCCATTTATGAAAGTCTTTTTCTGGTTGTAATTTTTGTTTCCTCACATCTTTCAGAGCCATGAATTAGGATTGACTTGACATTTGAGTTAAAGAATCCCACTTTTGTGTTGAACGCAACTTCTTTTGATTTCCATACAGATCCCAACGAAGTGAAAACTAACCTTGCCCTTTGTATTCTTCTTTTGATATCATTATTTGTTCTTCCATCAATAATATTGCTGGCTAGATGTATATATCTTCTTCTTCTTTGTTTAGCTTCAGACATTGACGTGAATATGTTGAAAGAAAGCAGAGGTCAGCTTGAGGCTGTTGGCATCTCCATAGATTTTTTCTAGGAATGGTACTGGTGATGGCCGTATGCACTTTCTCTGTTGCTCATATGTTGGGTACCTTTAGATATATGTATGATTTCACTTCATTGTCTTTGTCTTTTCTCTGTGCTTTTTCAAACGCAGTTGATGTGACCTCACAAAAGTATTCTAATATTCTTCTTCTTCCTCGTTCGTCCTGAAAAGCGATATCTGCGCCTTTCGGCCGGCACATCTGACCAGCACGGCATTTTTTGGGACTGGGTTTGCCTTCCCTCTTCGATCCCTACTCTCTCAGCCAGACTGCAGTGATGCAGCATGTTTCCAGTACCACCACGTGGAGGTGAGTAGGGTCTTGGTCAGCTCTGGTTCGCTGACGCAAGCAGTCAAGCTATGATCGCTGACTGCATTCTCTATTGCTGCGTCTGTGGGTCCCGTTCTAATATTCATCTGGTTATGGTTATGGGACAGAAAAGCCAAGTCAATAAAATATAGATCTTGCTGATTTGTCTGAGTTCCATTTCTTTTGGCTGATGTGGTTTTCAAAATCAAGTCATCAGCCAGTAGGATGAGAAATGGTGACAAATACTGCACTGGCATTTCATTAATTCAGTTTCTTCAACGTTTTATGAATGATACTATGAAAATGTTTTTTTATTCTGTTTTTCTGTTCTTTTTAAACAAGTTTACTATAAATAAATGGCTGAAATTGTTTGACTAAATTGAATTTTAGGTTGTTTTGTACTCTGTATTGTCTTTTATTGTACTTTGAACAGTAAATAAATAAATAATGGAGGAGACCTGAGTCCTGTGAAGGATAAATAAATTTGATAAATAAATTTAGGTAATTAACAGGCTTTTTCTGTCCAATGAGTGCCTGTGAATTACTTATTTACTTTCAAGTCATTAATTTACATCATTCAGTCATTGAGTACAGAAGCAACTGGGCCTTGGCGATCATGTCTCTCTATATCCTGCAGCCTTTGGTGTCTTAAATCACCGGTGTCATCAATGTTCTCCCATGATGCCATGTGGTCATTATGTCAAAGTTTATCGCCGTCTTCATCTCTTTGATTAGGATTTACCAGTTGTTGCCAGGTTCTTTTTTATCTTTGAACACACACAGGGTACACATGTCTGCATCACGCTGCAGCCTGGGCACAGCTAGAAGTATTGAAGATCCTTGTAGATAATGGTGGAAACTTGCAGCAAAAAAACGTCCATGGTGAAACTCCCAGAGATGTAGCCCTGAGATATAACCAGCTGGGATGTGTTGATTATCTGGAGATTGCAGGTAAATGATTAGTTTTTAAAATCGAGGTGTGCCCCGTTCGACCTAGACACATGGGCCGTCGGTTATATTAGGGCACTTGTTCAAATATAAAAGAAAGTGTAGTCTGTGGTGAATGTTGAGATGTGGCCCTGAGATATGGCCAAGTGGAATGTGCTGATTATCTTGATATTGCAGGTAAATTCTCACTTCTTTTCCTTTTTCGCTCCTTATGGAGCATAGAGCCATCTGTGCAGCTGGTCCCCTGGCTGGAAAACTCCATCAAAGTATCCATGTGCTCCTACAACAGTGGTTTCTGTAGCAATGTATTTTACCTGGTGAGATTGCCAGGATCATGCATATATTAATCACTTTGTACGATATACCTGAGATGGCTGTAGTCTCATTCTTTTTTTTACCTCCTCAGACACCTCTAAGGTATCTACACCAAAACTTTCACTATCATTGTAATTTGTGTGCTTCATTGCCATTGGTAATGCATGTCTCCATCTCCCAGGTGGGCTTGAACATCAATCTAAAGAAAACAGAGGTCATGACGCTCAATGTGAGCAACCCTGAGCCCATATCAGTAAGGAATCAGCAACTGGAACAGACAGACGCCTTCACATACCTAGGATGCATAGTAACACCAGACGGCGGAGCAAGCAAAGACATCAACAACAGAATGAACAAAGCAAGAACAGCCTTTTTTAGTCTAAACAACATCTGGAAGTCCTCTCAGTACAGCACAAGGACAAAATTAAGATTATATCAGAGCTGTGTGCTTTCTGTGCTTCTCTATGGTGCAGAATGCTGGAGAGTTACAGAGAAGGAAATGTTGAAATTGTCCTCTTTTCACACAACATGCCTAAGAAAAATTCTCCGAATCTTTTGGCCGAATACCATCACTAACCAAGATCTGCTTACTCGGAGCAAGCAAGAGGACATGCACACCATCATAGCTGGCAGACGCTGGAGCTGGGTTGGCCATGTCCTCAGAAGGGACCCCGATGCCATCACAAGAACAGCTAAGCTATGGACCCCTGAAGGAAAACGAAAGAGAGGCCAACCAAAAACAACTTGGTGAAAAAATTGTGGAGGCTGAGATGCAAAGAATGAACCAGAGTTGGGGCACTGTACGAAGGATGGCCACCGACCGAGCAAAGTGGAATCAATTTGTTGTTGTTCTACAAGACGCCACCAGGTGTGATGGCCACTGACTGCTTTGACGGTCGGCGGTTAAGGATCAAAGAAATAAGAAGAAGATTGTCATTGGTATTGCAAATTCAACAAATGAAAATTATCTCATCAAACAAAAAGAACTTGTCAATACTGAATTCCAGTTTTCACAGTATACATGTGTGCATGTGATTTACGAGTGGAATGCTGTACAGGAAAGATAGGCCAGTTTCTCACAGTGGATATTATTGTACTTCATTTAGCAAAACACATTTAGAATGAATATTTGGATAGAATTGATCTTTTATGATCACTTCTATAGATATCTTCTTCTTCTATGATCCTTAGCCATCGACTGTCAAAACAGCCAGTAGCCATCATGACTGGTCGCGTCTTGTAAGGCAGCAACAAACTGCTTCCACTTTGCTCTGTGACCATCCTTCATGTAGTGCCCCAGCTCTGGTCCATTCTTTGCATCTCGGCCTCCACAGTTCTCCGCCAAGTTGTTTCAGGGGTCCATAGCATTGCTGCTCTTGTGATGACATCAGGGTCTCTTCTGAGGACGTGGCCAACTCTACCCCAGCTTCTTCCAGCTGTGATGGTGTGCATGTTCTCTTGTTTGCTCTGAGTAAGCAGTTCTTGGTTGGTGATATTATTTGGCCAAAGGTTCTTCTATAGATATCAAGGCAGTCTATTATGATGTGGCAGGAAGGCCTTGTGCAAGTTCTTAAACAGTATGAAACATTTGACAAAAGGGTAATCTTAAACTTCAGCTTCCCAAATTATGAAGCCACCTTTTGAGTTACCTCCATTGCAGGAGTGATCACTTCAATGTCTTAAAAGAATCTCTTCTTGGATATACATGAGCATGGTTTTATTGGTTATGAATCAAGACCCTGTTTTATGCAACCAAACAGTTGAAAACTCTTTGATATCAGTGTCAAACATGATGGACCGTGCCTAATGCACATCATGCTGGATAAAATCCTTGAGAAGAGTCATCAATGTTATCAGGAGAGGAGATCACATCATGCTGGATGAAATCCTTGAGAAGAGTCATCAATGTTACCAGGAGAGGAGATCACATCATGCTGGATGAAATCCTTGAAAAGAGTCATCAATGTTACCAGGAGAGGAGATCACATCATGCTGGATGAAATCCTTGAGAAGAGTCATCAATGTTACCAGGAGAGGAGATCACATCATGCTGGATGAAATCCTTGAGAAGAGTCATCAATGTTACCAGGAGAGGAGATCACATCATGCTGGATGAAATCCTTGAGAAGAGTCATCAATGTTACCAGGAGAGGAGATCACATCATGCTGGATGAAATCCTTGAGAAGAGTCATCAATGTTACCAGGAGACGTAAAGGTAGTCCCATAGCAGATATTGCTGTAGTGGAGTGAAGTGTTAGAGACTTCACCATACTAGGTCCAGGATCGAGAGGTGGAGTGACTAGTTCCCTTCATCCTGCACCGAATATATAAAGGCAAAGGTTGTCCCATAGCAGATACTACCAGAAGTGAAGTGTTGACTTCCCTGTACCAGGTCCAACTTTGAGAGGCAGGGGTGTCCAGGTCTCTTCCTCACTATCTTTGCCTCCTCTGAACCCCAGAACAGAGTCTGGTACACATTTTACAGCTTGATAGACTGGAGTTTGATGCAACTGTTTAAATGAGATTGAAAAATAAAACAGTTCAGCCATCTCTGGAGATTGGAACCCGATCAGTTGCCACTATTCGCCCCCTACAACAGTAGATGATCTGGTTTTAGGGCACGAATAAGGTCAAGAAGCAGATCAATATGTAAAATCACAGACATCCTACACGAACATGGACCCTACGACTACCAATGTAACAATCTTGGATCAAGAACAAAAGCTTCAGCTCTCCATGAGAAGAGTAGACGAAAAAAACAAAAGGGCAGTGACAGTGTCTACCGCATGACAAGACAAGACAAGACAAGACTTTTTGCTGTTATCTTCTCTTCACTGATCTTTATTAGTTTTTTACTTCACTGATCTTTATTAGTTTTTTTCTTCACTGATCTCTGTTAGTTTTTTACTTCACTGATCTCTATTATTTTTTTTACTTCACTGATCCTTATTAGTTTTTTTACTTCACTGATCTTTATTACTTTTTTACTTCACTGATCCTTATTAGTTTTTTACATCACTGATCCTTATTAGTTTTTACATCACTGATCTTTATTAGTTTTTTACTTCACTGATCTCTATTAGTTTTTTTCTTCACTGTTCTCTATTAGTTTTTTACTTCACTGATCTCTATTAGTTTTTTACTTCACTGATCTTTATTACTTTTTTACTTCACTGATCCTTATTAGTTTTTTACATCACTGATCCTTATTAGTTTTTTACATCACTGATCTTTATTAGTTTTTTACATCACTGATCCTGATTAGTTTTTTACATCACTGATCTTTATTAGTTTTTTACATCACTGATCTTTATTAGTTTTTTACATCACTGATCCTTATTAGTTTTTTACATCACTGATCTTTATTAGTTTTTTACTTCACTGATCTTTATTAGGTTACAAAGGTTGTTATAGCCGGAAGCCCCCGGCGGAAATGTTTCCACTGACAGGAGAAGGGGCGAAGGTGAGTCGCTGGTGACTTAAACCCAGCAGCTTCAAGCAGATAGGCCTCGTGATCCTTGGTTGATAGCCTATCTAAGAGAAGGTAAAACTCTGAATTCAAACCACCGCTGCCTTGCAGGAATATCCAGGGAGCACCTGGGGAACACCATTCAAAGTACTGCACTTGCCACCTTTGGTAAGAAAACAGCGAAGTCAAATGACTGGTTTGATGCTTCATCAGATGTGATGACACCTGTCATTGGAGCTAAGTGCAGTGCTGCAAGTGAATATAAACGTTCACCGAGTGCTAAAACCCTACAGATCCTGAAGGCTACGAGAAGCAAAGTTCAACAAACTGCTCAACGTTGTGCAAATGACTATAGGCTCCAACTCAGAGAGAGCATCCAGATCGCAGCGCAAATAGTCAACACTAGATAAATGTAAGACGGTATAAAGAAGGCCCTTGGTCCTCAAAAATGTAAGACGGCCCCACTAAAAACCATCAGCGGAGAGAAGCTAACCGATAAGGGTAAGCAGATGGAGAGGTGGGTCAAGCACTACTCTGAGCTTTACGCTAGAGAAAATACTGTCATGCCTGCAGCTCTTGATGCTGTCAAATGTCTGCCAACTATGGAGGAGCTGGATGCTGAACCAACATTGGAGGAACTCAGCAAGGCCATTGATAGCTTGGCCTCTGGCAAAGCACCAGGCAGTGATGGGATTGCTCCTGATTTAATCAAATGCTGTAAGAGGACTCGATTACATCCCCTGCATAGGGTGCTATTCCAGTGCTGGGAAGAGACAACTATTCCTCAAGATATGCGAGATGCCAAGATTGTAACACTGTTTAAAAATAAAGGAGACAGAAGTGATTGCAATAACTACAGAGGCATCTCTCGTCTTAGTATAGTTGGTAAGGTTTTTGCCAAAGTCATCTTAATTTGGCTACACAAGTTAGCTGAGCGCATATATCCAGAGTCACAAGTGGATTCTGAGCTGGTAGATCAACAACAGACATGATCTTTTCTCTCCGCCAGCTTCAGGAAAAATCAAGAGAGCAGAAAAGGCCTTTATATATCACTTTTATAGACCTCACAAAGACATTTGATCTGGTTAGTAGGGATGGACATCAAAATCCTCCTGAAAATAGGCTCTCCTGCTAAATTGCTGGAAATGATAAAGTCATTCCATGAAGAAATGAAGGGAACAGTCCAACATGCTGGAAGCACATCACAGCCCTTTGACATTCGCAGTGACGTTAAACAAGGCTGTGTTCTGGCTCCGACCCTCTTCGGGATCTTCTTTGCCTTACTCTTGAAACCTGCGTTCAGAGATGCAACTGAAGGAATATGCCTTCACACTAGGTCAGATGGCCGTCTGTTTAATCTTTCAAGGCTGAAGGCAAAAATCAGAAGGGTCACTATAAGAGACTTGTTATTCGCTGATGAAGCTGCAGTTGTCACTCAAAGCCAACAGGAGCTTCAAAGCTTGTTGAATCGCTTCACTAAAGCATGCAAGGACTTTGGCCTCACAATAAGTCTAATGAAAACAAATGTGCTGAGTCAGGATGTGGGTGCTGCACCAGTTATCACTATCAATAACTTTGAATTGGCAGTGGTGCACTGCTTCACATACCTGGGGTACCATCAATGGCAAACTCTCACTGGACACAGAAATTGACAGCCGCATTGGCAAAGCTGCAGCTACCTTTACCCGCCTCGCATCTCGTGTTTGGGGAACCTCCAAACTCACAATGATGACCAAAGCTGCAGTATATAACGCATGCATCACCAGCACACTTCTTTATGGTGGCGAGACCTGGACAACCTATGCTAAGCAAGAAAGAAGGCTGAATACTTTCCATCTACATTGTCTACGCCACATCCTCTGCATTTCCTGGAAAGATAAAGTGACAAATGTCGAGGTGTTGTCACGTGCTGGCCTTCAAAGCATGTATACACTGCTTAGACAGCGCAGACTACACTGACTTGGCCATGTCCACCGCATGGAAGATGGTCACATCCCGAAAGATATCTTCTACAGACAACTGGCAGATGGCAAAAGAACAGTTAGGCGACCGCAGCTGAGATTCAGAGATGTGTACAAGAGAGATATGAGGGCACTGGACATAAATCCAGCAACTTGGGAGGATGAAGCTGCCAATCGCAACAAGTGGCGATGCTATCTATGGCACCACCTCAGATTGGGCAAAACGAAGCTCACACAACAAGCAGAAGAGAAGAGAAATCGTCGAAAGGAACACCAGGAAAATAAGCAGCTGAGGGCTGTCACCTCAGGGGGGCATTCCCATAGTCAGTTATTACTGAAGGGGCCATTATTATCATGATCTTTATGAGTTTTTTACTTCACTGATCCTTATCTGTGTTTTACCCATTTGTGTAGTTTGTACATGTCTTGCTCCCCAGTGAAAGCCAGTTGTGGCTGAAATATTAGCTCTTTATCTATAAATAAAATTGTTCAATTACCATCTTCAATTACCATTATTTCTGTTTACTGCTATCTCCTGAATTTGAAACAGATAATTGTCCATAACTGTGATATTTAAAATCCAACAGAGGAAAAGGAAAAACTGCAATCTGAAATCAGCCATGCCCTTGGAAAAATCCAGGAAATGGATAAGTCAACAGCAGGCAGAATTTCCAGAGATGAGAAGGTTAATCTTAATTTTAATAGCATGGCAAAATATATTAAACAACAAAAAAAACAACAACCAAAAAGCTACAGACTTTTATAAACATGTGCTTGCGTAGAATAGAAGGACTGAAATGGTATGACAAAGTCACAAATGTGGAATTGTTGACAAGAACCAGACAAGTGCCAGTGGAACAAGAGATGAGAAGAAGACGCTGGCGATGGATAGGACACACATTGAGGTAACCTGTTGATAGCATTACAAGGCAGTCCTTGTTCTGGAATCCACAGGGAAAGAGAGGCAGAGGTAGACCAAAAAACACATGGAGAAGAGAACTGGAAACAGAGGTGAAAATGATGAGGAAAACATGGAGAGAACTTGAGCGGATGGCACAGGACAGGAAGACTTGGCATGTGTTTGTTGAAGACCTATGCTCCTTGGAGAGCTAAAGGGTATTGAATATTGAAAATATATTAAAGTTGATTCAAACTGAGTAAGAAAGTTTCAAATAGGAAACTCTGGTTATTAAAAGTAAAGCTAGTGCTGTTGTTGCATTTGCATTAATAGGTTGAAAGCTATTTTTTATTTTTATTTTGCTAGTTGCTTTGGTTATGATATAATATTTGTCATATAATATCAGATGATTTAAAAAAAAAAAATAATAACACCTCTTACGCATAGGCGCTGGCTTCCTAGCTCAGTGGTCTATGGTTCGATCCCTAGATGAGGTGGGACTTTTTTAGGCCGCAAACGGCTCCTGGGTCGACCCAGCCCCAAATGGGTACCAGAGCAACTCTGGGAAGGTTATGGCGGCCGGAGTGATGCTGACCACAACACCCCTAGTGTGCCGACGGTCAAGAAAATATGGGCCTAACACGTTATTCCCAATATGCCTCAATGAGCGTGTAATGGGATCCTTTACCTTTACGCATAGGGGCAGTACAAGCAGCATTGGCGTAGCTGACAGTCCTTTTCAGGGCTTTACCATGCTAGCAGATAGGTAATGTGAGACCTTTTCAGGACTTAGTATCTATCAACGCTCCTACTACTCACCACAAGTACAATCCAGTGGTTGCTTTTAGAGTTCACTACATGCGGTGCTCCCTGAACACTGAGGAGGTACGGGCAGCATTGGCGTAGCTGGCAGTCCTTTTCAGGGCTTTACTATGCTAGCAGATAAGTAATGTTAGTCCTTTTCAGAACTTAGTATCTATCTAGATCGGGCTAGCAGTCCTTTTCAGGGCCACTTCATGCTAGCTGATAGAAGCTTTCAGGGCTTAGAGTTTATCAACACAGCGCTTCAGATAACAGAGTTCACTAATTTTTGAATGGCAGATTGCGCTCCAAAATAACAAAATGACATGTCTAAGTTGAAAGAAATGTGCCTCGCCACAAGAAGGCAAAAACCTACAAACAAACAAACAGAATTTAATAATTCCATTCCATATTTCACCAGAATAAGAGAAGGAAGAACGTTGGGCCTAAATAATGTGCAAGAGCTAAGAGGAGTGGCGTCACAACGAACAACCTGGAGAGCACTGGTTTCTGCCTTATGCGCCGTGTTTGGCGCTTAAAGAATTTATTATTATTATTATTATTATATTTCACCAATATTTGTACTCTCATTAAAGCTGATAAATGAATTTGCTTTTTGAATTAGTTGTAGCTGTGAACAAGAAGCACAGAGTAGACTTTGACTATGGACAGGACATTCATTAAGGAGATCACAGGATAGCATCAGCCAGAAATCCTTATCATGGAACCTCCAGTATCATCATACTTTTCCTTTTCTCCCTGTGGAGCACAGAGCCACCGCTACAGCTGGCTCCCCCTTGCACAAAGCAATCGTATGCTCTTGCAGCACTAGTTTCTGTAGTAATTTGTTTTACAGGATGAGGCTGCCAGCCTCATGTACAACCTCTTATTAGTTACCTTGTACAACACAGAGAAAGCACTAATCCTCTTCTTTCTTTGTCTCACGAGAGACCCCCAGAAACTACAAGGGGTACACCCACAGTATAAAAGGGGACAAAAAATAAAACCCCCCCAAAAAACATACAGAAGAAAATGAAAATTTTTTATTGTTGAACAGAATCTACATCATTGCACTCCAGTCAAACCCATAGGCTCCCTCAGTATATGTTGAACCATGTGACTGTTAACTGTTCCTGTAGCTCGTTGGTTGTATACACGACAGATGCATCCCCTCGTACATCCATCTCTGCTAGCCTTATATTTGATAACAAATTCCAACAGTCTTAACCTTGATGATTCATCTGATTCATTGTCATTCTCTAACAGACTATCATTAATTGTTCTCGGTATCTCTCCCTTATCCATATCCAGTGTCCCCACTGCGGGTGCTCTTGATGCTAGTCTGTCAGCTCTCTCATTACTGCGTACCCCTGCATGACCAGGACAGATCCACACCAGCTCCTGCAGATTTGAAGCTTCTATGAATGTTTTCCATTCATGTCTTAGACAACCATTTTGAACCTTTCGAAGCATGGACTGTGAGTCTGACACAATGACTGCTTTTGTTAATGAAGTTTCAGTTAGCCACCTTAAGGCTGCAGTAGCTGCCTCTACCTCTAAAATGAAATCAAACACACGGAGAGCTTGGAGGAAACTGGATGCTGAGTCACAAGAGCTTGGAGGAAACTGGATGCTGAGACAGAAGAGCTTGGAGGAAGCTGGATGATGAGACAGAAGAGCTTGGAGGAAGCTGGATGATGAGACAGAAGAACTTGGAGGAAGCTGGATGATGAGACAGAAGAGCTTGGAGGAAGCTGGATGCCAAGACAGAAAAGCTTGGAGGAAACTGGATGCTGAGGCAGAAAAGCTTATAGGAAACTAGATGCTGAGGCAGAAAAGCTTATAGGAAACTGGATGCTGAGGCAGAAAAGCTTATAGGAAACTGGATGCTGAGGCAGAAAAACTTGGAGATATCTATATGAAAGCTGATGCTCTATCGCAGGGTTTCTGACATTTTTTGGTTCCCATAACCACTTGAATTTTAATAAACCTTCCAATTCAGTATGAGAGGAAATAAATTTTAGAATTTACTGTGCAAATGACATGAACTAGACAAATGTCAGTGGAACAAAAGATAAAGAATCAAATGCTGGTGATGGGAAGGATTTTTTCATGGATTTTCTTACTATTTACTATTCACAATAAGACAGTCTAATGTTGATTCGACATTATTTTGGCAATTCCTGCATCATGGCTGGTACCAAACTGTATCGGCTACTGCCGTTCATGTAGACCTATCGGGCTGCATGGAGAATGGGAATGTTTGGATCTCCATATAACTGTGCCCAAGTTTGCGCCCTGGAGAGGACACTCCAGCTCTGCTATTTACTAAGGTTTTTCCCTCTTTGATTGTTTCTAAGTTTATACATGTGTTAACATAAATGCCACCAGCTATTCTGTACTGTTCTTATTTTTCCATAACTTACTTGGACAGTAATGCAGTCCTTGTCATGTTATTGTTGAACATAATCAACATCATTGTACTCTGGGCAAACCCACAGGTGCTCAGTCTCCCTCAGAATATGTCAAAGGATACTTACTTATTTAGTCATCCCTATTCTACCATGAAGTGTAGAGGTTTGGAGGAGGGAGCGACATACTATCCTATTGGCTGTCTTCCTTCTGGCCTGGTTCCAATCTAGTCCTCGGTCCTTCAGAGATTGCCTAATGTTGTTCTCCTAGCGGACTCTGGGTTAACCTGGATCCCTGGCTCTTAGTTTCCCATACTTATCGTGGTAGTCGATCTTCCATTCTTCAGACATGGCCAAATCATTGTGGTTGGGACTGTTCTGCTTGAGTCTGCAATGGCTGGGTTTTGAGGCCTTGCCTTATCGTCTGCTTGCGGGCCAAATCTCTTCTTGATACTTCAACCACCTTCCTCAGATACCTCATTTCTGAGGTTTGGAGCTGGCTTTTGTGAGTTGTAGTCATTGCCCATGACTCACATCCACATGTCAAGACATATATCGAAGGATATGAGTGCTAAATTCCAGTAATCTTAGCCTTGTTGATTTATCTATTGCAGTGTCGTTCTCTTACAGGCACTCATTAATTGTCCTCAGTATCTCTCCCTTATCCATATCCAATTTCCCTCTTCTTGTGTTACTGGCCTATACTGGTGAATTAGAAAGGTAAATAAGTGACTGCATCTATAATTAGTTTGGGTCATTTCCCAGTCCTATATTCCATAATTGCTTGGATTTCACAACAATGTCCACTTCCACAAAGCACTATTATTGTGGTGCTGAGTTGGCAGTGTGGTTAGTCATGATTCACTCCTGTAGCAAGGCAATGCCACCGTTCAGATAGTCGTGAGCTTGATTTCCCGGTAAGCCTATCACTTCTGTTATTTTGTTGTTGTCTAGTTTTCTACTTCTGTATTTCTCACTAGTGCCTGTAATGTTCCCATTTATGTTTATTGTTTAGGAATTTTCTTACTTGTTTAGTGATTGTCCATCATTCACTTCCATGCAATAGGATTAGCTTTAAATAATACTGAAGAACTCTCTTTCTTACTTCCATTGACAAAGAGTTGTTGCTTAAAATATTTCATTATTTGAAATAAGAAATGTCAATGTTCAGTCTGAGAAACATGCATGGAGACATATCTGGAGTCATCCTTATATGACCACCGGATAAGCACAATGCTATAGTGTACAGATATGGAAGTGAACCTTTGTCTGTGAGGCTAATTACACGATCATTGACTCTTGAAATCATCCATACACTGCTAGGGATTCCCCATGTGGTGAAACATGTTGAGAACCCAGCATTGCACGCTAAGCTTGGTGGAGTCACTTGAGCCCCAGACATAACTATGGCTTTCACCTGGTTGGCTGCATGCAGAAGGATCTCACTGTGGACCCATGATAGGCAGGGGAAGCTGAAAAGTGGCTCTGTGTAAGACATGACAATACCTTGGGAGAGCACAGTATTTTAGCTCTGCCTATTTGGAGAGCCCCCTTGGATGACGGGAAATGCACAGTAAGCCACATGCTTCTTCCTCCTAGCTTGGGACCAGATGTGATTATCCTTTACATGCAAGCCAACCTAGAGAAACTGGAGCTCATGACTTCAACTCAACACATTTCAGAATGGCAGAAAAAGCCACAGCAAAAGCCGAGATCTACAGTGATGATAATACCAAGGAGTCTTGAATTGGTATTGGCTGCATAAGAGCAAGAAGCTCAGCATCCCTGGTTAACCAACAACAATCTAAGATACTTCCTACAAAGTCATGTAAAGTCACAATTCAACATTCTCTTCCAATACAATAAATTTTAAAAAAATTTATGTCCACAGAACCTTGTCGTTAACACCTGCAAAGAAAAACAAGAATGGCTAAATAACATGTCCAATGCATCAGTGCAGGATATTAGAACTCAGCATTTGGAACTCATAGACATTGTTCAGCCAGTCTTAGCCAAACTCAGTGAACCACGTAAAAGTTCTTTTCTAACAAATATTTTCTTGTTATACCTGGGTATCATGTATTTGAATTTTCTGTTCAGGCGCCATACAACATTTTCAAATATTTAGCATGTGAGTTATTTGTATGTTTTACTTTTGTTTGTGACCGAATGTCACACATTGAGGAAGACTCTTGATACATTACAAGGCAGTCCTTGTTCTGGAATCTCTTGTATAAGAGAGGTATAGGGAGATCAAAAAGCACAAAGAAAAAGGGACTGGAGTCAGGCATAAAGAAGACATTAAAAGACCTTGAAATGGATGGCACAGGACAGGAAAGCATGGCATGATTTTTTTGAAAGCCTGTACTCGTTTGAGAGCTGAAGATTAGGGATGTGGATTATGACAGTTTTTTTCCACTTTTGGTTCAATAAAACAGAAGCATAAATTTACTTTTTTTACTCTCTTTCTTATTATTCAGTGACTTCTGGAGTTTGGTGGGGTGAGGGTGCGTCTCACCAGTACCTTACATAACTTGATTCTTCAGAATCAAATCACTTTTTTGGTGTCCCTGTTTCATTCTTGGGTGGCATTTCCAGCCAGACATTTCAACTGATGCAACAAAGTTTCTTATTCAGTCCTGAGCAACATAATAGCTGATGATGCCATTTTTACTACTAATGCTACTCGTGGTTATTAACACAAAATATCAGAGATGAAGATCATGTTCTATGAGAACACAGCAGAGGTTGTTAACTCTTTTCTATCTCATGACTGGATTCATAATCAGATTTTCTCATTCACTTTGCATTGCCTTATCATCATCACCCTCCAAGGAACATAGTCCTTCAACAAACTTATGCCAAGTCTTCCTGTCCCGTGCCATCAGCTCAAGATCTTGCCAGTTCTCTTCTCTGTGTGTTTCTTGGTCTCTCTCTACCTCTCTTACCCTGGGCATTCCAGTACAAGGACTTACAGGTTTGATTAAAAAGTTTCCTCAGTGTGTGTCCTATCCATCTTCAGCATCTTCTTCTCATATTTTGTTCCACTGGCACTTGTCTGGTTCTGTTCATCAGTTCTACATTAGTGATCTTGTCATACCGTGATATATTAATCAAACATATTTGTGGTATATGTAACAGGACTTCTAATACATCAGAATCTTCTTCAGTCAACAGAATGAACAAAGCAAGAACAGCAAGCAAGAGGACATGCACACCATCATAGCTGGCAGACGCTGGAGCTGGGTTGGCCATGTCCTCAGAAGAGACCCCGATGCCATCACAAGAACAGCTGTGCTATGGACTCCTGAAGGAAAACAAAAGAGAGGCCAACCAAAAACAACTTGGCGGAGGACTGTGGAGGCTGAGATGCAAAGAATAAACCAGAGTTGGGGCACTGTACGAAGGATGGCCACCAACCGAGCAAAGTGGAATCAATTTGTTGTTGCCCTACAAGACGCCACCAGGCGTGATGGCCACTGACTGCTTTGATGGTCGATGGCTAAGGATCAAAGAAGAAGAAGATTCTTCAGTCAGTTTGTAATAGTTTTATACATACAATTTTTACAAGACTGCAGAAGGTCTTGTGGTGAGGAAATTCCTAATGCAATACAGAGAAAGCTGAAGAGTCTGGGTAGCGGACTTACCTTCTTTTTTTTTTTTCTTCTGTGAACATTTGGCACCTGGAATGTTCATACACAACAAGCAGGGGAAAACTGCATAGGTGGCAACAGAAATGGGGACTTTTGCTATCCTAGGACTGTGCCATAGCATTACTAAGGCAGACATGAAAATGATGAGGAAGACGTGGAAAGACCTTGACCTGATGGCATGCAACAGGAGAACTTGTCATATATTTGTTGGAGGCCTACACTCCTTGGGGAGGTGAAAGATACTGATTGATTGATAAACATTTACTGCTTTCTTTAAAACGTCACATGTGGAAATAAACTGACATGCATTTTGGTGTCTGGGTAAAACCTAAAAACAACCTGGAACAGAAAACATATTTATTTACAAATTTTAAACTATTTTAGAAGGCTTGAAAAAAAAAACAGTGTTTCTGAGGAGGAAGGCAAGCTCTGCTTTCAGTGCTCACATGAATAGACTGCCACTCACCCACACATACAAATATACATACCATACACTTGTTTTTGTGCTTTGCTCAGTGAATAAAATACTGCGCTGTTTTTACTTCCACAGCACCAGAAAGGCATGACAAGCGAGAAGTAAAGGATAAGTGAGACGAGTCCTCATGATCAAATCAACTAACATTTTAGTCACACAGAAGGATGTTTTAAAAGCTAACACTCTGTGATGGTGGATCGAAGACAAGACATTGGACAGTTTTATAATAGACATATAATGTTCCTAGACAAATATACTAACACTGTTGGTGTACATAAATAGATGTACCAGTGGAAATGTGCATGCTAACTGCCACCTTTATCTCTGCATCTCTTTCTTCGAGATAAAGTAATGCCCCTCTTAGGATACACTTCTAGTAAATGGTGCGCTAAATAAAATAGTGCATTATAATATAGCATAAATTGAGATGTGATCCTGGTAGCTTAAGTTTAACCAGAGACATAAGTATGCTGCATGGTATATGATGAGTATTGTTAATAATAATTAGTAATTTAGTAATGTACCTCTAATAATAAATGTACAGTGTGCCTGTGTAATGATTAGCATGCATTTCATCTTCGTCTTCTTTGACTTTTTAACTCCCAAAGGAGCATAGGCCTTCAACCAACTTATGCCACGTCTTCTTGTCCCGTGCCGTCTGCTCAAGGTCTTTTCGTGTCTTCTTCATCCCCTTCATGTCTGTTTCCAGTTCTCTTTTCCATGTGTACTCTCTCTTACCCAGAGAATTCCAGAACAGAGATTGTCTGGTAATGTTATCAGAAGATTTGATGCCTAGATGGCAGGGAGGATAGTGTGATTCGCTTGCATAGCTAGGCGGGGTTGTCGCACAGAAGGTCCTGGGTTTGAGTCCTGGGTAAGCCACTCACGTCTGTTGTTTTTCTGCTGTCTAGTTTTCTACTTCTTTATTTCTTACGAGTGCCTGAAAACATACCTTTATGTTTGTCTAATATTTATTTATCAGAAGATTTCCTCAGTGTGTGTCCTATCCATCTCCAGGTGTCTTCTTCTCATTTCTTGTTCCACTGGCCCTTGTCTAGTTCCTGTCGTTAGTTCCACATTAGTGATCTTGTCATATCAACTTTAATCCTTCTATTCTACACAAGCATCCATTTATGAAAGTCTGTACCTTTTTGATTGTTGTTTTTGTTGTTCTCCATGTTTCTGAGCCATACAGTAGGACTGACTTGACATTTGAGTTGAAAATTCTGATTTTTCTGTTGAACCTGATTGCTTTTGATTTGCATAAGTTGGAAGAATGACTAATGCAGTAGAATGAGATTAAGTAATCTGAGGTAGCCTCGACTGTTGGCGAGAGGCAGTGAAGTGGCCTAATCCGTCTATCTACAAATATAATTTTTTAATAAAGCATTGTTAAACATTGATTTTTTTTTTTTTAAAGCAGAGTTGCTTCGAAATGTGGGGTAAAAGGTAGGGTAGTGTGCCAGTGCTCTTTTCACTCTTGTGAAAGACAGCACTGTTTTGATATCAGCTGACTCACTCTCGCATTCACCACTCACTTGCTACATTAAGTAAGGCACACACAGTTTTATGTTGTACATTTATATGTACCAACTAGTACAGGTTACCCATATTCTGTACAGGTTTTTTTCAGATTTGTACAGCTGTACATACTTTCTGTACAGGTTTTTTGCCAAATTATATATATATATATATATTGATTTAATGCTTCGTTTTGAGTTTCCTATTATATCCAACATGAAGAATTGTACCAAATGTGCTCAATACAAACAAGGAAAAAGCAGTAAAAAAATAACTTCTGTGAAAGCATGGGCGAAAAAAATGCTCTTTTGTCTTTCTCAAAGAACAAAACGGTTGTTGTGTGGTTTTTTTTCTGTCTTTTTATAGTTTTTATTTTTTTTACAGGTTTTTAGGATTTTTGTGCAGGTTGACATGTAATGTATGTACATTAAAAATCTTGAGTTATAAAATTATAAAACACTTTTTGACAATGAAGTGAATTATTGCATCCGTAAGCCTACTCCTTAACCTATCAGCAAAGCAGCAGTGTATCACAGCAGCTATGGGAAGTAGTAATGTATTCAAAGATCGCTGCTCTGAGCAAACATTTATAACTTGAAACTTCATTACAAAAGAGTGCTAAACAGGAAATGCCAAGCAGGCTATTACTGAATAAGAATGATTATCAATTTAAAAGATCACATAAACATAAGAAACAAGCATGGTCGCTTCATCATCATTTTCCATTTCACTCCCTGTGGAGCATGGAGCCACCACTGTAGTTGGTCCCCTTGCAGGAAGACGGCACACTATCTCTTGCAACGATGGTTTCTGTAGCTATTTCTTTTACATAATAAGGTTGCTAGTTCCATGAACAACCTCACATTGAAACAGACCACAAGGTCTTTTACATCTGGACATGCAGCCAAATATAACCAACGAACCATGTGTCCAGGCCTCATCAAAAAATATTATTATTTGTTAACAAAAACGGACAACCTCATATTAGTTGCCATTTAGGACATGCTTGACAGAGCAGTAGCCCTGTTCTTTCTTTGTCACATAAGAGTAGAGATGGCTACTGTGTGTGTGTCGAAACAATGCTTCGAAACAGCATTGAGTCCGAAAGATTCGACACACAGCCTGCTTGTTGTTTTGAAACAGTTTCAGTTCCTGTCTGCCTCGCTGTTTTGCAGAGACACACTGTCTCACTGTCTCACCTTCCGTGGGCCTTTGTAAAATTTGAGTCAACCGTTCGGAACATTAGTATGGAATATCAAACATGTCATATTTTTCAGGGATGTGTTATGATGACTTGATTTTACAAGTGATATTATTTTTGCTGAGAAGTTATAGACACTGGAAATTGTGTCAGTGCTGCAGTTGTCAATGTTTTAGGCACTATGTTAAAGTTGAAAGTGTCCGTGTGTTCATATAAATGTAATGGACACTTTATTAGCTCTGCTGATATCAGTCTACTCGGTGTGGATTTGAATCATTGTCTACCAAAACTAGCTTACTCTAGTTTGATATCATGTGTTATTATTACTGTTATTATTATTGTTGTTTTTTATTATTTTCACATATACTGCAGCTATCATCATATCTCCGTTTTATTTCATCATAATGAAAACTTAAGTAAAAATATTGAATTGTGGTCACACGAAATGCCATAGATTTTCACACACGCCAGTAGCGCGCAAGAAAAAAACAGGAGATTGTCTCACACAGTTCATGTATAGTAATGTATACTGTCTATTAGAGACTTCTTTCTCCCCGATACGGGCAATAGTGCCGTTGTGTCGAAACAGTGTGTCGACACAGTTTAAATCACTGAGCCGACTGTCTCGAAACAGCGCAGTGTGTCGATTTGCCCACCTCTACATAAGAGACATCTTTCCCCCACCCCGCCGGAAACTACACGGACTTGGTGCCATGCTCAAATCGAATTCAGTCTTCTCTTTCTTAACTCCAGATCAGTTGTCTTGTAAGCAAGTTCTCACATGTGCAAAGCCAGCGAATCATAAGTGCAATTTGCATTTGGGGCGCAAGCAGGTCCTAGCTAATGTACACAGTTTTCATGACATTCAATATTAGTCTATAATGAGCAATTAAGCCGTCAAAATATGACAGGGGGAAATAACTATGTTGTGCTCTTTTTTGCTGATTGCATCACTCTTTCTCCTGTTGTCATTTTTTCATTCCCTTTCATCTTCATTGGATCTTTGTAGATCTAAGATAAAAAAGAAAAAAACCACGCACACACATGATTGCACATGTACACACACACACCACAAAATTCCAAATACACCTTTTATTTGAGGATCATTATTTAATGAGACTAAATCGGCCGAAGTATCAATAATTATTTGGGTTTGTTGTTGTTGTTTAACTAGGGCTGCTGAGCTTCTTGCTCTTTTGCAGCTAATAGCAAGTTGAAGACTCCATGGTATTATATACATTGTAGATCTAGGCTTTTCCTGTGGCTTTTCTGCCATTCTGAACTGAGCTGAGTTGAAGTTATGAGCTCCAGTTTCTCCAGCTTGGCTGGCATTTAAAGGATCATCAAGCTAGGAGGAAGAAGCGCGTGGCACACTGTACATTCCCCGCCATCAAAGGGGGCTCTCCAACTATGCAGAGCTAAAATACTGTGCTCTGGTTCTGGGCTCTCCAACTATGCAGAGCTAAAATACTGTGCTCTGGTTCTGGGCTCTCCAACTATGCAGAGCTAAAATACTGTGATCTGGTTCTGGGCTCTCCAATTATGCAGAGCTAAAATACTGTGCTCTGGTTCTGGGCTCTCCAACTATGCAGAGCTAAAATACTGTGCTCTGGTTCTGAGCTCTCCAACTATGCAGAGCTAAAATACTGTGCTCTGGGCTCTCCAACTATGCAGAGCTAAAATACTGTGCTCTGGTTCTGGGCTCTCCAACTATGCAGAGCTAAAATACTGTGCTCTGGTTCTGGGCTCTCCAACTATGCAGAACTAAAATACTGTGCTCTGGGCTCTCCAACTATGCAGAGCTAAAATACTGTGCTCTGGTTCTGGGCTCTCCAACTATGCAGAGCTAAAATACTGTGCTCTGGTTCTGGGCTCTCCAACTATGCAGAGCTAAAATACTGTGCTCTGGTTCTGGGCTCTCCAACTATGCAGAACTAAAATACTGTGCTCTGGTTCTGGGCTCTCCCAAGGAATTGTCATGTCCTGCACAGAGCCACTTCTCAGTTTTTCTGTGTCCATAGTGAGATCCTCAGTCAACCAGGTCAAAGCCAAAGAATTACATCTGGGGCTCAAGTAATTTCTCCAAGCTTAGTATGCAATGCTGTGTTCTCAACAAGTTTCACCACAGGGGGAATCCCTGGAAGTGTGTGGATGATTTCAAGAGTCAGTGAGGGTGTAATTAGCCTCACAGACAGAGGTTCACTTCCACATATGTATATTGAAGCATTGTGCATAGCTGGTGGTCATATAAGGATGAGTCCTTATATGCCTCTATGCATAATTATTTGAGTGAAATGAGATGTATGTCCCCCGCAAGTTCCTTTCAACCTCCTAAAACTGTTAATTGTGATCATTTCTTACCTACTGCAATGCAGATCGTAATGCACAGAAGCATTTGACTACACATTTTTATGGTCTATTCATTCTCTGGGTTGACTGGAGCGTGTCGGCACGGTGATTCAAACACGGCACCTTTGCTGCGAGAGACCAGCCCTCTAACCACTCTGACACTCCAGTCTACCCAGCTGTAAATGGGTACCTGGCTTTGAGTTGGGGAAGGAAAAGGCGGCGAGGAAGGGAAGTGGTCACCCTCACCTCTCGATGCTGGACCTAGTATGGTGAAGTCTCTAACACTTCACTCCCCTACGGTGGTTTCTGCTACTTTTACCTGTTTTTAATTCATCCTCTACATTTATGTATAAATCTAAGATAGAGATACATTTATGTATAAATCTAAGATAGAGATACATTTATGTATAAATCTAAGATAGAGGTACATTTATGTATAAATCTAAGATAGAGATACATTTATGTATAAATCTAAGATAGAGATACATTTATGTATAAATCTAAGATAGAGATACATTTATGTATAAATCTAAGATAGAGATACATTTATGTATAAATCTAAGATAGAGGTACATTTATGTATAAATCTAAGATAGAGGTACATTTATGTATAAATCTAAGATAGAGATACATTTATGTATAAATCTAAGATAGAGATACATTTATGTATAAATCTGAGATAGAGATACATTTATGTATAAATCTGAGATAGAGATACATTTATGTATAAATCTAAGATAGAGATACATTTATGTATAAATCTAAGATAGAGATACATTTATGTATAAATCTAAGATAGAGATACATTTATGTATAAATCTAAGATAGAGATACATTTATGTATAAATCTAAGATAGAGATACATTTATGTATAAATCTAAGATAGAGATACATTTATGTATAAATCTAAGATAGAGATACATTTGTGTATAAATCTAAGATAGAGATACATTTGTGTATAAATCTAAGATAGAGATACATTTGTGTATAAATCTAAGATAGAGATACATTTGTGTATAAATCTAAGATAGAGATACATTTGTGTATAAATCTAAGATAGAGATACATTTGTGTATAAATCTAAGATAGGGATACATTTATGTATAAATCTAAGATAGGGATACATTTATGTATAAATCTAAGATAGAGATACATTTATGTATAAATCTAAGATAGAGATACATTTATGTATAAATCTAAGATAGAGATACATTTATGTATAAATCTAAGATAGAGGTACATTTATGTATAAATCTAAGATAGAGGTACATTTATGTATAAATCTAAGATAGAGGTACATTTATGTATAAATCTAAGATAGAGGTACATTTATGTATAAATCTAAGATAGAGGTACATTTATGTATAAATCTAAGATAGAGATACATTTATGTATAAATCTAAGATAGAGATACATTTATGTATAAATCTAAGATAGAGATACATTTATGTATAAATCTAAGATAGAGATACATTTATGTATAAATCTAAGATAGAGATACATTTGTGTATAAATCTAAGATAGAGATACATTTGTGTATAAATCTAAGATAGAGATACATTTGTGTATAAATCTAAGATAGAGATACATTTGTGTATAAATCTAAGATAGAGATACATTTGTGTATAAATCTAAGATAGAGATACATTTGTGTATAAATCTAAGATAGAGATACATTTGTGTATAAATCTAAGATAGAGATACATTTGTGTATAAATCTAAGATAGAGATACATTTGTGTATAAATCTAAGATAGAGATACATTTGTGTATAAATCTAAGATAGAGATACATTTGTGTATAAATCTAAGATAGAGATACATTTGTGTATAAATCTAAGATAGAGATACATTTATGTATAGATCTAAGATAGAGATACATTTATGTATAGATCTAAGATAGAGATACATTTATGTATAGATCTAAGATAGAGATACATTTATGTATAGATCTAAGATAGAGATACATTTATGTATAGATCTAAGATAGAGATACATTTATGTATAGATCTAAGATAGAGATACATTTATGTATAGATCTAAGATAGAGATACATTTATGTATAGATCTAAGATAGAGATACATTTATGTATAGATCTAAGATAGAGATACATTTATGTATAGATCTAAGATAGAGATACATTTATGTATAGATCTAAGATAGAGATACATTTATGTATAGATCTAAGATAGAGATACATTTATGTATAGATCTAAGATAGAGATACATTTATGTATAGATCTAAGATAGAGATACATTTATGTATAAATCTAAGATAGAGATACATTTATGTATAAATCTAAGATAGAGATACATTTATGTATAGATCTAAGATAGAGATACATTTATGTATAGATCTAAGATAGAGATACATTTATGTATAGATCTAAGATAGAGATACATTTATGTATAGATCTAAGATAGAGATACATTTATGTATAGATCTAAGATAGAGATACATTTATGTATAGATCTAAGATAGAGATACATTTATGTATAGATCTAAGATAGAGATACATTTATGTATAGATCTAAGATAGAGATACATTTATGTATAAATCTAAGATAGAGATACATTTATGTATAAATCTAAGATAGAGATACATTTATGTATAAATCTAAGATAGAGATACATTTATGTATAAATCTAAGATAGAGATACATTTATGTATAGATCTAAGATAGAGATACATTTATGTATAGATCTAAGATAGAGATACATTTATGTATAGATCTAAGATAGAGATACATTTATGTATAGATCTAAGATAGAGATACATTTATGTATAGATCTAAGATAGAGATACATTTATGTATAGATCTAAGATAGAGATACATTTATGTATAGATCTAAGATAGAGATACATTTATGTATAGATCTAAGATAGAGATACATTTATGTATAGATCTAAGATAGAGATACATTTATGTATAGATCTAAGATAGAGATACATTTATGTATAGATCTAAGATAGAGATACATTTATGTATAGATCTAAGATAGAGATACATTTATGTATAGATCTAAGATAGAGATACATTTATGTATAGATCTAAGATAGAGATACATTTATGTATAGATCTAAGATAGAGATACATTTATGTATAAATCTAAGATAGAGATACATTTATGTATAAATCTAAGATAGAGATACATTTATGTATAAATCTAAGATAGAGATACATTTATGTATAAATCTAAGATAGAGATACATTTATGTATAAATCTAAGATAGAGATACATTTATGTATAAATCTAAGATAGAGATACATTTATGTATAAATCTAAGATAGAGGTACATTTATGTATAAATCTAAGATAGAGGTACATTTATGTATAAATCTAAGATAGAGGTACATTTATGTATAAATCTAAGATAGAGGTACATTTATGTATAAATCTAAGATAGAGGTACATTTATGTATAAATCTAAGATAGAGGTACATTTATGTATAAATCTAAGATAGAGGTACATTTATGTATAAATCTAAGATAGAGGTACATTTATCTAAGATAGAGGTACATTTATGTATAAATCTAAGATAGAGGTACATTTATGTATAAATCTAAGATAGAGGTACATTTATGTATAAATCTAAGATAGAGGTACATTTATGTATAAATCTAAGATAGAGGTACATTTATGTATAAATCTAAGATAGAGGTACATTTATGTATAAATCTAAGATAGAGGTACATTTATGTATAAATCTAAGATAGAGGTACATTTATGTATAAATCTAAGATAGAGGTACATTTATGTATAAATCTAAGATAGAGGTACATTTATGTATAAATCTAAGATAGAGGTACATTTATGTATTAAATCTAAGATAGAGGTACATTTATGTATAAATCTAAGATAGAGGTACATTTATGTATAAATCTAAGATAGAGGTACATTTATTGTATAAATCTAAGATAGAGGTACATTTATGTATAAATCTAAGATAGAGGTACATTTATGTATAAATCTAAGATAGAGGTACATTTATGTATAAATCTAAGATAGAGGTACATTTATGTATAAATCTAAGATAGAGGTACATTTATGTATAAATCTAAGATAGAGGTACATTTATGTATAAATCTAAGATAGAGGTACATTTATGTATAAATCTAAGATAGAGGTACATTTATGTATAAATCTAAGATAGAGGTACATTTATGTATAAATCTAAGATAGAGGTACATTTATGTATAAATCTAAGATAGAGGTACATTTATGTATAAATCTAAGATAGAGGTACATTTATGTATAAATCTAAGATAGAGGTACATTTATGTATAAATCTAAGATAGAGGTACATTTATGTATAAATCTAAGATAGAGGTACATTTATGTATAAATCTAAGATAGAGGTACATTTATGTATAAATCTAAGATAGAGGTACATTTATGTATAAATCTAAGATAGAGGTACATTTATGTATAAATCTAAGATAGAGGTACATTTATGTATAAATCTAAGATAGAGGTACATTTATGTATAAATCTAAGATAGAGGTACATTTATGTATAAATCTAAGATAGAGGTACATTTATGTATAAATCTAAGATAGAGGTACATTTATGTATAAATCTAAGATAGAGACACATTTATGTATAAATCTAAGATAGAGACACATTTATGTATAAATCTAAGATAGAGACACATTTATGTATAAATCTAAGATAGAGACACATTTATGTATAAATCTAAGATAGAGACACATTTATGTATAAATCTAAGATAGAGACACATTTATGTATAAATCTAAGATAGAGACACATTTATGTATAAATCTAAGATAGAGACACATTTATGTATAAATCTAAGATAGAGACACATTTATGTATAAATCTAAGATAGAGACACATTTATGTATAAATCTAAGATAGAGACACATTTATGTATAAATCTAAGATAGAGACACATTTATGTATAAATCTAAGATAGAGACACATTTATGTATAAATCTAAGATAGAGACACATTTATGTATAAATCTAAGATAGAGACACATTTATGTATAAATCTAAGATAGAGACACATTTGTGTATAAATCTAAGATAGAGACACATTTGTGTATAAATCTAAGATAGAGACACATTTGTGTATAAATCTAAGATAGAGACACATTTGTGTATAAATCTAAGATAGAGACACATTTGTGTATAAATCTAAGATAGAGACACATTTGTGTATAAATCTAAGATAGAGACACATTTGTGTATAAATCTAAGATAGAGACACATTTGTGTATAAATCTAAGATAGAGACACATTTGTGTATAAAAAATCTAAGATAGAGACACATTTGTGTATAAATCTAAGATAGAGACACATTTGTGTATAAATCTAAGATAGAGACACATTTGTGTATAAATCTAAGATAGAGACACATTTGTGTATAAATCTAAGATAGAGACACATTTGTGTATAAATCTAAGATAGAGACACATTTGTGTATAAATCTAAGATAGAGACACATTTGTGTATAAATCTAAGATAGAGACACATTTGTGTATAAATCTAAGATAGGGATACATTTGTGTATAAATCTAAGATAGGGATACATTTGTGTATAAATCTAAGATAGGGATACATTTGTGTATAAATCTAAGATAGGGATACATTTGTGTATAAATCTAAGATAGGGATACATTTGTGTATAAATCTAAGATAGGGATACATTTGTGTATAAATCTAAGATAGGGATACATTTGTGTATAAATCTAAGATAGGGATACATTTGTGTATAAATCTAAGATAGGGATACATTTGTGTATAAATCTAAGATAGGGATACATTTGTGTATAAATCTAAGATAGGGATACATTTATGTATAAATCTAAGATAGGGATACATTTATGTATAAATCTAAGATAGGGATACATTTATGTATAAATCTAAGATAGGGATACATTTATGTATAAATCTAAGATAGGGATACATTTATGTATAAATCTAAGATAGGGATACATTTATGTATAAATCTAAGATAGGGATACATTTATGTATAAATCTAAGATAGGGATACATTTATGTATAAATCTAAGATAGGGATACATTTATGTATAAATCTAAGATAGGGATACATTTATGTATAAATCTAAGATAGGGATACATTTATGTATAAATCTAAGATAGGGATACATTTATGTATAAATCTAAGATAGGGATTTACATTTATGTATAAATCTAAGATAGGGGGATACATTTATGTATAAATCTAAGATAGGGATACATTTATGTATAGATCTAAGATAGGGATACATTTATGTATAGATCTAAGATAGGGATACATTTATGTATAGATCTAAGATAGGGATACATTTATGTATAGATCTAAGATAGGGATACATTTATGTATAGATCTAAGATAGGGATACATTTATGTATAGATCTAAGATAGGGATACATTTATGTATAGATCTAAGATAGGGATACATTTATGTATAGATCTAAGATAGGGATACATTTATGTATAGATCTAAGATAGAGATACATTTATGTATAGATCTAAGATAGAGATACATTTATGTATAGATCTAAGATAGAGATACATTTATGTATAGATCTAAGATAGAGATACATTTATGTATAGATCTAAGATAGAGATACATTTATGTATAGATCTAAGATAGAGATACATTTATGTATAGATCTAAGATAGAGATACATTTATGTATAGATCTAAGATAGAGATACATTTATGTATAGATCTAAGATAGAGATACATTTATGTATAGATCTAAGATAGAGATACATTTATGTATAGATCTAAGATAGAGATACATTTATGTATAGATCTAAGATAGAGATACATTTATGTATAGATCTAAGATAGAGATACATTTATGTATAGATCTAAGATAGAGATACATTTATGTATAGATCTAAGATAGAGATACATTTATGTATAGATCTAAGATAGAGATACATTTATGTATAGATCTAAGATAGAGATACATTTATGTATAGATCTAAGATAGAGATACATTTATGTATAGATCTAAGATAGAGATACATTTATGTATAGATCTAAGATAGAGATACATTTATGTATAGATCTAAGATAGAGATACATTTATGTATAGATCTAAGATAGAGATACATTTATGTATAGATCTAAGATAGAGATACATTTATGTATAGATCTAAGATAGAGATACATTTATGTATAGATCTAAGATAGAGATACATTTATGTATAGATCTAAGATAGAGATACATTTATGTATAGATCTAAGATAGAGATACATTTATGTATAGATCTAAGATAGAGATACATTTATGTATAGATCTAAGATAGAGATACATTTATGTATAGATCTAAGATAGAGATACATTTATGTATAGATCTAAGATAGAGATACATTTATGTATAGATCTAAGATAGAGATACATTTATGTATAGATCTAAGATAGAGATACATTTATGTATAGATCTAAGATAGAGATACATTTATGTATAGATCTAAGATAGAGATACATTTATGTATAGATCTAAGATAGAGATACATTTATGTATAGATCTAAGATAGAGATACATTTATGTATAGATCTAAGATAGAGATACATTTATGTATAGATCTAAGATAGAGATACATTTATGTATAGATCTAAGATAGAGATACATTTATGTATAGATCTAAGATAGAGATACATTTATGTATAGATCTAAGATAGAGATACATTTATGTATAGATCTAAGATAGAGATACATTTATGTATAGATCTAAGATAGAGATACATTTATGTATAGATCTAAGATAGAGATACATTTATGTATAGATCTAAGATAGAGATACATTTATGTATAGATCTAAGATAGAGATACATTTATGTATAGATCTAAGATAGAGATACATTTATGTATAGATCTAAGATAGAGATACATTTATGTATAGATCTAAGATAGAGATACATTTATGTATAGATCTAAGATAGAGATACATTTATGTATAGATCTAAGATAGAGATACATTTATGTATAGATCTAAGATAGAGATACATTTATGTATAGATCTAAGATAGAGATACATTTATGTATAGATCTAAGATAGAGATACATTTATGTATAGATCTAAGATAGAGATACATTTATGTATAGATCTAAGATAGAGATACATTTATGTATAGATCTAAGATAGAGATACTTTTATGTATAGATCTAAGATAGAGATACATTTATGTATAGATCTAAGATAGAGATACATTTATGTATAGATCTAAGATAGAGATACATTTATGTATAGATCTAAGATAGAGATACATTTATGTATAGATCTAAGATAGAGATACATTTATGTATAGATCTAAGATAGAGATACCTTTATGTATAAATCTAAGATAGAGATACCTTTATGTATAAATCTAAGATAGAGATACCTTTATGTATAAATCTAAGATAGAGATACCTTTATGTATAAATCTAAGATAGAGATACCTTTATGTATAAATCTAAGATAGAGATACCTTTATGTATAAATCTAAGATAGAGATACCTTTATGTATAAATCTAAGATAGAGATACCTTTATGTATAAATCTAAGATAGAGATACCTTTATGTATAAATCTAAGATAGAGATACCTTTATGTATAAATCTAAGATAGAGATACCTTTATGTATAAATCTAAGATAGAGATACCTTTATGTATAAATCTAAGATAGAGATACCTTTATGTATAAATCTAAGATAGAGATACCTTTATGTATAAATCTAAGATAGAGATACCTTTATGTATAAATCTAAGATAGAGATACCTTTATGTATAAATCTAAGATAGAGATACCTTTATGTATAAATCTAAGATAGAGATACATTTATGTATAAATCTAAGATAGATTTAGAGATACCTTTATGTATAAATCTAAGATAGAGATACCTTTATGTATAAATCTAAGATAGAGATACCTTTATGTATAAATCTAAGATAGAGATACCTTTATGTATAAATCTAAGATAGAGATACATTTATGTATAAATCTAAGATAGAGATACATTTATGTATAAATCTAAGATAGAGATACATTTATGTATAAATCTAAGATAGAGATACATTTATGTATAAATCTAAGATAGAGATACATTTATGTATAAATCTAAGATAGAGATACATTTATGTATAAATCTAAGATAGAGATACATTTATGTATAAATCTAAGATAGAGATACATTTATGTATAAATCTAAGATAGAGATACATTTATGTATAAATAAACATTTATCTAAGATAGAGATACATTTATGTATAAATCTAAGATAGAGATACATTTATGTATAAATCTAAGATAGAGATACATTTATGTATAAATCTAAGATAGAGATACATTTATGTATAAATCTAAGATAGGGATACATTTATGTATAAATCTAAGATAGGGATACATTTATGTATAAATCTAAGATAGGGATACATTTATGTATAAATCTAAGATAGGGATACATTTATGTATAAATCTAAGATAGGGATACATAAATGTATGTATAAATCTAAGATAGGGATACATTTATGTATAAATCTAAGATAGGGATACATTTATGTATAAATCTAAGATAGGGATACATTTATGTATAAATCTAAGATAGGGATACATTTATGTATAAATCTAAGATAGGGATACATTTATGTATAAATCTAAGATAGGGATACATTTATGTATAAATCTAAGATAGGGATACATTTATGTATAAATCTAAGATAGGGATACATTTATGTATAAATCTAAGATAGGGATACATTTATGTATAAATCTAAGATAGGGATACATTTATGTATAAATCTAAGATCTAAGGGATACATTTATGTATAAATCTAAGATAGGGATACATTTATGTATAAATCTAAGATAGGGATACATTTATTTATGTATAAATCTAAGATAGGGATACATTTATGTATAAATCTAAGATAGGGATACATTTATGTATAAATCTAAGATAGGGATACAATTTATAAATCTAAGTATAAATCTAAGATAGGGATACATTTATGTATAAATCTAAGATAGGGATACATTTATGTATAAATCTAAGATAGGGATACATTTATGTATAAATCTAAGATAGGGATACATTTATGTATAAATCTAAGATAGGGATACATTTATGTATAAATCTAAGATAGGGATACATTTATGTATAAATCTAAGATAGGGATACATTTATGTATAAAATCTAAGATAGGGATACATTTTTATGTATAAATCTAAGATAGGGATACATTTATGTATAAATCTAAGATAGGGATACATTTATGTATAAATCTAAGATAGGGATACATTTATGTATAAATCTAAGATAGGGATACATTTATGTATAAATCTAAGATAGGGATACATTTATGTATAAATCTAAGATAGGGATACATTTATGTATAAATCTAAGATAGGGATACATTTATGTATAAATCTAAGATAGGGATACATTACATGTATAAATCTAAGATAGGGATACATTTATGTATAAATCTAAGATAGGGATACATTTATGTATAAATCTAAGATAGGGATACATTTATGTATAAATCTAAGATAGGGATACATTTATGTATAAATCTAAGATAGGGATACATTTATGTATAAATCTAATAGATAGGGATACATTTATGTATAAAATCTAAGATAGGGACACATTTATGTATAAATCTAAGATAGGGATACATTTATGTATAAATCTAAGATAGGGATACATTTATGTATAAATCTAAGATAGGGATACATTTTATGTATAAATCTAAGATAGGGATACATTTATGTATAAATCTAAGATAGGGATACATTTATGTATAAATCTAAGATAGGGATACATTTATGTATAAATCTAAGATAGGGATACATTTATGTATAAATCTAAGATAGGGATACATTTATGTATAAATCTAAGATAGGGATACATTTATGTATAAATCTAAGATAGGGATACATTTATGTATAAATCTAAGATAGGGATACATTTATGTATGTATAAATCTAAGATAGGGATACATTTATGTATAAATCTAAGATAGGGATACATTTATGTATAAATCTAAGATAGGGATACATTTATGTATAAATCTAAGATAGGGATACATTTATGTATAAATCTAAGATAGGGATACATTTATGTATAAATCTAAGATAGGGATACATTTATGTATAAATCTAAGATAGGGATACATTTATGTATAAATCTAAGATAGGGATACATTTATGTATAAATCTAAGATAGGGATACATTTATGTATAAATCTAAGATAGGGATACATTTATGTATAAATCTAAGATAGGGATACATTTATGTATAAATCTAAGATAGGGATACATTTATGTATAAATCTAAGATAGGGATACATTTATGTATAGATCTAAGATAGGGATACATTTATGTATAGATCTAAGATAGGGATACATTTATGTATAGATCTAAGATAGGGATACATTTATGTATAGATCTAAGATAGGGATACATTTATGTATAGATCTAAGATAGGGATACATTTATGTATAGATCTAAGATAGGGATACATTTATGTATAGATCTAAGATAGGGATACATTTATGTATAGATCTAAGATAGGGATACATTTATGTATAGATCTAAGATAGAGATACATTTATGTATAGATCTAAGATAGAGATACATTTATGTATAGATCTAAGATAGAGATACATTTATGTATAGATCTAAGATAGAGATACATTTATGTATAGATCTAAGATAGAGATACATTTATGTATAGATCTAAGATAGAGATACATTTATGTATAGATCTAAGATAGAGATACATTTATGTATAGATCTAAGATAGAGATACATTTATGTATAGATCTAAGATAGAGATACATTTATGTATAGATCTAAGATAGAGATACATTTATGTATAGATCTAAGATAGAGATACATTTATGTATAGATCTAAGATAGAGATACATTTATGTATAGATCTAAGATAGAGATACATTTATGTATAGATCTAAGATAGAGATACATTTATGTATAGATCTAAGATAGAGATACATTTATGTATAGATCTAAGATAGAGATACATTTATGTATAGATCTAAGATAGAGATACATTTATGTATAGATCTAAGATAGAGATACATTTATGTATAGATCTAAGATAGAGATACATTTATGTATAGATCTAAGATAGAGATACATTTATGTATAGATCTAAGATAGAGATACATTTATGTATAGATCTAAGATAGAGATACATTTATGTATAGATCTAAGATAGAGATACATTTATGTATAGATCTAAGATAGAGATACATTTATGTATAGATCTAAGATAGAGATACATTTATGTATAGATCTAAGATAGAGATACATTTATGTATAGATCTAAGATAGAGATACATTTATGTATAGATCTGTATAGATCTAAGATAGAGATACATTTATGTATAGATCTAAGATAGAGATACATTTATGTATAGATCTAAGATAGAGATACATTTATGTATAGATCTAAGATAGAGATACATTTATGTATAGATCTAAGATAGAGATACATTTATGTATAGATCTAAGATAGAGATACATTTATGTATAGATCTAAGATAGAGATACATTTATGTATAGATCTAAGATAGAGATACATTTATGTATAGATCTAAGATAGAGATACATTTATGTATCGCATAGATCTAAGATAGAGATACATTTATGTATAGATCTAAGATAGAGATACATTTATGTATAGATCTAAGATAGAGATACATTTATGTATAGATCTAAGATAGAGATACATTTATGTATAGATCTAAGATAGAGATACATTTTATGTATAGATCTAAGATAGAGATACATTTATGTATAGATCTAAGATAGAGATACATTTATGTATAGATCTAAGATAGAGATACATTTATGTATAGATCTAAGATAGAGATACATTTATGTATAGATCTAAGATAGAGATACATTTATGTATAGATCTAAGATAGAGATACATTTATGTATAGATCTAAGATAGAGATACATTTATGTATAGATCTAAGATAGAGATACATTTATGTATAGATCTAAGATAGAGATACATTTATGTATAGATCTAAGATAGAGATACATTTATGTATAGATCTAAGATAGAGATACATTTATGTATAGATCTAAGATAGAGATACATTTATGTATAGATCTAAGATAGAGATACATTTATGTATAGATCTAAGATAGAGATACATTTATGTATAGATCTAAGATAGAGATACATTTATGTATAGATCTAAGATAGAGATACATTTATGTATAGATCTAAGATAGAGATACATTTATGTATAGATCTAAGATAGAGATACATTTATGTATAGATCTAAGATAGAGATACATTTATGTATAGATCTAAGATAGAGATACATTTATGTATAGATCTAAGATAGAGATACATTTATGTATAGATCTAAGATAGAGATACATTTATGTATAGATCTAAGATAGAGATACATTTATGTATAGATCTAAGATAGAGATACATTTATGTATAGATCTAAGATAGAGATACATTTATGTATAGATCTAAGATAGAGATACATTTATGTATACATTTATGTATAGATCTAAGATAGAGATACATTTATGTATAGATCTAAGATAGAGATACATTTATGTATAGATCTAAGATAGAGATACATTTATGTATAGATCTAAGATAGAGATACATTTATGTATAGATCTAAGATAGAGATACATTTATGTATAGATCTAAGATAGAGATACATTTATGTATAGATCTAGATCTAAGATAGAGATACATTTATGTATAGATCTAAGATAGAGATACATTTATGTATAGATCTAAGATAGAGATACATTTATGTATAGATCTAAGATAGAGATACATTTATGTATAGATCTAAGATAGAGATACATTTATGTATAGATCTAAGATAGAGATACATTTATGTATAGATCTAAGATAGAGATACATTTATGTATAGATCTAAGATAGAGATACATTTATGTATAGATCTAAGATAGAGATATCTAAGATAGAGATACATTTATGTATAGATCTAAGATAGAGATACATTTATGTATAGATCTAAGATAGAGATACATTTATGTATAGATCTAAGATAGAGATACATTTATGTATAGATCTAAGATAGAGATACATTTATGTATAGATCTAAGATAGAGATACATTTATGTATAGATCTAAGATAGAGATACATTTATGTATAGATCTAAGATAGAGATACATTTATGTATAGATCTAAGATAGAGATACATTATGTATAGATCTAAGATAGAGATACATTTATGTATAGATCTAAGATAGAGATACATTTATGTATAGATCTAAGATAGAGATACATTTATGTATAGATCTAAGATAGAGATACATTTATGTATAGATCTAAGATAGAGATACATTTATGTATAGATCTAAGATAGAGATACATTTATGTATAGATCTAAGATAGAGATACATTTATGTATAGATCTAAGATAGAGATACATTTATGTATAGATCTAAGATAGAGATACATTTATGTATAGATCTAAGATAGAGATACATTTATGTATAGATCTAAGATAGAGATACATTTATGTATAGATCTAAGATAGAGATACATTTATGTATAGATCTAAGATAGAGATACATTTATGTATAGATCTAAGATAGAGATACATTTATGTATAGATCTAAGATAGAGATACATTTATGTATAGATCTAAGATAGAGATACATTTATGTATAGATCTAAGATAGAGATACATTTATGTATAGATCTAAGATAGAGATACATTTATGTATAGATCTAAGATAGAGATACATTTATGTATAGATCTAAGATAGAGATACATTTATGTATAGATCTAAGATAGAGATACATTTATGTATAGATCTAATATAGAGATACAGTTATGGATAGATCTAAGATAGAGATACATTTATGTATAGATCTAAGATAGAGATACATTTATGTATAGATCTAAGATAGAGATACATTTATGTATAGATCTAAGATAGAGATACATTTATGTATAGATCTAAGATAGAGATACATTTATGTATAGATCTAAGATAGAGATACATTTATGTATAGATCTAAGATAGAGATACATTTATGTATAGATCTAAGATAGAGATACATTTATGTATAGATCTAAGATAGAGATACATTTATGTATAGATCTAAGATAGAGATACATTTATGTATAGATCTAAGATAGGGATACATTTATGTATAGATCTAAGATAGGGATACATTTTTGTATAGATCTAAGATAGAGATACATTTATGTATAGATCTAAGATAGAGATACATTTATGTATAGATCTAAGATAGGGATACATTTATGTATAAATCTAAGATAGGGATACATTTATGTATAAATCTAAGATAGGGATACATTTATGTATAAATCTAAGATAGGGATACATTTATGTATAAATCTAAGATAGAGATACATCTTCATATGTACCAGCGATGATTTTGTGTGGAAATCCATGTAATATGTAGGGGAGAAAAATCGTGAAATTTTCCCCCAAAGCTGATATCAGCATGTCTATTCAATGGGCGTGCAATTTAGAATTATTCTTCTTCTTCTTCCTTCCTCGTTCGTCCTGAAAAGGACGTTGGTTGCGTTGTCTCTGTTTACAGCAGACCTGCGATATCTGCTCCTTTCGGCCGACACATCTGACCAGCACAGCATTTTTTGGGACCGGGTTTGCCTTCCCTTTTCGATCCCTACTGTCTCAGCCAGACTGCAGCGATGCAGCCTGTTTCCAGGACCACCACGTGGAAGTGGAGTAGGGTCTTGGTCAGCTCTGGTTCGCTGACCCTGACGCAAAGTCAAGCTATGGGTCGTTGATTGCATTCTCTATTGCTGCATCTTTGGGTCCCTAATTTAGAATTCAATGAAACAATTAAAATAATTCGCAAATAAAAGGACTTACTGGAAACCTTTCTGTCAAACCCTTTAAATCCAAGCACACATTCCATTACAGATGTGTGGAGAAATCAAAGGCTAAGCAAAACTAGTTAAAATATCAACTATAAAAATACCAGATTGAGCATAATCAGACAAGCCAAAAGTGGATATCTTAATCAGATACTTCTATAATGCAAGGGCTAGAATAAGCCTGAGACAGAAAGAAATAGATAGAAGAAAGAAACTCTTAACAGAGTTGAAACAGGGAGACCATAATAAACTCTGAAATTTCAGTTCAGGAAGTAGCAAAAGTTAAATAAAAAGTCAAACTCAGCCTCAGGTCAAAACATCAAAAACCATGACATTTTATTTAAAAAATACCCAAAAGTGCCAAAGGAATAGAAAACTAAATGGAACATAGGAATAATGCCATAGGAATACAAAACTATATGGGACACAGGAAAAATACCCAGACGTGCCATATAATATAAACTTATATGGAACATAGGAAAAATGCCATAGGAATACAAAACTATATTGGACACAGGAAAAATATTATTAGGCATAGAAAGTAACAGTGGTTGTACCAATAGTAAGTCAAGATAAGGAGGCACATAATATGAGTTCAAACAGACGGATGTGATATCACTGATCCAAAATGGGTTAAATAATGGAAACCATAGTGACCAACTAACTAAAATCCCATAAGAAAAAGAACAACGTATATACTATATAGCCCAACCCAATCTGGTTTAAGTTAAAAACAGAAGCACAATCATCATCAATTTCTTTTGTGCTTCTTACTTAGTATGCAGCCACCAACAGGAAGTCTGCACTAAACAGTTATGTAATCTTGCAATGGTGGTATCTGTGGCAATTTGTTTGACATGATGAGGTCAGAAATACGTAGGATCAACCTATCAGTGAGACATGAGGTAAAATCAAGAATTAAAAGGAATGTTAAAAACAGTGGCTGTATTTTTTAGAAGCAGCAAAAGACATATAATTAATGCTGGAAAGAAGGTGTAGGCCTACTCTTCAAACGACTAACAAGATGGGCACATCGGGAACAAATTTATAAATTCGCAGAAAACGTCTTATGAGTTGGCTATACCCAAAGAGTAGCAGCTGGGAGACTTTTTCAGGCCATAAATCGAGGATTCCTCAGCAAAAGTGAAATTTTCAAGAAGATGAAGATAGCTGTACCCTGCTCCACCTATGTCCCAATCTTGACTTCTGGATGTGAGTCATGGACAATGCCTACAACCCACCAAAGTCAGATACAAACCTCATAAATAACATATCTGAGGAAGATGGTCGAAGTAACAAGAAGAGGCAAGGTCTGCAACCAGACGATACGCCATGGCTTCAAAATGCAGACCCAAGAAGAACAGTCCCAATTTCGATGGTTTAGCCATGTCTGCAGAATGGGAGAAGATCGGCTACCATGACAAATATGGGAAACCAAGAGCCAAGGATCCAGGACGACTCAGAGTTCGTTAGGAGGACAACATTAGACAATCTCTGAAGAATCGAGGACTAGACTGGAATCAGGCCAGGAAAAAGACAGCCGATATGATAGTATGGCATTCTCTTTGGAAAACCTATCAAATTATAACTTGAAAGCTGCAACCAAGGTGGAGTGGGTTCAATTCTATGCACAAGACAACAGGAGGCTAACACTTGGGAGTCATGACCCAAGTGGTCCCGCCCCCCTTAAAGTGTAAAGGAGATTAAGGGGCCGAAACACTTGATCGACGGTGGAACACCTTTAATGATCCGAGTGCCTCCTGTTGTGTCGCTATGTATAGTTTCCTATCATCTTATAACCCATTAGAGGTTACCGCGATATTTTTCTTACTTAAGTTGAAAAAAACAAAAACTTCCTCCATTAATTTTCCCCTTTTGTTTACATTTCGTTACTGAAATCCACCAATGATTTTATATAATAATAATAATACGCAGTTTCGGTCTGCCAGATGTTTGGTTGAAACTGAAAAACATTTAAACCATAGGAAACTAGATGCCTAAAGACTGATTTAACGGTGCGCTGCAAATTTTGCCGGCCTTTGAATTTGCCCGCATCGTAAATCTGCCTTTCCCAGTAAGAAGAAAACGCCTTGCATGCAAGTAGGCTATCACACTCTTTGCCTATAAACCAAGAAGAAGGTCAGACTTTTGAGAAACAGTATATGTAAATATCCGTAAGCCTCTCTTAACACATAGTCAGCTTCGCCCAAAGTTGCTATTAAAGAAATAATGAAGCCTATGTGAAGAGATATTTTTACAGTAAAGAAATTGGTTATGTAGCAAATGTGTTTCGGGTCTGTACTACTTCTGTTTTTCACAACACAACTACGGTCTACTAGAAATAAATATAACAGGGAAACTCGAGGCCCCTGAGTAATACAAATAATAAATGGAAATAGGTTATTAGGTTTCCTCGAAACAAATATAACTAGACAATAGAAAAGTGCCACTTCGGAGAATTGATCCAAGGACCATAAAAACAGCACCAACGTGAACAACGAACGACACGGCATATGACCAGCTAGACACTTTTTAAAATAACATTAAACAAGAAATTGTCACTCTACGACACTACATGCAAATGTGGCGTTATAATGTTTTTTTTTATTATTCCAAGTTACTAAATACGATTATTGCGACCTTCGTCTTGTATTTTATTCAGCCTATACTTGTTAATAGAAAAGTTTGGAATTACAGTAGTAGTTTATATATACACTTATAAATATATATATATGTGTGGGGGGATCGCTTAGACCTACATTCCGAAGTTGCTTCAGGCGTGAAAGGGACTACAACAGACCAATGTTTGCACTTTGATGGGGATGCTTAATAACGTTCTCCGCTGTGTAAACAATCAGCGCGCAACAGAAACAATTAGCATTCATACCCTTCGACATTTGCTCCGGGAGACTGAGCACCTATGGGTTTGCCCAGAGTGCAATGTCGTCGATTCTGATTAACAATAACAAAAATAACGTTCACATAAAGATCCAGCAGCGAGTATTTTACTTTATGAATGTAGATTTTTAGAGAGCCCAGTATTTATAAAGTATATTCCCAGAGCTCCGGGGCTGCCTACCGCTGATATACAAGGGGCGTTCAGAAAGTAATGCACCACATCGTTTTTCTCAGCTAATAATGAAGATAGAAGCATGAAATTTTGCACACTTCAAATATGGCATGTGCCAATTGTGTGCACCAAAATTGCACCGCAACCGGCCAAATAATACGGCTGCCCTAAACCGTTGAAATGGAGCGTGTTAGCAACTTGCGTTATAAGCAGCGAATTGTGATAGAATTTCTCGTTGCAGAGAAGGAAACTTGTGAACATTCACAAGCGTCTATGTGATGTGTACGGAAGTTTTGCAGTCGACAGGAGTACAGTCAGTCGCTGGGTTCAGAGAATCAAAGAATCAGGAATTGGAGATACGGGGCTGCTTGATCGGCTGCGCTGTGGATGTCCTGCCACAGCCACCAACGCAGAAATGTTGAAATGCGCTGAGGGCATTATTCTTAATTATATGCGAATCACTACTCAACAATTGGCCTTACAGTTGTCAGTCAGCATTGGTAGTGCAAATGCAGTTATAAAAACTCTCGGATTTTCTAAGGTTTGCGCAAGATGGGTTCCTCGAAGTCTCACAAATGACCATCGATTGCAAAGGAAAGCAATTTCTTCTGAATTGTTGGAGCGTTTCAATGCTGATGGAGAGAACTTTTTGTCTAAGATCGTTACAGGTGACGAAACCTGGGCACATCATTTTGAACCTGAGACAAAAAGACATTAAATGGAGTGGCATCATCCGCAATCACCACGAAGAAAGAAATTCAGGACAATTCCTTCAGTTGGAAAGGTTATGATCACTGTCTTTTGGGACATTGAAGGTGTGATTCTTGTGGACGTTATACCAAGAGGAGAGACAATCAATTCGCAAGCTTACATTAAGACATTCAAAAAACTCAATCAACGTTTTCGCAGAGTTCGGCCGCACAAGAATCCAGCAGACCTGCTTCTCCTTCACGACAATGCGCGACCTCACACACACAAGTCTGGCAACACGGGAAGCAATCACCAAATTGGGTTGGACTGTAGCATGGTCATCCACCCTATAGTCCCGATTTGGCACCCTCTGATTTTCATCTATTTGGTCCACTTAAAGACGCACTCCGTGGGACAAGGTTTGAAGTTGATGAAGGAGTGATTCATGCAGCGAAGAAATGGCTACATGATCAAGACAAAATCTGGTACGGGGTAGGAATACATGCACTTGTTTCGCGCTGGCATAAAGCCGTACAAGTTGATGGGGATTATGTTGAATAATACCGATGTTTACATGACATATCCATGTATATTGTGTGTAAATTTCATGCTTTTTGAATAAACAGCTCCTGAGAAAAACGATGTGGTGCATTACTTTCTGAACGCCCCTCGTATATAGAAGGTATGCAACTGACGATCTATGTCGTCATCCAAATATATCCTTACTTTCGTCATAGTTTTCTCTTTTTATGTGGAACATATGACACTCTTTTTCCTACAGTCTTTCACGTCATCACAATATATCCCAGCTTTCCTCTTCTCATAACATGTCCATATAAAGTGGATTGCTTCTTTCTAATGCTAGTAATAAGCCACCCTTGTCTACTGACATCTTTCAGTGTATCCTCATTAATCTTTTCAGCTCTCCGTGATGTTTTTTTTTTAAATGTTTGCTACTTTCTTTTGTGTAGCATGTAGCTTTCAACCATTTGCTATATACATGTTGGTTATATCAGGACGTTTTTAATTTAGTGTGATATTTTCTTGATTGTGTATATTCTATTTCAAGAAAGAAGGCTCAGTACCTTCCATCTACGGTGTCTACGCCACATCCTCGGTATTTCGTTGAAGGACACAGTGAAAAATGTCGAGATGTTGTCACGTGCTGGTCTTCAAAGCATGTATACACTGCTTAAACAGCGCAGACTACGCTGGCTTGGCCATGTACGCCGCATGGAAGATGGTCGCATTCTGAAAGATATCTTCTACGGACAACTGGCAGATGGCAAAAGAACAGTTGGTTGACCGCAGCTGAGGTTCAAAGATGTATGCAAGAGAGACACGAGGGCACTTGACATAAATCCAGCAACATGGGAGGATGAAGCTGCCGATCACATCATGTGGCGAAGCTACCTACGGCACCACCTCAGATTGGGCGGAAAGAAGCTCTCACGGCAAGCAGAAGAGAGGAGAAAACGTCAAAAGGAACACCAGGAAAATAAGCAGTAGAGGGCCGTCACCTGAGGGGCGTATTCCCATAGTCAGTTATGACTGAAGGGGCTATTATTATTATTAGTATTTTCTATGTTCTGTACTGTATTATTTCTCACGAAGGGGTATTTTACTTTTTGGCTAATAGCTCAGAAGCATACTTGTGTTTATACCGGCATGCATTTTATATTAGTTGGGGTTTATTTATGTACATTTGTACTTCTTTGTATTAATTCATTAAGATGACGTTACTTTGTTACTGCTTTTGGTGTTGTAAGAAAATTAGGATTTTACTTTCCGAATATAATTATTTTTTTTCAATTCCTACAGTCGTCTTTTAAATTGTTGCTGAGGGACCCCAAGATGCAGCAATAGTGAATGCAGTCAGCGACCCATAGCTGTACTGCTTGCATCAGGACCAGCGAACCAGAGCTGGTCAAGACCGCACTCCACCTCCACGTGGTGGTCCTGGAAACAGTCTGCAGCAGTGCAGTCTGGCTGAGTGAGTGCGGATCGCAATGGGAAGGCAAACCCGGTCCCTAAAAAATGACGTGCTGAAGTCGGATGTGTCGACCGAAAGGTGCAGATATCACAGCTTAGGCGTAAACAGATACAACGCAACCAACGTCCTTTTCAGGGCGAACGAAGAAGAAGAAGAAATTGTTGCTGTTGTTTTTGTGATATATTGTTTTACACGTTTTTGCAGTACTTGTGCCCATTACATTTTCTACATTTAGTTCTATATTACATAATGTTTTTAAAATTCTTATGTTCAATCTTATCTCTGTGGCCTCTAGAATTGTCCTGCGTGTCTACTAATTGTCCACAAGGATTTGAATAAAAGTCCAAAAGGTAGACACGCCCATAGGGTACTGAAAGCTCCAACAAGGACCTGCCAAATATTCAGTGAGCCGAAAATACCCTGCAATTAGAAATTGCTTAGATTGCAACTAGGAACAGGATATGTGATGACACATAAATAACACATAAGGAAGGGAAACCCGAGGCCTGTAAACAATAAATAAATATTAGTGTGGTGGGTTTTGATGTTAAGAAGGTTGGTGTGTGGTAAAGTTGTACTTGAGTGAGGTCAATCTGTGAAGGTCCCTGATGTAGACAAGTGATAGCTGTGTTTCAGAGAACCTTGCTGATACCACCTACGATCTCACTCTAAGTTATATTTTGGCCTAGTATGATTGAGAGCTACGTTTAGTGTCTAGGGTAATGTAAGAGTGATGTTATAGGAATTCAATACAAACACATACAGATACTAATTGCTATTATGAACTTAACTAACACCAGTGGGTAAATTTATAGTTTGGAATTTCTTTTTTCTCAAATTTATTTGTCCTGAAACGAAATTTGTTTTGGCCAGGACCACAACTCAAGTGAATCAATAGATATATATTTACAAATATAAATATATTTACATAAATAGGACCATATGTCCAAGGCACATTGTTACCATTAAAATCTTTCAAATATTATTACTTAATATATGATGACTACTGGTATTTGGAGACAGGTTGGGGATTTATAATCATTCCACGGTTCTTCTGTTACAGCTATAATTGTTTATTTAATCCTTGGGTGGAAATGTTATTTCGTATACAGGAGATTCGTTTAATGTTTCTGATAAGTTGTCCCAGGCCAGATATTATGACTTATCTAGACCCAGGGATCACAGCAGTTGTCGTAGATTCGGCCACAAGCCACAGTCTCCTCTGGTCTTTCAAATGCTTGAGTACAGGCTTAGTAAGAGGGACTCCTCACAATAATGTAGGCTTTCTCACACAGACAATTCATTGACACCAGATAAGTGCCAGCAGAACCCCTGTAGATGAAAGTTATGTTCCTGTCTTAACTTCACATTAATCCACCCAATTTACAAATAATAATACAATTTAACAAAAGAACCTGGTCAGCTCTTTCTGACCAACCTTACTTCTCCACTTTAGATTGATGGAACAATTTATACCGTTTTTCTTTTCTTTTTCCTAATAGTGGTTACGCCTCTGCCATTGGCACTGATCCTTTTCCATAAAATAAGATGGGTGATATGATTCATGAAGACCCCTGCATGTCTTTTGGTATCTACCTCTCTCTGGTAGCTAATTATATAATAGATACCCTATAGGCCCTGTCTGAGTGCTGGGGACCTATGTACTTACTATGTACTCAAGTTTAAATGCAGCTTTGGTAAGCTGACCAATGACTACGCATATCTCAATTGTAAACAAGTCTTGCAAAATAAAATTCAAACTTTCCCTTCGTTACTTGGTTAGTATATTTTTATTTTGAGGTCGGCCAATAATATTTCGCCTTCCTTCAAAATCCATCCAATCCAATCTCTCGTACCTTCTTAGTCTTTACTTCCCCAAAGTTTTACCACAAATATGCCACACACAAAAAATCAAGCAGGCATGACTTGTCCTGACAGTCTGTCCGATCCTCTATAATATTATTATCAATATCTGATTATTTAATGGACTATTTGTGTAACTAACAACCTATTCTTGCTCAGGAAGTCCTAAGGTACACGAAGATATAATTTTTATGGGGCTAGGTGGCTTGGTTCAAAATTCCATATCTTTTCTACAATAACCAACCTATTCATGTCTTTTTGCACTAATTTCCAGCTAATTACGAGAGTCTCTCGTAGTACGTGAGAATTACGTCATAAATGCTGTCTGCATGACCCAATTGTCCACATGTTCTAACTTTTACATCGTATTTTGAAAATCGCCCTAGGCAAGGCTAGCAAGTTAGTTTTATTTTTGGAAACAATGCGAGACGCGATTAGCATTGGGCCATCTATCCGTTCCCCACCCTCTCTCTACTATGTCTTTTAGGCAAATACCTAGTTGAACTTGGGAAGTGTTACGTTTATCTCAAGGACGAATTTGAAAAATTGGGTACCCTTTTTGTTCGGCTAATGCGTTATCAACTAATACGCTGAAGGCGTGGGTGACGACAACAATTCTCGACGAAAATTTTTAGTACTATCCTATCTTTGACTTTATGCACTATACTGTTATATTCTAATTTAGATATAGTATTTTGAATTTCACCACATATCTTCCCACTTAGAACAGACTATCATATGTCAGCTCATAATTCGAAATACACATAGATAAATTTACTACCTATGCCTGGTGACTACTCTGATGTTCGTCGTACGAGTGTCTGCTTAAAAAATCTGCACCGACGTTCATACCTGTCAACCTCCTGAGACAAAAATCTGTACGCCGGATCAAAAAAATCCTTACAAACACCCAAAAATCCTTACGCAAAAAATATATTAAAATATTATACGCAATACAGTTTTAAAATGAGAAATGACATATACAAATCTATTAGCATTTGAATTATTGTGATATAAAACATGCTAATAGTCTCATGCTGTTCTTTACATATAAAAAACTTAGTGATCATGATGTACACTATTCTTTCGATGTACAGTGTTTTGTATTATAATCAACACATGCACTTTTAGCACTTTGCAGAATTGCATTTGTGGGCTTAAAGTCTGCCCAGAATGTATCAATGTTAATCTTACATTGTAAAATAGAAGTGAGTGTGTCCGCATTCATGGACCTCCTGCAGTCTGTGTGGATTTTTTTCATCATTGAAAATGATCTTTCGCAGTCGGCTTTTGTTTCTTTGAATTAGGCTCAGCCATCATTCAGTGGATGAAATATTTCAACTAATAATCTTTGTAGACGAAGAGAATGATTAAAAAATACAACGGACAAAGCAAACGGCTAACAGCAACAACAACAACAAAAAAATAAACAAAAATTATGAACAGAATATCAAATCTAGGAAGAAAAAACGTACCACCAAAAATTTACAAAATTATTATTTAAGAGTTGGTAGCCTAGACCAGTGATTGATGGTCCTGGAAACAGGCTGCATCACTGCAGTCTGGCTGAGAGAGTAGGGATCGAAGAGGGAAGGCAAACCCGGTCACAAAAAAATTCCGTGCTGAAGTCGGATGTGTCGGCCGAAAGGCGCAGACATCAAAGCTCCGGCGTAACAGACACAAAGCTACCAACGTCCTTTTCAGGACGAACGAGGAAGAAGAAGAAGACCAGTGATAACAGATTGCCACTTTAAAAAAAAATAAAGCAGCGAATCTCGAGCGCTGGCATATAGTAGGCCTACTCAACGCAAACAAACTTTTTTTTTCTATTTATGTAGGGCCTACACAGAATATCATGACAATTTATCGGAAATATAGGCTATTGAAGGGCAAGATATCAAATCTAGGAAGAAAAAAAATACCACCAAAAATTTTCAAAATTATTATTTAAGAGTTGGTAGCCCAGACCAGTGATAACAGATTGCCACTTTATTAAAAAATAAAGCAGCTAATCTAGATGCGCTGGCATAAAATAGGCCTACTCAACGCAAACAAACTTTTTTTTCTAGTTATGTAGGGCCTACACAGAATATTATGACAATTTATCGGAAATATATTGAAGGGCAAGGTATAGGCCTAACTGGAAAGATTAAGGCAGCGATTAAATTGCAACAAAGCAAAACAGCAGCAATATTTAACCAAGTTATAAGTACTTAGCTTTTTTAAACAAAATGGCGCCGAAGTGTGGTGGCAAGCAAGCGTCGTCGTTGATAACAGGTAACTTTAAAAATACGTCATGTCACGCTGAAAACCGAAAGCGTATGAGGCCGAATTCAAAGTGTTTGCCGAATTGTTGGGTATAAAGGGTTTTGATTGGTTGCTGGGAGAGACCTCAGTTTAAAAACGAACGCCGAGATTTCCGGAATTAAAAATTTTAAAAATTGGTAAAAAAAAAAAAAAAAAACCAGGGCTAGAAAATATTTTCTGATTTAAAATTTAAAAAAACTTGGGTTGGAAAATATTTTTAGAATTTTTAAAAAAAAAAAATTTTTTTTTTTTTTTTTTTTTTTTTTGAGAGGGGGGAGAAAAATCCGTACAACGAGCCTGTACGGCCGTACACTGCTAAAAGTATCAAAAATCCGTACATTGTACGAAAAATTCGTACAGGTTGACAGGTATGGACGTTGGTTGAACCGGGAATATATTCTATGATAAACTTGTATTGCTGTAGGAGCAACGACCAACGTAATAATCTAGCATTTTCATGCCTTGCTTGTGACAGAAACACGAGTGGTTTATGATCTGTTTGGATCTTAAATGATTTACCATAGAGATAAATCTGGAACTTTTTTATAGCCCATATCACAGCTAAACATTCTTTTTCACTTGTTGAATATTTTTGTTCTGCTGTGTTCAACTTACGGCTAGCATAAGCTACGGGGGTTAATTCCCCATCAAGTGAATTTGACCTTTGTAATAGAGCTGCACCCAAACCTATATTACTAGCATCCGTTCTCACAATGAATTCTTGACTCAAGTCAGGTAATTTCAAAATAGGCTTGCTTGTGAGCTTTTCCTTCAACTCTTTGTAGGCTAATTCACACTGCGCTGACCAAGTAATTCTATCAGGATTTCCTTTGCGCGTTAAATCAGTCAACGGAGCACATATGGTATTAAAGTTTTTAATATACTTTTGGTAGAAACCACATAATTGTAGTGAATTTCTAAATACAATATCTAAATTAATATATAACAATATAGGGCATAACGGCAAAATAAGAAAGTATAAAAGAATTTTCTGGTAGAACTGTTGGTATCGCCTACGCCTTCAGATTATTTGCTAACGAATAGCCGAACAAAACGGTACCCAAATTTTTTAAATTCGTCCTTGACATAATCACTTTTCCTAGTTCTAAGAAAATTGTGCCTAAAAATGCATTGTGGAACGAGGAGGGGAAAGGCTAGAAAAACAACACGCAAAGCACGTCACAATTGGTTCTAAGTCTACAACCAACTTGCACGCTTTGCCTTAGGGGTTTCCCCAAAATACGAGGAAAAAGTTAGAACATGCAGACAACTCGTGTCACAAAAACAACCTTAGCTCTTATTTCAAAAGACGTAATTATCACGCAAATAGAGAAGACAGCACATGGAAAAGAATTGAACGTGTAGTAGACTAAAAATAAAAAAACTAACATAGAAAAAAAAATGTGTACTTCTGAACCAAGCCAACTAGTCCCATATAAATTGTATATTCGTGTACCTTAGGACTTGTTGACAAAGAATATGGTAATAGTTACGCAAATAGTCCATTAATTAACTAATTATAGCCATAATACTATAGTGGACCCGACCAGACTGTCAAGTAAAGATCATGCCTGCTTATAATTTTTTATGGCATGTTTTGAAAAAACGACTTTGGGTAAATGAGGTTAAAAGGTACGGGATATTTGATTGGGTGGATTTTGAAGGAAGGCGAAGTATGATTGGTTGACCTAAAACTAAAATTATATTTGCCTTGGAAACATGTGAGAGTTGTTATTTGAAACGATAGATTCAAAAATAAAGAAAAGTGGTCCCATTGGACAAAGCAGTAGATACTGGTACGAAACGGGGACTGTTCACTGCCATTTCAAGAAAATTTTGTGTAAAGCAAGATCGATGAGAGCAGGCGGAGAAATTTTCTAACATAGGAAAAGCCTGGACATAGGGCGTCGTAAAGAGCTGATCTTGCATGTTTGTTTGTAATGTGCCTGTACTGGTTGTTGAGTATTATGGTAGGCTGTTGATTACGAAGGACGCATATCCTTCTGATTTCAGAGGGTTTTGGTTGCTGTCAATAACTGGTGCCAGAATACAGTGGGCCGATATATTCATGCCACAGTCTTGCCTTTTTCGGAGCCAACTGTAAACCACCATCATTCTTGAAGAAGTGGGAGCTGAAGGTTGTCGTTCAGCGAAGTGCAGGAAGAGTCCTACACCATATTACAAAGATAGGTGCATGTTTCGGCACCTGATCGCTCAACAAACATTATATCAAAATAAAAGACTGAGAATAGTGATATAAACATTCCATCAGTGTCCATAAAAACGTACAAACAACATGCAGAGATAATGATAGTAAACAATCAACCAGTGTATACTAGAAGTCACCTCAGTTAAACAATACAACTACACCCTTATATAATAATATGTGTATTATGGTCATAAGACCCATTGTGTAAATTGATTGATGTAATTAATTTCTATGAATTCACGTTTGATTGTCAGTCCTGATTCCAAATAAATCAGATTCAGGACAATAAATTGAAAAACCTTAACTTTCAACCACTGACTTACTAAAGATAGTCTTTTAAAGGGTAGTTCGTATGTGATTGTCGTGGTACTGTTGTGTTGTATTAGATAGTAAAATAATTTGTGTAATTGTTTGTATGTTCAGTTGGTTAATGCAACCTTACACTAACATTTCATAACCCTAGACACCAAACGTAGTCATCTTTCAGTCTATCTAGAATAAGTCTGAATGAGATCATAGTGGTGGTAGTAGAAAGGTGCCCTGGAAATTTACTCTAATATTTATTATATTCAGGGACCTTCACAGCTGACCTCATTCAGTACATTAAGATTTCTTAACAACAAACTGTATTAACATTTTTTTTTTTTTTCGTTCGCCCGCTAATACTCAAGGCGAAATCTCAGGTTATTATTTTATGTCTAACCTGAGATTGATTTTACGTGAGTATCCCTTTATTTCTTGTACAGAGACAGGTGTCCCTCGCCATTCAGGCAAATACTCGCCGATTTCGGAGGTACCCATTGCAGCTGGGTCGGCTCAGGAGCCGCCAGTCCCTGGTCGACGACACTCCTTCAAATGTCCTCGCCAGGTCTCGAGTTAATCCAGTCCAAATCCCGGTCGACGAAAAATCCTCAAATGCCGTCGCCCGGGTTTGATCCTGTATCACCCGGTCGCCAGAGCGGTGTTGTAACCACTACGCTAGCGCGGCTCCCGGTATTAACATCAAACACACCACATATATTGGGGTCTCCCTCCTGGGGATTGAACTTTTCATAACACCAGCTATATTGGGTAGTTTGCTTCTGGGATTTTAAATTCTTAAAATATTATCAATTATATTAGGAATCTCAGATAGTATAAAACTAAAAGCATTCCTTTTTGGAGAAATTAAATAGTGGTTGAGCTATCAGTGCCTGTGGTTGTTCTTAGTTATAATTAGAAATTGTTAGTTATAATTAGAAATTTGTCTAGTTAGAAATTTTAAAAGGTTTGCCTAGTACAAAATGGCTGACCTGGCGAAGTTTCGATCTGCTGCTGTGCAGGCTGCTAAAGAATTGGGAATGGAGGGGCAAATTATGATTGCTTATGTCACAACTGAATGTGACAAATTTATTGAACGGGAAGAAAGAAAATTTGAAGCAGAAAGAAAGTTATAGGCAGATAAATAAATTAAGAGGCTGCAGATTGAGGCTGACAAAGAGGCTAGGGCATTGGAGGCGGATCGTGAGGCGGAAATAAAGAGGCTCCAGTTGGAAGAGAAAAAGGCTGAAAGGGAGGCAGAGGAAAAGAGATTAGCTGCAGAAAGAGAAGAAAAGAGATTGACTGCTGAGAGGGAAGCAGAAGATAAAAGATTGCAGAGGGAGCATGAGTTACGACTAAGGGAGTTTCAGTTTCAAAGCCATGCTCCTGAAAATGGTGCCAGTCCCTTTACCTCAGATGCTACTGCTAGTCAGGGAGCCTCAACCTCAGCTATGAGTTTTCATTTAGACCATTTTGTTGAGAAAGACGAGGACATAGAAAGTTACCTAAATAGATATGAACTTTTAGCTACCATGTATGGTTTAGAGAGAGAAAAATGGAGCCTAAAGTTATCACAAGGGCTTCGTGGTACAGCTTATGAAGTTTTTGCCAAGATGAGCAGGGATGATCAGGACAATTATGACATGCTAAAGCAGGCTCTTTTGTTAAGATATGAAAAGAATGGGGAATTTTATAGAAAAAAATTTAGGAATGCCAAACTACTGTCGGGTGAGACTTATCACCAGTTCTCTGCACGGTTAGAGACCTACTTGGAGAAATGGACTGCTCTGGGGAAAACTCAAGATCTTAAGGAAATGATCCTTATTGAGCAACTAAGAGAGTCCATGGCTCCAGGCCTGAGAAAGTTTGTCATGGAACAAGGTGCAGAGAGGCTGGGTGAGTTACTCAATGTCGCTGAGAGGTATCAGGCAGCCCAAGCAGAGGTAGTTGGAAATAAAAAGAAACAGGTAGACAATTTTAAGGCACCTCAAAACTTTAATAAGTTTGACCATAGAGACCAGAACAAAGGTAAGCACCAGTTTGATAGGCCACGCAATGACTATAATAATAAACCCTCACAATTCAATGAAAGGAAATATAATGATAGAAAACCCTTTAACCAAGGAAAGAAGTATTGTAAACATTGTCGGATGGACAACCATAACACTGACAATTGTAGAAAGAAAACTCCTACTTTCGCTGCAATGAAAATGGGGAGAAAGGGAGTAAATGTCAACCTTACTGAACAACAGGAACCTTACCACCCCCCAGTGTGTGAAGATGTAACATGCAATGGTGTCACCATAAGGTGTTTGTATGATACTGGATTCGATTATGATTCAGTTGTGAGTTCTCACCTGGTGCAGGCAGATCAATACACCACAGAAACAGTGGAGATTCAAACTGCAACCAAGGACGTAGCGACCATGACACTTCCCGTCGCCAGGATAAATGTGAAAACGCGATATGTGGAAGGAATCATAAAAGCAGCAGTGATAAATGAACCAATCTACCCTCTGATATTGGGCTGTAGATATGTCTTCTTGGGGAATCCCAAGAGACCTGTGACCATGGCAACAGTGCAGACCAGATCACAGTCTAAAAAGGAGGAGGATAATCCGATAAATACCCATCCAGATGAGATGAGGAAGGCACAGGCGGAGGATAAGACCCTCAAGCCTTGTTTTAAGAAATTGCCCAAATGTCATACACCTCCAGGCAAGGGAGATTTCTATATGAAAAACAAATTGATTTATAGGAAGGCTGGAAATGGATCCAATGGTCACGGACAGCTGGTCCTTCCAATTTCATATAGGACTAAAGTGTTGGAACTAGGGCATGCGATTCCCTTCAGTGGTCATATGGGGATCAGCGCAACAGGACAGCGTATAGCTTGTCATTATTTCTGGCCAGGAATAACTGAAGACATAAAGAGATATGTAAAATCATGTCCAGAGTGCCAACGGGTAGCTCAACAGCATTTGACTGCTCCAGTAACTCTAGGGGAAATGCCCATAGTGGGAACCCCCTTTGAAAGAGTTGCCGTGGACATTGTGGGACCTCTCACTCGGACCAAGAGGAGGAACAGTTACATTCTGACTCTGGTGGACACTTGTTCTATGTGGGGAGAGGCGGTAGCCCTGTCATCAATTGATTCGAAGCATGTGGCAGAGGCATTACTCACAATCTTCACCAGGTTAGGCTTTCCCAACCAAATCTTGACTGATAATGGCTCTCAGTTCAAGGGGAAACTAACAGAAGAAGTATTCAGGATCTTTCAAGCCAAACACTTTCATTGTAGCCCGTATCATCCTCAAGGAAATGGCCAAGTAGAAAGATTTAACGGGACTCTCATGTCGATCCTGAGGAAGTTGGCACATGAAAAACCAGATACATGGGATCAGTACCTTCCCGCCGCCCTGTTTGCCTACCGGGAGGTACCCCATAGTTCAACCGGTATGGCCCCGGCAACATTGTTATTTGGAAGGCCCATAAAAAGTCCCCTGGAAGCCTTGTTAAGGACCTGGACCGATGAAAAGGCAGAAGAAAATATTACCTCATCATATCAATATGTGAACGAGCTGACCACTCGTCTTAAAACTGCCTGGAAACTTGCCAATGAAAATTTGAGACAAGCCAGGAAAAAGCATGCTGCCTATTACAATAAGAAAGCGAAGGATCGAGAATTATTTGTGGGAGAGAAGGTGCTCCTTCTACTGCCCGGCAGCCATAATAAATTGCAAATTGGATGGCAAGGTCCATATACAGTTCTAGAGAAAGTGTCTAGAACAAATTATAAGATAGATAAGAAAGGGAAAGAGAAAATCTATCATGTGAATCTCCTGAAAAAATATCTGGACAGAGAAAACCAGGAGACACACTTACTGACCTTGTCGGTTGCAATGGAAATGAAAAAGGAACCACTCACCTCTCATGAATATCCCTTACATCCCTGTGAGACCGCTGCGCAGGTAAAAGTCAGTACACACTTAACGAAAAATCAGAGGGAGAGAGTTCAACAGGTTCTAGATGATCATACAGATGTGTTAACGGACAGATCGGGGCATACAAATTTATTAGAATATGATATGAAACTCATAGACCCAACACCAATCTGTATGAGAGCCTATTCGATTCCGTTCGCTAAGGAAAAAGCTTTGAAGGAGGAGATAGATTATCTGTTGAGAGAAGGGATTATCTCGCACAGTGAATCTCCTTACAGCTCCAGTGTGGTTCTGTTGAGAAAACCCTCTGGAGAACACAGACTGTGTATAGATTACAGGAAACTGAATGCTGTCACAGAATGTCAGGTGGATCCATTACCTGATACAAATCAGCTGTTTGCCAGGCTGAATAAAGCTAAATATTTCTCTAAGGTGGATCTGAGCAAAGGCTACTTTCAGATTCCAGTAAAGCCCGAGGTAAGACCTTATTTAGCCTTTAGCACCTCGGATGGACATTATGAATTCAACATGTTGCCATTTGGGTTGAAAAATGCCCCAAGTGTGTTTTCTAGAATGATGAGAAAATTGCTGGATCCCCTGAATAATCCATGCATCACCAAGTTCATGGATGATATTCTCATAGCTACTGAAACATTTAAGGAACACATTAACTCTCTGAAAATGTTGTTTGATCGACTTAGAGAGACAAATTTGACCGCTAGACCGACAAAATGCTGTGTTGGATGTAAAGAGCTGGAATTCTTGGGACACACAGTACATCAGGGAAACATGACCCCTGACCCCAAGAACCTGGAGAAATTGAAAAGAGCACCAAGGCCACAGACAAAGAAAAATGTGCGATCTTTTGTCTCATTATTGTGGTGTGTTTGATGTTAATACAGTTTGTTGTTAAGAAATCTTAATGTACTGAATGAGGTCAGCTGTGAAGGTCCCTGAATATAATAAATATTAGAGTAAATTTCCAGGGCACCTTTCTACTACCACCACTATGATCTCATTCAGACTTATTCTAGATAGACTGAAAGATGACTACGTTTGGTGTCTAGGGTTATGAAATGTTAGTGTAAGGTTGCATTAACCAACTGAACATACAAACAATTACACAAATTATTTTACTATCTAATACAACACAACAGTACCACGACAATCACATACGAACTACCCTTTAAAAGACTATCTTTAGTAAGTCAGTGGTTGAAAGTTAAGGTTTTTCAATTTATTGTCCTGAATCTGATTTATTTGGAATCAGGACTGACAATCAAACGTGAATTCATAGAAATTAATTACATCAATCAATTTACACAATGGGTCTTATGACCATAATACACATATTATTATATAAGGGTGTAGTTGTATTGTTTAACTGAGGTGACTTCTAGTATACACTGGTTGATTGTTTACTATCATTATCTCTGCATGTTGTTTGTACGTTTTTATGGACACTGATGGAATGTTTATATCACTATTCTCAGTCTTTTATTTTGATATAATGTTTGTTGAGCGATCAGGTGCCGAAACATGCACCTATCTTTGTAATATGGTGTAGGACTCTTCCTGCACTTATTCCTCTCCCCTAATAGTTACAACGCCTCTGCAATTCCAGCAATAATCTGTTGTCCATACAATAGGATAGGTATTATGCTCCTGATGATAATCCTATATAATTTAGTTGGTCTACACCTCTATGATAGTCTTTCATATGCTGGATCAATCTCTAGACTCTGTTTTGAGTCTGCCATAGACTCACTTACTTACAGTCGTATGTTAGTATTTCACATTCAAATTTTATTTTAAATAAAATGTTAAGAAAATCAATCTTACCACAGATGCAAGGAAATAACACAAATACGATGACTAGGCAATATGGCACATTTTCGATCTGCCCTATGTCCAGGCTTTTCCTATGTTAGAAAATTTCTCCGCCTGCTCTCATCGATCTTGCTTTACACAAAATTTTCTTGAAATGGCAGTGAACAGTCCCCGTTTCGTACCAGTATCTACTGCTTTGTCCAATGGGACCACTTTTCTTTATTTTTGAATCTATCGTTTCAAATAACAACTCTCACTTGTTTCCAAGGCAAATATATTTTTAGTTTTAGGTCAACCAATCATACTTCGCCTTCCGTCAAAATCCTTACTTACTTACTTAGTCGTTCCCCTTCTACCGTGAGGTGTAGAGGTTTGGAAGAGAGAGCGCCAGACCATTCTATCAGCTGTCTTCTTCCTGGCCTGGTTCCATTCTAGTCCTCGGTCCTTCAAAGATTGTCTAATGTTGTCCTCCCAGCGGACTCTGGGTCGTCCTGGAGGTCTGGATCCCTGGCTCTTTGTTTCCCATGCTTGTCGTGGTAGCCGATCTTCTCCCATTCTGCAGACATGGCCAAACCATCTTAGTTGGGACTGTTCTATTTGGGTCTGCAGCGGATGGGATTTTAGGCCTTGACGGATCGTCTGGTTGCGGACCATGTCTCTTCTTGTTACTTCAACCACTTTCCTCAGATACCTCATTTCTGAGGTTTGGATCTGGCTTTTGTGGGTTGTAGTCATTGCCCACGACTCGCATCCATATGTCAAGACTGGGACATAGGTGGAGCGGTATACAGCCATCTTCGTTTTCTTACCAACCTCTTTCTTGCTGAGGAATCCACGATTTATGGCCTGAAAAAGTCTCCCAGCCGCTGCTTTTCGAGTGGCCAACTCTTCTTTGATGCCTCCCTTTCGGTCTATAATAGCTCCGAGATATTTAAAGTGGTCGACCTGCTCCAGGACCTGTTCTCCCAACTTAATCTGATGTTTTCTTTCTTCTCGTGATATCACCATGGATTTTGTTTTAGAGCTGCTTATGACCATCCCTCTCTTCTCCAGCTCTTCCTTCCAGACTTGCAGGTTGGATTGGAGATGTGCCTCTGATTTAGCAATCAGGGCAACATCATCAGCAAATGCCAGCTCCGAAATATAGACCTGTCTCATCTTCCAGAACCCCACTGAATACTTTCTTGTTCTCTCCTTACATGCCTTGATGACATCGTCCGTAAGGAGTATGAAGAGGTAAGGTGATAGGATATCACCTTGTCTTACACCAGTGGTGGTCCTGAACTCTTCTGACTTATGGTTTGCTGTCCTCACATAATTTCTGCAAGACTTGTAGAAGCTCTGTATAGCATGAATCAGAGGTGCTGGAATATTCTTCCTTGCCAAACAGTCCCAAAGTTTGCTCCAGGGGACCCTGTCAAACGCCTTTTCCAGATCTATGAAACAAAGATGGATCTCACTCTTATACTCAAGGGCCTTTTCACTCAGCTGTCTGAGTGTGAAGATTAGGTCTTGAGTACTTCGGTTTGCTCGGAATCCGCACTGGACCTCATCCAATTGTGGCTCAGCTAGGCGTCGGAGTCTCTGCTCTAGGATTCTAGAGTAGATTTTACCAGGGACACTGAGAAGGGATATGCCTCTATGGTTTCCACATTGTCGATTGTCACCCTTTTTGAAAATTGGTGTTATGATGGCAATCTCCCAATCCTTTGGTATGGTCTTGTTGCACCATGCTGCCTGTAGGACCTTTAAGAGTAATAGGTCGCCTGATGCTCCCATGTACTTAACCATTTCTGGTGTTATACCATCATGCCCTGCTGCTTTGCCCATCTTGATTTTCTCTAGTGCTGCCCTCAGTTCTTCCATCTTTATGTCATCTTCACCATCATTGGTTTTCTCTTCTGTGCTAGTGGTTATCATTTCTGATGCTTCACCATGCTCACCATCCAGGAGTTCTGAGAAATATTCTTTCCATCTTTCCATTACTTCCTTCGGGGCAGTAAGCAATTTGCCTTGCTTGTCCTTTATAAATTTGAGAGGGCATTGTTTTTCTTTCCTCATGTTCTTTAGGGTCTTATAGAACAATTTCTGGTTTTCTTGTGCATCTTTTTCTAGCTTTTCTCCAAATTCTTCCCAGGACTTCTGTTTTGCTGCTAGCACTTTGTTCTTTGCTTCTGTTCTGAGTGTCACATATTCTCTATATTTTTCCATTTGTCCTGTTGTGTTTTTCTTCTTCTTCTTCTTCCGTCCTTAGCCACCGACCGTCAAAGCAGTCAGTGGCCATTACGCCTAGTGGCGTCTTAGGGCAAAAGCAGATAGGTTTTCTTTGCCATTGTTTCCCATCACGCCTATTGGCGTCTTTAGGGCAACGGCAAATCAATCCATCTGCTGTTGTTTCCGTAATCGAAGTGACTGGCAAACGGGTGATCAGCCCGTTGGTTGTTGTGTTTTTAGCTCCTAAGTATTGTTTCCATGCCATTTTCTTCTCTCTTATTTTCTCTTTGACTTCCTCTGTCCACCAAGGTGTCCTCTTTCTCTGGTTCCCAAGTCGGACTTCACCGCATGCTTCTGCAGCAGCTGTCTTTATGATATCCTTGAATTTATTCCAGAGGGTTTCCAAGTCATCAGGTCGTTCTTCTGTATTGCTCACTGCTGTAGCAATAAGCCCCTGATATCTGGTCTTAATTTCTGGCTCTCTCAGCTTGTAGGTCCTAATGCTCATTTCTCCTGCTCGTTTACTTGGTTTCTTGCGTGATGTTGGGCAGTTCCTAGGCTGAGCAACTCTTTCAGTTGTTCGTTTGATTGTTAGCAGGTAGTGATCACTTCCAATCTCTGGCCCCCTCCAGACTCTTGCATCTCGGACATATCTGAATGAGCTTCTCCGAACAATGGCATAGTCGATCACTGACTTCTCATTCTTGGTTGGTTCACATCTAGTGTATACATGTATGCGCTTATGGGGGAACTTTGTGTTTGTAATGATCAGATTCTGCTCACTGCAGAATCTAAGGAGTCGCGTTCCATTGTCATTGAGAGTATCTTCTCCATATCTTCCGATAACTCCACCCCATCTAGCATGGTCATTTCCAACTCTGGCATTAAAATCTCCGAGCATAATAACTTCATCTAGGCAGTCATCCACTGTCCTTTAAAGCAGCTCGAAGAATTCCTCCTTGACCTCTGCTCTCTCATCCTCATTTGGCCCATACACTATGACCAAGTTGACTATGGTTTCTCCTTCTTTTAGTTTTACAACCATAATGCGCTCCGAGACAAAGTTCCATCCCTTGATATTATCTTTTTGATTTTGGGCCACAATGCAACCCACGCCCCCTTTAGCTCTTTCAGATATGGGAACACCACTGTAGAGCAACGTGTTGCCATCGAGATCCATGACTCCTTGTCCTTTTTTCTTCGTTTCCGTTATAGCCAGGATTTCTAGTTTTGCTTTCCTCATCTCTTCCACCAGCTCCTCTTCCTTCCCATTTATACTTCTTATGTTCCAAGTTCCATAAGTCGTAGTCCGTAGTCCGTTCCAGTTCGTCGCCTTTAGAATCAGTCCGGTTTTCTCTCTTGTAGTTCGCGTAATCATGATTTAAAGCAAACAGGTGATTGGCCTGTTGTGCCTTTGCATGGTGGAGGGGCTGCCTCCTTACGGCCTCCATGCAGGCCGCCCTCCTCCTTTTTCATCCGGGCTTGGGACCGGCATAGGCGGAGTTCCTTCAAAATCCACCCAATCAAATATCCCGTACTTTTTAACCTCATTTACCCAAAGTCGTTTTTTCAAAACATGCCATAAAAAATTATAAGCAGGCATGATCTTTACTTGACAGTCTGGTCAGGTCCACTATAGTATTATGGTTATAATTAGTTAATTAATGGACTATTTGCGTAACTATTACCATATTCTTTGTCAACAAGTCCTAAGGTTTGAATATGGAATGTCAACTCGACCTACGCAGGGGTGTGTAAGCATGAAGTGAGAGTGTAATACGCGAATGATAAGAAGAGTTCGTGGTGTTGCCAATTGGTCTTTTTCTTTCACTCATGTATGGCTGGAAGTCATCGACACCAACGACTGTGTACCTTTGCTACAGTTTAATTGGACGTACACACTCGACAGCACGGATACATTGACAAATCACAGGTTGGCATAATACATCATGGTACAGTGGATAAATGGTCTTGCAATGATACATGGGCACTCATGTAGAATAATAGCATAATGGACTGTCAGTCGACAAGCACTCAGTATTGCCCATATATATATATATATATATATATATATATATATATATATATATATATATATATATATATATATATATATATCATCTGAGTTTACTGACAAAAGCACGTCAGTTTATAAACAATATTCAAGATGGCTTCTAGACCTAACCTCGTCTAGCGAAGATTCCTTTAAATAATGATCAGCACATATTTTTTTTCATGTAATCATATTGAACCGCTAGTAATGGGTTCTCATGTGTAGCAGTGATCTCTGGACTCATCAAGCGATAATACGGGGCATCCCTTTCTCTTCCTGATAGTCCTTAAATATGTGAATACAAGATGGCTTCTCTCGTGAGCTGTAACTCACGTTTGGATACAACTAGGAATCTGTATCAAAGTTAATCATACATTAAATGTTCTCATTACTTTGTAGATTCTATCATGAGACAATTGACTTCACTTTACAATATGGTGCTGCTATGAATGAATGTCATCTTCATATAGTTAAATCTTCCCTTATTGAAAAACGATGGCCTCGTAAGAGTTCATAAGAAGTGCGTTTGTTTTACCTTGGTATCAGAAATATGATTCTGCCATCCCCTTGGCAATCAAAATAAACACTGGGGTAAAGCATACACGACAGGTCTAAAACTACTATCACTTTCCCCTACACATATATCGATCACTTTTTCCGGCGGGTATTTATTGGATTATCCTCCTCCTTTTTAGACTATGATCTGGTCTGTACTGTTGCCATGATCACAGGTCTCTTGGGATTCCCCAAGAAGACATATCTACACCCCAATATCAGAGGGTAGATTGGTTCATTTATCACTGCTGCTTTGATGATTCCTTCCACATATCACGTTTTCACATTTATCCTGGCGATGGGAAGTGTCATGGTCGCTACGTCCTTGGTTGCAGATTGGATCTCCACTGTTTCTGTGGTATATTGATCTGCCTGCACCAGGTGAGAACTCACAACTGAATCAAAATCTAATCCAGTATCATACAAGCACCTTATGGTGACTCCATTGCATATGACATCTTCACACACTGGGGGTGGTAAGGTTCCTGCTGTTCAGTAGAGTTGACCTTTACTCCCTTTCTCCCCGTTTTCATTGCAGCGAAATTAGGAGGTTTCTTTCTACAACTGTTGGTGTTATGGTTGTCCATCCTACAGTATCTACAATATAATCTACCTTTATGAAAGGGTTTTCTGTCATCATATTTCCTTTCATTGAATTGTAGGGTTTTATTTTTATAGTCATTGCGTGGCCTATCAAACTGTTGCTTACCTTTGTTCTGTTCTCTATGGTCAAACCTATTAAAGTTTTGTGGTGCCTTAAAATTGTCCACCTGTTTCTTTTTATTACCAGCTACCTCTGCTTGGGCTGCCTGATACCTCTCAGCGACATTGAGTAACTCACCCAGCCTCTCTGCACCTTGTTCCATGAGAAACTTTCTCAGGTCTGGAGCCATGGACTCTCTCAGTTGCTCAATAAGGATCATTTCCTTAAGATCTTGGGTTTTCCCCAGAGCAGTCCATTTCTCCAAGTAGGTCTCTAACCGTGCAGAGAACTGGTGATAGATCTCATCCGACAGTAGTTTGGCATTTCTAAATTTTTTCCTATAAAATTCTCCGTTCTTTTCATACCTTAACAAGAGAGCCTGCTTTAACATGTCATAATTGTCTTGGTCATCCCTGCTCATCTTGGCAAAAACTTCATAAGCGGTTCCCCTAAGACCCTGGGATAACTTGAGACTCCACCTGTCTCTCTCTAACCCATATGTAGTAGCCAAAAGTTCAAACCTACTTAAATACCCTCTATGTCATCGTCTTTCTCAACAAAATGGTCTAAATGAAAACCCATAGCTGAGGTTGAGGCTCCCTGACTAGCAGTGGCATCTGAGGCAAAGGGGCTGGCACCATTTTCAGGAGCATGTCCTTGAAATTCCAACTCCCTTAGTCGTAGCTCGTGCTCCCTTTGCAATCTCCTATCTTCCCTTTCTGCAGCCAGTCTCTTTTCTTCTCTTTCTGCAGCCAGTCTCTTTTCTTCTCTTTCTGCAGCCAGTCTCTTTTCTTCTCTTTCTGTAGCCAGTCTTCTTTCCTCTGCTTCTCTTTCTGTAGCCAGTCTTCTTTCCTCTGCTTCTCTTTCTGTAGCCAGTCTTCTTTCCTCTGCTTCTCTTTCAGCCTTTTTTTCTTCTAATTGGAGCCTTTTTATTTCAGCCACCCTATCTGCCTCCAATGCCCTAGCCTCCTTGTCAGCCTCAATCTGCAGCCTCTTAAGTTCTTTGTCAGCCTCAATTTGTAACTGTAATTTTCTTTCTTCTGCTAACGTCCTATCTTCCCTTTCAATATACTTGTCACATTCTGAAGTTACATATTGGATCAAAGCCTGACCCTCCATATTCATTTCCTTAGCAGTCTGCACAGCAGCAGATCGGAACTTAGCTAGGTCAGCCATTCTAACTGAAACAGGTCTAATAAAGTTCAAAGATAATCTTTGAATAAATATTAATTATACTTAACTAATTATTACTGGCTGTGACAACTTATCAACTGAATCTCCACTTAAATTATTATTATCTTTCTTAGGGGTGTTTTTAACTTCTAATAGCAATGGTGATACAATCTTGAATTTATCTACTAATGCTACTTTTAATTCCTGGAGTTTGCTAATATATGTTGTATGAGATTCCTATTTCAAACAACCCTCTAATTATGCAAAGTTCTAATCCCGGATTTGGAGACCCCAATATATATGTGGTGGGTTTTGATGTTAAGAAGGTTGGTGTGTGGTAAAGTTGTACTTGAGTGAGGTCAATCTGTGAAGGTCCCTGGTGTAGACAAGTGATAGCTGTGTTTCAGAGAACCTTGCTGATACCACCTACGATCTCACTCTAAGTTATATTTTGGCCTAGTATGATTGAGAGCTACGTTTAGTGTCTAGGGTAATGTAAGAGTGATGTTATAGGAATTCAATACAAACACATACACATACAGATACTAATTGCTATTATGAACTTAACTAACACCAGTGGGTAAATTTATAGTTTGGAATTTCTTTTTTCTCAAATTTATTTGTCCTGAACCGAAATTTGTTTTGGCCAGGACCACAACTCAAGTGAATCAATAGATATATATTTACAAATATAAATATATTTACATAAATAGGACCATATGTCCAAGGCACATTGTTACCATTAAAATCTTTCAACTATTATTACTTAATATATGATGACTACTGGTATTTGGAGACAGGTTGGGGATTTATAATCATTCCACGGTTCTTCTGTTACAGCTATACTTGTTTATTTAATCCTTGGGTGGAAATGTTATTTCGTATACAGGAGATTCGTTTAATATTTCTGATATGTTGTCCCAGGCCAGATATTATGACTTATCTGGACCCAGGGATCACAGCAGTTGTCGTAGATTCGGCCACAAGCCACAGTCTCCTCTGGTCTTTCAAATGCTTGAGTACAGGCTTAGTAAGAGGGACTCCTCACAATAATGTAGGCTTTCTCACACAGACAATTCATTGACACCAGATAAGTGCCAGCAGAACCCCTGTAGATGAAAGTTATGTTCCTGTCTTAACTTCACATTAATCCACCCAATTTACAAATAATAATACAATTTAACAAAAGAACCTGGTCAGCTCTTTCTGACCAACCTTACTTCTCCACTTTAGATTGATGGAACAATTTATACCCGTTTTTCTTTTCTTTTTCCTAATAGTGGTTACGCCTCTGCCATTGGCACTGATCTTTTTCCGTAAAATAAGATGGGTGATATGATTCATGAAGACCCCTGCATGTCTTTTGGTATCTACCTCTCTCTGGTAGCTAATTATATAATAGATACCCTATAGGCCCTGTCTGAGTGCTGAGGACCTATGTACTTACTAATCATGATGGATTTTCATCTAACATTTTCTCACATTCCAATTTATTTTAAATACAAGATAATTAATATTCTCCTTACCACAATATTCAATGAAAAGCACACAATTAATACGTTGACTGGCAATGGAAATACGCTTTTGTTCCTTCTGCCTTTGACCAGACTGCTGAGATAATATGGTCTACAGCACTGCTGATCTCAACGCACCCTGCTTCCACTAAGGTTTTGAAAAAATGGCATCTAAGCCTTTCAAGTTTAAATGCAGCTTTGGTAAGCTGACCAATGACTACGCATATCTCAATTGTAAACAAGTCTTGCAAAATAAAATTCAAACTTTCCCTTCGTTACTTGGTTAGAATATTTTTATTTTGAGGTCGGCCAATAATATTTCGCCTTCCTTCAAAATCCCTCCAATCCAATCTCTCGTACCTTCTTAGTCTTTACTTCCCCAAAGTTTTACCACAAATATGCCACACACAAAAAAATCAAGCAGGCATGACTTGTCCTGACAGTCTGTCCGATCCTCTATAATATTATTATCAATATCTGATTATTTAATGGACTATTTGTGTAACTAACAACCTATTCTTGCTCAGGAAGTCCTAAGGTACACGAAGATATAATTTTTATGGGGCTAGGTGGCTTGGTTCAAAATTCCATATTTTTTTCTACAATAACCAACCTATTCATGTCTTTTTGCACTAATTTCCAGCTAATTACGAGAGTCTCTCGTAGTACGTGAGAATTACGTCATAAATGCTGTCTGTATGGCCCAACTGTCATATGTTCTAACTTTTACATCGTATTTTGAAAATCGCCCTAGGCAAGGCTAGCAAGTTAGTTTTATTTTTGGAAACAATGCGAGACGCGATTAGCATTGGGCCATCTATCCGTTCCCCACCCTCTCTCTACTATGTCTTTTAGGCAAATACCTAGTTGAACTTGGGAAGTGTTACGTTTATCTCATAGACGAATTTGAAAAATTGGGTACCCTTTTTGTTCGGCTAATGCGTTATCAACTAATACGCTGAAGGCGTGGGTGACGACAACAATTCTCGACGAAAATTTTTAGTACTATCCTATCTTTGACTTTATGCACTATATTGTTATATTCTAATTTAGATATTGTATTTAGAATTTCACCACAATTAGACAAACATAAAGGTATGTTTACAGGCACTCGTAAGAAATAAAGAAGAAGAACACTAGACAACAGAAAAACAACAGACGTGAATGGCTTACCCAGGACTCGAACCCAGGACCTTCCGTGCGACAACCCCGCCTAGCTATGCAAGCGAATCACACTGTCCTCCCTGCCATCCATATGTGATGGTAGATGAGCACTACTTCACGACATGTCTAGGTAAAAAATTCGAACAAGAAAGAGAATTATTAACGGAATACTTAACAGCACAAAATTCCTCCCCACCAACGCCATCACTAGAAAATGTGCTAAAAATAGATCTACCCAGGGACCTACACAACATAGTAAAATTGTACATTAGCAAACCAAGAATAAATCTAAAACAGCTACACACGCTAAGCAGTGCATTATAGGATGGATACAGGGTATCTACTTTTGGACCTTGCAAAAACTCGAACTGACCTCTTCCGAAGTTGTTATAGTTATACAGGTGCTTTAGCGTGGAATTCCCTACCCAAGTCTGTCAAAACTGATAATTACATCTCATTCAAAAGATACCTGCACTCACATGTCATGAAATCTTGTACACACATTTAACGACAATTCTGTTTCAGTTATTTCAACGTTTCCACGAGCATTTAACTGTCATTGTAATATTTTCATTTTAAATTGAATTTTTTATATTAAGTAGCTTTATTGCTTCCCCCCCTTTCTCTCTCTCTCTCTCTCTCTCTCTCTCTCTCTCTCTCTCTCTCTCTCTCTCTCTCTCTCTCTCTCTCTCTCTTTCTTTCTTTCTCTCTCTCTCTCTCTCTCTCTCTCTCTCTCTCTCTCTCTCTCTCTCTCTTTCTCTCTCAACAAAATCCTGTCACAGAATTCTCCAACATATCTGTGGCCAGTATGCAAATACAATGAAAGACGCAGTCAACGCCTTAACAAAACACAAGTGCCCAAGCCTAAGCTTGACTTATTCAATAAAAGCTTAGCTTACTCTGCTGCTCATCTTTGGAACGATCTTCCACATTATCTAAAACATAACAACCTCAGTCCCTATTCATACAATCGTAAACTTTTCGAATACTTTATGAGTTCTGATTATCTGCGGCCCCCCCCCCCCGCCCCCACCCCCCCCCCCCCCCCCCATGTGATTATTTTTCCGAACAAATGATATAATATCGAATGTAGGTTTTGTAGTGAATTTCTAAATACAATATCTAAATTAATATATAACAGTATAGGGCATAAAGGCAAAAGATAAGAAAGTACAAAAGAATTTTCTGCTAGAACGGTTGGTATCGCCTACGCCTTCAGATTATTATTTGCTAACGAATAGCCGAACAAAACGGTACCCAATTTTTCGGGTTCGTCCTTGACATAAACACCCACTTTTCCAAGTTCTAAGAAATTGTGCTTAAAATGCATTGTGGAACGAGGAGGGGGCAAGGATAGATGAAAATGCTAATTCGTTTCGCATTGATTTCAAACCAAAAGCAAACACTAGCACAGGGGCAAGCCTTGCCTTAGGGGTTTCCCCAAATACAATGAGAAAAGTTAGAATTGTGGACACTACGTCATGTAAACATGTTAAGCTCTTATTAGGAATGACCTAAGCTCTCGTAATTATCTCGTAAGTACATGAGAAGAGAAGTGAACAGGAGGTAGTTTAAAAATAAACAACTAACATGGAAAAAAAGATAGAATTTTGAACCAAACCACATAGCCCTTTAAAAATTGTATATTCGTGTACCTGAAGACTTGCTGACGAGGAATATGTTATTAGTTATATAAATAGTCCCTTAACTAATTAAATAGTGATAAAACAATACATAGAGATCAGAGATACTGTCAGGTCAAGTCATATCTGCTTAGATTGGATCGCATATTTTTGGGGAAAAAGTAGGTGACATATAGGCTAACATAGTACAGCGAATCCGATTGGGTGGCATTTGAAGGGAGACTAAATATTATTGGCTGACCTTTGAATAAACATAAATAGCCTAAGTAACGTAGGAAAAGTTTGAATGATATTTTTGAAAAGACTGTTTACACTGTAAAATTAAGAATGATTGGCTAACTAAAAAGATATTGTCAGAATAAGCGTTAGAGGGGACGCCATTTCGAAGAATATTTTCAACAGTGATAGATGAGATCAGGCTGTGCTTTAAAATACAAGTTCTAAGCAGCCTGGGCAATACGACAGATCGAAACTGTGTCAGTCATCGTCTCTGTGTATATTTCATTGAAAATTGTGAGGTCCTGGGTACTGACGTTAATGTGGTACCAAACGCTTGAAAACTGAATGATTCAGGACTCTGCCTGTTTGCTGAGAGCCCATGCTAGTGGCCATTGTCTATCAAACAGGGAACCGATTGTCAAGCGAGCAGAGGAAAGGTTCAACAAATACTCTACTGCCCAGTTAAGTTCTCGTTCGGCACCTGAAAGCTCAACTACAGAACTTTAAAAAACGATCTAATAACAGTGAAGAAAAACTGGGACAAATATTTAATAGTTCCACAAGTGACAAAATAGAAACAAACAGTTCCAGAAGGACATGATTAAAACAACAAACCTAGTATTACCACCAGTATTACCTTAAAGTAGGAAAACACTACATAAATATATTCGATTAATAATTTTATATATATGGACACATTATTTATTGTGCTATTTGACTGATGTAATTGATTATTGTGATTTCACTTTTAAATTGTCTGTCCTGATTACAAATAAATTTGAATCAGGATAATAAAACTGTAAAAATCTTATTTACACAAAATTCAACCACAGTCTTAAATAAGATAGCCTTTTAAAGTGTCGTTTGTATGTTATTGTGGTGGTACTGTGTGCTGTTGTGAATAATAAACTATTTGTTTGTATGTTTGTTAATTATTGTGCTTCACACTCTACATTCATAACCCTAGACACAACACGAAGTCATTTAATATACTACTATAAATACAATTTGAATGAGACAAAGGGGGTGGTAGCGGAAAGGCACCCTGAAAAGTTCACAATACTATTGAGTAAATTCAGGGACCTTCATAGCTAATCTCATTTATTATAATACTAATACATAACAACAATTCATAACATCAAAATCCACCACAGGTTTAATGATGATGTTTGTGCTTTTCAACATATTTTGTTTTATGGTAATACTTAGTGTGTACTTTTCAACATATTTTATTTCATGATTATAATTAGATACTGTGAATGTGAGTATGCCATTATTTTACCTTTACAACGTTGAAGTCCTTGACATTGATGGGTAAAATGTATGTGAGAATAAATGAAATCAGTATAAAAGACGAGAGAAAGGAAGTGCAGAATGTCAGTTGGGCCTGCGTGCCCAATTCTCAACTCTTTGAAAATAAAGTTCGTTTGTTCGTTCGTTCTCTCTCTCTATCCCTCTCTCTATGTGCGTGAATGACTATGAGTAAATGTACTTGTGAATGCTCAGTTTCTGATTGTGATGATAATATTAATTAATCTTGTCTGAAGTTGTTAATATTTTAATTTTAATTTGTAAAACGCTGAAAATTGTATTGCAGGGCAGAAATGTAAATAGGCAATTATGCCTATTTCTTTACCCTGATGAAATAAATATTTCGTTCGTAAACAAAAACACCCATCACACTAAGTCAAGGTAAAACATAGCAATCATAACAAACAGTTTAAAAAATCAATAAACACAAAACTGCTAATAAAAAAACAATGTTAATTAGAATATGCAAATGAACAGTCGGGAGACCGCGACTGAGGTTCAAAGATGTATGCAAGAGAGACATGAAGGCACTGAATATAAATCCAGCAACCTGGGAGGATGAAGCTGCCGATCACACAATGCGGCGATGCTCTCTACGTCGCCACCTCAGATTGGACGAAAACAAGCTCTCAAAACAAGCAGAAGGGAAAAGAACATGCCAAAAGAAACACCAGGAAACAAATAACCGCGGAAGGCTATTATCTACGGGGCGCATTCCCATAGTCAGTTATGACTAACGGGGGCTACTACCAATTATAATAAAGGAAATGGAAAATATGATGCAGTATAACAAACTAAAGCATGTAACAGACGCCCACAAGTTCCCTCAAACGATATAACGAAAAGTAAGCCACTTCACCTTAGACGCCGAAAGAAAAACATCAGGAATGTGTATATTTCGATGGATATCACCATGTTATGTTAAATTATAGAATAAAAGATACACCAGAGTATCTAGTGGTGTAGATATTTTCCTATAACTGACCTCGAAACCCTCGAATCGGTCGGTTGGATCGGAGGGTTGATCAGTGAGTTAACAATTCACTATCGTAAAACAAGCTATTGTTACCGAAACAGAACCAGGCTCGACAGTAAACATGACTCACTCTAATATCTTGGGGGCTAAGGAGATTTCTAAAATTGGATACTGGAAAAAAGGAAGACCAAAAGAAACACTCAGAAGAACAATAATAAGAGAAGGAAGAACGTTGGGCCTAAATAATGTGCAAGAGCTAAGAGGAGTGGCGTCACAACGAACAACCTGGAGAGCACTGGTTTCTGCCTTATGCGCCGTGTTTGGCGCTTAAAGAATTTATTATTATTATTATTAAGCCACTTATTATCACCTTCGTCGATTTTCAAAAAGCCTTTGATAGCCTACACCGCCCATCATTGTGGAAGATACTTACAATCTATGGTTTTCCAACAAAATATGTGAATATAATCAAAGCGCTATATGACAATGCAAGATGTTGTGTTAGAACAAATAAACGGAATACAGAATGGTTTACAGTAGAAACAGGGGTGAAACAAGGCTGTATTATGTCACCACTACTTTTTGGAATAGCTATAGATTGGGTTATGAGAAACTATACCCACAATGAACAATTAGGTATAAAATGAACAAATGGAAAATTCCTGGGGGACCTGGATTTCGCAGATGATTTAGCATTCTTAAGTTCAACACCCAGACAATCCCAAGAAGCAGTAAATAATTTGTGTCATCTCTCGGTTAAAATAGGTCTCCAAATAAATGCCTCTAAAACTAAAGCTATGAACTTTTCTAACGAGACCTTTGATATCATCTTGAACGGGGAAAAACTACAGAAAGTTGAAGGTTTCAATTATTTAGGCAGTAAAATGACTCAGGATGGTGACACAACAAGAGAAATCCATACTAGAATTGCTTTGGCAGCTAGCGCCTTCAATAGATTATCTAACATTTGGAAATTACGATCATTGAATATACATACCAAGCTTCGTCTGTTTAATTCAAATGTTATCTCAGTGTTAACATACGGTTGTGAGAGTTGGAAAATAACAAAATCATTGGAGAAAAAGCTGAATACATTCGAGAACAAATGTCTTAGAAAACTCATGAACATCAGTTGGAAAGAATTCAAGACTAATCGACAAATAAGAGAAGACTCTAGGCAGAAAAATGTCTCCGACTATATAAGGAAAAGACGATGGTCATATATCGGTCATGTCCTACGAATGCAAAACAACAGAATACCACTACAGGCGCTCACTTGGGTTCCTGAGGGTAAGAGGAAAAAAGGAAGACCAAAAGAAACACTCAGAAGAACAATAATAAGAGAAGGAAGAACGTTGGGCCTAAATAATGTGCAAGAGCTAAGAGGAGTGGCGTCACAACGAACCACCTGGAGAGCACTGGTTTCTGCCTTATGCGCCGTGTTTGGTGCTTAAAGAATTTATTATTATTATAAGCTCTAGTAAATAGCACCAGAAAGGAGACACTCATCTACGCTATATAAAATTACGAAAACACCGAAATTAAACACATACGAATTTGCAACCTATTTTTTTTTTTTTTTTTAACCAGCGGCACTTGGGCTTTCAGCCCTTCGGCCCAATGACATGTCATTGCGAGGCTGGGGAATCTGCACCTATAGAATAAACAACAAATGAATGGCGCTATGTAGACTAAAGAACACCAAATACCCGGATTTTAACACAAATCGTTGAACTGGGTTTGCGTACGTACGAACACTAGCTTCCCAGGCATGGGTCAAAAATAATAACACGACTCATTTCCCTATGTCATTATTATTAACCAATTTTCAATAGTAACGATACATTTGTTATCGTATCGTCTTTCATGTTTGGACATGCGCCCTAATATAACCGACTAGGTTGAACGGGACGTGCCTCGCCAAAACAAGGCAAAACTTTATTTTTTTTTTTAAAATGTCATTATTGGCTCTGTTTAACTGAGAAGAACTATTCCACCGACAAGTGACGTACTAAATATCTTGGTAGCAATATAAACAGTGTTGGAGGGACAGACAACGATATTGAAATACAAAACGCAAGAGTAGCATTTATTGCATGGGAAAATATATGGAGATCAAGAGAAATCAAGTCCAACATAAAATTAAGACTGTTTAACTCAAATGTCAAGTCAGTCCTATTGTATGGCTCTGAATCATGGAGAACAGCAAAAGCAACAACAACAAAAAAACTACACACTTTCATAAATAAACGCTTGCCTAGAACAGAAGAACTAAAATGGTATGACAAGGTCATCAGTGTGATAAGAACCAGACAAAGTGCCAGTTGAACAAGACACGAGAAGAAGATGTTGGCGATGGATAGGACACACATTGAGGAAACCTGTGGATAGCATTACAAGGCAGTCCTTGTTCTATATCACCCAGAGGCAGAGGTAGACAAAGAAACACACGGAGAAGATAACTGGAGACAGAAGTGAAAATGATGTGGAAAACGTGGAAAGAGCTTGAGCTGATGATACTTGACAGGAGGATTTGGCAGGTATTTGTTGAAGGCCTATGCTCTTTGGGAAGTTAAAGGGTATTGATTCATTGATTGAGTGGCGTACTAAAGGGGGTGCGAGGGGGCGGTCCGCCGCGGGTGAGAACATAAGATATTTCCCTTAAATGTTATTTTCAAACTCGTCTGAACACACCACATGACCATATATGGTCTTGTCACTTCCGTGTCGCCTGTCATGTCTATCCAAAATCCCCAGATTGCGGATCTATCACTGATAACCTCTTCAAAGATGTTTCTTTCTCCTAATTGTTTATTACAACAAAGTTATCTGCCGGAAGTGTTATATCATTTCACCCCTTTTCCAGCTCGTCATGTCTGCAAAATTAACACCTTATCTTCAAATACCATCTGTTGCCCAGGTTGCAAAACCTGAGGCAACATAGTTTTTTGGAAATTTCTGCAAGCGATGTCTCCGAATCAAACGTACGTTATCTACATTCCCCGATACAAGTCTGGTTTTCGCCCTATGCCGTTAGGTGTAAAAAAAACTACACTGTTATTTCCCAATCATGAGTCTGTCTTTACAATAAGGATGGGCTATCGGTAGACTTTTAATCCATCTAGTATTGACGATTAATCAAACAAACACGTTGACATGGCTGTAAAACAGGTCAAACGGTCAGGTAAACCGGGTTGTGAGTGATGAAGATAAGATAACCCGAGAAGAAAATAACATCGAAAGATGAAGGTGCAAGTAGGACAGTGAAAGGATGAAACAAAAGAAAAGATAGCACAGGCCAGGGGCAAGATGGCCACAGAAAAATGTAGTGACTGATATATGACCTGTGACACCCCTGCTCAACACGATTTCTACAATAGCAAAATACCATCTTAATTTATCCGTGGCTTATAAGCATTAACCACACGTAGTTCCCGGTGGTCTCTGGAGAGACAAAGAAAGAATAAGGCTGCTGTACACTCATGCGGGTCGTACAAAATGACTATTATGAGATTGTACATGAGGATGGCGGCCTCATTATGCAAAAATAACTGCTACAAAAACCAACGCTGCATATAACTGCTTTGTTCAGACTTCCTGTTAGGGCACCGTCTACAGTGGTGACTCCATGCTCTATATGGAGCGTAAAGAAAGATGATGATGATGATTATAAGCATTTAACGTGCTTGTTTCTGAGGTGGGGAGCGCTGCATATATATTGGTCTTTATACAGGATGCTTGCCCTGTGTAGACTCCCGAGGGGTCTCTGATCAGACAAAGATAGAATATGCTTACTGCTCCTCAGACATTGTCGTACAAGGCGATTAATATGAGGCTGAACATGAGGCTGGTCATCATGTGACGTATTCTCTCCAAAACGTTGTCTCCATTACAGCTGCTTTGAACGCATCACGATTCTGGGCAAGTCGACCTGCATCATCCAAAGACAAGTTCAGACTCTCTGTAATGTCCTGGATCCACCGTCGTCTAGGTCGTTCCCTTCCCCTTTTTCCAGGGACCATGCCTTCCATTACTAATGTTTCCAGACTATTATGTCTTTCCAAATGAGGCTGGTTTGTTATATAAAAAAAGTTTGCTTTAAAAATTGTTACCTATTGTTTAATTAGGGCTGCTGAGCTTCTTGTCTTTTTGCAGCCAATACATAGATAAAGACTCCTTGGAAACATCTACGCTATAAATCTAGGCTTTTCCTGTGCCTTTTTCTGCCATTCAGAAACGTGTTGAGTTGAAGTCATGTTCTTTTTTTTTTTCCAGCCTGGCTTGCATTTAAAGGATCATCACATCTGGTCCCAAGCTAGAAGGAAGAAGCGTGTGGCATACTGTGGATTTCCCGTCATCCAAGGGAGCTCTCCAAATATGTAAAGCTATGCTCTGGTTCTGGACTCTCTCAAGGAATTGTCATGTCATACACAGAGCCACTTCTCATCCCCCCTCCCCCCAACAATCATGGGTCCATAGAGAGATTCCCCCTGCGTGCAGTCAATTCGTCTGGGGCTCAACAGACTCCTCCAAACTTAGTGTACAACGCTAGCAGCGTTGCCACTCTGAATTTTGAAGAGAAAAAAAAACCTAGACTATTTTGGCCGATTTTGTGCGAAATCTAGGTGGCGTTCTTCAAGTAATGAAGGAAAACGACACCTAGACGAGACCCAAAAAAAAAAAAAAAAAAAACCTAGATCTAGGTGAATCAACCTAGGAGTGGCAACGCTGAATTCTGGGTTCTCGACATATTTCAAAACAGGGGGGATCCCCGAAAGTGTGGGGAAGATTTAAATTAGGGTGTTATTATCCTCATTGACAGAGCTTCACTTCCACATCTGTGTTTTACAGCAATGTGCTTAGCTATAGTATTGGCTGATTTAATTGGTTTGCGTTACAAGACGCTGTGAGGTACTTACAATAATTTCAGCTTTGCATTCCTTTAGTGTCCACACACATCTGGAATGATTCCCGACGCCTATTTTAGAGATATTTTCCATCAATAAAAACACACATTGAGGAAACTTGTTGATGGCCTTACCAGGTAATCCATGTTCTGGAATCCACAGGGTAAACGAGGCAGACTAAAGATCACATGGAGAAGAGAACTGGAGACATTCATGAAGGGCGTGTGAAAGACATTGAAAGAACTTGAGCGGATGGCACAGAACAGGAAGATTTGGCATACGTTTGTTGAAGGCCTATGCTCCTTGGGAAGCTGAAGGGTGGTGATGAAAATATATATGTAGCTATACATTTTTGGAGCACCCCGTATAGTCGGCCGGAGCCGCGGTAGCGAAGTGGTTAGTGCACTGACTTCCTAGCTCGTTGGTCCATGGTTCGATCCCCAGTTGAGGTGGGATTTTGTTTAGACCGTAAATGGCTCAGGGGTCAACCCAGCCTCATGAATTGGGTACCCGAGCAACTCTGGGAAGGATAATGCGGCCGGCGTGATGCTGACCGCTTCACCCCTGGTGTGCCGTTGGTCAAGAAAATATGGGTCTTTTTTATATAATTAATGAAGAAAAATATCCCGTTCAATCTCTGATGGGTTATAATTAGGATATATATTGTTTTCAATTCCAAATAATATGAACAACTACCGATATGAGAAAATGGCATCACATTTGTCAAATCATTGTAAATAGGGCAAATCACAATTCTGCTTATACGTTAAATAAATTTAAAAAAAAAAACGAACAAAATCAAGAAGAAACTCTGAACAAGAATAATATTAAAGTGGAGGGGTGTAAAGGCTTGGTGGTTCCAGTTATATAACTGACTTTAATAGATATTTAATTGACTTTCATCTGTTAAAAGTCATATGCATTGTAAGAACAGCATCAGACCTTCACATTCCAAGCCACTATATATTGACATTTGTTCGTGTTAAATATTGTTTGACTATATTATGCAGTTATCTAGGTCTGTCTATTCTTAACACCTCTTCTATATGTATAGGTAAGTTTGATGCTTGCAAATAATCTAATATTGGTATTCTCATTTGTTCATACCTCTTACATTTTAACAAGAAATGTTCTATATTATTGTCTTGAAGACATACTGCACAGTATAGGTTCTTCTGTTCTGAAATAACCTTTTCCCAGCTGTAGTCTGAGAAGTTTTTCGTGTAACGGGATCCTTTACCTTTGTATAGTCGGCGCTGTAACTATGTAGAAATGTTAACAATGAGGGTAGGGAAACGTGGAACTCATTTAATGGGGAAGGAAGGGGCAGGTGGTTCCCATGGAATTCCATTATTGAAAAATAATTCTATTGCGTGTAATAATCGCATTCACAACATAATCCGGCTGCCCACAAGGAAAAAAAAATGCATGGAAATTTAAAATAAGGCACTATATTTAGTACTTGTGTTTTCGCAAGTGTGCTATTTGCGTCTTTTTTTTTTTTTAACCCCGTGAAAGAACGAAAGGGTAAAAATTTCCCAGGGTGCATTATAATCCGGTGAGAAATACCGTAAAACGGTGAAACAGCAGTTCTAAATTGACAGCCAAATAAGAAACTATAATTTTACAAACTAATATTTTATCACAGATAATTGCGTGTGTTGACTTTTTCCAAAAAAATATTCGTTAATAATTTAAAAAATAATATCTGTATTCAAACTGCGAGGAGGAAACATTAGCGGTGTGAAAACGAAACAAATGCAACAAACAAATTGTGTTTACACCGCAATAAAAGCACAGTTTCGGTTTTCCACAAGTCTATTTTTGTCACTTTCGGTGTTGACCGGAAAGTCCTGGAACGAATAGTTTCGTTTCTCAGAATCTGATCATACAGTATAAATGCACACAATTCCACACGGCAGTCTGAAATCAAACAAGAACTGATAAAGTCGTTACTGTGTGTTTTCGGCTTCTTGTCCGCACTAGTTGATGATAATCGTAAGTATTTTTGTGCATATAAACACAAGTATTGTATAATGAACCGTGTCGCATAGATAAGTGACTGCTTTTGTAGAAGTTGTATCGGCCTACAGGGATTTGAGTTTTCACCCAGTGCACTCCCCGCCATCCAAGGGGGCTCTCCAACAATGCAGAGCTAAAATACTGTGCTCTGGTTCTGGGCTGTCCCAAGGAATTATCATGTCCTGCACAGAGTCACTTCTTAGTTCCCCCTACCTATTCTCTGGGTCCAAAGTAAGATCCTCCTGCATGCAGTCAACCAGGTCAAAGCCAAAGAATCATGTCTGGGGCTCAAGTGACTTCTCCAAGCTTAGTGTGCAGTGCTGGTTTCGCAACATGTTTCACCACAGGGAGGAATCCCTGGACGTATGTGTATGATATAAAGGGTGAAGGTGTAATTAGCCTCACAGACAGAGGTTCTCTTCCACAATATGTATATTGCATACATGCCACACCTCAGACATGAAAAACCTGTACAACAAATCCAAAAACCCTGTACAGAGACCCGCAAAACCTGTACAGACTGAAAAACGTAACAATAGAGTTAATTAATGTACAAATATATTCAATTAGATGGTTCTGCACCATCATAGTGACATGCGCCCTTTGCCTTTTTAAGCATGTCTTCACTTGCTTTAAAACCTAAACAACAAGAGTTAGAATTTATTTTGTACCGGTATTGTAGAAAAGCTGTGACTGTATCATCATTTAGTCTATTTCTGCAAAAAAAAATTAATACAATTTATGGTGGAAATGAAGAACAGTTTGGTGTGTGTTCTATAGTGCCTTATAAAAGTATAGATCTAAAGAGACCAGTAATAAGCGTTATGGGTTAGGTTTAGGAATCTTAAATCAAATATATATATATATATATATATTTTTTTTTAAAGCTAGCAATGAAAATATAAACTGGCGCAATATTATATATTCTCTACCGAACTTCAAAAATTGGAATAGCCGTTATACCCATACGAATTTTAGTGTCAATCAAACATTGATAGTAATTAATTATTTAATAAATATAAATCATTGGATGACCGTAATGATGATCACCCAAGGCAAAATCACATTGTTTTTTAAAGAAACGAAATTAAAACTAAGAAGAGAAGTAACTCCAAATAAACTTTTCTCTGACCTGGTTAAGATGCAAATTTGCCTTGCTTTTGTGGGTTTTTTTTCAGTTTCATAATTTGGTCATATCGGAATGACGGTCGCCGAATGCTCCGCATGTATTTTCGTACCATTTAGATTTCGGGTTAACCCTAACCCCAACTGTAACCCTAATCCTAACTCTAAATGGTACGAAAATACATGCAGAGCATTCGGCGACCGTCATTCCGATATTAGGCCTACCCATAATTTGTTTTGTATTATTATTCAAATTTACATTTCTTACGCACTTTCTACCGTAAACCTAACCTCAACCTTAACTCTAAATGGTACGAAAATACAAATATTAAACATACTCGACGGCAATAAAGGTAAAGATTACCAGAATCTCAGTAAAAAGAGTTGTCAGAATCATTCAAGTTGAATAAATTCAACTCAAACAAGAATTTTCGTGCTTTTTCCACAAAATGTTTATGATTCGGCGGTATGGCAGCGTCCATGTTTGTAACTTTCGCTTTTGTAAAATCACTATTATCAGTTCTACCGTATTCGCTAGCAGTAAAATATTTTGTTCGTTTCAAGCTTAGTGGCCAGATTTTTCAATGCTGAATCCGATTATGCCCAGCAATTGCCGATACGATTGTAAACAGAAGAGTTCTGGTGCTTTTAAAATAGGACGTACGTCATAATGGTGCTGAAAGGGTTAATAATTAGGCGAAAAAACCCGTACAGACCCGTGTACGGCCCGTACACATCTGAAAACGCAAACACCCCGTACAGATTATGGGTAAACCTTTAAGTGTGGCATGTATGTATATTGTAGCATTGTGCATAGCTGATGGTCATATAAGAATGACTCCAGTTATGCCCCCATGCACGAAAACTATATATCCTAATTATAACCCATCAGGAGCCGCGCTAGCGTAGTGGTTACAACACCGCTCTGGCGACCGGGTGATACAGGATCAAACCCGGGCGACGGCATTTGAGGATTTTTCGTCGACCGGGATTTGGACTGGATTAACTCGAGACCTGGCGAGGACATTTGAAGGAGTGTCGTCGACCAGGGACTGGCGGCTCCTGAGCCGACCCAGCTGCAATGGGTACCTCCGAAATCGGCGAGTATTTGCCTGAATGGCGAGGGACATTTGTCTCTGTACAAGAAATAAAGGGATACTCACGTAAAATCAATGTCAGGTTAGACATAAAAAAAATGATAACCTGAGATTTCGCCTCGAGTATTAGCGGGCGAACGCAAAAAAAAAAAAAAAAAAAAAAAATAACCCATCAGAAGTTGGTAGGGATATTTTTCATGATTAAATTTTGTTTTTAAAATTGAGTTTTCACTCTTTACCTTTTTGTATTGGGCTTCCTAAACTCAGCAGGCTCAACATTAGTAAAACAGACCAGATCTACTAATTAGCGAGTTATACAGTGCCACAAGTTGGATAGGCTTCTACCCTAGATGGGATCATAAATGGATATGCATTTTTTCGACATGCTGCGGTTGTTTTAGTAGTATTTTTAGTGCCAAATACAAGTGAAAAATTAACTAAAAAATCTCATCAATATCTGCATTTAGTGCGCATAATTTTTATGTTTTAGTCTTCTTCTTCTTCGTACACTCTCAGACGTCTACTTGAATGTTCTCAAAGAAAGCAGTAGTCAGTTTGAGGCTATTTGAATCCCCGTAAAGCTTTTCCACGAAAGAAGCTGGCATCGGCAGAGGCGCTTTCTCTGTATCGCATATAAGGGGCATCGTTGAAGCAGATGTTCAGCAGTCATTTTATCAGTGCCACAGTTACACTGATCGGTAGTTCCTATCTTTAGCTTGTTGAATAGATGGTATCTCAATCTGTTGTGGTCAGTGCGGAATCTGCAGATTACCACTTGTTCTCTTCTTTTGAGCTGGTAGTAAGCATCATTCTGTGTGTGACCTGGATGTTCTACATTCCATTTGTTTCTGTATCTGATTCTGATAAAACTCTTTGCCTCTTCGAAAGTTATGCTTGCATCAGGCTGAGGTAGATGTGAACCTTCTTTTGCCATTCTGTCAGCCTCTTCATTGCCGGTGATGTTACAGTGAGATGGGATCCATTGGATCACAACACTTTTGAATGTTTTAGTATAACATATTACAAATAACATATTACAAACTGGCAATGGATGGGTGGAACAAGAGATGAGAAGATGGCGATGGATAGGACACACACACTGAGGAAACCTATTGATAGCATTACAAGGCAGTTCTTGTTTTGGAACCCCCAGGGCAAGAGAGGCAGAGGTAGACCAAGAAGCACATGGAGAAGGGAGCTGGAAACAGAGGTGAAGGTGATGAGGAGAACGTGGAAAGAACTTGAGATGATGGCACGTGACAGGAGGACTTGGCAGGTGTTTGTTGAAGGCCTATGCTCCTTTGGGAGTGGAGGGTTATGAATGAAAAATGGATGGGTATGAAAAAAATAGAAAAAAGGTGATTCGTCTTACAAGGACAAAAGACAAAGAAAATAGCCAACGTTGCGGCCACAAGGCCTTCGTCAGGGAAAGGAAAGGAAGAAAGTGAGGGCTAGATAGGACACATAAGAATCTAATTAAACATAAAAATAAAACATGGGTACTTCCCTAAAAGCAGCTAAGACGTAGCACGCCTGCTGAAGAGAGACAGCGGCACCCAAAAAGGAAATGCAGAGATTTACAAATGTATTTGAGAGTTACAAATATCATATTACAAGGCAACTACTATGAAGTCATGCATTGGCTGGCAGCCTCCTTATTGTAAAACAAATTGAGCCAACCACTACAAGAGCACGTGAATGCTTTGGTGCTGTAAAGTGGCCAGCTGCAATGGTGTCACTATGCTCCATAAGGAACAAAAAGGGAAACAACCATTCAAACACCCCAAGGGAAGTAACTAATAATTATTTCTGTGGCCGCCATAATAAAAAAGGCTAATGAGAAACATTACTGAAATCTTGTTACATCCAGACGGACATACTAGGCAGCCTTGGAAAAATAGTGTGCTATATAGTGGCATGGCTTTTAGAATAGAAAGAGTTTAGAATAATCTGATTTTGAAGAAGGTTAAGAAGAAGGAGCTTCAGAAACTGACAGTGTAATGAAGAGGAAATCAATAAGTTGATAAGTAAATTTAAAAAAAGAATTTTCATTCAATTTAACTCTTTGACTCCATAATTATTTTCCACCCTGTGCCGGAATTATTTTTTGAAGAATTCTAAACAGTGATTGTGAAGTGTACTGTCTTTTAGTGTAAATTTTATGTTAGTCTTTTCTGTGAACATGTACTTATTATAAACTGTAAGGAAATAGATAGAGAATTGTAATATATGTCTTTGGTAGTATAAACACAAGTATGTTCAGTATACTTAAAACATTTTGCAGGTAAAATTGAAACACACTAAAAAGTTAACTGTAGAATACGAGCTTACCAAAGACAAATTACTGTTGTAGACAATAAAACTTTCTTTTTCATCTTCAAATCTCAAGGTAATCCATTTACGAAGTAAAAAACTTTGCTTATGGCCACAGTTAGTACATTTAGTGTTATTCACACCAGGTTTTACTGTGGTCCCTTATAAGAAAAAAATGTATTATGCAATCTTGCATAACATAATTTTCAAACAGATAAAGAAGAATAACATCATATAAAAACTGTTTACATTTGTTTAATGTTTTAATAGTATCCCTAGCTTCATCTTCTACCTAGGACTAGTGATTAGATGTTACTGTAGGTCTAGTTTTGTTGCTTTTCGATCGGCCAGAATATGACTATGCCCACTCATCAACTAAATGTAATGTGTTTAGCTTTTCTGCACCGATTCCCTCTTTTTTGACAACAAACTGTGACTACCAAACAATCATCAGCAATGTTTTTAAGTACAGTAGAACTCCATTTATCTGAACCCCAATTATCCGAACATCCAATTATCCGAACACTTTTTCCAGAAAAAAAAAAAAAAAAATCAGATGCCACAGTCACGTTAGACTAAAATTCTGAATCTTTTGATGCGGCAAGCTTCAAATGTGTGCGAACAATTTGTAGAGAATGGGATGGCTAATGGTCGGTCGCTTACGTACAGGAAGTCAGATCATAAAGTCAGTTAATATCTGGTTTACCAATCCAGTGTACGTGTGCGTTCTAGGTAGAACACTGGCTAAACAGACAGTTCAACTTAAAATAATTGTGTCTGCTACTACAGCAGAATAATTTTGGTGTACAAGTATTTCTCTGTGCGATATGGCATCTTCCAGTAGGCCTAAAGCATATAAAAGGAACCGCAATGTTTTGTCAATTGAAACGAAAACAGAAATTATCAAGAGACTAGGACAAGGTGAAACTGTGTCTTCACTTGCGAGGATTTTCAATGTTGGGAAAGCTACCGTCTCTGACATCAAAAGTAACAAGGATAAAATTATGAGTTTTGCATCGAAATTTGATAGTGAAAATGGGTCGAAGAAACGTAAAACCATGAGAAATGCGAAAGATGTGAAATTGGAAGAGGCTTTGTATATATGGTTTGTGCAAAGAAGAAGCAAAGGGGAACCTATCTCTGGTTCTCTGTTGTGTGAAAAGGAACTTCAGTTCAACAATCAACTTGACGGTCCTCCTGACTTTAAGGCTAGCCAGGGATGGTTAAGAAACTTTAAATCTCATCATGGCATACGAGAATTGGAGATTCAAGGGGAATCTTTATCTAGCGATGCAACTGCCGCTAAAAATTTTAAAGAAACATTCTTGGCTTTTTTGGAAGAAGAAGGTTATTCACTCGATGATGTGTATAATGCCGATGAGACTGGCTTATACTGGAAATCATTGCCTCAAAAATCACTTGCATCTCAGCGCGAAGCAGCTGCCCCTGGGTTTAAAAAGTGCAAAGAGAGAGTAACAATTTTGGTAGCTGCGAATGCCAGTGGAAGTCATCGTTTACCGGTGCTAATGATCGGCAAAGCCAAAAAACCACGTTGTTTAAAGAATGTGACATGTCTCCCATTGTGCTACAAAGCACAGAAGAGTGCTTGGATGAATAGTGAAATATTTCTTGATTGGTATACAAATCAGTTCATCCCAAATGTGAAGAGGTTGAGAGAACAAGAAAAGAAAACTGGAAAAGTAATTCTTCTACTGGACAATGCACCATCTCATCCACAGACGGATACACTGAATGCAGTTGATGCAAATTTTAAAGTAATTTTTCTGCCTCCCAATGTAACAGCACTGATTCAACCAATGGATCAGGGTGTTATAGCAAAGCTTAAAAAGATGTACAAGAAGGAAGTCCTGCGTCGTTTATTGTTGGCTGAAGATGAAGAAAGTGTGGTGGCGTTTTCCAAAAAGCTTAATCTCAAAGACTGCTGCTATATGTTAGCTGATGCTTGGACCACCCTGTCACAAGATAATCTCAACAAGGCTTGGAGTAGATTGCTTGGGAAAAAAAGGAGGAAATGAAACTACTGCAGTGGACACAAATGATGATTGTATAAATGAAGATGTGGAACTGTTTCAAGCAATGCCCGGATTTTCGGACTGTGACAAAGATGATGCACACATGTGGCTAGAAGATGATAATGATTCTGGTTTTCAGTTTTTGAATGACGAAGAAATTTTGTCTTTTGTGCAAGAAGAAAACCAAATACATGTAGTGACCGATGATGAAGACTCCTCAGAAGTACATGATGTACTTGTAAATTATGAAGAAAAACCAAAACGTCGACCAAGTCCTGAAGAGGCCTTTATAGCACTAGAAACAGCGATGGCTTGGTACGAGCAAGAAGATGACAGCTGTCCTACACAGCTTCTGCTGTTGAAGGGAATGCGGGACTTAGCAGCCAAAAGGAGACTATCCAGTTTGGTGCAAAAGAGGATTCCTCATTATTTTAAATAGTGGGCTACATCTGTGCAAGTACATATATACATAAGTTGCGCCTGGTTTTGAATCGTTTGTAATGTTATTTTGAAAACATTTCTCTTTCTTAACAAAAATAATTAATACAAGTAGTACATGCACTGCAGTGTAATAAAAGATTTTGGTGATACAGTGATCTAATACAGTGTGGGTATTACACTAGTCAACAAATTTTCAAAAGTTATTTGTACCAGAAATTAAATATACCATTTCTTATTGATTTTGACATGCTGATTTCAAATATCATAATGAAATTCACCAATTGGCTCTGGTTTTTTTTTTAAATGATGAATTTACATTACAGTAATACAAATAATGTATGCTTGTTTAATTCTCTGGGGTGAACAGCTAGTCTTTCTACTTTAGCATTATAAAAATTGTGGTTACATACTCAATTAATTGATATTTCAACATAAAATGATAGAAAAAATAAAAACATTATTTAAAGTTCACATATCATGTTTTAAAAAGGCACATTTGAACCCATTCCGTCATTATTCAGTCGCTGTTCGAGCTCTCTTTGCTTGCTTCTTGTAGTCAATCGATGAGGTGTCTCTTGTCAGGGTCCAACAGTAATCAGCAAGCATTGAAGAGCTCCAATTGCCTTGATACCTTGTCTCCATAGCAGCAATGTCCTGGTGAAATCGTTCACCATGCTCATCACTGACTTCTCCACAGTTTGACGTAAAGAAATCCAGATGGGAATCCAGAAAATGAATTTTCAAAGACATGTTGCAGCCAAGACTCTTATACTTCACAAGGAGATTTTCTACAATTTCATTGTAATTATCAGATCTGTTGTTTCCAAGAAAATCGTCCACCACTGACTTAAATGCTTGCCATGCTGCGTTTTCCTTACCATGCAACACGCAAAGAAACTCGTCATCATGAAGAAGATTTCGAATTTGCGGACCAACAAATACTACCTCTCATATTTTAGCTTCACTCAGTCTTGGAAATTTTCTGATGAGGTATTTGAAAGCCTCATCTGTTTTCTCCATTGCCTTGACAAAGTTTTTCATGAGACCCAGCTTAATGTGCAAGGGTGGCAACACAATCTTGCTGGTGTCGACAAGTGCTGGGTTCTCAACGTTCTTACTGCCAGGCTGCAATGACTGCCTGATTGGTCAATGTCTTCTGGTGTAATGGTCACTTCGTGCACGGCTATCCTACTCACAGAGAAAGCAACAGTACTTGGTGTATCCACCCTGTAGTCCAAGCAAAAGAGCGACCACTTTTAAGTCACCGCAAAGTGACCAATGATGATGATCGTAGTTTATACACTTCAAAAGCTGCTTAATGTTTTCATAAGTTTCTTTCATATGAACTGCGTGACCAACTGGAATTGACGGTAACACATTACCATTATTCAACAAAACAGCTTTAAGACTCGTCTTGGATGAATCAACGAAAAGCCTCCACTCTTCGGGTATGTAATTGATTTTGAGGGCTGCCATTAAACCAAAAATGTTGTGGCAAGCAGAAATATCACCCTCTTAGAAAAAGAATGTAATGAGCGGCTTCTGGCGGTTCCTATACACATAAATTGTAACAACTTCTGCCAGGAGATTCCACTGTTGCAATCTGGAACCCAAAAGCTCCGCCTTGTTCTTCGGTAAATTCAGATCTCTTACAAGATCATTCAGTTCACCTTGGGTTATTAAGTGTGGTTTAGTAGATATAGTTTGCTCAAAATCTGGGTCGCTTGAGGTTGATGGTTCAGGACCACCAATGTCCTCTTCTTCATCAGTGGAAGCAGCTGAAAATGATTCTGACACTTTGGGAACTGGTAGGTCATCGCCATGTGGTACCGGACGTATTGCAGAGGGGATGTTTGGATATTCCAGAGTCCATTTTTTCTTCTTTGATATGCCTTTCCTAATTGGAGGGACCATGCAAAAGTAACAGTTGTTGAGATGATCAGTGGGCTCTCTCCAAATCATTGGGACTGCAAAAGGCATAGCTTGCCTTTTGCCAGACAACCACAGTTTAAGATGTGCTGCACATGTTTTGCAGCATATGTGTGGCACCCAGCTCTTATCTTGATCTCCTATTCTGCAGCCAAAATACAAACTGTACGCCTTCTTAATCACTTTAGTTATATTTCGTTTTTGTGATAGAAATGTCACCTCACCACATATATAACATAAATTATTAGCACTGTTCACACATGTCCTAGGCATTTCTAACTACGATACTTTTGATAAGGACAAATGCACTAACTAATGGCAACATTTTATCAGAGATAAGAAATTATACACAAAGGTGATGTAATCATAGATAGGATTGCATCATCAACTTCTAGTTACATTTTTATTGGTCATTAGAAAAAATTATGCAATCGCCCACAACAGTTGCGTCATATATATAAATTGACCGTAATTAAACAAAATAGTAGCATATATCTTGAAAACTAGAGCCAATCAACATTTTTTAATGTCATTTTCGTTTTCAGCACACCAAAATTAGTTAAGATCAGCTATTTTCATTTCTGGTACATTTTGGTTGTTGACTAGTGTTATTATTACAGTACAAGCAAATATGTTTTATAGTGTATTTTCCTTGTGATGGTTAATTATTTTTAGAAATATGTGTACATGTACTCGATACATTATGTAATCCAATTATCCGAACATTTGATTATCCGAACGATGCTCGGTCCCATGGGGTTCGGATAAATGGAGTTCTACTGTAGTTTGACACAATTATTTGCTTAGGAGACTTAGAAAATTTAAATATAAAGCGTGACATATTTCTCTAGCAGTAACAACGAAAAATGCAAACACACGAATCGTCACACACATTGTGATAATAACATCAAAACACGCACATGTGCTGCTTAACTACACTCAAATTAGTTGTTTAAATAGTAGTGGAAGTCATTCTACGAGTTTTAAAATATGAACTGCATTAAACGGACGATTTTTGGGGTTTATTCGTGATAAACTAAAAACAACGCTCTGACCGTTGCGTGGGCACGGCGTGTTGCATTTTGCAACGCTGTGAGCGTTGGTCTGGAGTCAAAGAGTTAATGATTCATTTTTTTGCTTGCAAAGTTGTAAAAGTTGCTTGTTAGATTCTTTGCATTGCAACAAAACAAATGCAAAATTGAAAAGAAAAAACAACAATGAAACAATATAAAACGAAATGATTTGGTATGAGATTAAAATTGTAATGACATTTTTTAAAACGGCTTCTTTATTAATTAATGTAGTAAATCAAAATCATTCATCAACTCATTAAAAAGGAAAAGGTAGTCCCATAGCAAATACTGCTGTAGGGGAAGGAAGTGTTAGAGACTTCACTAGATAAGGTCCAGCTTTGAGAGGTGGGGTGATCAATTCCCTTCCTTGATTCCTTTGCCTAACCTAATTCAAGAGCAGTCATATACTCAGTTTACAACTGGTAGATTTGAGCGTGATGCCACTATGTTTCAAACACCTTTGCCACAAGAGGCCAGGGCTCCAACCACTCTGCCAATTGGAAGCTCATGTTTTAAGTATATAGTCATAATGATTTTAAATTACGATGCTTGATTTCTCATTGCAATTTAATGTCTTAACAGGTAGATGGATCACCATAGAGAATCACGAAAGCGCCTTCGTCCATGGTTGGAGAGAATGATAGTCAGTGGTGAATGCCCTGGACTGGTGTGGGAAAACAGGGAGGAAAGGACCTTCCGAATTCCATGGAGACATTTTAATAATAAGGACTGGGTTGAGAAGGACTCCCAGATTTTCATGGAGTGGGCCAAGTACACAGGAAAATATCATGATGGTGCCAGACTGGAGTACCCTGTGTGGAAAACTCGTCTTCGATGTGCCTTGAAGAAGATCCCAGAAATCAAGGAACTTCCAGACCAACACCACCTGGAGGATCCAGATCCCTACAGAGTGTATCAGTTTGTAGATGTTCCTGTCATGAAAAAAATTAGTGATGTGGATTCAGATTACTCAGCCAGTCCTGGAAGTTCAGTTTCATTCTTTACCAACTCACCATCAGGAAGGGACTTTCTAGAAGAATCAGTGACACCTCCTCCACAGAAGTACAGTGATGAGACATTTCTTGCCCCTAAACAACCATCCAATGTTCCTACTGTGGTTTATGATGATGACTGTTTCAACTACAACAACCTAACTGTAAAATCTGAAGAGGCTATGTACCCACACCAGTTTGCTTGCACAGTCAAAGAAACTGAAAATTGCCACCAACAGTTAGAGGGTCAACAATTTGCAACAGAGTTTTCTTGTTTCCATGGCAACTTCAACATTTCTTCTCAACAAGACTTTTTGTACCAGATGCCTTCGGCATCCCATAATTATTCTGACTTGAACAATATGATCTCATCAAGTGAGCCAGAGCTTCCTCTGCTTAGACCTGAAATGTCTGAAGGAGCATCTGAAATGCAAGCTGGATCTGACAGTATGAAACATGGTTTACCATCAGATTTGATGTCAGTGGAGAGTTCTGATCTTTGTTCACTAACTCTGCCAAGTAATCCTAGTTTAGGTTTGTCATTGTCACATGTCACACAGCATACATCAAACCCAGCCAGTGTTATGCAGCTTACCTTAAAATATGGCTTCCCCCGTATTGATGCACTTCAGAAAAAAGTTGCAGCTAATGGGTGTAGATTGTATTTTGGGGCACCACAGCTGCAGTTTACTCTTGTTGAAGAAGAACTGTTTGGTCCCAAGACTGTTTCTCAGATAGAAATGCCTGACGTGAAAGAGTTCCCAGGAATATGTGATGAAAAGAAAAGATTCATTTCTGAGCTCCTTGACAGCATGGAAAGAGGACTGGTGTTAACTTACAAAGATGGTGACATTTATGCGCAGCGCTTGTGCAGAACCCGAGTCTTTGTTACTGATGGTGTCGTGGAGAGTAAGTTGCTGGACCGCAAAGAGAAAACCCCAACAAAAGTTTTTGACTTTGCTGCATTTAAAGCTTCATTTGAAAATTATCATCTGACAAAGAATTCCACCATGCCAAAATACTTTTTCTATCTGACTTTTGGACAGGAAGTGAAAAAGAATCGTTCTGACCCACTGGGTCATGTTCTCATTCATGTCCAGGTAGTACACACTGAGGCACTGGAGTATGCCAATAAGTTTTCCTTGTTAGATGCTAGTCACAGCTTTTCACCACTTATGTCATCATGTGATACAAATGATCGGCTGCTTCTAAAATTTAAAAATATGAGCGTAAATAAGTAACATCTTCTTTGTTTTTGCTACAAAATTTAAAAAATAACTTCTACTTTCTCATTCAGCCCCCAATGAAGCATAAGCATTCAGCTATAGCAGGCCTGGCTACACTTTAGTATGCCAAGATCTATTTTTACTTGTTTGATGAGGTTGCAGTGTTCCAAATATAATTTTTCATTGTAGTTATTTTTACAGCTATTCAACTAAAAATGAGATAATTCCACATGTGTGTGAAATGACGAATGCATTTAAGGCAAATAGAAACGTTTATTAACTGAAGGCAAAGGAATATGTGCTTGTGCAAGGACATAGATATTACATTAATAAAAACAAATTTGAACAAAAATATAATATTTCAGTACTAGTACTAGTATTACAAAAGATTAGAGCTGGGATTGAGTTTAAAATTTTTTATCAATTAATAAAATTTCTTTAATCTAAGATTAATCGAAGCTCCACAAAACCCCCCGGACATCCAGCCAGCAGAAGAAGAGCAACAAATTAATGGTGAAAGACCAACGAAGGAAGAAATAAAGAAAGCCATAAAGCTTCTAAGAGATGGAAAAGCGGCTGGACCTGATGGCATTCCAGCAGAGGCCATAAAAGCAGATATCGACACGGCTACAGAGATGGTATATAAATTACTTGGTAAAGTCTGGGAAAAGGAAGAGATACCAGCAGAATAGAAGGAAGGATATCTGGTTAAGTTGCCTAAGAAGGGAAATTTACAAGAGTGCACAAATTATAGAGGAATAATGTTACTATCAGTGCCAGGAAAAGTATTAAACAGGATTATCCTTGAGAGATTCCCCTGAAGATCATTAATTTAATAAAGAAAACATATGAAGACATGACATGCAGAGTTCTTCACGAAGGACAGCTTACAGAACCATTTGGGATAAGAACAGGAGTGCGACAGGGATGCCTCTTGTCTCCATTTCTTTTCTTACTAGCAATAGACTGGGTTATGAGATCATCGGCAACACACAACAGAAATGGAATCCAGTGGACTCTGACTAAGCAGGTGGATGATCTGGATTTTGCTGATGACTTGGCTCTTCTGTCCCATAACCATAATCAGATGCAGGACTAATTGAAAACACTCGATGAGAGGTCACAGCAATTGGGTCTGAAAATACACAGGGAAAAGACAAAAATAATGAGAATAAATGCAGGTAATGATAACAGGATTGAACTTGAAGAAACACCAATACAAGATGTAGAATCATACACATATCTTGGCAGTAATATAGACAGTTGGAGGGACAGACAGCGATATCAAAATAAGAATACAAAAGGCAAGAGGAGCTTTCATTGCATTGGGAAATATATGGAGATCAAGAGAAATTGGATCCAACACGAAACTAAGAATCTTCAACTCAAATGTGAAGTCAGTCCTATTGTATGGCTCTGAGACATGGAGAACAACAGACAACAACCAAAAAGCTACAGACTTTCATAAATGGGTGCCTGCGTAGAATAGAGGGATTAAAATGGTACGACAAAGTTACCAACGTGGAACTGATGACAAGAACTAGACAAGTGCCAGTGGAACAAGAGATGAGAAGAAGACGATGGCGATGGATAGGACACACACTGAGGAAACCTGTTGATAGCATTACAAGGCAGTCCGTGTTCTGGAACCCTCAGGGCAAGAGAGGCAGAGGTAGACCAAGAAGCACATGGAGAAGAGAGCTGGAAACAGAGGTGAAAATGATGAGGAGAACGTGGAAAGAACTTGAGATGATGGCACGTGACAGGAGGACTTGGCATGTGTTTGTTGAAGGCCTATGCTCCTTTGAGAGTGGAGGGTTATGATGATGAAGATTAATCGATCAATTTAGATCTATTTGATAAATTATAAAAAATCGTAAATAAAATTATATTTTGAAATCACTACTTATGTTACTTGTTATAAAGCACCATTGTACTGAAAATATAATGCAAATACTGGAAAGTTACAACTAAATAATTTATTATTATTTACCATACTTGCCTAATTCCATATCACAAACCTCTAACATAGCAAATACTCTCGCATTTAAGCAAAAAGCATAAACATTGTTAAAAATGGAATCTGTTAAAATTTGTTTTATCAATTAATCGATTTTTAAAAAGTTTAACCAATTAATTGATTGATTAATTGTTAAGGATCACAGCCCTACAAAAGATGTAAAAACACAGACTTAAATATGAGGATGATCTGCACTGCATCACCCAAGTTAAATCCTTCAATTTTTGTACGACATATTATACCTTTAACAACTGAAGATTTCATTAAAGAATTAGAAAAAAAAAGAAAAACTTGTATATATCGGGCAGTCCACCTAAAGTCTCTCAGCAGTCCACTTGTGGACCTCGGTCGATGTCTTGCCCACCCCAGAGCTAGATCACCGTAATCTTCTTCTTTCTTAATCCTCATTTCCGTCTCTAATTCTCATATCCATGTTTTTTCAGGTCTTCTATTATTTCTTTACTCTGGAGTCTTTTTTGAGCGGCCATTTAGTTTACACTGGAGTGACATCAGCCACTTCCATTTCTTGGTCATATAATTTGTATTTATTTAGCTTAATTCTCGCTCTGCTGTTTTTTTGTTTGTTTGCCCCTGGTGAAGGTCTTGTGGCGGTAACATTGGCAGTTTACTTTATCCTAGTAAGGTAAACCTGTTTTTGTTTACCCTGCCGTTTCTTTACGCTGGTAGTTTGCCTTGTGATTCACTCAGTGATGCATACTCCTTTAACTTATCTTTTCTGTGCCATAATTCTCTTTCCTATATAGAATTTGGTTGCCTCCTTCATTAAAATAAGAACAAAAATGGCAGCTTGAATATGTCTAAAGAAAGCTGTGATCAGGTTGAGGTTGTTATTATATCCATAGTTTGTCCAGGAAAAGTATTGGTGACATTACGGCTGTCTTGACTTGAATGACTTGCATTTTATTTTTGTAGCTAATGTTTTACTTGGTGGAACAGATAGCCCCGTGTCCAACCCTCCTTCGGCCGGCGTGATGTTGACCACATCACCCCTAGTGTGCCTTACACCGTATTCCCAATATGCCTCAATAGGCGTGTAACGGGATCCTCCTTTACCAACCCTCCTTAGTCATCTTTTGTGGAGTACAGTCTACTTATTCTTTACTCTCCTTCTCTGGGCTCCAGGCAGGACACAAGTTAAATTATTTATCTACAAAGATTCGATTTTTTTGTCCTTGCACAGGAAGACTGATGTTTGTCTTATGCATGTGATACCTGGTTCAACCCCATATGGGTTATAATTTGGGTATATTGTGTTCTTTATAGCATTTTTACATTGGATATTTTTGTTTATGTTGGTTTTCTTCCAGACTGCAATATATATATATATTTTAAGCCACAGCCATTTTCTGGTTTACATCAATGGCTATGTCTACAATCGTCTTCAGAATTACAAAAAGATTAGTCTAGCATTTCTCAAACTCTTTGGTCTCAGGACTTCTTTACACCTAAAAATTATTGAGGACCCTAAAGAGCTTTTGTTTGTTTGGGTTACATCTATCGATATTTACTGTATTAGAAATTAAACTGAGAAATTTTAAAATATTTATTTATAAACCAATTACATATTAACATAAATAACATTGTTTATTAAAAACTATATTTTCCACCCAAAAAAAATCGGTGCGATGAGTGACATTGTTTCATGTTTTTTTTTCTAATCTCTGCTAATGTCTGGCCTAATAGAAGACAGTTGGATTCTTATATCTGCTTTTGTATTCAATCTGTTTTGGTATATCAAGAAAGAGTGGGGAGAAAAAAATAGGGAAAAAAACAGTCAACGGGTGGGGAGAGAAAAAAATGCTGTTAAAGGATGGAGAGAAAAAAAAAACACTGTCAAAGGGTGGAGAAAAATAACTCTCAAAGGGTGGGGAGAAAAATAAAAGTGTTAAAGAATGGGGAGAAAAAAAAAGTCAAAGGGTGGGGAGAGAAAAAACTATCATAGGATTGGTGTAGTTTCAATAAATAAGCATCGACAGAATTAGTACCGGTACTGCATAATAACAATTATATATATATACACACACACACACACACATTAAATGTAAGAAAAGGCATGACTAATCAAATAGTTTTTTTTTTCTATTCATTGTATAGTATTCCATCATGAATTAACCAGTTTTGCTGTTCTTTATGATAGTCCATGTATACAATTTGTTGCTGTGACAATACAGTCAGAGGTTGTGGCTTTATATATATCAGATATATATATATCAGAAAGTGAATATGCATATTACCTAGCAATTTCTTACCTACTTAATCGTTTCTCTTCTACCCTGAGGTGTAGTGGTTTGCCAGAGGGAGCACCATATTATTCTGTTGGCTGTCTTATTCCTGGTCTCGTTCGAATCTAGTCCTTCAGAAATTGTCTAATGTTATCCTCCCAGCGAACTCTGGGTCATTCTGGAGGTATGGATCCCTGGCCTCGTTCTAATCTAGTCCTTCAGAGATTGTCTAATGTTATCCTCCCAGTGAAACTCTGGGTCATCCTGGAGGTCTGGATCCCTGGCTCTTAGTTTCCCATATTTGACGTGGTAGCCGATCTCCCATTCTGCAAGCATGGCCAAACCATCGCAGTTGTGACTGTTCCACTCGGGTGTGCAGAGGCTGGATTTTGAGGCCATGACATCATCAGTGGTTGCGGACCATGTCTCTTTTTGTTACTTCAACCATCCTCCTCAGATATCTCATTTCTGAGCTTTGGAGCTGACTTTTGTGGGTTTCATTACCTATGACTCGCATCCATAAGTTAAGACTGGAACTTAGGTGGAGCGGTATTCAGCCATCTTCATCTTCTTGCTAGTTTATGGCCTGAAAGTTTCCCAAGCATCAGAGCACTGATGGAGTTGTGCGTGTGCAGTGACTACTGAATGCTTACCCCCTCTTTCACCCCTCTGATCCTCATAATGCGGGTGTGGGGGAGGGAGGAATATGGTACAGCCCACTTTGGGAACCCCTGGCGTAAACCTTCTGAAGAACTTTTTGCAATGTGCGGAACGATAGCAAACACATAACAAGCTCAGTTAGTGACCCATTAAAGGGAAGTCAGTCTAGAACTCAGGATTTGGTTATGTGAATTGTGTGTCCTCTCACGCGATAAAATGTGAGGTTATATACCGGCGGTTTTTATAATGTTGGCCCGAGTAGTACCTGGGGGAATCTCTCAGGAGACAAAGAAAGCACCCGTAGAGGTGCTGTAAGAAGCAACTAATGAGGTGGGGGGGGGGGGGCTGGGGGGGCTGGCAACCTCATCGTGTAAAACAAATTGCCACACAAATCACAACTACAAGATTATATGAATGTTTTGGTGCTGGCTTCTTGCAAGGTGTCTTGCTGTAGTGGTGGTTTCATGCTTCGTGGGGAGCAAGTACAAACATAATAATGATCCATTGCACTGGCTTATACACACACACAATACTGACTTCACACTTAAACTTGGGCTGTACTCTTCTGTAACTAAATAGCAATGAACTATATTAATATTATCATGATGCCAGTACATACTTGTACTAATGATAAATGTATTCAAATGTTGTTCAATAAAGCTTTCTTGCCTCTAAGCGTTACTAGTATTACTTTGTCTTTTGTAAATATTCGTTTTTGCCATCAGTTTTGTTTCCATTGCCTTTTTCACTGTCTGCTTGGGATATCATACATAGTGATTAGGCAGAAGCTACGGGGGAGAGACTCTGAACTTTGTCCTGCCGACAAACCTGCATATTTAGCATGACTACAAACTGAACTAAGAAGAATACATAGTGGCTAATAGCCTGTTTTCCTGAATACAGGAAGTCCACACCTTATGACGGAGTTCTGGTCCACCGATAAGTTGAAATCATTGTAACTCAAAAAAATCACTAAATCAATACCCTTTAGCTCCCCAAGGAGCATAGGCCTTCCACAAACACATGCCAAGTCTTCCTGTCCTGTGCCATCCGCTCAAGTTCTTTCCATGTCTTCCTATCATTTTCACCGCTGTATCCAGTTCTCTTCTCCATGTGTTTTTTGGTCTACCTCTGCCTCTTTCCCTGTGGATTCCAGTACAGCGACTGCCTTGTAATGCTATCAACAGGTTTCCTCAATGTGTTTCCTATCCATCGCCAGCATCTTCTTCTCAACTCTTGTTCCACTGGCACTTGTCTGGTTCTTGTCATCAATTCCACATTTGTGACTTTGTCATACCATTTTAGTCCTTCTATTCTACGCAAGCACCCATTTATAAAAGTCTGTAGCTTTTTGGTTGTTGTTTTTGTTGCTCTCCATGTCTCAGAGTCATACAATAGGACTGACTTGACATTTGAGTTGAAGATTCTTATTTTCATGCCCGAGTACTAAAATGTTAATGCCTGTTTTGTTATATTTTAAACTAATTTTAATCTTTCTTTAGAGTGAAATAATACAATATCTTTTTCTTATTCTCGGATCTTTATCTCCTGACTGACAAATCAATCATTTGTGTGCAGGTGTGGATGATTTATTGTTTTGTATTACTGTATGAATGAATAAATAGTTTAAAATGTAGTGTACGAAAGCCACACTAGATGCGAACCAACAAAGAGTCAGAAGTCAGTGATCGACTATGCCATTGTTAGGAGGAGCTCATTCAAATATGTCAGGGATGCTAGAGTCTGGAGGGGGCCAGAGATTGGAAGTGATCACTACCTGCTTACAATCAAAAGAATAACTGAAATAGTTGCTCAGCCTAGGAACTGCCAATCATCACGCAAGAAACCAAGTAAACGAACGGAAGATATGAGCATTAAGACCTACAAGCTGAAAGAGCCAGAAATTAAGACCCTAAAAACACAGCAGGAGAAATATAGAGAATATGTGATACTCAGAACAGAAGCAAAGAACAAGGTGCTAGCAGCAAAACAGAAGTCCTGGGAAGAATTTGGAGAAAAGCTAGAAAAAGATGAGCAAGGAAACCAGAAATTGTTCTATAAGACCCTAAAGAACATGAGGAAGGAAAAACAATGCCCTCTCAAATTTATAAAGGACAAGCAAGGCAAATTGCTTACTGCCCCGAAGGAAGTAATGGAAAGACGGAAAGAATATTTCTCAGAACTCCTTGATGGTGAGCAAGGTCAAGCATCAGAAATGATAACCACTAGCACAGAAGAGAAAACCAATGGTGGTGAAAATGACATAAAGATGGAAGAACTGAAAGCAGCACTGGAGAAAATCAAGATGGGCAAAGCAGCAGGGCATGATGGTATAACACCAGAAATGGTTAAGTACATGGGAGCATCAGGCGACCTATTACTCTTAAGGGTCCTACAGGCAGCTTGGCGCAACAAGGCCATACCAAAGGATTTTGGAGATTGCCATCATAACCGATTTTCAAAAATGGTGACAATCGACAATGTGGAAACCATAGAGGCATATCCATTCTCAGTGTCCCTGGTAAAATCCTAGAGCAGAGACTCCGACGCTTAGCTGAGTCACAATTGGATGAGGTCCAGTGCGGATTCCGAGCAAACTGAAGTACTCAAGACTTAATCTTCACTGAGTGAAAAGGCCCTTGAGTATAAGAGTGAGATCCATCTTTGTTTCATAGATCTGGAAAAGGCGTTTGACAGGGTCCCCTGGAGCAAACTTTGGGACTGTTTGGCAAGGAAGAACATTCCAGCACCTCTCATGCTATACAGAGCTTCTACAAGTCTTGCAGAAATTATGTGAGGACAGCAAACCATAAGTCAGAAGAGTTCAGGACCACCACTGGTGTAAGACAAGGTGATATCCTGTCACCTTATCTTTTCAAACTCCTCATGTGGACGATGTCATCAAGGCATGTAAGGAGAGAACAAGAAAGTATTCAGTGGGGTACTGGAAGATGAGACAGGTCTATATTTCAGAGCTGGCATTTGCTGATGATGCTGCCCTGATTGCTAAATCAGAGGCACATCTCCAATCCAACCTGCAAGTCTGGAAGGAAGAGCTGGAGAAGAGAGGGATGGTCATAAGCAGCTCTAAAACAAAATCCATGGTGATATCACGAGAAGAAAGAAGACATCAGATTAAGTTGGGAGAACAGGTCCTGGAGCAGGTCGACCACTTTAAATACCTCGGAGCTATTATAGACCGAAAGGGAGGCATCAAAGAAGAGTTGGCCACTCGAAAAGCAGCAGCTGGGAGACTTTATGCCTATAAATCGACGATTCCTCAGCAAGAGAGAGGTTGGTAAGAGAACAAAGATGGCTGTATACTGCTCCACCTATGTCCCAGTCTTGACATATGGATGTGAGTCATGGGCAATGACTACAACCCACAAAAGCCAGATCCAAACCTCAGAAATGAGGTATCTGAGAAAGGTGGTTGAAGTAACAAGAGACATGGTCCACAACCAGATGATAGTCAAGGCCTAAAATCGCAGACCCAAGTAGAACAGTCCCAACTAAGATGGTTTGGCCATGTCTGCAGAATGGGAGAAGATCGGCTACCACAACAAGCATGGGAAACAAAGAGCCAGGGATCCAGACCCCCAGGACGACCCAGAGTCCACTGGGAAGACAACATTAGACAATCTTTGAAGGACCGAGGACTAGAACGGAACCAGGCCAGGAGGAAGACAGCTGATAGGATAGGCTGGCGCTCTCTCTTCCAAACCTCTACACCTCACGGTAGAAGGGGAATGACTAAGTAAGTGTACGAAAGCCACGTATTCATTTATTCATACACATACCATACTTATACATATAACTCCATATAAGTGCATAATAATTGGACTTCTAAAATTTCTGGAGTTGGAAAATTTTTTAGCTGACTCCACAACCCTGGTCTCATGTATATCCAGTAGATAGAAGTGAGGATACAACAATGTTAAAATTGAAAGGGACTTTTCAATGACCTTGTAGAACTGCCTGGCTTCCTTCCTTGTGTGAGCACTACAGAAAGTTGATCATGAGAAAAGATTGTTCCAGTAAGTATACACCTGAATGAGCAAATTATTGTCCTGTGCTTTGTTGATTGTGAAGGCAAAAGCTAAAATCACAGGAAATCGATGACATCTATGTGGAGTGGAAAGGAGTTAACTGAATGAAACGAATGACAGCGTAAGTAACAGGAAACAAAAAACTGTTAATGTAAATAAATCATGACAGTAATGCTCTAAATCAGGGTTCCTTAACCTGTAGTACCACTGACCCCTAGAGGGTCCATGAATGGATTCTAGAATGTCCATGAATGGGTTCAAGAGGGGCCGAACACATAACCTAAAAATTAAAATGTAACGTTTGTTCCAAGAAGAGGTCCATAGCATTCATTGGAAAATCAAAAGGGTTCATAGACTTCATTGGACAATCAAAAGGGTCCATAGCCTTCATTGGGCAATCAAAAGGGTCCATAGTCTTCATTGGACAATCAAAAGGGTCCATAGCCTTCATTGGACAATCAAAAGGGTCTATAGCAGCGGTGGCCAAACTACGGCCCGCGGGCCAGATCCGGCCCGCCAACCAGATTTGACTGGCCCGCCAACCTGTTTCTGCGGCCTCTTATTGTTGATTGAAGCCACACTCTTCACAATGAAATAACACACAAACGTATGTTTGAAATAAATAATTACATGTTATATTACAAATTACAAAACAAATTAAAACAACAGATTCATTATATATATTTTTTTAACAGTAATTTCAGTCCGAAGACTGGTATACATGTCTTGGCAGATGTGCAGTACAGTAGTTCCTTTGCTTTCTGTACGTGGTTCATTATATATGTAAAACTAAATCTCAGAACGTTATTTTTTAAGGATTTTATAGGTCTGGCCCTCTGGTGTTACCCTTTACCATAATCTGGCCCTCGGCCAACCTTAACTTGGCCACCACTGGTCTATAGCCTTCATTGGACAATCAAAAGGGTCTATAGCCTTCATTGGACAATCAAAAGGGTCTATAGCCTTCATTGGACAATCAAACGAGTCTACGACTTTCATTAGACAATCAAACGAGTCTATAGCCTTCATTGGACAATCAAAAGGGTCCATAGCAATCACTAGACAGTCTAAGGCAGTGTTTCCCAACCTTTTTTGAGTCGCGACCCCCTTTTATAATAGCCAAGTAACCTGCAACCCCCAGCCACATTTGCATAAAAAGGCATTTTTAATAGGGTAAAGAAAACGCATTAAAAATAGATTTTTCAGAATATAATTCTATCCTAATATTTAATTAACCTAATATTTAATGCGATGGTTGTACTTGCATCTGGGCAACCAGCTTCAAAATTTGTGGCTGAGTGTTTGTTAAAGCCAACCTCATGTCATCCTCAACATTCAGTCTGTTTCTTGCCTTTGTTTTGATATGAAGAAGTGTTGAAAATCCACTCTCGCAGAGATATGTAGAAGCAAATGGAAGTAAAACTCGAAAGGCAAGCATGGTGACATTTGGATATGACTGATCCATAGCACACCAGAACTGAGTCAGCAATTTTTCATAAAACAAATTACTTGCCAAGGAATCGTTCCGCAGATCCAAGAATTCATCTTGTACTTCATCGGGAATGCTGGCTACATTCAGGGAAGCAGAGAATGGGTTTTGTACCAGTGCAGCTTCTTCTTCTGTAAGCTCAGGGAAGTACAGCTAAAATTCCTTTTCAAGGGATTCAAGGTGCCCAGTAATCTCCTCCTCCAGTTCACCTTCAGATTCCTCTACCACACTGCAGAGTTTTTCAATCATGGCAATGTTTCCAAGATTTACTTTCCAATGCCAGTTTTGCAGCTTGGATACAAATGCCTGAAGATTGTCTTGAAATTGGATAATGTGTGTTTCCTTTCCCTGAAGTTTCAGGTTCAGCTTATTTAGTTGGTCTAAAATGTCTGCTAAGTAAGCAACTCTTTTCTTCCAAGCTTCATCATTAAAGTAAGCCACAAGGTCATGTTTCCCTTGCACTTCTAGGAACAACTTGATTTCATCTTTCAACTCAAAGACACGATTGACAACATTTCCTTTCGACAACCAGCGTACAGCAGTGTAGAAAAGAAGAACCTTGTGATCAGAATTTATGTCTTTACAGAGTTCTTTAAACAGACGGGTGTTGAGGGCTCCAGATTTGATGTAATTCACAATTTTGATCCGAGAATCAAGTACCTCTAGCAGAGGAGCTGGAAGTCTTACTGGCAAGAGCATATCGGTGAATCATGCAGTGAATACCCTTTGCTTGGGGAGCAAGTTCTTTCCCTTTTGTCTGAAAGCCCGACTTTGACCCTAGCATAGCTGGTGCTCCATCTGTACAAACCCCACAGATTTTTTTCAACTGTAGTCCTCCAGTTTCAAAAAAAGGTATTTATCTTCTCCATAATATCTTCACATTTTGTAATAGTTTCAAGTGCACTACAAAACAGGAATTCTTCTTTGATGTCATCTGAATGAATATATTTCACGAAGACAAGCAACTGAGAACATGAACTTGATTCATCAACTTGAAAAGAAAACAATGGAGAAACTTCGATTTCATTCAAAACCTGCTCTTTCATGTCTACGGACATATCTGAAATGCGCCTCTGAATAGTGTTATTGGACAGAAATATTTGTCGCATCTTTATCTCGCTGGCTTCCCCAAGAATTAACTTTACCATCTTCAACATGTAGGGTTTGATGAGCGTTTTTCCAATCGTGTAAGGTTTTTTTTGTTTGGCAATTTCCAATGTGACTTCATATGATGCTTGCACTGCTGCTGTGCTCTGTTGCTGAAAACCTCCTGTAGGATCAAGTCTCTGACGTCTGAGACCAGTTTCACGGCGTCGAAAGAACTCTAAAACCTTTTTAGTATGTTCTGAATGCTTTGTCAATAAGTGACGTTTGAGTTTTGAAGGTTTCATAGATTCAGCACTGAGAACAACATTGCACAAAACGCATTGTGGCTTCTCTATGCCATTGCTGATCAAGGTGGTAAAGCCAAATTTTAGATAGTCTTCTGAATATTTACGGTTTTTCTCCATGGGTACGGATTTCTAAAAATATAAATAAAAATTAATTCTTTTTCGCGAAAAAAAGAATTTTTCTTTTTGTAATTTTATTATTTATTCGTGTTTCACGAATTTTATCAATTGTATTTGTCATGCCACAGGTCCTGGAGCAGGTCGACCACTTTAAATATCTCGGAGCTATTATAGATCGAAAGGGAGGCATCAAAGAAGAGTTGGCCACTCGAAAAGCAGCGGCTGGGAGACTTTTTCAGGCCATAAATCGTGGATTCCTCAGCAAGAAAGAGGTTGGTAAGAAAACGAAGATGGCTGTATACCGCTCCACCTATGTCCCAGTCTTGACATATGGATGCGAGTCGTGGGCAATGACTACAACCCACAAAAGCCAGATCCAAACCTCAGAAATGAGGTATCTGAGGAAAGTGGTTGAAGTAACAAGAAGAGACATGGTCCGCAACCAGACGATCCGTCAAGGCCTAAAATCCCATCCGCTGCAGACCCAAATAGAACAGTCCCAACTAAGATGGTTTGGCCATGTCTGCAGAATGGGAGAAGATCGGCTACCACGACAAGCATGGGAAACAAAGAGCCAGGGATCCAGACCTCCAGGACGACCCAGAGTCCGCTGGGAGGACAACATTAGACAATCTTTGAAGGACCGAGGACTAGAATGGAACCAGGCCAGGAAGAAGACAGCTGATAGAATGGTCTGGCGCTCTCTCTTCCAAACCTCTACACCTCACGGTAGAAGGGGAACGACTAAGTAAGTAAGTAAGTATTTGTCATGCCAGCATCTTCCAGTGTTGTGGACTTTCTTCTTTGTTTGAGCGGGCTGATATTGTAGTTTGTTTTCAGGTCATGTTTATTCATCTTATCTGTCTTACATGAGTATCGATCTTCTAACACAACACTGGATTCGTTTTATAAATTTCTTCGAGTGTTTGAATATGAATGTTCATGCAATAAACTTTGCATGTATTTTATTTGATAGTGTTATAGTATTTTTAGTTCATTTCTTATTGTATTTCCTCTGAACCGTACCTTGAAGGTCAATGGTCATTATTTATAAACAGAACTGGAACTTTTCAAAACAATATGAGTGAGTAAATCTTGTTTAGACGACTACAATACTTTAATACTCATCCATCATTTTTATCATGAATAAACAACACGAATGTTTCACAATACAGAACGCTTGATAAAGTACAGTCTTATAGCCCATAGTCAATCAGACATTACACGTCTGTTACTGTTCATTTTCATTAATGATCCATATATCTATTCCAACCAAATACTTGGAATCATTATTATTTATACAGCATTAATCTTTCTGTTAATAGTTCTCATAGGGTCGCTGCCCAATATATATCACAAGAACTCCGACATATGCTTACTTCAATTTGGCTTACACAGCCAGGCTCTATCAGCCTTATATATTCTAACTGCGTTTCATATTTTACGGCTTACGTGAATAACAACGATTGCGGTTTATACTACCGACATATATATATATATATATATATTCGGACTCAATGGTCCTTACACATTATCCATTTAGTTTACCGGCTTCACATTACCGTAATATATTTTCCTAGTTCTGCACTATTATACTTCGGTGGCAATGCCACATTTTATAAACACGACCATAAGGCTCAAGGCCACACATAAGACTCTCAGGTCTTTATCCACATATTATTATATCGGCTTAAAAGCCCGAACACAGACGGTTATACACTTGGATAAGTGGCCATGCCACACATTCGAAACACTTTGGATAAGTGGCCATGCCACACATTTGAAAACACTACCATTTGGCTCCAAGGCCACACACAGACTGTCGTAACTATGTCTAACGCGCCATGCATCGATATATGCGATCTATTTCATTTATTTATTCAGCCGAGGTGTTTCATGGTGCAACCATCCGAATCGAGCTCAAACCCAGATGCTTGCAAACCCTGAAACAATCCTCAACATCATCCCCCTCGATCCCAAACGTGACACTTGTGGCACATGTGAGAGTGGTGAAGACGTACACGTACGCAATCTATTAATATTATATTAATATATAATAATTATAATCATAACAACATCATTAATACCAATGTTTGTCATAGAATTCCAAATTATTGTAGTACTAATGAATGAAATAAAGTCAATAATCATCCTGTCCGGATAATTCCGTGATAAAAGATCAGCGAGGTTGTTGTCTGTTCCAGAGATTGGCAATATTGTAAATGAGAACTCTTGGAGTAACAGGTACCAACGGTGAATTCTCGCATTCCGCATCGTTCTGGATGTGATGAAAGTAAGTGGGCTGTGGTCGGTCTGGATGTAGAAGTGGGTGCCAATCAAGTACTTTGATAGCTTCTCAAGGCACCATACCACAGCCAGGAGCTCCCGTTCCCCTGTTGCATATTTCTGTTCGGCTGGGGTCAACTTGCGGGATAAGAAAAAAACACGGATGTGGCATCCTCTTGTACAATTGTAGCAAACAGCCCCCGATGCCGTAATTTGACGCATCTGTTTGAATTACAAATGGAAGGTGTAGGTGTGGTAACAACAAAATAGGTTTGGCAACAATAAGACAGGTGGAGACGAGAATAAATCCTTTTGTCTTACCAAAGCGCCATTGCGATCCGATGTCCATTTAATTTTATTTGGGCTACCTTTGGCTAGCAGTCCAGACAAAGGAGCAGATAGAAGTTAATTAAGCCTAAGATGACCTGTGTGATGACATCTTTTCGATCGCCAAGAAGGCAGTGCATCATGCGCACAAAAGTAACGAATCATCTTTACACAAATCAATAAAAATAAAGTTGTAGAGACCAGGGAAGTTAGTACTAAATAATGCAAGTATCAATGATGACAGATATAATCAAAGCAAATATCCTAAATGAAAGTAATATCGATATTCCTGAAATAAAATATCATGTGCACAGAGATATAAGAAATAGCACACTAAACTATAGATGTATAGAAGAACAAAACATCCAAAGACAGAAGAAAACAAATAGTCCAACGCAACTACAAAGTGCGTGGTGTTGAATTGCGTGCGATTTGCACATCTAAATAATGGTGTGCAAACCGAGAACCATTTTTGAATTTTACAGCCTTACAAGCATCATAATACCTCAAAAAGCGAACAAACGCTAGTTGGTGAGAAGAATGTTGAAGTGTAAACATACGAACAAATTCAACATCTCCGATACGTTGAAAACATTTTCTAAGTGTATACCAAGTACCACTAGAAGGTAAATTACGCACCACAACAGTGCGATTTGGTGGAATATAATCTCGGCCAGGACGAAACTGAGCCCGAGAACCATTGACACTATTATGTGTTGTGCGAGTTAAGCGCACGAACGTATTCTTATTCTTATTGAATCTTATCCTTGCATGTAGCCATAGTGTGACAATCGTGGTTAAACCTGCGATTATCTGAACGAGTATTAACAACTCCCACATGCGTAGATTTAGTATGTCGTAACTCATCCCCATTGGATAGAACCTGATGGTTAGGACATGTCGTAAAGGCCTGACAATCCGCAATTTTCGTTTCCAGGCGGAAAACAATTTATTTGGCTAATTATCTATTTATATTTTTATTGTTATATTATTAGTATTAATAGGTGTATTATTTTAATAAAATAGTGAGCCAAGTGACTAATGCTAAACATTATTAACCATTTATTTAACAAAAAATATTGCTGTCCTGTCTCCAGGACTTCCCCATAAAGTAGTTTAGAACTATACTTTTATTCAGGCATTCTACTGTGTTAGTTTCCCGTGGGGTTCCTCTTCCCCAGGTCCTCTTGAGGTTGTGATCGTCGTGTCTTTTTTCTTGTTGTGCTGCCTTGGCGCTTTTGTACTGCTGCATTCTTGGGGTTGTGTTGGGGTTCCCCTTTTATACCTTTTTGCTGATAAATGGGGATGTTCCTTAAAGTTCTCGATTTGATAAAAATTGGTTATATGTTCTTTTTCGTTCTCGGCTTGATGTGGATTATGCTGGATGTTGAGGATTGTTTCAGGGTTTGCAAGCATCTGGGTTTGAGCTCGATTTGGATGGTTGCACCATGAAACACCTCGGCTGAATAAATAAATGAAGTAGATCGCATATATCGATGCATGACGCATTAGACATAGTTACGACAGTCTGTGTGTGGCCTTGGAGCCAAATGGCAGTGTTTTCAAATGTGTGGCATGGCCACTTATCCAAAGTGTTTCGAATGTATGGCCATGCCACTAATACTAATAATATAACAATAAAAATATAAATAAATAATTAGCCAAATAAATTGTTTTCTTCTTCTTCTTCTTCTTTCGTTCGCTTGAAATATATTGTCTATATCTGCAATGTTGTTTCTTGTATAAACTTCACTGTCTTTTGTAGTTCATACAGGGGTCCATATAGTTTTGCTTCCAGTGTTGTTTCTCTGGGCCAGTGGGTTTGCCTCAATATATCATATTCGGGGCTGCTTGGCCAGTAGCTCTATTCTCATGCCTCCTGGCTCCCCGGGGCAATTGAGAAGGACCCCCAGTAGTAGGGGTTGGGCCCTTCCGAGGCAGAGGGCCCGGCACTGCGCCTGCCTGGGTGTCCGTCACAGGGCGAGTGCCATAACGTTTTGCAGATATAGGCATACTTCCCATAGCGCTAATGCGTGGCATCCTGATTGCTGTGGTGCGCCTCTTGGCTGGTTGCCTCCGTCTTCAGCACCTTGACTTGCTAGGGCAGACTGTGGTCTTGCTCGAGTCTAGGAGGGCCTGGCCAGTCTTGGTTTTTCAGCCGCTGATGGCTGTACTTGAGCCCCATCTCCACGTCAAGGAGCTGGCCTTGATGGGGAATTGTTTTCTGTCTGGAAACGATAATAGCGATGCAGAAAGCCAACCGACAGCACAGACTGATGACGACCTACTGACGCTCTTTAGATTTTAGAAAATGCAAGCAGTAGCTAACCCACACTCGACAGCAAGTGGCTGGTTTCCATCATGGCGCCAACTAAAGGTGGTTGACTATTGGCGAACTAAGTTCACGCCAGTTTGCATCAGACAGCCCATCGCGGAAATCATTGCAAAGATGGCAGCGTCAGCAAAACATACGGGGTAATCTTCAACTGCGTTAAGATAGCAACTCACCTTCATTCGACAGTCTGTTATTCAAACATCGAGACACCGATTAAGAATGAATTTTGATACTGAATTTTGCATCATAGTGAATTTTTTTTCAGTTTACTTTTTGTAACATAGAATTTTATTCTAATGATAACACTGCATTTGTATATTTTATTTTTAGGGAGTGAATCAATGTCCCGGAAATTTTAAAAAATATTAAAGGCCCGCCATAGCAAATAATTAAAATAATATAAAATGTTTAATATGTATGAACACGGCGGGCTTTTAATATTTTTAAAGTATCCTTTCATTTATCAAAAATCAGTGTTACAACCACTAGTAGAATATTGCAGTGTAGCCATATTGAAATAAATAAGTGTTGAAAACCTTCGTAGTGAAATTTCCTATAAAAATAATTGCAACTAAAAATAACCGCGGCGACCCCCCAGAAAACACTTTGCCAGGTTGGGAACCCGGGGTCTAAGGGGTACACGGCACAGAAAAAGTTAAGAAACACTGCTCTAAACTGATGTATGGAGTGAAATCTTGTCCATCTTAACTACTACCTGGGGGTCAGAGTAGCTAAGAGGTATGGCGTCCGCCTCAAATTCTAGAGGTACCAGGTTCAATTCCCAGTTGAGGGAATATAATTTATGGACTTTTTTTTTTCAGCATCAGTGGTGCTAATGATGTCATACTGCCCCCTGGTCTCCTGGGTAGTGAAATCAGATGTCTAGCCTTCTTGGATAAGGGTGAAAACATAGGAGGTCCAGTGTGCAAGTTGCACATGTTAAAAATCCCACGGCAGTTGGAAATCGTCAAGAGTAGGCAGCGGCCGCTGCCCTGGCAAAATGTACAGATTAGGAAACCTACCCACCACAAAAATGTTTATAGAATGTGTGATTCCTATATACACACATTGGAATTCTCGCTGGTGCTACGGGGTTCATGCACTGTGCTGAGATCCTCATTGTGTGATCTAAGGGAGGAGATTGGAGTACTGATGGAGTTTCCTTATGCAATGAAGATAGTCCTTAAAAAAAAAAAACCCAAAAAATTACTATCTGTGATGATTTTTGTTTTTTATGATGGTTTGGCCATGTCTGCAGAATGGGAGAAGATCGGCTACTACGACAAGCATGGGAAACTAAGAGCCAGGGATCCAGACCTTCAGGACGACCCAGAGTCCACTGGGAGGACTAGAATGAAACCAGGCCAGGAGGAAGACAGCCGATAGGATAGTCTGGTGCTCTCTCTTCCAAATCTCTACACCTCACGGTAGAAGACGAACGACTAAGTAAGTAAGATTATTATTTTTTTTTTTTGGGTCTACAGGACCCAGACAAACTCATTTGGCTGACAATGGCCATTTCTTCAATAAACAACTGCAAAAGAGGATTGAAGTGTTAGAGACATCACTATACTAGGTCCTGCTATGAAGAAGGTGGGGGTGACCACAGTTCCTTTCTCGCTACCTTTACTTCCCAGAACAGAGTCAGGTACCCCTTGTACAGTTGGGTAGACTGAAGCGTGACGCCACCTTGTTTCAAACCTGGTACCTCCGCTGCGAGAGGCCAGCACTCTAACCACTTCAGTGAAAATAACAACATACTTTTTTTAAAATCTGACACATCACTCAGTAACAGATCAGTCATACAAGAAAGAAGACTGCTTAACTCAAATCACGGCTTACAACTTCTTGAATTACAATATACTGGATGCAAAAACTGTATAATATATTCATATTTATTTGGCATAATCAAATTGAAACATTTAATTAATTATGAAAAATATTAATATGAAGAACCTGTTAATGAACAATCAATATGAAATTGTACGCCACTAGGTGTGATGGCCACAGACTGCTTTGACAGTCAGGGGCTAAGGATCTAAGAAGTATATGAAAATGTACTAAGATGCTCCTGACTGTATAATTCCCTGGTGTCTCGGAGGAGGCAAAGAAAGAATAGGCCTACTATTCTGTCAATCAGTACCCTTTAGCTCCCCAAGGAGCATAGGCCTTCAACAAACACATGCCAAGTCTTCCTGTCCCGTGCCATCCGCTCAAGTTCTTTCCATGTTTTCCTCATCATTTTCACCTCTGTTTCCAGTTCTCTTCTCCATGTGTTTTTTTGGTCTACCTCTGCCTCTCTTTCCCTGTGGATTCCAGAACAAGGACTGCCTTGTAAAGCTATCAATAGGTCTCCTCAGTGTGTGTCCTATCTATCGCCAGCGTCTTCTTCTCAACTCTTGTTCCACTGGTTCTTGTCATCAATTCCACATTTGACTTCTGTCAAGCATTTTTTAAAAGGCGACTAATGCAATGTTGTGTACTGGCTGGCAACCTCATCATGTAAAACACGGTTACAAAAACTATTGTTGCAGGAGAATGTGCTTTGATGCTGGCTTCTTGCACGGGTCGAGGGAGCCTCGGTAGAGCAGTGGTTAGTGCAGAGGCTTCCTAGCTCGGTAGTCCATGATTCGATCCCCAGTTGAGGCGGGATTTTTTAGACCCCCATCGGCTCCAGGGTCAACCCAGCCGCAGAATTGGGTACCAGAGCAACTCTGGGAGGGTTAAGGCGGCCGGCATGATGCTGACTACATCACCCCTAGTGTGCCGATGGTCGTCAAGAAAATATGGGCCTAACACCATATTCCCAATATGCCTCAATGGGCGTGTAACGGGATCCTTTACCTTTTTCTTGCAAGGGGGGCTAGCTGCCGTGGTATCTACATGTACTATGTGGAGTGGAAAGGAGTTGACTGAATGAAACAAATGACAGCATAACAGGGAACAATGTTAATGTAAATAAATCATTATAATCCAACTATATCATACAATACAAGGATGTAGAATTGTACACATATCTTGGCAGTAATATAGACAAGAGTTGAAGGGACAGACAATGATATCAAAATAAGAATACAAAAAGCAAGAGGAGCTTTCATTGCATTGGGAAGCATATGGAGATTAAGAGAAATCAAGTCCAACACGAAAATAAGAATCTTCAACTCGAGTCAAGTCAGTCGTATTGTATGGCTGAGACATGGAGAGCAACAAAAACAACAACCAAAAACCTACAGACTTTTATAAACGGGTGCTTGCGTAGAATAGAAGGACTGAAATGGTATGACAAAGTCACAAATGTGGAATTGACGACAAGAACCAGACAAGTGCCAGTGGAACAAGAGTTGAGAAGAAGATGCTGGCAATGGATAGGACACACATTGAGGAAACCTATTGATAGCATTACAAGGCAGTCCTTGTTCTGGAATCCACAGGGAAAGAGAGGCAGAGATAGACCAAAAAACACATGGAGAAGAGAACTGGATACAGAGGTGAAAATGATGAGGAAAACATGGAAAGAACTTGAGCGGATGGCACAGGACAGGAAGGCCTATCCTCCTCAGGGAGCTAAAGGGTATTGAATTGAATTGAATATCATACAATCAATCAATCAAAATCCGTTAGCTACCCAAGGAGCATAGGCCTTCAACAAAACACATGCAATGTCCTCCTGTCATGTAACTTAAGCCAAAATCTTCATTATGACATAAAGTCTAGTACCGTAGTTAATTTACGATACCCAGCTATGCTATATGCCTAAACAAAATAAAGGTTGCTTTCCACATTTTCAAAGTTAAATTTTCTACCAGAAAAAAAATATATATATTCCATTTAACATTATCAGGACACATTTTCGGATATGTTAACAATGTTACTGTGACAAATGGACCAGCTCATTTCAGAATGGCAGAGATAATAAGTGAAACAAGTAGTGGACTTTCCCACATCATTTCCTTTGGTGTTCCTACTGCAGCTGGTGCGTTTGCAAAGAAATATGCACCAAAGCGTTCATGTGCTCATGCAACTGTGGCTTCTGTAGCAGTTTATTTACATGATGATGTTGCCAGCCACATTCACAACCTCATATTAGATGCCTCATACAACATGCTTGAGGAAGAGTTAGTCCTGTTCTTTCTGTCTCTCTCTCTCTCTCCCCTCAGACCAGCAGGACCTACATCAGGTCCAAGTGAAAGATTTTTTTCATTTGCCTATCTCCCAGAGTCCACTGGGAGGACAACATTAGACAATCTCTGAAGGACCAAGGACCAGAATGGAACCAGGCCAGGAGGAAGACAGCCGATAGGATAGTATGCACTCTCTCTTCCAAACCTCTATACCTCACGGTAGAAGAGGAACAACTAAGTAAGTAAGTAAGTTATTTTTAAAAATTTCGTTCATTTTGTTTAAACATGTGCAGCCTTTATTGTGATTATAATCATTACTTCTTGATAATTTTTCCATGAAATCTAAAAGTATTTTGTTGTCATGAATGCTTAATTTAACTCATTTCTGGTTGGTGAAGCTGTGTAACAAAATGCTGTGAAGAGTGGGAAAGTTTGCATTTTACTTCCTCTTCTACTTGTTTAAATGTGTGCACTTTTCAGACAAATATAACTTCTGAACAAAAAGTGGTCTATACCATGCATACTTTTCTCATAAATAACTGTAGCATTGTTTAGTGAATAAATGAATCATAAACAAATGATGGAATATAAATGAATGAAACATAAGCAAATATAGTTTAACTGTGTTCAAATATATAACATTTTTAACTTATTTTTCTGAGATCTAAAACCCATCTTTCAAATAATCAAAGAAATTTCTTCCCCTCCTTCGTAGATTAATCTTTAGGCTACTGAGGTGTTACAGAACATATGAACTCAAAGAAGAAACGTCACAAGAGGTAATAAAATAATGCACATCTGTCACTGGTAATACAACTCCAAGTTCATCCCGTCGTGTATTTCATCTGAGATTAAATTAAGGAAGATCTTTTTTTCCACAAACCGTATAAAAACAACTTTTTTCCCCCCACAAACCATCTAAAAACTACTTTTTTCCAACAAACTAAAAATAGCTTTTCTCCCACAAACCGGCTAAAAACAACTTTTTTTTCCCCACAAACCGTCTAAAAAACAGAACTATCGCATTCAATCCTTGATAAAGGTAGCCCCCACAGCAGGTACTGCCAGTAAGTAGATAAGGAGGCTGCTGTAAGACAGGTAAGAGAAGTAATATAAATTAAAGAAGGAAAATGGTACGTAATTAGTTTTACAAATGGTTCACCCTTCATCAGCCACAGATACAAATAGGTACAAAGACAAGAAATATAGACAGCTCAAGCACAGTGGTTAGTCCTCTGGCTTCCTAGCTTGGTGGTCCATGGTTCGACCCCTAGTTGAGGTGGGATTTTTTTAGACCACAAACAGCTCAGGCGTCGACCCCAGCCTCATGAAATGGGTACCAGAGCAACTCTGGGAAGGTTAAAGGCGGCTGGGCATGATGCTGACCACATCACCTCTAGTGTCCAGATGGTCAAGAAAATATGGGCCTAACACCATATTCCCAATATGCCTCAATGGGCATGTAACGGGATCCTTTACCCCTCCCTTCCAAGAGAAAAAGATAATGGACACTGCAAATTCATAGACAAAAATTATTTACAAATCGAACAAAGATATGATGGGCGATACAGAAAGAAAAATAAAAACAGCACAGGAAATAGTACAACAAGTAAGTAAGCAAAAATACGGAATAAAACAGAAAGAAATACCAACTTAAAAAATTAACAAACAACAAACAATGAAAATCCAAAGAAGAAAATGAAATAACAAAACAAATAAATAGTCCTGGTATGGGTTGAGATGAAGAAACTGATTGCTGTCCAGACTGGAATTTATTTTAAATAATGAGGTTGTCAGCCCCATACACAACCTCATGTTATGACACGTCTGCTGCAACAGCCCTATTCTTTCTTTGTCTAATCAGCACCCCCCGGAAACTGTACTGGGCCTTTGGAAGCTTTTCACAATTACAGGCATACCTTGCTTTATTGCGCTTCACAGATATTGCGCTTTTTTCAAATTATTCATTTTTATTTATTAGAACATGCCTTCTTCTTCCAACAGATTTTGGCTCTCCACCAGCAAAAAGATTATGATTCGCTGAAGGCTCAGATGATGAAGATTAGCATTTTTGTTAGCAATAAAGTTATTTTTAATTTTACAGTACATTTTTTTAAGACCTAGCGCTATTGCGCACTTAATAGTAAATTAATATGAAACAAATATAAAGGTATGTTATCAGGCACTCGCAGGAAATAAAGAAGTAGAACACCAGACAACAGAAAAACAACAGACATGAGTGGCTTACCCAGGATTTGAACACTGGACCTTCCGTGCGACAACCCCGCCTAGCCATGCAAGCGAATCACACTATCCGCTCTGCCATCTACGCATCATCAAAAAATGATGTTTCAATGGCAGGTCAATAGTGCGAACCACAATACACGACACCAGAAGTCCTCCATGGGCAGTTCAGCCTATTAATGACGCAATCACTTCTGTTGTATTTCTATCAAGCAGTATAGGCCGAATCCAACAAGACCCTTAGGACCTTAATACTGTGTCCAGTAAATGATAGTACTTAATAGACATAGTGTAAACATGATTTTAGGCTTTTATATGCACTGTAAAGCAAAAAAATATGGGATATTGCAATATTCGCTTTACTGCGGTGGTCTTGAACTGAACCCGCAATATCTCCGAGGTATGCCTGTAATTGTGGCGCTTGTGTCATTTCTATCTTTTGTGTTTCTCATTACACAAGAAATGACAAGTTGACTAATATGAGGTTGTACATAGGGCTGGCAACCTCATCACGTAAAACAAATTGTATCACAGAAACCACTACTGCAGGAGTATGTGAATGTTTGGAGCAGGCTTCCTACAGTTGTGGCTCCGTACTCTATAAAGAATGCAAATGAAAATTATGATTACACAAGAACCAGACAAGTGCCTGTAAATAAAGAAATGAGAAGAAGATACTAGCGATGGACAGGATCCACACTGAGAAAAACCTCATGACAGCATTAGCAGGCTGTCCTTATTCTGGAATCCCCAGAGTAAAAGAATTAGAGGTAGACAACAACAAAAAACTATCTTGGCAGTAATATAGACAACGTTGGAGGGACAGACAGTGAAATCATAATAAGAATACAAAAAGCAACAGGATCTTTCATTGTATTGGGAAACATGGAGAGTCCGAGAAATCAAGTCCAACACGAAAATAAGAATCTTCAACTCAAATGTCAAGTCAGTCCTATTGTATGGCTCTGAGACACGGAGAACAACAAAAACAACAACCAAAAAGCTACAGACTTTTCATAAACGGATGCTTGTGTAGAATAGAAGGATTGAAATGGTATGACAAGGTCACAAATGTGGAACTGATGACAAGAACTAGACAAGTGCCAGTGGAACAAGAGTTGAGAAGAAGACGTTGGCGATGGATAGGACACACACTGAGGAGACCTATTGATAGCATTACTAGGCAGTACTTGTTCTGGAATCCACAGGGAAAGAGAGGCAGAGGTAGATTAAAAAAACACATGGAGAAGAGAACTGGAAACAGAGGTGAAAATGATGATGAAAACATGGAAAGAACTTGAGCGGATGGCACAGGACAGGAAGACTTGGCATGTGTTTGTTGATGGCCAATGCTCCTTGGGGAGCTAAAGGGTATTGATTGATTGATTGAACAACAAAAACACATGGAGACAGAAATGAAAATGATGAGAAAGCAATGGAAAAACCTGGAGCTGATGGCACGGGACAGGAAGACTTGGCATAAGTTTGTTGAAGGCCTATGCTTTAACTCTTAGTATCCGACTGGCCTTCTAGAAAGGCCGACGATCGATCTCCGTTTTACGGCCACCCTTTTAGAAAGGCCGAAGACAGTTTAGACGGTTTCTGTGTCAGTAGCCAAAGATTTAACATTATTTACATACTTTTCTTCCCATAAAAGAGTTCTAATGCCAATGCTGGTACACTTGATGTTTGAAAACTCAAATTTGTGTGAAATATTGATCGATGTTGATTAAATTTAGTAGGATTCATTAGTCCAAAAAAAAATTATACCCTAAAAATTCAAATTATGATAAAAACTTTATTTGTGCTCAGACACGACTGCAACTTTCCTACATTATGTGAAAATGGATGTAGTTTAAAATAAAAGTAGTTTTAGGGGTTGAAGTTTACCAGAATTAATTACACATATTGATAAGTACAATTTGATTTTCAATTTTTTACATTTTAACATTTTTCTGCACACATTACTGTCTATGGTGAATGCATGTTTAAAACCACTGAACAATTTAGTTATGTATGATATAGGGGTTTCATTTCTTTCACATTTTGATATACAACACTTTATGTTATCTTTATAAATAAATTATTTAATGCAAAACTGTAAAGGTAGTCATGTCTAAAAATGTACTCTGAAATTAGCTTGTAAAACGTGGTTTTTGAGCTCGTATACTAAGAGTTAAGGTAAGTTGTAGGGTAACCTTGATGATTACACGGTTTACTCATAACTCAGTTTACAAAAAAACCGCCATCCTGTGAATATGTTCTAATTTTAGTGCGAACCGCATGAGACCATGGGCAAATATAAAGGTATGTTTCCAGTGTGATATAAAAATTCTAAAGCTAAATGAACAATGTATACATATCACTTGTCATATAAGTCACAATGAAAGGATACAATCCCCAAGAGTAACATGGTCCTTAAAAATGGTGTACCTGAAATTCAAAAAAATATATTACTAAATTTGGTAATTCTTTTGATTTCATCAACTGAGCAAAACAGACAACAAAATAATCCCATTTATCATATACATTTTTAAAAGAATGGAGGCATATCTGGAGTCATCTTTATATGACCACCAGCTATACACAATGCTACAGTTTACATACGTGGAAGAGAACCTCTGTCTGTGAGGCTAATTACACCCTCATAGACTCTTGAAATAATCCACACACTTCCAGGGATTCCTCTTGTGGTAAAACTTCTTGAGAACCTGGTTGGCTGCATGTAGAAGGATCTCACTATGGACCCAGTGATAGGCAGGGGGAGCTGAGAAGTGGCGCTGTGCAGGACGTGACAATTCCTTGGGACAGCCCAGAACCAGAGCACAGTATTTTAGCTCTGCATAGTTAGACAGCACTCTTGGACGGCGGGGAATGCACTGTATGCCACGCACTTCTTACTCCTTGGCTTGAGACCAGATGTGATGATCCATTAAATGCCAGGAAAGCTGGAGAAACTGGAGCTCATGACTACAACTCAACATGTCTCAGAATGGCAGAAAAGCCACAGGAAAAGCCTAGATCTACAGTGTAGATAATACCAAGGAGGATTCAACTTTGTACTGGCTGCAAAAGAGTGAGAAGCTCAGCAATCCTAGTTAAACAACAGCAAAAGGAATAGTTAAATTTGGATTTTTTTTTTAAAACAATAATCCACATTCAATAGATATTGTGATGTGATGGTCAAGACTGAAAACATCTTGACAAAATATTTGCTGATGAAGGTTTTCCTGAAAAGCCCCATGTCATTATTACATTGTAAATGTAAACATAAATATAATTTGTACTTTGCCTATATCAGTTTTACTGTAGTCCTAGTTGATCTAAACTGATGGCGTGAATAAGACACTGCAATCTCTGTCAGACAGACATCTTAGGCCTGTTTTGACAATGTAGTGTTCTTAAGACAGCCTGATGTTAATGAGTGATTAACACTTTGAGTACCACGGGAGCCTATTGGCGACAAGCCTTATTTTCCGTAGAGTACCAATGTCGCCTTTTGGCGTAAGTAAAATTTCACCATATAATGTTATGACGGCAAGTGTCTGAACATAACGCATATCAAGGGAAGTAACTCAATTTTATTGAGAAATGGTCAATGCCAGCCGGAAAATTTTTTCACGTGTTTTGATTAATCTTTAGGTGGAAATTTCTTCAAAAATGAGTGAAACTAGTGAATGTTGCAATGATTTGGATTCTGGCTCTCAGTTGACCTTTGAAAGTAACAACAGTTGGTCTAGTTTTGAAGCAGGGCAGCCTGAAATTACCAAAACAGACAGCAACAGCCCTAGTTCCAGCATTCGTGAAGCTGTCAGAGGTGTTGTCACAAAATTAACCGTGATACAACGTTAAAATATCTCCAATGATACAACGTAGGGATAAAAACTAATGCGTAAGCTGCTAGAATACATGATCGCCCACGCCGCGGGTCATCACCCGCCATGGAAATTAAATTGTTAGACTTGAAGGCAAAACGGAACGGGATGAGAACGGAGATCAAAAGGAAAAATCTGACTGAACGCGTGCTTGAAACTAGCAAGGCTAAAAGACGCAAGTGGTGGGGAAAGGAGGAAAAAGTCACGTTCCCCAAGTTGACATAAAGTAAAGAAATCGACAAAAGGGACCTTGGATATTATACGCCACAGTCATTTCTTGGACGCTTTTGCGATAACTTAGTCCGTTTATTTGAATGCAGTGATGAACGCATTCCAGAAGATTCCAGAAAATATTTGAAAAGTAACTTTTCTTAATAATAATGTTAGGAATATAAAACCTAGCTGGCCGGATGGCCCATCTTGAGCAGTGAAGTAATATGCTTTCATTTATACAGACGGACAGATAATAAGAAAGATATTGACAAAAGACTGTGTTGTTCATATCAGCGAGCGTCTGCATTGAAATAAAACATGTCACTAATTTTCAAAAAATTGTGGCCTTGAAGACGCAAGTGCTAAAATCTAGTTGGAATGAAGAGACGGGGTGGGATGGTGAATTGTGGCTAAAAATAACTTTAAAGGCAAAATTGTGTAGGGGAAGGCAGGGTTGGTTCAAAAAACAAGTGTGTTTTTTTGTGAAACGCAAGTAGAGACGGACGGACCAACAGACAATAAGGCATACTTGACTGAGGTATGACTGAAATGACTTTGTGGTAGGATATTTGAAGTAAAGTGTTTGTGTGTTGTGTACTATCATCTCATTTCTCCCCTAGACAATAGGTACATCATACACCCTACACTAGAGCCAACAGAGAGACCGTGTGAGATCTAGGGAGGTAGCGTTAGGTTCCCTGTACACAATTCATCATTATCATTTATAGAATCAGGGACCTACATTTGCTTGACCTCGCACGGTTACTGCATACACTTATTTCATTCTTTGTTAGGATACCATCATAACCTCCCCAGCAAATCATCTTATTTGCTACATAATTGGGTGATTGGCCATAGATGAATATATTATCGGCGCTCAGACGCGCATTTTGTGCCATTCATTTTAAGTTGTCCTAGTAGACACAGTGAATTATTAAGTGGTGTAATTCCCAGAAGCTATTGAAATATTTAGAGGGACGCCATCCTAAGGCCAGCAGCTCAGCTGAGTTTTGCTAGCATTTAACTGTGTTCTATATTCATAATTCTGGTAAGACTGAAATTATTTCTTTGTACATTTTAATATTTGTTTAAGGTTTCGAGTGATTTGATACTGCAATAGCATAATCTGTCCCTTACAATAAGTAAGGATTCGCTCTAGACCCCCCGCCCCAGTTCAGGGTCTAGAGACAAATAAAATACATAAACTCCAGCAAGGATTATGAAGGACAGATCAGGTGTTGAGATCAGTGGAACATATCACCTATCCTATTCTATGGCAGGAAGCTAATGAACATATTTCAGAATCTGTAGTCTGGGAGAACTTAGCCTATGTGAAACCAACTTGGTAAGATGTGTTGTTTGGTCAGAAAGATCTGACCCGTCTATGTGGTGTTGTTGTTGTGTAGTGTTGTGTCCAGAAATGGTTAGAGGATGGAATTCTGACACATGACTAATACTTTGATTGCAGAACTGTGAGTTTCAGTTGGCACCAATGCGGTGTCAAATGAGTTGTTGAATATTACCAGAGTGGACCCGTGCAGTAACATTTTGTCAGAGCAGCCTATTATAGCCCCCAAGCACGGAGAGGTGGGGCCACCAACCTTCTATTATAGCCCCCAAGCACGGAGAGGTGGGGCCACCAGACTTCTGATATTGCCCCCAAGCACGGAGAGGTGGGGCCACCAGATCTCAGCACCAGAGCTACACCTTCAAGCTACGTGAGCGCCTGGTCTGCTGAGAATTCACCAACTCAACTTATTTGCTAACACACCCATAAAATTTCCATCAAATAACTGGACAATGTGTAGTCACCATAGACAGGGAGTGATGAGGCCACCCCAACAGCACATCCATTAAATGTTCTCCCAAAATAGATTACAACTATAAACAGTAATAATATTAACTAGTCTAGTAACATATATATGTACACACCTTGCATTTATTATGTAATATTCATGCATTTCTTTCATAATTGATAAACCTTTCATATGTTCTGGCCAAAATAAAACCTTGGTTCAGAACAAATAAATGTAAGAAAATTACTATCCAATTTTTACACACTTGAGTTAGTTCAGTGTATTATAACATTTATTAATATTATTAGACTTAGTAAATATCTGTACAGCTGACCTCATGCATCACACTTAGTAATATCACCATCATACAATACCATCAAACCCACTACATATATTGGGGTCTCTTGGTCCCGGGATAATTAGCCTATCAAGTATATCAGGATCTCCTGGGGGGAGAATTAGATTAGGGGAACACATTATAAAAATTAAAAGTGTCCCTTATAATTAAAAGTGTCCCTTATAAATAAAAGTTGGTGAATCTTCACAGCCAAATGGTAGTTAATTAATTAATTAGAATTATTTTAGACTAGAGTAATTAGAAGTACTTTAGTGGTTGGAAATTTTATCTTGCACATTGCTAGATTTGTTTAAAAAGTATGGCGGAGCTGGCCAAATTCAGATCAGCTGCTGTGCTGACGGCAAAGGAGATGGGAATGGATGGTCAGATTTTAATTCAATATGTAATGGCTGAATGTGATAAGTATATTGAACGGGAAGAAAGAAGATTAGAAAAAGAGGCTGAAAGAAAATTAGAGTCTGAAAGGTTGGCTGAAGAGAAGAGGTTACAAATAGAGGCTGAGACTAAGAGGTTACAAATTGAGGCTGACAAAGAGTATAAAGCATTGGAGGCAGAAGAAAAACGACAGCAAAGGGAGGCAGAAGATAAAAGGTTGACTGCCGAAAGGGAGGCAGAAGATAGAAGGTTGCAAAGGGAGCACGAATTACGACTCAGGGAGCTGGAGCTACAAGGCCAGGCTCCTGAAAATGGTGCCAGCCCTTTTGCCTCAGATGCTACGCCCAGTCTGGGAGCCTCAAACTCAGCTATGGGGTTTCATTTAGACCATTTTGTTGAAAAAGACGATGACATAGAGGGGTACCTAGGACGTTTTGAGTTATTAGCTACTACATATGGGTTAGAGAGAGAGAGGTGGAGTTTAAAGCTATCACAGGGACTGAGAGGTACTTCTTACGAAGTCTTCGCAAAAATGAACAGAGAAGACCAGGAGAATTATGACATGTTAAAGCAGGCTTTGTTATTGAGGTACGAAAAAAAATGGGGAATTTTATCGTAGGAAATTTAGAAATGCCAAACTGTTGTCTGGGGAGACATACCACCAATTCTCTGCCAGACTAGAAACCTATTTGGAGAAATGGACTGCTCTGGGGAAGACCCAAGATCTTAAAGAAATGATCATGATTGAGCAATTGAGAGAGTCCATGGCTCCAGACATGAGAAAATTTCTCATGGAACAAGGTGCAGAGAAGTTGGGGGAGGTTTTAAATGTCGCTGAGAGGTATCAGGCAGCCCAGGCAGAGGTAAGTGGTGCTAAAAAGAAGCACATAGACAATTTTAAAGCTCCACAGCAATTTAATAAATTTGATAATAGAGAGCAGGGAAATAAAGGTAGGACAAACTTTGAACGGCCAAGAAATGACTACCGAGACAGAAACTCACAGTTCAATGACCAAAAATCCAATGAAAGAAAACCGTTTAACCAAGGAAAAAGATGGTGTAAATGGTGCAAGAAAGATAACCATAACACCGAATTTTGTAGAAGGAAACCTTCAAACATTGCTGCAATGAAGTCGGGGACTCAAAGATTAAAGGTTAATCCTAAGGGACAGCAGGAACCTTATCACCCCCCAGTTTGTGAGGATGTTATTTGTAATGGGGTCACCATAAGGTGCCTTTATGATACAGGTTTGGATTATGATTCAGTTGTGAAGTCTAGCCTAGTGGACCCAAGTCAGTATACCACAGAAACAGTGGAAATACAAGGGGCAACTAAGGACATACCACTCATGACACTTCCCATCGCAAGGATAACGGTGAAAACTCGCTATGTGGAAGGAGAAATCAGAGCAGCAGTGATAGATGAACCAATCTACCCTCTGATATTGGGGTGTAGATACGTCTTCTTGGGGAATCCCGAGAGACCTGTGATCATGGCAACAGTGCAGACCAGGTCACAGAAGAAGGAGGAAGAAGGTGAACCTATAAATGCTCATCCAGAGGAGATGAGGAAGGCGCAGGCTGAGGATAGGACACTCAAGCCATGTTTTAAAAAATTGCCCAAATGCCACACACCTCCGAGCAAGGGGGAATATTTTATGAAGAACAGATTGCTATATAGGAAGACAGGAACTAGATCCACTGGTCACGGACAGTTGGTTCTTCCCAAGATATATAGGGCAAATTTAATAAGGAGCTTACATGTTGGAAAAGATGGGGACCATGAAAAAGTCGGTACCATCTGCCAAAAAGTTGCTCGCAAATACTATTGGCCCGACGTAAATGTCGATATTGAAAACTTTGTAGAAGCATGTGGCATATTTCATGAGGGAACACCCACAAAGGGAAAATATGTGCAGGACCTAGAAACGCCACGGGGCAAAATTAGGCCTGGAAGGAAAACTAATTATACTCAGGTAGACAAAGTGCAATGGGAGCCCCCTTTTCACACCCAGTCTTCACTTGAATGGATTAACATGGCCACTATGCGAAGAGTACAAAGAAGAAATTTTACCCAGGATAAGATGACAATCCCTCGGTCAGACTTATATAAACTGGAAGAACAGAAAAGAGAGCGAAGATCTCTCATAAGCAATCTAAAGTGGGGAGACAAACCCAAGAAAAAAATTGGTAGTGGTCGATTTGTGAGTGATGATTCTAGGAAGAAAAGTCCTCACTATAGTGCTTCTAATGGACGGGACCAGACGGGTTCCATGAAAAATACGTATGATAAATTAAAGGTCCAGATGTAGCGCTATTAAGGACCTGGACAGATGAGAAGGCGGAAGAGACTGTTACCTCATCTTATCAATACGTGAACGAACTGACCACTCGTTTGAAAGCTGGATGGAAACTGGCAAATGATATATTGAAACAAGCCAGGAAGAAACATGCAGCATATTTTAATAGGAAGGCAAAGGACAGAGAACTGGCAGTGGGAGAGAAGGTGCTGCTTCTACTACCCGGTAGCCAGAATAAATTACAAATTGGATGGCAAGGTCCATATACGGTTCTAGAGAAGGTGTCTAGAACAAACTATAAAATTGACAAAAAGGGGAAGGAGAAAGTTTATCATGTAAACCTGTTAAAGAAGTATCTGGACAGACCACTCCAGGAAAGCACCCCCTTACTGACCTTAGCTATCGCAATTCAAATGCAAAAGGAACCACTCACCTCACATGAATACCCATTACATCCTTGTGAAACAGCAGCACAGGTAAAAATCAGTAATCACCTGACTAAAAACCAGAGGGAGAGAGTTCAACAGGTTCTGGAGGAACATACAGATGTATTAACAGATAAACCAGGCCATACAAATTTGCTACAGTATGACATGAAACTGGTAGACTCAAACCCAATCTGTATGAGAGCCTATTCTATTCCGTTTGCGAAGGAGAAGGCATTGAAGGAAGAAATAGATTATTTGTTGAAGGAGGGGATTATTTCACACAGTGAATCATCTTTTAGTTCTAGTGTCGTATTGTTGAGAAAACCGTCTGGGGAACACAGACTGTGCATAGATTACAGGAAACTGAATGCTGTCACAGAAGGACAAGTGGATCCATTACCAGACACAAAACAGTTATTTGCCAGACTGAACAAGGCAAAATACTTTTCAAAGGTGGATCTTAGTAAAGGCTATTACCAGATCCCAGTGAAGCCTGAAGTGAGACCTTATTTGGCTTTTAGCACTTCGGATGGACATTATGAATTCAACATGCTACCATTCGGACTGAAAAATGCTCCGAGTGTATTTTCAAGGATGATGCGCAAATTGTTGGATCCCCTGAATAACCCATGTATCACGAATTTCATGGATGATATTCTCGTCGCCACAGAGACATTTGAAGAACACATTGAAGCTCTAGAAATGTTATTTAATAGGCTTAGGGAGGCGACCTTAACTGCTAGGCCAACAAAATGTTGCATTGGATGCAAAGAGTTGGAATTCTTGGGACACACTGTATATCAGGGTAGCATGACCCCTGATCCCAAGAACTTGGAAAAACTGCAGAGAGCACCTAGACCACAAACAAAAAAGGACGTGCGATCATTCGTGTCGTTATGCGGATTTTATCAAAAATATATCAAAGATTTTAACTCTATTTGTGCTCCTCTGACTGATCTGACTCGCAAGGGACTTCCAGATAAAATTAATTGGACTGCACAAAGTGAATTAGCGTTCCAAGACTTAAAGGAAAAACTCACTAGCAAGCCTATTCTCAAACTACCTGATTTGACACAGGACTTTGTCTTAAGAACCGATGCAAGTAATGTAGGACTCGGAGCGGCTTTGTTGCAAAGATCATCTTCACCTGATGGGGAACTGAAACCAGTCGCTTATGCAAGCCGCAAATTGAATAAGGCGGAACAAGGATACTCCACAAGCGAAAAAGAATGTTTAGCGTTAATCTGGGCCATAAAGAAGTTTCAAATCTATCTGTATGGTGGGACTTTTGTGGTCGAGACGGACCATCAGCCTCTCGTATTCTTATCTCAGGCTAAGCATGAAAACGCAAGATTGCTGAGGTGGTCTTTATTGCTTCAACCGTATCAGTTTAGTATCCAATATATCCCAGGCAAATTGAATGTCGGTGCAGATTTCCTCAGTCGGCACCCCTGTGATCAAAATTAGAGTAATGGCAGGCGTAAGGAGAGATTTTATCTATGTGTATCACTGGTTTTAGAACTTGCCGTAGGCATGTTTTCAAGTGGGGAGATGTGTCACAAAATTAACCGTGATACAACGTTAAAATATCTCCAATGATACAACGTAGGGATAAAAACTAATGCGTAAGCTGCTAGAATACATGATCGCCCACGCCGCGGGTCATCACCCGCCATGGAAATTAAATTGTTAGACTTGAAGGCAAAACGGAACGGGATGAGAACGGAGATCAAAAGGAAAAATCTGACTGAACGCGTGCTTGAAACTAGCAAGGCTAAAAGACGCAAGTGGTGGGGAAAGGAGGAAAAAGTCACGTTCCCCAAGTTGACATAAAGTAAAGAAATCGACAAAAGGGACCTTGGATATTATACGCCACAGTCATTTCTTGGACGCTTTTGCGATAACTTAGTCCGTTTATTTGAATGCAGTGATGAACGCATTCCAGAAGATTCTAGAAAATATTTGAAAAGTAACTTTTCTTAATAATAATGTTAGGAATATAAAACCTAGCTGGCCGGATGGCCCATCTTGAGCAGTGAAATAATATGCTTTCATTTATACAGACGGACAGATAATAAGAAAGATATTGACAAAAGACTGTGTTGTTCATATCAGCGAGCGTCTGCATTGAAATAAAACATGTCACTAATTTTCAAAAAATTGTGGCCTTGAAGACGCAAGTGCTAAAATCTAGTTGGAATGAAGAGACGGGGTGGGATGGTGAATTGTGGCTAAAAATAACTTTAAAGGCAAAATTGTGTAGGGGAAGGCAGGGTTGGTTCAAAAAACAAGTGTGTTTTTTTTGTGAAACGCAAGTAGAGACGGACGGACCAACAGACAATAAGGCATACTTGACTGAGGTATGACTGAAATGACTTTGTGGTAGGATATTTGAATTTGAAAAAGAAAAGGCAGTGATTGGCCATAGATGAATATATTATCGGCGCTCAGACGCGCATTTTGTGCCATTCATTATAAGTTGTCCTAGTAGACACAGTGAATTATTAAGTGGTGTAATTCCCAGAAGCTATTGAAATATTTAGAGGGACGCCATCCTAAGGCCAGCAGCTCAGCTGAGTTTTGCTAGCATTTAACTGTGTTCTATATTCATAATTCTGGTAAGACTGAAATTATTTCTTTGTACATTTTAATATTTGTTTAAGGTTTCGAGTGATTTGATACTGCAATAGCATAATCTGTCCCTTACAATAAGTAAGGATTCGCTCTAGACCCCCCGCCCCAGTTCAGGGTCTAGAGACAAATAAAATACATAAACTCCAGCAAGGATTATGAAGGACAGATCAGTGTTGAGATCAGTGGAACATATCACCTATCCTATTCTATGGCAGGAAGCTAATGAACATATTTCAGAATCTGTAGTCTGGGAGAACTTAGCCTATGTGAAACCAACTTGGTAAGATGTGTTGTTTGGTCAGAAAGATCTGACCCGTCTATGTGGTGTTGTTGTTGTGTAGTGTTGTGTCCAGAAATGGTTAGAGGATGGAATTCTGACACATGACTAATACTTTGATTGCAGAACTGTGAGTTTCAGTTGGCACCAATGCGGTGTCAAATGAGTTGTTGAATATTACCAGAGTGGACCCGTGCAGTAACATTTTGTCAGAGCAGCCTATTATAGCCCCCAAGCACGGAGAGGTGGGGCCACCAACCTTCTATTATAGCCCCCAAGCACGGAGAGGTGGGGCCACCAGACTTCTGATATTGCCCCCAAGCACGGAGAGGTGGGGCCACCAGATCTCAGCACCAGAGCTACACCTTCAAGCTACGTGAGCGCCTGGTCTGCTGAGAATTCACCAACTCAACTTATTTGCTAACACACCCATAAAATTTCCATCAAATAACTGGACAATGTGTAGTCACCATAGACAGGGAGTGATGAGGCCACCCCAACAGCACATCCATTAAATGTTCTCCCAAAATAGATTACAACTATAAACAGTAATAATATTAACTAGTCTAGTAACATATATATGTACCCACACCTTGCATTTATTATGTAATATTCATGCATTTCTTTCATAATTGATAAACCTTTCATATGTTCTGGCCAAAATAAAACCTTGGTTCAGTACAAATAAATGTAAGAAAATTACTATCCAATTTTTACACACTTGAGTTAGTTCAGTGTATTATAACATTTATTAATATTATTAGACTTAGTAAATATCTGTCTGTGTGTATGTAACCTACCACAACACATTACATATCATTACCCTAGACATTTAACGTAGCCACATTCATTAGTAAAAAAAGATAGGTGTGAGGTCGTAGTGGTAGCACGAAGGGCCTTCTGACAATTCACAGTTACATTTTATCTCAGGAGCCTTCACAGCTGACCTCATGCATCACACTTAGTAATATCACCATCATACAATACCATCAAACCCACTACAGGTGTTGATATCGATTTTCAGGGCCATAGTGAGAATCAGGGGCATAGAAAAAGACCTTCTACTAGGAGGGGGGTGTGGCAGAGAAGCAGCTGATTAGTGTCAGTGGTATTTGAATGGCTCTGATGACCCCTATGTGAGCGTTATGATTAGGGTTAGACTGTTACAGACAGTAGAAGAGGCTTTCCTGTAATTTTGAGAAAAACAAAACATAACATGAAGCGTGGCCGTTCATCTGTTTTTGCTAGGTCAGGAAACATGGTTGCTTGTATGTGGCATTATAGAATTTGATCAGCACAGTCCATGCAAACAATGTTACTGAAAGCAGTTTGAAGACAATTGACAGCGACCAAGATGCATTGTTTGTAATTCTGCTGGACTGAGAGTCCAGAAAAGATTCTTTTGTATTGGATGTGAAAAACCACTCTGCATTGTACCCTGCTTTTCAATTTTTTATAAGTGTGAGGACAATGCTGTCGCCAGGAAGGAAATAGGCCCCCCAAGGCCAGAGAAAAAGCAACAATAATTGCATCTGTGACCATATTTTATTTTAGACTATCACACCCAGCTAAAGCAAATTGATAAGTATGTATTTAAAAAAATTCTTTTTGCATGAAATCATGTCAGTACCTCATGAATATTTCTATTTTGCCATTACAGACCCTGGAATTTTGTGTTCATTTCAAATAGCTTTTTAACCCCAATATTATTTTAAGAACATATTATTTTTGCCTTTTTTAGAAAGAATGTACAATAATATTACATCTTGGAAAGTCTTATGACTTTTGAGTTGATTATAATACAGGGTGGTCATAAAGTCTTTCCCTGATTTCAAATTTTTTTGCAAAAAAAGTATCATGCGCAGAAACATTGGGTTATTTGGAAATTGCACCAAAGAGCATTAATTTTTTTTGCTACCTTTGTCGGTTGCGCACAAATCATCTTTTTCAACATGGCGTCAATGAAGGAGAAAGCGCAGTGTGTTTTATGGTATCACGAAAGTAAATCGCCGTTGACAGTGCAAAGAAAGTTTAGAAGGGAGTATGGACGAGATCCTCCAGATGTTAAAAGCATCAAAGCTTGGTATATAAAGTTTACGGACACTGGCAGCGTCAGTGACATGCCCAGACATGCCTTGTGTGAGTGAAGAAACTGTGGACGCAGTGCGCACGGCGTTTCAATGCAGTCCTCAGAAATCAACCTATCGTGCCTCAAGAGAACTTGCAATCCCTCGAAGCACAGTGTTGAAAATCCTACACAAACGGTGCAAATGTTGAAATCTACAAATAGCATTAAAAAAACTGTTTTAGTTCTGGAATAATTTCCAAAAAACCAAGTGTCTCTGCACAGAATACTTTTTTTTTTTTTAATTTTTGAAATCAGGGAAAGACTTTATGACCACCCTGTATTTTTTAAACATTTTTCAATAGTGCATGCCAATATTTGCCTATTGCCTCATTAATATTCAAAATGGCTGCCATTATCACATGACCTGAACACAAAACTAGGTCACCACGTGACACCTTATCCACGTCCCATATCATCCTGAAAGTTTCATGTCAATCTGTTGACTCATTCGGTCTCAGTGATTTTTTAAAAATTTCATCACCCCAAATGGGAAATTATTCCTAAAAACCCTTGGTACTTGAAGGTAATTGCTACTGAGAAGCCTTGGTACTCAAAGTGTTAAACAGCCGTTCATTTAATAATAAAAAAAAAAATTATGTCAGTGTTTGCAGCCCTTGATGAGTCAGACTATCAGAGTTAATCCTAAGCAGATATTTCGCAGAGGAGTAAAGTATCCGAGACTTGATTACACCGGGTCTTAGCTTTATGAGGTGACTGGTTCGCCTTCAATGTTGCTTTGTCTTCCCGAATTCAAGAGCAAAGTCAAGCACCCATTTACAGCTGGGTAAATTGGACCATGACCAAGCTAGGTTCTGAACGCTGTAGCTTTGCCATGAGAAGCATGTGCTCTAACCACTATGATATTTGATGCTCTCTATATTTTATTTCATGGTAATACTTTGTACTTTTTAAGATATTTTATTTCATGATTATAATTAGATACTGTAACTGCGAGTATGCTATTATTTTACCTTTACAACATTGAATTCCTTTAAATTGATATGTAAAATGCATGTGAGAATAAATGAAATGAGTATAAAAGACGAGAGAAAGGAAGGGCCTGCATGCCCAATTCTCATCACTTTGAAAATAATGTTCATTCTCTATAAAAAACAATAATAATGAAAAAAATCTCGGGAATTATTATTAAAAGAAAATGTTGCAGATGAAGGCGTTAGATAAGTAACATTCTAGATACTCAAATACTACAATAACATTACCACTTCTTCAAAACAATCTTGTCTGCTCTTGTTCCGGTCTGGGCAGCAATCAGCTTCTTCAGGTCTCCAATGGTGTCATCTTCACTGTATAACATTAAGGAAATGCAGAAATAATATTCTGTTAAGTTTGTGGCTGCATTCTGATGTTAATTTTCTTTTCTATTTTGGTTCTTCGTGAGCCTTGACTTTTGATAAAGACCCCCAGGATGACCCAGAGTCCGCTGGGAGGACAACATTAGACAATCTTTGAAGGACCGAGGACTAGAAAGGAACCAGGCCAGGAGAAAGACAGCCGATAGGATAGTCTGGCGCTCTCTCTTCCAAACCTCTACACCTCAAGGTAGAAGGGGAACGACTAAGTAAGTAAGTAAGTACGACATGCCTCAGGGGTACAGTGCTCCTGTTCTGTCCTTGTCTCACAAGAGCCCCCCCCCCCCGCTAACTACATGGTACAACAAGGTCACCAATGTGGACCTGTTGGCAAGAACCAGACGTGCCAGTGAAACAAGAGATGAGAAGAAGAAGACACTGGAGATAGACAGGACACACACTGAGGAAATCTGTTTGTAGCATTACAAGGAGGTGCTTCTTCTGGAATCCCCGCGGTAAGGTGTAAGAGAGGCAGAGGTAGATGAAAAAAAAAACACAAGGAGAAGAGAACTGGAGACAGAAATGAAAAGGTAGACTTGAAAAAAAAAATTTGAGCTGAAGGCATGTAACGGGAGGACTTGGCATGTGTTTGTGCAGGATGTGACAATTCCTTGGGGAGCTAAAGGGTTTACTGACTTTAACCTTTAGCACGCTGCGGTCGACTTAAGTCGCCCGCAGAAACCCATGTTCTCCCAGCTGCAGGCGACTTAAGTCGCCTTTCGGATATCTTCGTTTTCTAGCATTAGGAATTGTGTACACGTGATATCACCCCTGGATGTTAAGTTTTAATCTTATCTGGGAGAGAGTTAGCTTCCGTTTCTGATCTTTATTTAGTGATGGGTGTATTCGCGTTTATTTTCTGTGAATTTTTTAAATCGAAATCAATTGGCATTGAACACGCGGCCATTTTCGCTCAAATTTTAATGGATTCTGACTCTGATGTGATGACGAGGAGATTTTTGTCTTTATTAGCGCTAATATCGGTTCTCAGAATATGGGTGATGGCAGAGATGGAAACGATAGTAGAATGTCATTGCTAGTATGTCTAATTTTAGGGGTTAGGCTTAGGTTTATGGGAAAGGGTTACGGCCGAATGTCACTGCTGACGAGGGCGTTTGTTGCTCTGCTACTGATGATGGGTGTAACGAAAAGATCGTCATTTGATTTGTATTGGTCAAAGACTTTCATTGAGATGCAAGGGATATGGACTCTTCATTTGTTGGTTTGTTTTTTTTTTTAATTTTTTTTCGTTTTTTTTCATCTTTCCTTTCCTCTCTTCCTATCACATCTAACATATACACAAACAAATTTTATATCATCAGATTCCTCATTCATTTATTTATATAAATTCCAAAAATGATAGCAATTGACCAAGAAACACAAAAACTATAGACATTACAAGTCACCCACTATAAAAACGAGGCGTTGTGAAAAAGAATGCAGCTGCAGGGCAAATTTTCGGAATTTTTATGCAGCGTGCTAAAGGTTTTAAATACTGACTTATTCATTCATCGTAAGTGCTGCTTCACTCAAAAGCAAAAAAGGATACTTGCACTTCACTCTCACTTTTTTGCCAAGGCGATCGTTGCAAGTGATTTCTAACATATCTGCTATTTACAACAGTGAGGTAATTGGGAGGTCTGCAAACAAAACACAAATAAAAAAAAGTTATATAAATACATTATCACCGTATCAGCAATAAACATCTTCAGTAAGCCATGACAATTAGTCAAATATTAAGAGCATCTGTAAATCAAATCACCTATGTATTCATAACCTTTCAGCGCCATGTGCAACACAAGCCTTCAGCAAATATACACCAAGGCTTCCTGTCTTTTCAAGGTCTATCTATGTCTTTTCTGTCCCCTTCTACGTGTGTTTTGTTATCACACTCTATTTCTCTTAACGCTGGGGATTCCAGGAACAGGATTGTCTTGTAATGCTATCAGCTGGTTTTCTCAATGAATGTCCTATCCAACGCTTCTATGCAATGACAGCTCCTCCTCTTGCCTTTTGTATTCTTGTTTTGATTTTTGTTCTAAGCGCACAACATTATTCCTCTCTCAAGTTTTCCACGGAGAGGTTATCTCGACTTATTGTGCGATACAAGAATGCCTCTATTTATCTTAGTCTGTGAATTCTAGGATAAGGACTGCCTTGTAACGCTATCACCTCACGAAATATTATTCCCCTCTCAAGTTTTCCACGGAGAGGTTATCTTGACTTATTGTGTGATACAAGAATGCCTCTATTTATCTTAGTCTGTCAATTCTAGGATAAGGACTGCCTTGTAACGCTATCACCTCTTACTTACTTAGTCGTTCCTCATCTACCGTGAGGTGTAGAGGTTTGGAAGAGAGAGCACCAGGCTATCCAATCGGCTGTCTTCCTCCTGGCCTGGTTCCATTCTAGTCCTCGGTCCTTCAAAGATTGTCTAATGTTGTCCTCCCAGCAGACTCTGGGTCGTCCTGGGGGTCTGGATCCTTGGCTCTTTGTTTCCCATGCTTGTCGTGGTAGCCAATTTTCTCCCATTCTGCAGACATGGCCAAACCATCTTAATTGGGACTGTTCTACTTTCGTCTGCAGGGGGTAGGATTTAAGGCCTTGACGTATCGTCTGGTTGCGTACCATGTCTCTTCTTGTTACTTCAACCACTTTCCTCAGATACCTCATTTCTGAGGTTTGGATCTGGCTTTTGTGGGTTGTATGGAAAAACGCTATCACCTCACGAAACATTATTCCCCTCTCAAGTTTTCCACGGAGAGGTTATCTTGACTTATTGTGCGATACAAGAATGCCTCTATTTATCTTACTCTGTGAATTCCAGGATAAGGACAGCCGTGCAATCATCTGGTTGGTTTTTTTTTTTTTCAATGTGGGACCCATCCAATAAAAGCTCCTCTTGTCTTTTGTATTATTGTATTTATTAAAAAGTTTTCCACAAAGAGTTTATCTTAACTTTTGCTGTGCAACACCCAATGGTGCTTTCCTCAGAGTGTGACCTAGTTATTTATGAGTTGTCATCTTCTATTTCCACAAATTCTTAACTTTTGCTGTGCAACACCCAATGGTGCTTTCCTCAGAGTGTGACCTAGTTATTTATGAGTTGTCATCTTCTATTTCCACAAATTCTTAACTGGGTGTACTCCATTTCCTCGCCTGTAATTACGTGCCATTTTTCAAAGCATCACTCACTCATCACTTCAACAGGGCAGGCCCCTGGTACAGCAGTTAAGAATACTAATTGTATGCTGCTCCCTCAAACCTTTTGCTATCATCTTCATTTTCCTTTCCACTGTTTATGGAGCAAGGTGCCACCACTAGCTGGTGTCCTTGCAGGGAGCCTGCACCATTCACAATGTCGTGCTGTTGTCGTTTCTGTGGCAAAGTTTTTTTTACATGACGAGGTTGCTAGCCCCATACACAACCTTGCATTAGTCGCCTTGTCCGGCACGCATGAGGATGCATTTTAAGTTAGCTTAATTTGTTAATTCTAAAGTCGTTAGTAGGGCAGTGTTACCAACAACCACAAACAAACAAAGCAAACACTGTGCCCATCAAAAGTAAACAATCTACAAAAAAAAACAGTTCCATATTATTTGTTTCTTTATAATAAAATCTATGGGACAAATATCTTCTTTGGTTAGGCTCGGTTTTTAAGGGTCATCTTTATTGCGCATGGACAACTCCATAAGTGAAGGGTACTGACTGAATTGTAACATGATACTCAATAGTACTTATGTCCCAGTCTTAACATGTGGATGCCAGTCATGGGCAATGACTACAACCCACAAAAGCCAGATCCAAACCTCAGAAATGAGGTATCTGAGGAAGGTGGTTGAAGTAACAAGAAGAGACATGGTACGCAACCAGACAATACGTCAAGGCCTAAAATCCCACCCCCCTGCAGACCCAAGTAGAACAGTCCCAACTAAGATGGTTTGGCCATGTCTGCAGAATGGGAGAAGATCGGCTACCACGACAAGTATGGGAAACAAAGAGCCAGGGATCCAGACCCCCAGGACGACTAAGAGTCCGCTGGGAGGACAACATTAGACAATCTTTGAAGAACCGAGGACGAGAATGGAACCAGGCCAGGAGGAAGACAGCCGATAGGATAGTCTGGCGCTCTCTCTTCCAAACCTCTACACCTCACAGTAGAAGGGGAACGACTAAGTAAGATACTCAATAGTATGGTCATGTGTCGAAATCAATGGGGCTGTCCAAGACAAGTGTCAGTGGAAGAGGAGATGAGAAGATGGATGAGACACACATTGAAGAAACTTGTTGACAGCATTCCAAGACAGTTATCGTTCTGGAATCTCCAGGATAAGAGAGGGAGACCAAGGAACACATGGAGAAGAGAACTGGAGATGGACATAAAGGAGATATGGAAAGACTTTGAGCAGATGGCACAAAACAGACAGACTTGGCATAAATTTACTGAAGGCCTATGCTCCTTGGGGAGCTGAAAGGTGATAATGAACACAGTTGTAGTCACTGGAACGAGAACAAGTGGTAGTACAAAAATACATTGGGAAGACATTGCTCAAATGGACAGAATAGGCCCTCGCAGAAGCACAAAAACATTGGCACAAGACAGACATACACTGAAACAAATAATACAGTATTTAACATATAAAAATTCTAAAGCTAGAATATGCCTAGGTTATGTGACAAAAGGAGGAAAGAAGAAAATCTTGCTACAGAAACCATTACCGCATAAACTGTGCTCACTATCCCCTAAGATATGAAAATATGGCTATGGCATGAATAGAAAACATGCAGAGAAGCTTTGAATCTTCAGGAGTTGTGGATCTACTGTCCAGGTCATGCAGCAATATGTAGTAATGAGAGAGCTAGCAGACTAGCTTCGAGAGCACCCATAGTGGGGATATAAACTAGAGAGCAACAATAATGCATTTTGTCACCATTTCTCTTCATACAAGCTATTGACATTGACTGGATTATGAAAACTACAACATCAGCCAACAGAAATGGAATTCAGTGGACTCTGACAAAACAGACTAATGATAACCTGGCTCTTCTGGCCCAAAACTCTATCAGGCGCAAGACAAAATTAAAATACTTCATGAGGTCACAGCTACTGGGTCTGAAAATACAAAATACACAGACAAAATATAATTATTAAGTGAATAAATGCCACAAATGAGCCAGACTGCACTGGAAGATAAATCCAACAAGATGTAGAAGCATAAATACAACTAGGCAGCAATATTAGACAAATCTGAAAAAACCGACAGTAGCAAAATAAAAATACAAACGGCAAGAGGCGCTTTCACTGCCATGGGAGACATGGAAATCAACAAGAAATCAAGTTCAACACAGAACAAATTTTTTTTTTACTAAAATGCCATGGCATTCCTATTGTGCCGATCTAAAACACGAAGAACAACAAAAATGACAACCAGAAAGGTCTGAAAGATAGAACAACACTAACTCAGAGCCACCAAGAAGACATACGCACCATCATAGCCGGGAGATGCTGGAACTGGGTTGGCCACATCCTCAGAAGAGACCCTGACACCATCACCAGCACTAACCATGATATGGACTCCAGAAGGAAAGCGAAAGCAATGACGTCCAAATACTCGTACCACCTGGCGGAGAATTGTGGAGACAGTGAGATGCTAAGCATGAACCAGAGCTGGGGCACCTCACGAAGGATGGCTGTCGACCGAGCAAAGTGGAGACAGTTTGCTGCTGCCCTACAAGACGCCACCAGGCATGATGGCCACTGATTGCTTCATCAGTCAGTGGCCAAGGACCAAAGAAGATGATGGAACAACAGATAGAGTGGGCGATGTGTAGTGATGCCTCCCATAAGGCTATTGATACTTCGGTAGTATCACAGCTTAAAGTGATTAAAATATCAGCAAGATACATCATGGGTGTCACTTTGAGTAATTAAAATATCAGCCAGGGTTTCATTATGGATTGTTATGAATGTCCAAAGTGTAACAGAAGTGTGAGTCTGGTTGAATGGAAGTACGTCGGCGATGGCTTTATGTGCGTTTGCAGACTGTGGTCAGTAAGTTTATATTTTCTTGACAGTATGACCTGCGTGAAATAGAAGTGTACACACAATGTTGGTCAACTTGCTATCGATTCGTCTGCTGTGTCACTTCACTTACTAAAACAAAATAGCCTCTAATGCTAACCTTAACAATAATTCAATCCAAAAAATAGCCTCCAAGACTAACCTTACCCCTAACCTAAACCCCGTATCAAGCTTTTTCAAAAATAAAAATGTCCAACAAACATTAAGGCTGTATCAACAGGCATGTGGGCAACATAGCGGCATGTGTCTACTAATCTAGTTTTCAACTGTGTTATGGTTAATGGGTATGTTGGCTCAATCACAGAATAGTAGACACACTCGTTATTGAACACTATTATTTGTTAAAAAGCTTGAAACAATGTTTGGGTTAACATTTAAGGCCATTTTAATCAGTCCAAGCGACATGGTAGGCGTACTGTTAGCCACTTGAGCAATATACCGGTGTATGTTTACTAATCTGTGATTCTCATGGTATATCTTTAATAAATAAGTGCATGTGACACAGTAGACAGTTGGATGATATTTTTTGTGGCTGTCTATTAATCTTCATATCTACCCCAGAACAATATGCCTTTCATAAATGATACGTGTGAAGAATAGGATTGAAATGGTATTACAAGATCACAAGTGTAAATCTGATATTTTAAAAATAATGTTAAATTGTCAGAAATAATCAAGGGCGAAATTAAAAATTGTGGGACGCGTGATCGATTACATCATTATAAAGGAGTTCAGAGATGCAGTAATAAGGGGTAGCCCTAAGGGTTAGGGTTTATGATTCCTAAACTTAACACGGCCGAAGGGAAGGATAGTGAACTGGAGGCTGCCATAATGGTTAATTTTTGGCAAGTGGCTATGATTACAAATAATGTATGTAATTACGGCCTACATAAGAGATGATATATGTAAATGCAAAGGCCTATATAGTTGAGGCAATTTTTAATGGCATTGTGAAGGGAGGGGAGAGTGCAGGAGTGTGGCAGCACTGGTGTGGAGTGAGGGGGGAGGGAAGGTTAGGGTTAGGTCCATGTCAACATTTTCGAGTTTATCGGTTCCATGGGGTGGGATGGTTAGAGTTAGGTCTATGTCTGCATTTTCGTTTCTAATGGATTTTTTTTGGGGAGGGGGGTTAGGGTTAGATCTATGTCTACATTTTCACGTTTAACAGTTCTTGTGGGGGGTAGGGTTAGGTCTAAATCTGCATTTTCGTTTTAGAACAGTCTGCTATCATTCTGACACACTGTAATTTCGCGCGCTAACCTTGACCCAACATCCGAGCCTTTTTCGAGCTTGCAGTGTTGGGAAAAAAAATCCTGTAAACCGAGGAGTTTTCACTCACGGTCAAGCAGAAATAGGGCGGAGGTGTTCAGGTTAGAGTTAATAATGGGTATTTTACATTAGGTCGAAGCGATACGGTTACGTTTCAATAACGTTTGGGCAAAATGGCGGCCCTTGTTCCACTATCCTTCCCATTTAGGCTAACCCTAACACTAAACCCTTACCCCTCATACTGCGTCTCTCGGTTTCTTTTTCATGTTGTTTCGAACACACGGCCCATCGTTCTTCATTTCAAACACGTTATGGTTACCGTTCAGAAAGGAATGGCAAACTACTGAATGAAAAAATTGCCTAGAAAAAAATCACAAACAGCCAATAAAAGCTGGGGTTGGTTGCCACGTCCTGTAAAGGATAAGCAACTAACTTTTTTTATGGTTAGGCCTACCGCCGTAATCTAAGAAAATGAATTCCCTTATGCGCACGACATCTGACAATGATCTTGAACCACATTAGGCTTAGGTGTTAGGCCTATCTTTATAAAACCAAAAAGTGGGTATTACCGATTTTATAACAACATAAACAGCAGATATTGATCTTTACTACAATCTGTTTCTAATCTATCTTTGCCACAATCTACATCTACATGATGAAAAAAAAACAACGTTTCGTACTTTGACGGCAGGTGTTGAATCCAAAGCACGTTTAAACCAATAGCCTACTGTTATATGAAACAACAGGAAAACAGTCCGTCGCAATTACGTTTCTTGGTTAGATTAAAAAACATATCGTAAACATGTTTTTGTAAAATAATATTTTACATCGCAACAACTGATTTTTTAAGAAAAGCAACAAATAAAATATTTCTTGAATATAAACATTCTCCAACTTAAAAGCCATGCTTTATTCCTTAATAAAATATTGCTATAAGATGTGCATAAACAGCCAATAACAAGTTATTTTTTTATTTGTTCTTTTTCCTCCTGAAACACACGTTTGAGTTTTATATTAACAGCGACAATGCCAAAAAGCAGCAGCTAAAACATTCTCGTGAGAAATTTTAACGGTTTAATACAAATCAAGAATAAACGCAATTTCCTTTCACTCCTTCATGAACGTGGGGTCACCACTGCAATTGAAGCCCTATCAGGATGTCAGAGCCAGAATAGTTCTCTTGCAATTGTGGCTTCTGTAGCAAGTCTAACCCCGTATACACTTTTTTTTTTTTTTCCTTTGCGTCTATTATTTTGCTGTAATACCCTGTTCAACCAAAACCCATTGAAGGGTTGCAAACGGTTATATTGGGGTATATAGTGTGTTAACATCTTCGCTGGTATCACTTTCCTAGTCCTGGAGGTGACTGGTCCTAAAAAGGACCACTAGCTGACTGTCTGGATCCTTCTTCGTTGCTTGTCTGTTTATGGTGTCGTGGCGTTCTCATGGAGTTCCTTTCCTGCCTTACGGGTTACAAACGGTTATATTGGGTTTTATAGGGTGTTACCGTCTTCCTTGGTATCGCGTTCCTAGTCCTTGCGCTGACTGTTCCTGAAAAGGACCACTAGCTGCCTGTTCTGTAACTACTTGTTTTTGTCTGTTACTGCTGTGCGTTGTTCAAAGGCTGTCGCTATTATCTTTGGTAGGCTCTCCATTATGCTTTTGAGGATTACTTTGGTTTCCGCTGCTTGTCTTCTTTCTAGTTTGCTTTGTATTTCCTGCACGATTTCGGTTTTTTTGTCTTTAGTTTCTTTGTTTTGTTCTCTACTTTTTGTAAGGATATCCTCGATGATCTTTCTCTCTGTTTCAATTCTTTTGAGGATTTCTTCGTTCTCTTTCTTTAGCTCTGCGAGTTTGGCGGTGTCGACTTCTATTTCGTGTTTGATGGTTTTCATGTCCTGTAGCATTGCCTGGGCGCTCTATAAGGCTCCTGTTGTTTCGTCTCTTATGGTATCTGTGTCTTCGTTGTGCTGTCTGTTCTTCTCGACTGTGAGTTGTTGTTTTATGTCTCGCACCTCTGTGTTTAGTTTTACCAGCTGGGCTCTTGTGTGCTGTTCCTGCTTAGCAGTGCCGCCTGAAGCCACTCGGTGTCTTGCTTCTCTGAAGGAGATGTTTTTGGTTACAGATTCCTTCAGTATGGCCTTTGTTTCATAGAAGGTCGGACAGCCACGGTATCTTGCTCCGTGGTTCCCAAGACAGTTTGCGCAGGTTCTGTTGGAGTTGCGCACTTTATAGTTATCATCATTTTTCGCATGAGGACATTCATTGTAAGTGTGACTTCCCGCACAGTATCGACAAACTGCCTCTCTCCTGCATGTTTTCTTAGTGTGCGAGAATTGTTGGCAGTTTGAGCACTGCATAACAGGAGGAATGTACTCTTCTGTTTTTCGACATCTATTGTCTAGGTTGAGTTGCCTTGGTCTTGAAGTCCCCTCGATAGTTAGGATAACTAGGTTTGTGTCCTTCTTGTCCCATGTCTTCAGTCTTTCAACCTGTGTTATGTTGATGTTCTTGTTTTCTTCTTGTAGGCGGCTGTGGACCTCTTGTGTAGACCGGCTGTTGTCGATCCCTCTCACAACTATCTTTTTGGTCTTCTTGAAGATCTCCACAGTAGCTTTAATCTGGTGGGGCAGCTGGACTTCTTTGTGTCCGGATTCAAGTTCGACCATCAGTTGGTTTGTCTGCTCCGTGTTGTTTAGAGCTATTATAACTCCGTTGTCGTGTCGTGAAACTTTAGAGATACTTCTCCTGCCCGTTATTGCCTCAAGGATACCGATCACTTTGTCGTCGGGTAAGGCCCTGAGCGAGGCCTCACTTCCTGACGTCTGGGTGATCTTAATTATCCTTTCCTGCAGTGCTACGTGGGAAACGGCATTCTTTTGCTTTTGAAGTTGGCTCATTCCGACATCTGTCTCAGTTTGAGCGTGCGGTCTGCGGGACTGAGTCACATTCTGGCTGGTTGTCTGCCTCTGATCTCGTTTTACCGAATTTTTCTGGTCGCTGTGTGATGGAGGTTCGACTGTGATATCTTGGTTTGGTGGTGCTTTAACTTTGACGGGCTTCAAAACATTGCTATCTTCTGTCTTCGAAGTTTTGTGGCCGTGTTTTGCAGCTGTTGTCTGGTCACTGCACACTGGAGCCGCCGCCTCGACATTGTGCTTTATCGGTGATGTTACTTTGTCAGTCTTCGGAGTCTGGTTGACTTCTGTCTTCGACGCTTTGGGTTGTTCATCGGTAGTGTCGATGGTTGCTTTGTTCGGCTTCTGAGAGGGACCGGCCCCGATGCAAGAAGTTGGATTAATCGTGCTCTCTGGCCGACTCTCGTGGTTCTTTGCTGGTTCTTGTTTGCTGCTGCTGACAAGCGTTTGAGGGCTTCTATAGATTTTCCTCTTTTTCGCATTTGGCTTTGTACGAACCATTTTAGTATATTTCTATCGAACAATGTGTGAGCGCTGTGGACGTCCTGAAAAGGACGCTGGTTATAGTGCTGTCTTCTGTGATGTCAATGAAACGATCTATGACCCCGTATACACGCTCACCGTAGCAGCCTTAAATCAGGATTTATTCATTCATATGTAATCATAAAAACAGTTCGTAATTTAAACTCCGAAACAATACAGCTTCTTATGTTCTTTGAACTTACTTACTCTTCTACCGTGAGGTTTGGAGGAGGGAGCGCCATACTATCCTATCGGCTGTCTTCCTTCTGGCCTGGTTCCAATCTAGTTCTTGGTCCTTAGAGATTGCCTGATGTTGTCCTCCCAGCGGACTCTGGGTCGTCCTGGAGGTCTGGCTCTTAGCCTCCCATACTTATCGTGATAGCCGATCTTCTTCCTTTCTGCAGACATGGCCAAACCATCGTAGTTAGGACTGTTCTACTTGAGTCTGCAGTGGATGTGTTTGAGGCCTTGTCGTATCGTCTGGCTGCGGTGTCACAAAATTAACCGTGATACAACGTTAAAATATCTCCAATGATACAACGTAGGGATAAAAACTAATGCGTAAGCTGCTAGAATACATGATCGCCCACGCCGCGGGTCATCACCCGCCATGGAAATTAAATTGTTAGACTTGAAGGCAAAACGGAACGGGATGAGAACGGAGATCAAAAGGAAAAATCTGACTGAACGCGTGCTTGAAACTAGCGAGGCAAAAAGGACGCAAATTGGTGGGGAAAGGAGGGAAAAAGTCACGTTCCCCAAGTTGACATAAAGTAAAGAAATCGACAAAAGGGGCCTTGGATATTATACGCCACAGTCATTTCTTGGACGCTTTTGCGATAACTTAGCCCGTTTATTTGAATGCAGTGATGAGAAGATTCTAGAAAATATTTGAAAAGTAACTTTTCTTAATAATAATGTTAGGAATATAAAACCTAGCTGGCCGGATGGCCCATCTTGAGCAGTGAAATAATATGCTTTCATTTATACAGACGGACAGATAATAAGAAAGATATTGACAAAAGACTGTGTTGTTCATATCAGCGAGCGTCTGCATTGAAATAAAACATGTCACTAATTTTCAAAAAATTGTGGCCTTGAAGACGCAAGTGCTAAAATCTAGTTGGAATGAAGAGACGGGGTGGGATGGTGAATTGTGGCTAAAAATAACTTTAAAGGCAAAATTGTGTAGGGGAAGGCAGGGTTGGTTCAAAAAAAACAAGTGTGTTTTTTTGTGAAACGCAAGTAGAGACGGACGGACCAACAGACAATAAGGCATACTTGACTGAGGTATGACTGAAATGACTTATTGGTAGGATATTTGAATTTGAAAAAAGAAAAGGCAGTGATTGGCCATAGATGAATATATTATCGGCGCTCAGACGCGCATTTTGTGCCATTCATTATAAGTTGTCCTAGTAGACACAGTGAATTATTAAGTGGTGTAATTCCCAGAAGCTATTGAAATATTTAGAGGGACGCCATCATAAGGCCAGCAGCTCAGCTGAGTTTTGCTGGCATTTAACTGTGTTCTATATTCATAATTCTGGTAAGACTGAAATTATTTCTTTGTACATTTTAATATTTGTTTAAGGTTTCGAGTGATTTGATACTGCAATAGCATAATCTGTCCCTTACAACAAGTAAGGATTCGCTCTAGACCCCCCGCCCCAGTTCAGGGTCTAGAGACAAATAAAATACATAAACTCCAGCAAGGATTATGAAGGACAGATCAAGTGTTGAGATCAGTGGAACATATCACCTATCCTATTCTATGGCAGGAAGCTAATGAACATATTTCAGAATCTGTAGTCTGGGAGAACTTAGCCTATGTGAAACTAACTTGGTAAGATGTGTTGTTTGGTCAGAAAGATCTGACCCGTCTATGTGGTGTTGTTGTTGTGTAGTGTTGTGTCCAGAAATGGTTAGAGGATGGAATTCTGACACATGACTAATACTTTGATTGCAGAGCTGTGAGTTTCAGTTGGCACCACTGTGGTGTCAAATGAGTTGTTGAATATTAGCAGAGTGGACCCGTGCAGTAACATTTTGTCAGAGCAGCCTATTATAGCCCCCAAGCACGGAGAGGTGGGGCCACCAGACTTCTGATATTGCCCCCAAGCACGGAGAGGTGGGGCCACCAGACTTCTGATATTGCCCCCAAGCACGGAGAGGTGGGGCCACCAGATCTCAGCACCAGAGCTACACCTTCAAGCTACGTGAGCGTCTGGTCTGCTGAGAATTCACCAACTCAACTTATTTCCTAACACACCCATAAAATTTCCATCAAATAACTGGACAATGTGTAGTCACCATAGACAGGGAGTGATGAGGCCACCCCAACAGCACATCCATTAAATGTTCTCCCAAATAGATTACAACTATAAACAGTAATAATATTAACTAGTCTAGTAACATATATATGTACACACCTTGCATTTATTATGTAATATTCATGCATTTCTTTCATAACTGCTAAACCTTTCATATGTTCTGGCCAAAATAAAACCTTGGTTCAGAACAAATAAATGTAAGAAAATTACTATCCAATTTTTACACACTTGAGTTAGTTCAGTGTATTATAACATTTATTAATATTATTAGACTCGAGACCTGGCGAGGACATTTGAAGGAGTGTCGTCGACCAGGGACTGGCGGCTCCTGAATGCATGGGTACCAAATTTTTACGAGGGACACCTGTCTTGTAACAAGTTAGTAAAATCAATGTGTATAAAAATATAACCTGATTTCGCCTTAGTATTAGCGGGCGTATATTATTAGACTTAATAAATATCTGTGTGTGTGTATGTAAACTACCACAACACATTACATATCATTACCCTAGACATTTAACGTAGCCACATTCATTAGTACAAAAAAAGATAAGTGTGAGGTCGTAGTGGTAGCAAGAAGGGCCTTCTGACAATTCACAGCTACATTTTATCTCAGGAGCCTTCACAGCTGACCTCATGCATCACACGTAGTAATATCACCATCATACAATACCATCAAACCCACTACATATATTTGGGTCTCTTTGTCCCGGGATAATTAGCCCATTAAGTATATTAGGATCTCCTGGGGGGGGGGGGGGGGGTTAGATTAGGGGAACACATTATAAAAATTAAAAGTGTCCCTTATAATTAAAAGTGTCCCTGAAAATAAAAGTTGGTGAATCTTCACAGCCAGTGGTAGTTAATTAATTAATTAAAATTATTTTAGACTAGAGTAATTAGAAGTACTTTAGTGGTTGGAAATTTTATCTTGCACATTGCTAGATTTGTTTAAAAAGTATGGCGGAGCTGGCCAAATTCAGATCAGCTGCTGTGCTGACGGCAAAGGAGATGGGAATGGATGGTCAGATTTTAATTCAATATGTAACGGCTGAATGTGATAAGTATATGGAACGGGAAGAAAGAAGATTAGAAAAAGAGGCTGAAAGAAAATTAGAGTCTGAAAGGTTGGCTGAAGAGAAGAGGTTACAAATTGAGGCTGATAGAGAAATTAAGAGGCTGCAGATTGAGGCTGACAAAGAGGCTAAAGCATTGGTGCAGAAGAAAAACGACAGCAAAGGGAGGCAGAAGATAAAAGGTTGACTGCCGAAAGGGAGGCAGAAGATAGAAGGTTGCAGAGGGAGCACGAATTACGACTAAGGGAGCTGGAGCTACAAGGCCAGGCTCCTGAAAATGGTGCCAGCCCTTTTGCCTCAGATGCTACGCCCAGTCTGGGAGCCTCAAACTCAGCTATGGGGTTTCATTTAGACCATTTTGTTGAAAAAGACGATGACAAAGAGGGGTACCTAGGACGTTTTGAGTTATTAGCTACTACATATGGCTGTCGTGGAGGATGGCGGTGGGGCTCTGCTCAATGAGAGGGCGGCTGTGGTGAGAGGGTGGACAGGGTATTGTGGGGAATTATGTGGCTGTAAACTTGACACTGACTTAGGCATATTGGACAACATTGGGTGCGAAGGCAGAGAACTCGGAGGTGCAGCGGTGCTGCGGGAAGGGGTGGAGGAGGCTGTATGTTCGATGGGGGGAGGGAGGTCACCGGGTGTGGATGGTATACCAGCGGAGCTCTTGAGGTATGGAGGACCGGATGTAGTAGGGATCATGACGGCGGTTTGCCAGGGGATATGGAGTGCAGAGGAATGGCCGGGAGAATGGACGCAGTCATTGGTGGTGCCGCTTCCAAGGAGGGGAGATCTGGGGATGTGCGGGGGCTACAGAACCATTGGCCTTATTGGTCATCCGGGTGGGGTGATGTTGGGGATACTTTTGAACAGAGTGAAACAGAAGTCGGGGGAGATCTTGTCAGAGGAACAGGCTGGCTTTGGACCAAAAGGAAGTACCTCAGAACAAATCTTCAATATTAGATTACTGATCGAAAAACATCTCCAGCATCAACATGATTTATACCATAGCTTCATCGATTTCACAAGGGCCTTCGATCGGGTCTGGCGTGAAGGTTTATGGCAAATAGTGAGAGGGTTCAATTTTGGTGCCGACATCATAGATGTCATTGGAGCGCTGTGCAAGGACGCAAGCGGTGCTGTTTTTGCAGGCAATGACATTGGAGAGTTTTTCAAAACAACTGTAGGAGTTCGCCAGGGATGTATCCTGTCACCAGTGCTCTTTAACATTTATCTAGAACATATTATGCAGGAGGCTCTCTACGATTATAAATCAACCATATCGATTGGAGGCCGACCTCTGTGTAATCTACGTTTTGCTGATGATATTGATCTGATAGCTGGAACAGAATCAGAACTTCAAGACCTTACCTCTAGACTGGAGAGAGTGGCAAGAACATATGGGATGGAAATTGGTATAGAAAAAGGCAAGATATTGGTGAATAGCCATGGGAAACATGTTGCGACCAACATTACGTTGAATGGGCAGGCGTTAGAAGAAGTTGGCACCTTTGAATATCTCGGGTCCGCTGTATGTAGTGATGGAAGATCGGGTGGAGAAATCGGGACAAGACTTGGGATGGCCTCGGCTGCCATGACGGGGTTGAGTGTGATCTGGAGAGGTGGCATCAGTTTTCCCGTGGGGATCAAATTATACAAATCGCTTGTGTTGTCTATTCTCTTGTGTGGGTGTGGGGGCTGGACACTCGCTGCAGATGCGGAGCGAAGGATTCAGGCTTTCGAGCATAAATGTTATGGAAGAGTTTTGCGCATTTGCTATGGAGAGCACAAAACAAATGTCTATGTTAGAGAGAAGATAAACACCTATGCAGGCCATCAAGAACCACTTTTGTCAATAGTGAAACGTCGAAGGCTTGCCTGGTTTGGGCATGTGGCTCGTCATGACTCCCTTTCGAGGGCGATCCTCCAGGGGGCGGTCGGGGGTGGACGGAGAGGAGGAAGGCAAAGAAAATCCTGGGCTGATAACATCAAAGAATGGGCAGGACACGGTTTCTCCACACTTGTACGCATTGCTGAGAATAGAGAGCAGTGGAGGACCCTGTCTGCTGATGCTTCCACCATGGCACCCCTATGACCCATGACGGGTTATGGGTTGAGATGATGATGATGGGTTAGAGAGAGAGAGGTGGAGTTTAAAGCTATCACAGGGACTGAGAGGTACTTCTTACGAAGTCTTCGCAAAAATGAACAGAGAAGACCAGGAGAATTATGACATGTTAAAGCAGGCTTTGTTATTGAGGTACGAAAAAAATGGGGAATTTTATCGTAAGAAATTTAGAAATGCCAAACTGTTGTCTGGGGAGACATACCACCAATTCTCTGCCAGACTGGAAACCTATTTGGAGAAATGGACTGCTCTGGGGCAGACCCAAGATCTTAAAGAAATGATCATGATTGAGCAATTGAGAGAGTCCATGGCTCCAGACATGAGAAAATTTCTCATGGAACAAGGTGCAGAGAAGTTGGGGGAGGTTTTAAATGTCGCTGAAAGGTATCAGGCAGCCCAGGCAGAGGTAAGTGGTGCTAAAAAGAAGCACATAGACAATTTTAAAACTCCACAGCAATTTAATAAATTTGATAATAGAGAGCAGGGAAATAAAGGTAGGACAAACTTTGAACGGCCAAGAAATGACTACCGAGACAGAAACTCACAGTTCAATGACCAAAAATCCAATGAAAGAAAACCGTTTAACCAAGGAAAAAGATGGTGTAAATGGTGCAAGAAAGATAACCATAACACCGAATTTTGTAGAAGGAAACCTTCAAACATTGCTGCAATGAAGTCGGGGACTCAAAGATTAAAGGTTAATCCTAAGGGACAGCAGGAACCTTATCACCCCCCAGTTTGTGAGGATGTTATTTGTAATGGGGTCACCATAAGGTGCCTTTATGATACAGGTTTGGATTATGATTCAGTTGTGAAGTCTAGCCTAGTGGACCCAAGTCAGTATACCACAGAAACAGTGGAAATACAAGGGGCAACTAAGGACATACCACTCATGACACTTCCATCGCAAGGATAACGGTGAAAACTCGCTATGTGGAAGGAGAAATCAGAGCAGCAGTGATAGATGAACCAATCTACCCTCTAATATTGGGGTGTAGATACGTCTTCTTGGGGAATCCCGAGAGACCTGTGATCATGGCGACAGTGCAGACCAGGTCACAGAAGAAGGAGGAAGAAGGTGAACCTATAAATGCTCATCCAGAGGAGATGAGGAAGGCGCAGGCTGAAGATAGGACACTCAAGCCATGTTTTAAAAAATTGCCCAAATGCCACACACCTCCGAGCAAGGGGGAATATTTTATGAAGAACAGATTGCTATATAGGAAGACAGGAACTAGATCCACTGGTCACGGACAGTTGGTTCTTCCCAAGATATATAGGGCAAATTTAATAAGGAGCTTACATGTTGGAAAAGATGGGGACCATGAAAAAGTCGGTACCATCTGCCAAAAAGTTGCTCGCAAATACTATTGGCCCGACGTAAATGTCGATATTGAAAACTTTATAGAAGCATGTGGCATATTTCATGAGGGAACACCCACAAAGGGAAAATATGTGCAGGACCTAGAAACGCCACGGGGCAAAATTAGGCCTGGAAGGAAAACTAATGATACTCAAGGAGACAAAGTGCAATGGGAGCCCCCTTTTCACACCCAGTCTTCACTTGAATGGATTAACATGGCCACTATGCGAAGAGTACAAAGAAGAAATTTTACCCAGGATAAGATGACAATCCCTCGGTCAGACTTATATAAACTGGAAGAACAGAAAAGAGAGCGAAGATCTCTCATAAGCAATCTAAAGTGGGGAGACAAACCCAAGAAAAAATTGGTAGTGGTCGATTTGTGAGTGATGATTCTAGGAAGAAAAGTCCTCACTATAGTGCTTCTAATGGACGGGACCAGACGGGTTCCATGAAAAATACGTATGATAAATTAAAAATCCAGATGTAGCTATTAAGGACCTGGACAGATGAGAAGGCGGAAGAGACTGTTACCTCATCTTATCAATACGTGAACGAACTGACCACTCGTTTGAAAGCTGGATGGAAACTGGCAAATGATAATTTGAAACAAGCCAGGAAGAAACATGCAGCATATTTTAATAGGAAGGCAAAGGACAGAGAACTGGCAGTGGGAGAGAAGGTGCTGCTTCTACTACCCGGTAGCCAGAATAAATTACAAATTGGATGGCAAGGTCCATATACGGTTCTAGAGAAGGTGTCTAGAACAAACTATAAAATTGACAAAAAGGGGAAGGAGAAAGTTTATCATGTAAACCTGTTAAAGAAGTATCTGGACAGACCACTCCAGGAAAGCACCCCCTTACTGACCTTAGCTATCGCAACTCAAATGCAAAAGGAACCACTCACCTCACATGAATACCCATTACATCCTTGTGAAACAGCAGCACAGGTAAAAGTCAGTAAGCACCTGACTAAAAACCAGAGGGAGAGAGTTCAACAGGTTCTGGAGGAACATACAGATGTATTAACAGATAAACCAGGCCATACAAATTTGCTACAGTATGACATGAAACTGGTAGACTCAAACCCAATCTGTATGAGAGCCTATTCTATTCCGTTCGCGAAGGAGAAGGCATTGAAGGAAGAAATAGATTATTTGTTGAAGGAGGGGATTATTTCACACAGTGAATCATCTTTTAGTTCTAGTGTCGTATTGTTGAGAAAACCGTCTGGGGAACACAGACTGTGCATAGATTACAGGAAACTGAATGCTGTCACAGAAGGACAAGTGGATCCATTACCAGACACAAAACAGTTATTTGCCAGACTGAACAAGGCAAAATACTTTTCAAAGGTGGATCTTAGTAAAGGCTATTACCAGATCCCAGTGAAGCCTGAAGTGAGACCTTATTTGGCTTTTAGCACTTCAGATGGACATTATGAATTCAACATGCTACCATTCGGACTGAAAAATGCTCCGAGTGTATTTTCAAGGATGATGCGCAAATTGTTGGATCCCCTGAATAACCCATGTATCACGAATTTCATGGATGATATTCTCGTCGCCACAGAGACATTTGAAGAACACATTGAAGCTCTAGAAATGTTATTTAATAGGCTTAGGGAGGCGAACTTAACTGCTAGGCCAACAAAATGTTGCATTGGATGCAAAGAGTTGGAATTCTTGGGACACACTGTATATCAGGGTAGCATGACCCCTGATCCCAAGAACTTGGAAAAACTGCAGAGAGCACCTAGACCACAAACAAAAAAGGATGTGCGATCATTCGTGTCGTTATGCGGATTTTATCAAAAATATATCAAAGATTTTAACTCTATTTGTGCTCCTCTGACTGATCTGACTCGCAAGGGACTTCCAGATAAAATTAATTGGACTGCGCAAAGTGAATTAGCGTTCCAAGACTTAAAGGAAAAACTCACTAGCAAGCCTATTCTCAAACTACCTGATTTGACACAGGACTTTGTCTTAAGAACCGATGCAAGTAATGTAGGACTCGGAGCGGCTTTGTTGCAAAGATCATCTTCACCTGATGGGGAACTGAAACCAGTCGCTTATGCAAGCCGCAAATTGAATAAGGCGGAACAAGGATACTCCACAAGCGAAAAAGAATGTTTAGCGTTAATCTGGGCCATAAAGAAGTTTCAAATCTATCTGTATGGTAGGACTTTTGTGGTCGAGACGGACCATCAGCCTCTCGTATTCTTATCTCAGGCTAAGCATGAAAACGCAAGATTGCTGAGGTGGTCTTTATTGCTTCAACCTTATCAGTTTAGTATCCAATATATCCCAGGCAAATTGAATGTCGGTGCAGATTTCCTCAGTCGGCACCCCTGTGATCAAAATTAGAGTAATGGCAGGCGTAAGGAGAGATTTTATCTATGTGTATCACTGGTTTTAGAACTTGCCGTAGGCATGTTTTCAAGTGGGGAGATGTGTCACAAAATTAACCGTGATACAACGTTAAAATATCTCCAATGATACAACGTAGGGATAAAAACTAATGCGTAAGCTGCTAGAATACATGATCGCCCACGCCGCGGGTCATCACCCGCCATGGAAATTAAATTGTTAGACTTGAAGGCAAAACGGAACGGGATGAGAACGGAGATCAAAAGGAAAAATCTGACTGAACGCGTGCTTGAAACTAGCGAGGCAAAAAGGACGCAAATTGGTGGGGAAAGGAGGAAAAAGTCACGTTCCCCAAGTTGACATAAAGTAAAGAAATCGACAAAAGGGACCTTGGATATTATACGCCACAGTCATTTCTTGGACGCTTTTGCGATAACTTAGCCCGTTTATTTGAATGCAGTGATGAGAAGATTCTAGAAAATATTTGAAAAGTAACTTTTCTTAATAATAATGTTAGGAATATAAAACCTAGCTGGCCGGATGGCCCATCTTGAGCAGTGAAATAATATGCTTTCATTTATACAGACGGACAGATAATAAGAAAGATATTGACAAAAGACTGTGTTGTTCATATCAGCGAGCGTCTGCATTGAAATAAAACATGTCACTAATTTTCAAAAAATTGTGGCCTTGAAGACGCAAGTGCTAAAATCTAGTTGGAATGAAGAGACGGGGTGGGATGGTGAATTGTGGCTAAAAATAACTTTAAAGGCAAAATTGTGTAGGGGAAGGCAGGGTTGGTTCAAAAAACAAGTGTTTTTTTTTTGTGAAACGCAAGTAGAGACGGACGGACCAACAGACAATAAGGCATACTTGACTGAGGTATGACTGAAATGACTTATTGGTAGGATATTTGAATTTGAAAAAAGAAAAGGCAGTGATTGGCCATAGATGAATATATTATCGGCGCTCAGACGCGCATTTTGTGCCATTCATTATAAGTTGTCCTAGTAGACACAGTGAATTATTAAGTGGTGTAATTCCCAGAAGCTATTGAAATATTTAGAGGGACGCCATCATAAGGCCAGCAGCTCAGCTGAGTTTTGCTAGCATTTAACTGTGTTCTATATTCATAATTCTGGTAAGACTGAAATTATTTCTTTGTACATTTTAATATTTGTTTAAGGTTTCGAGTGATTTGATATTGCAATAGCATAATCTGTCCCTTACAACAAGTAAGGATTCGCTCTAGACCCCCCGCCCCAGTTCAGGGTCTAGAGACAAATAAAATACATAAACTCCAGCAAGGATTATGAAGGACAGATTAAGTGTTGAGATCAGTGGAACATATCACCTATCCTATTCTATGGCAGGAAGCTAATGAACATATTTCAGAATCTGTAGTCTGGGAGAACTTAGCCTATGTGAAACCAACTTGGTAAGATGTGTTGTTTGGTCAGAAAGATCTGACCCGTCTATGTGGTGTTGTTAATGTGTAGTGTTGTGTCCAGAAATGGTTAGAGGATGGAATTCTGACACATGACTAATACTTTGATTGCAGAGCTGTGAGTTTCAGTTGGCACCACTGTGGTGTCAAATGAGTTGTTGAATATTACCAGAGTGGACCCGTGCAGTAACATTTTGTCAGAGCAGCCTATTATAGCCCCCAAGCACGGAGAGGTGGGGCCACCAGACTTCTGATATTGCCCCCAAGCACGGAGAGGTGGGGCCACCAGACTTCTGATATTGCCCCCAAGCACGGAGAGGTGGGGCCACCAGATCTCAGCACCAGAGCTACACCTTCAAGCTACGTGAGCGTCTGGTCTGCTGAGAATTCACCAACTCAACTTATTTCCTAAAACACCCATAAAATTTCCATCAAATAACTGGACAATGTGTAGTCACCATAGACAGGGAGTGATGAGGCCACCCCAACAGCACATCCATTAAATGTTCTCCCAAATAGATTACAACTATAAACAGTAATAATATTAACTAGTCTAGTAACATATATATGTACACATCTTGCATTTATTATGTAATATTCATGCATTTCTTTCATAACTGCTAAACCTTTCATATGTTCTGGCCAAAATAAAACCTTGGTTCAGAACAAATAAATGTAAGAAAATTACTATCCAATTTTTACACACTTGAGTTAGTTCAGTGTATTATAACATTTATTAATATTATTAGACTTAGTAAATATCTGTGTGTGTGTATGTAAACTACCACAACACATTACATATCATTACCCTAGACATTTAACGTAGCCACATTCATTAGTACAAAAAAGATAAGTGTGACGTCGTAGTGGTAGCAAGAAGGGCCTTCTGACAATTCACAGCTACATTTTATCTCAGGAGCCTTCACAGCTGACCTCATGCATCACACGTAGTAATATCACCATCATACAATACCATCAAACCCACTACATGCGGATCATATCTCTTGTATTTGTTCGTTATCATTTTCCCTCGCGCTTCTTCCGGAAGCCTGCACCAAGCATTCACATGGACGCCTAAAGGGCAGACATGCATATACATTATTCAAGAGTCCAATAAGAACATGTCAGGTATCTAGAAAACTAATAATTCCTAGCAATAAGAAACTTATTAGACTGCAACTATGAATAGGCTATTTTAGAACAGAAGAACCTTACTGTGCAGAGTGTCTAGACAAAAATAATATAGAGCCTTTCCTTCTAAACAGTATGAAGTATGAACAACAGAGAAAACCAATTTACAGGCATGCAATTCATCCATAACTGTGGAACAGATGTTGAAAATAGATAGATCTAGAGAATTGCACAATATAGTAAAGCAAGTATATAACAAGAACAAAAATTAATATATAAGGATCAATGATGGTGTGAGGATAAGGGGTAGTCTGATAGGGTACTCGTGTGGATGATGGCAGATAACTGGGGGGACTGGGTTGTCCCACCCTTTTTCACCTTGTTAACAAGGCAGTTATGAGAGAATTATTTTTTTTTTTAATTTTAATTATTTGGTTGTTTTTTTTTTTGTGTGGGGGGAGGGCACACACACATACATTCACACAATTTTAGTTTTGATTTACTCTATTTGGACTGAGTGGAGGGGGGAGAACATACTATATATGATATCGGAAATCAGATTTTATTATCTTAAATTTACTACACTATATATCCTAATTATAACCCATCAAGGGTTGAGCGGAATACTGTGTCTTTTAAAAAAACATGTTCCTGCAGAAGTGGTTTCTGTGGCATTTTGTTTTACATGACGAGTGTGCCAGCCCCTACAACCTCAAATGTTATCTTTTCGATATATATGAAGGTGCCGCAATCCTATAAATGCTTCTCATAATAGTCTATGTTGTCGCTTTGGTTTGGTTTGTGAACCCCGCACTTAAAAACGGGTGTTTTTTTGTGTGCAAGGGATACCCGGTTCAACCCCATGTGGGTTATAATTTGGGTAAATAGTGTTCATCATTCCATATAGTGTATTACTGTGTTGTTTTTCTTGTGTGTTGGCTCTTCCAGGCTGTAATTTATCTGCTGTTTGTTGTGGTAATGTTTAATGTCTATGGTGTTTGTAATGTATCTTCTTCCATGATACCATATTTCTCTCTCTCTCTCTCTCTCTCTCTCTCTCTCTCTCTCTCTCTCTCTCTCTCTCTTGACATCTTTTTATCTGCTAGTCTTTTGTTGGTTTTGGATTGGTGGTTTTTGTTTGTTTGTTTTTTATGTTATTTTTTATATTTTGTATTCTTCTACTGATATTGAATGGACTTTTTGGTTTTTTTTTTCCTTGTCATTCTAGTTTGTTCTAGTTGTTATATGTTGGTTCTTGTTTTGGTAATATAATGTCGCGAAGGCCGAATGTTCTGTTAAAATTGTTCAAACCGAATTTAAGCATACCCTGATTTACGGTATATCTCGAGAAATACTCGAATTATAAGAACCATACAAATAAATAAAATATTTAAAAAACAAAACTAAAAGGAATTTACATAGTCAGAAATTACAACATCGTTAAGTGAAACTTTCATGATGTGTTTTATGATCTGTATCTCTTTTGCAATGCCGTTTATATTGTTTTTGATTGTTTTTGGTTAAAATAACGGGACCGAAGACGCAGCACAAGAGATGAATGCAGTCAGCGACTCATAGCCTGACTGCTTGCGTCAAGGTCAGCGAACCATCATCATCATCAGTTGCCATCTCCACAACGAAGGTTGGCTGTAATGGATCTCCAATGTCTTCTGTCTCTTGTCTTGATGGTGCACTCTGATAGACTCTTTCCTGTCCATCTCTTGAAGTTGTCTTCCCACTTATAGCGCTGTCTTCCCCTTGCACGTTTGCCTTCAACTCTCCCTTCTGTTATGGTCTTCTGTAAGGTGTTATGCCTTTTTATGTGGCCAAAGTATTTTAGCTGCCGAACTTTGACCTCCCTCATTAGTTCTCTTTTCATACCTAGATTTTCTAGGACCTCCTTATTTGTTTTCATCTCTTTCCATGAGATACGCCCCATTCTTCTATATATCCACATTTCAAGAGCCTCAATTCTTTCTTCCAACTGCTTATTCATCGTCCATGTTTCTGCACCATACAGAAATGCAGAATATATATAACACTTTATGATTCTCAGTTTTAATTTGTGAGATAACTGTTTGGATGTCAGTATATGTTTCATGTTGTTGAATGTAGCTTTGGTCATTCCTATTCTCTTCTTGATTTCTATTTCACATCTGCCATCTTCTGTTATTATATGACCGAGATATACGTAGCTCTTGACTTGTTCCAGGATTTCCCCATTTACGCTTATCTTTAATGTGGGTTTATCGTCTGTTTTGCTAATTATCATAGTTTTTGTTTTCTCAATATTAATGTCGAGTCCATATTCATGACTTATACAGTTCACTTGCTTCACTAGTTCTTGTAACTCCTGTTCACTTTCAGCTAACAACACGGTATCATCTGCATATCTAAGGTTGTTTATTGACCTTCCACTGATGTTCAGTCCTGGTATTTCCTGTATCTGTTTGAAAATTTTTTCGGTGTATAAATTATATAGGCAGGGGGACAGCACACAACCTTGTCTGACACCTCTTTTTATGTCTATGTATGGTGAATAATTCCTTCCAGATCTTACTGTGGCAGTTTGCTCCCAATAAAGGTTACTGAGTATTCTTATATCTTTTCCATCAATACCTATGTCTTCGAGGCATTCAATTATTTTCTCATGATGGACTCTGTCAAAAGCCTTCTTATAGTTGTCGTAAATTTATTTTGAGAGAAAAGAGTCTTAGAAATAGTGGTCCGGTTTAGAGTGGAAAATGATGATGGAAAGCTCAGTGATAGAAAATGTAGATATTAAATAGTTGCTTCACAGCGTGCTGGAGGAGAGTAAAGACAGACTTATTTACGACAAATCGTTTCTCTCAATCTTCTCTTTCACTCTCCTGGTCAAACAATTATTTGCCAGTTTTCCAGACCCGCTTCTGCGCGCACACCGATTTGGTGTTTTTCACACACACAGACGATGTAGATACAAACTATATTAAACGAATAGGGGAAAAGTTGGGCTTTGGGTATATCCAACACACAGAACTAAATGAGTTTATGTGATTTTATTGGGGCAAAGTCTTTACAGACAGGGGGTATGATGTGCTGGTGTTGTGGGTAGTGGGTTTCCCCCCTTGCTTCACCCTAGGCATAGTGAATTCTTGTTCATGAAAGGAGCGACCATTGCGGTGTTAGTCTCTTGGCCTAGCAAAACCTCTCATACCCCAAGATCGTTGTGCGTGGTGAAGAGCCACACCCTCCTCGAGGTAGTCCTGGTAACTGAGGGTGCGAATCCTCAGGCTAAACACAACGGATCTAGAGGAGCAAACCTCGATAATAAAACCGGTGCACTACACCGTACACGCCCTCTGTGGGTGGGAAGGAGCCAGATGGATACTGAACAAGTCTTGGGAGTGGGAACGAGTGTGGACTTCTCCCTGAAGATCGGAACCCATCGTACAGGCACAGAGACTCAGGACGTGACGATCCTATTGCCTTCAACTCTTGGTCACATGCCTAGAGCCTCGGAGAACTCGGCGTAACCAGCAGGCAATCTGGTGGCGGGGAAAGAGCACTGTGAGCCTTACCTTGGCTACGTATCACAAGGAGATGCAGAAACACCCCCTTTATCTCCCCCAGAGCTGGCACAGTACACTTCTGGCTTCTACCCGGGGCGGTAGGAAATCCACAGGCACCCCAGCATCACAATGCCATGAAGATGACAAAGTTGGAATTTACTAACTCAAACCTGGCAGAGCAAGTCCTCCATCAGATGCGGCCGATGCTGGGCCCACTGGCGCGTGGACACGTCCCGATCCCCATCGAGACTTGCCCGGGGAGCCCACCCCGGCCCAAAAAAGCAGAGAAGGCCACTCTCCAAACCTCCGATGTCTTGCGGGCAGTGTTAGGATGTGCAAGAACATGGACAGGAAGACTCCACAACTTCCCCACTGAAGACACGCCCACGGCGACCGTTGCCTCAATTGGCTGTGTGTGGTGTACCCGGAAACGGGGCCTCCCAGTACTGAGGCACAGTTAAGTCCCCGATGTCACTTATCGGTGCAGAGTTGAGAGAGATGGCTGAGCATCACAATCCCCCCTGTGTTGCAGCATGATGAGAACCCAGCATTGCACACTGAGCTTGGGGGGATCACTTGGGCACCAGACTTAATACTGGCTCTTGACTGGATGGCCGCATGCAGGAGATTTCTACAATGGAGGGTTGGCAGGTGGTGGGTATCTGGAAGTGGCTCTGTGCAGGACGTGAGGATTCCTTGGTAGAGCCCAGAACCAGAGCACAGCATTGTGCAAGCTCTGCATAGTTGGAGAGCCCCCTGGATGACGGGGAATGCACAGTGTGCTACCCCACCTATCCCCAACTGCTAACTTAGAACCAGAAGTGGGGTCCTCTGTATGCGTGCCAGGCCAGGATAAAATGCCTGGGAAAGAGACTGGAGCTCAGAACTCCCTAACTCAAAGTTGCAGGATGGCAGGAAAGACAGGGCTGTTTTGAAGATAACGCAACCATATTTTCACCATACGAGCCCGGACGCCGCCTCGGTAAACAAGGTCCGCGCAGAGCAGTGACACCCCCAGGCTGCTTGCGAATAGTCTACTACTGGGAACTTAAACAGATTAGGGATGAGCCCACTCTCCCGTTGAACAGGTGCTAAAGTCGTAGATACTGGGCCAGAAGGCGCACCGGAAACCACAGTATCACGCAACTCGCTTTTTTTCTATGGAGAGTACACCGTCAAATAAATCTCGTACTGGTGCTCGCCCTGTGGAGCTCCACCAGGCAGGTGCAGTGCCGGGCTCTGAGCCTCGACAGAGCCCACCCTCAGCTACTGGAGGACCCTCTAGACGTCTTGTGGAGTCAGGAGACGGCGGAGGAGAACTACTGACCAAAACAAAACAGAAAAAGAGAAACCCAGAGTGCCACTTGTCATGATGCACTGGAATGCAGAGGGAGTGAACAGCAAGCAGGCTGGATACAGCAAAAAGACAGAGCTGGAAAACATCTTGTATGAGAAGCAAGTCAGTGTTTGCTGTATCCAAGAGACTCACTTGAAAGCAGATCAAACCTTTAAAATAAGGGGATATCAATGCTTCAGATCCGACAGAAAAGATAGACGAAAAGGAGGAGTACTTACTCTTGTAAGGAATAACATTCCTGCACACGAAAGGAAAACATTCATGGATGGAGCAGAATATCAGCTGTTGCAGCTAAAGGTAGACAAGATGGAAATAGAACTCCTGAACTATTACTGTCCGAACAACAAACCCCTGAGTCTCAGCACTATACAGGTACCAGCCACCAACTTTATAGCAGTTGGAGACTTTAATAGCCACTCCCAGAGCTGGGGCTATAACCATCTGGATCACAGAGGTGAAGAGGTTGAAACTTGGCAGGATAATCACTCCCTAATCCTAGTCAATAATGCCACAGATACTCCTACCTTCTACTCCAGAGGATGGCACACAACTTCAACACCAGATCTTGCCTTCTCCACACCAGATATAGCTGGATCTATTAGTAGAGAAGTATGAGACCAACTAGGGGGAAGCGACCATCGCCCAATCTTTCTTACTGTCCAGAGTGCAACTCTCAGTACAGGCCCAGCCATTACAAGATGGAACTACAAAAAAGCCAACTGGGGTTTATTCAGGCATCAGGTGAACACGCTGCTGTCTACCCTCAAGGTACAGAACAGAGACATTAATGAAGTGGTAAAAGACTTCAACAGATGCATACTACAAGCTGCAAAAGAAACCATTCCCAAAGGATGCCGGCGTAACTACATACCATACTGGTCCAGCACACTCCAAGAACGTCAGGAAGCTATGGACAGGGCTAGAAAGGACGCAGAGTCTCAGCCTTCACTTGAAACTCACAACAAATGGAAAAAGGCTGTAGCAGAGTTTCAGAGAACAAAGCTAGAAGAAAAACGGAAAAGCTGGAGAACTAAAACGGCATCGCTGAACCTTGAGAAAGACGGCAGGAAAATTTGGAGATTAGTCAAGTCTCTAAATGAAGAGCGTTCCTCACCAAGGCAGACTATCACATTGGATGAAGGTGGCAAACTTTTCAGAGGAAAACAAGCTGCAGACTTGTTTGCTAGAAGATACAGTTCAGAAAGCAACTTACCCATTAACATAGACCATCAGAGAGAGATAAGAAAAGAAATACTGGCAACCATGGGACAGACAGATACTCCTGCCCCAATGAGGGAACCCATCACACTAGGAGAACTACAGAAGGCTATTTCCAAGCTTAAGTTTCAAAAGTCACCCGGCCCAGACAAAATCAGCAACGAAATGCTAGTAAATCTGAGCTCAGCAGCAAAGACAAAACTGCTTGAGATATTCAACCACAGCTGGTTGAAAGGAACGGTACCCCAAGTATGGAGAGAAGCCATCACAATACCCATACTAAAGAAAGGGAAATGTAAGACCGAGGCTGCAAGTTACCGGCCAATCAGTCTCACAAGCTGTGTTGGGAAGACTATGGAGCGAATAGTCAACCACAGATTGAAATGGTATTTAGAGTCTGAGCAGATCCTGGTGCCGGAACAAGCTGGATTTAGAGAATGCTACAGTATAGAAGACCAAGTTACTTACTTGTCTCAAGCAATAGAAGATGCCTTCCAGGAGAAGAAAAAGGTCCTAACGATCTGGGTCGACTTCAAGCAGGCCTTTGACAAGGTGTGGAAAGATGGCCTCATTGCAAAACTTAGGAGAAGTGGAATCCAAGGCAACATGATGAAATGGATCCAGTCATACTTGCATAACAGGAGAACTAGAGTCACTCTTGACGGTCTGCAGAGCAGAAAAGTGTTGCTCCATCAGGGGGTACCTCAAGGAGGAGTAATTTCCCCAACACTCTTCCTTGTTTACATCAATGACCTGGTGAAAGATCTCCCTGCAGGAGTTAAAGCTGCCTTATATGCAGATGACCTAGTACTCTGGTGCACTGATGAAAATGTCACCACAGCAAATTATAGAATGCAGCGGGCAGCAGACATGCTAGTGTCATGGGCAGAGAAATGGCTTATCACAATAAACACAGACAAAACCTCCACAACACTGTTCTCCCTCGCCCCCAAGGACAAATCAGCTAACATACACCTAGGGACAACCGTGATCAAGGAAGAAAGCTACCCCACCTATCTTGGGGTGACATTTGACCAAAGGCTTACATGGAATAAGCATATTGAAAATGCAGAAGGAAAGGCCCGAAGACGACTAGGCATACTCAGAAAATTAGCAGGTACCAACTGGGGAGCAAATGAACGAAATCTAAAGAAGATTTATAATGGAGTAATAAGACCACACTTAGAGTTTAGCTCAGCAGCATGGTCAACAGCTGCTAACTCACATCTGCAGTCTTTGGACAAGGTGCAAAATCAAGCTCTCAGGCTCATTACAGGAGCCATGAAAACTACACCAATAACAGAGATGCAGAAGGTTGCTGGATTACAGACACTGTCCCATAGAAGAGACACAAAAACCATGATCCAGATGGAAAAGTACAACAGTATGCCAATGCACCCAATGAAGGCAAGACTAGATGATCTGGCATTGGGACGTCTAAAGCGTAGCAGTTTTGTGCATCGGGGAAAAAGACTTATAAGACAGCATCAAGAAGACCTATCCATGAAGACAACACCACTGAAGCCCACCCTATACCCTGTACCATGGGAGCAGGCCAGCAGTGCCCTCCAAATTAATACATCAGTCAGTGGTCTCACAAGTGGATGTGAGTATAATGATCTGCAAAAACGAACTGCTACATTGAATATGATCCAAGAAAGCTATCCCGATCAATCATGGATACATGCCTATACAGATGGATCAGCAACTAATGCTGTTAGGAATGGAGGTGCCGGTATCTTTATCTCATATCCTGACAACCACTATGAGACTAGGCACATTCCCACTGGTAAATTCTGTTCCAACTATACAGCTGAGGTTCAAGCTCTAGAGCAAGCTGCAAACATGATTTATAACACCAACTCTGACTGCCACCAGGTAGTCATCCTCACAGATGCACTGTCTGTCCTGCAAGCTCTCAAGGGTGGTAAACTCCCGCATCTGAGAAATGAACTAAACAAGGTAGCTGCCAAAAAGAGAACCATACTTCAGTGGGTACCATCTCATTGTGGTGTACCCGGAAATGAAAAGGCAGATAAACTTGCAAAAAAGGGAGGAGAATGTGAACAAGAAGAGAATGAAGTCACATACTTTGAGAAAAAGAGAGCTATCCAGACTATCAGAAGAGAACAGAACCAACCCAAAGACGACTATCACACACTCGACCGGCAGGGACAGATAACTATTTTTCGACTCAGGACAGGGCATAACAAACTGAATAAACACATGCACAAGCTACGACTGTCTGCTTCACCACTGTGCACATGTGGATTAAACGAACAAACTGCTGAGCATGTTCTACAGGACTGTCCTCTGTATGACCAGTTAAGAAAGATATACTGGCCCAATGACTCAACACTAAACTCAAAGCTATATGGAGTTAAAGAGGAACTTCAAACAACAGTCGAATTCATCATGAGAACTCGTCTGACGGTGTAATCATCAAAGATGCGATCGCAAGAAGAAGAAGAAGAAGTGATTTTATTCACTTTAAACATCAATCACTAACAAATATCAGGTATTACATAAATTATCATAAGTACACAAATGCAAATAACAAATTTGGGAGGGGTGAAGAAGATTGGTATCGACTAAGCCCTTCCCGCTTATTAGACAAAGACAAACCCAGTCCAGAGATAGATAATATCAGGAACATAGGTACGTTAACCTAACAGTGAAGTTAATTACTCTGAAAAGAGGTGTTACCAAATTAGTTATGGTGGTAGACAAAAAAATACTGTTATCCCAACTGGTGTCTTCCCTTTACTAAGCAAAGAAAAAAAAAGGGGGGGGGGGGATGAAACAGAGTTAACAACTTATCCCACTAAAGGAACAATGCCGGGTATACAGAAAACGTATTACCCGGTAGGCAAGTTAACAAATGGTTTGTTGCAAAAAAATTAAATCTCCTGTCATTCATACACACTGTGCGGATCCACACTCATATACACCACACACTTACCGAGTTGCAGCATCAGACAATCCCTTAGAATGATAAACACAATAATTAACTCTTGACGTATGACAACTGTCTAGTCCTTCTATGTCCCGCCCCAGATAATGCGAGGATTCACTGAGAGCAAATATTCCCGCTTATCGCCGGACTTGAAGTTCTAAGAGTTCTTGTGTTTTATTATAAAGAAACGAGTCTATGGGATGGCACTGACGCAGTTCGACATAGGGGTGAAAAATGAGGTGATGGTATAATTCTTCACTGCGTGATGATAGTCACTGACCGGGAAAGTTTTTTTAATCCAGTGAGGAAAAACTCTGCTCGGTCACAGTCAGGTAAATCGGTAATCTCTCACAATAGAGTAATATATAAACTATCGCTACTGGCACTGTTCATCTTCCAGTTTATCTTACAGATTTAATTTGATGATAATAATCAAATGATCTTGGGTAGGCTTTCTTTCATGTAATTATGTTAGCTAGGCCGTACCGGACCACCACAAGATTTACTTTAAAAAAATGTCTCATCAAACTGTCTGGAAGTTTAAGAACCGAGTATGGAAACTCTGAAAGATTTCGTTATTGCTGGGATTGCAAAAGGTGATCAATCTAGAGAAAAAGATAGAAAACCCATAACAACATAATCATACTTTAAAACAAATAATCTCCTAAGCGCGCGATAAATTTCCCGTTAAGCCTATAATACACTCGAGTATTTAATTATGTATTTAATAAACACTGCGCGAGTTCTAGTGGTTAAAAACACACATCTATAAATATAGGACTTAACTGAATTTATTAATTATAAGTTCCTTCGCGACTTTAAAAGTTAATTTAAGCATCTATTATCTTTTGAAATAATATAATAGATAGATCATTATATTTACAACTGGAACTATTGAGATGGTTTAATTTAATAGGTTTAAATTAACACAAAATCTAATGAAATATAATGAATGAACTAAACCACTGATCACTTTACACAATATATATATTACCGCTTTGCACAGAAATAGAATTCACTGCAAATAAAATGAAAATCCAGGGGATAATCTAGCAAGATTTCAAATATCGCTAGTGCTACTATCAAGTTCTGGCCAGCGAATGATAACGTGTCTAGTCTTCATGGCCTATTTAGCTAAAATGGAATGTAAGTTGAGTGGGACATGATAAACTTGACAGCTTATTTGATCTCACGAACTTTTGGGGATCTGACCGCCAAATCAAGAGAAGAAACCGCACCCTGGTCTTCGTATCTCCGTTCGCTGCTGCCCGTTTCGGCTTTCCCCCGTTCGCTCGGTTGCGATTGACACCGAGACGCGAAATTAGCGGCAAGCAACTGCGTCTCGTATCAGGGACCACTACTGTCTTTGATAACGCCGATAGTCTCCCCTAAAATCCCTCAGTCCGTCTCTTTGATCTTGGTCGCTGTGCCTGTTTGATTCTGGCGACGCCCCCGACTGGCCAAGTTAATTAAAATAACTGCCTATGATTGTTCAAGAGATGTTAGTGGGCGTGATTTAATCTCTCCTTAAATCAATGCGATGACCAGAATCAACGATAGGTAAACTTTCCGCATATCAATCAGCAAACGTGTTTGCCCTCTGTGGAACAGTTTCATAGCTAATGAATCCAGGTGAAAGAAGTCCCGTTTTTACAAGAAGTTACAACAAAGTTCAGGATGGTTTTTTTTACCTCTGTTGTCCTCGAATAATTCTTTTACGTATTCTGCCCATCTGTTTGATATGTCTTTCTCATCAAGTAATATTACACCATTTTTGTTCTTGATACAGCTTCCTCCTTGTGCAAACCGTGACCGATTTGATAATTTCTTTATTTCTTCATGCATATCTCTTGTCCAGTGCTTTGCTTCCAAGTCTTCTATTTCCTTGCATTTTGTTTCTATCCAGCGTTCTTTTGCTTCTCTACACATAGTGCGTATGTCATTGTCTATTGTTTTTTTTCTTTCTTTCTGCCATTTTATTCAAGATGTCATCTGTCATCCAAATTTGATTTTTTCTTAGACTCCTTTTTAGGTAAATTTGCATTTGCTGATTGTATGCTTGTTTTTAAGCATTCCCATTTTGCGGTTGCTTTTTCTTCTGGGTTTTCTCTTCTATACTGCTCCATGCTTTCTGTCAATAACTGTTGATATTTATTTTTTGACGTCGATTAAATATTTCTGTTTTATATCTGGTTGTTTCAGCGCTGATATTTCTATCTGGGGTTCCTCCTGTCTTCTGTTTCCTGCTCTTTTCAGCTTTATATTTACTTTGATGACGACTGGATTGTGATCTGAATTTATGTCGGCGCCAGGATGTGTCTTTGCACTTGTGACACTGTTCTTAAATCTATGTTTTATCATGATATAGTCGATTTGATTTCGTGTTATATCTCCTGGGCTTTTCCATGTGTATAATTTCCTTGGGTGGTGTTCAAAAAAGGTGTTACATATGACCAGCTGGTTTTCTTCACAGAACTGGATAAGTCTGTCTCCTCTATCATTTCTTGTCCCTAATCCATACTGTCCTACTATTTTCTTGTATTTTCCTTTTCCTACTTTTGCATTCATATCACCCATTACTATCAACACATCTGTTGATTTGACTGGTTTAAGTGTTTGTTGTAGCTCTTCATAGTATTCTTCTATTTCTTCCTCGCTGTAATCTTTAGTCGGTGCATAAGTTTGTAAGATTGATATGTCGAATGGCTTTGCTCTCATTATTAGTAACATCATTCTGTCATTGTGTGTCCAGTATCCACATACGTATTTTTCTAACTCCTTCTTTATCAACATTCCTACCCCTCTTTCATGTTTTTCTCCGCCTGAGTGTATAAGCGTGTACTGGTCTCTTTTTATGTAGCCTGTATCCAAAAGTCTTGCCTCTGCAACTCCCAGTATATCGAGTTTCATGTATGTTGCTTCTAATATAAGATTGTCAAGCTTTCCTTCTCCGTTCAGAGTTCTAACATTCCATGTTCCTATTTTTAGGCTTCTCCTACTAGTTTTTAGGTGGTCTTTCTCAGAATGCTCCCTTTCAACAGAATTTAAGGAACACTCGTCATTATGTACTTCCTTACTCATTAGAGGAGTTGCCTCTTCCCTGTTAATTTGTACAGTAGATTCTTCCCCAGGGGACAGAGAGTTCTCTACATATCGTTTCTTATCTTGTTGTTGTGATCCCATTACGTTCTGTCTGAAGTACGTGGTAAGGCCCCAATCTCTTCCACGGTGGCTAGCCATTGTCTTTTTCTATGTCCGACACGCCTCTAGTGCGCCACACACTTTGCTGTTTCGCTTTGCGAGCCGTTGATCTTCTCAGATTCCTCCGCCTCACTCACCGTCTCAGTCTTTGTGTACTAGGGATGGACATTCCCTTGAGTAAGATTGCTCCTACTCCACCCATGTAGTTTAGCCAGTCAGCCAAGACTGTTGCCCGGGATGTGGCCACCGCCGTACACAAGCGGTATTCGAGGAGCCATACATGAGCTAGATAAAGAGAGGAGAACCAAATAGGATCCTGACTATCCTAAAAAGGACATGGCTGTCTCTCACCGTGAGGTACTATCCCTTTCTCTTTATCCTACATCAGAGCTGACCAAGACCCTACTCCACCTCCAGGTGGTGGTCCTGGAAACAGGCTGCATCACTGCAGTCTGGCTGAGAGAGTAAGTATCGAAAAGGGAAGGCAAACCCGGTCTCAAAAAATGCCGTGCGGAAGTCATTAATAACACATAAGGAAGGGAAACCCGAGGCCTGTAAACAGTAAATTAATATTAGACAAACATAAAGGTATGTTTTCAGGCACTCGTAAGAAATAAAGAAGTAGAACACTTAGACAACAGAAAAACAACAGACGTGAGTGGCTTACCCAGGGTTCGAACCCCGTACCTTCCGTACGACAACACCGCCTAGCTATACAAGCGAATCACACTAACCTCACGGCCAGCTAGGCATCCCCAAAAAAAGATGCTTTACTGACAGGTCATCAGTGCGAAACACAAGATAACACCGGAAGTTTACAATGGGCACCTCAGCCTATTAATGACGCAATCACTTCTGTTGTTCCTCTATTCTGCAGTATGTGTCAGCCCAAACAAGACAAAGACCTTGATACTGTGTCCAGTAAATGATAGAAGACTTAAGGACAGTAGTATAGAACAGAGGGTAGGTTTCTGGTATTGTATAAACATTAATAACACATAAGGAAGGGAAACCCGAGGCCTGTAAACAGTAAATTAATATTAGACAAACATAAAGGTATGTTTTCAGGCACTCGTAAGAAATAAAGAAGTAGAACACTTAGACAACAGAAAAACAACAGACGTGAGTGGCTTACCCAGGGTTCGAACCCCGTACCTTCCGTACGACAACACCGCCTAGCTATACAAGCGAATCACACTAACCTCACGGCCAGCTAGGCATCCCCCAAAAAGGATGCTTTACTGACAGGTCATCAGTGCGAAACACAAGATAACACCGGAAGTTTACAATGGGCACCTCAGCCTATTAATGACGCAATCACTTCTGTTGTTCCTCTATTCTGCAGTATGTGTCAGCCCAAACAAGACAAAGACCTTGATACTGTGTCCAGTAAATGATAGAAGACTTAAGGACAGTAGTATAGAACAGAGGGTAGGTTTCTGGTATTGTATAAACATTAATAACACATAAGGAAGGGAAACCCGAGGCCTGTAAACAGTAAATTAATATTAGACAAACATAAAGGTATGTTTTCAGGCACTCGTAAGAAATAAAGAAGTAGAACACTTAGACAGCAGAAAAACAACAGACGTGAGTGGCTTACCCAGGGTTCGAACCCCGTACCTTCCGTACGACAACACCGCCTAGCTATACAAGCGAATCACACTAACCTCACGGCACTATACTACTGTCCTTAAGTCTTCTATCATTTACTGGACACAGTATCAAGGTCTTTGTCTTGTTTGGGCTGACACATACTGCAGAATAGAGGAACAACAGAAGTGATTGCGTCATTAATAGGCTGAGGTGCGCATTGTAAACTTCCGGTGTTATCTTGTGTTTCGCACTGATGACCTGTCAGTAAAGCATCCTTTTTTGGGGATGCCTAGCTGGCCGTGAGGTTAGTGTGATTCGCTTGTATAGCTAGGCGGTGTTGTCGTACGGTGAAGGATTTAAGCAGTTTTAAGAATTTACTCAGTGGAATTTTATGAATAGCGTGTGTGTAGTTATGGATCAAGAAAAGTTATCCTCACAGTCTTTAGGGAATGTGAGATGTTACAAGAAGTTCAAGTGGCAGCATATATTTGAACTCAGCTGCCAATGACGGTTCTGCTCCTTCTTATGGGTTGGTTCTTTTCACTCTGCTCGCGCTCGTCTCTGATCAAGGTTGTCGGGGGTAGCTCGTTTCCCAGAAATGTCAAGGAGAGTCTACCACGTGCGTCCTTCGTCTTAAAGCTTAGGCAATGGTTCCCTTCTTGTTCCAGAGATAGCACTTTCTGCTGGTACCACCAATAACTATGTTAAAGAATAGAACGAAACGCTCTTCTGAGTATGGCGTTTTCCATCCCATAGTTATGGGTTCCTATCTTCCCATACCGCCATCCCAATTACTCAGACGTTACCCTCGATGAGAATTAAATTTAATCCCTCGGGATAAAACTTTCTTTACATTTAAATGGAATAGCTTTCATAGTTACTTTATATTTAAATGAAAAGGTTAATAATACAGATAGAGTCTGTTTACATATACATCTCCACTGATTGAAAAGTGTTGACAATATAAATTGAATATGTTTTCATTTATGTTTTACACTGATTGAAAAGTTTGAAACTTCCATTACTTTAAAATGAATATTTTCACATTGACATTTACACTGGTTTAAAGCTTGAAAACTTACATTAATTTTAAAGTGAATATGTTTATAGGGACATTTACACTGCCTTGAAATTGTAAGTATTATACTTAGAATGTACATCATTTCTTTCATCTTTCCCTCCCTGCTCCATAGGGAACCTGGAACTACTTTATGCTTTTTAGTTCTCTTTACGAAACTATCAATAAAGCAATCACCAGCCCGTGCAGGGGTGGTTGATGAATCATCAATCTATACGCTGAGGTTGCCAGCTCAAATGACTTTGACATCCAATAGCGAGTTTCACATATTAAAATTCACATGGTAATATATACATATATATGTTAGTTCACATGTTAGTAATAAAACATGGAATGAAAATGCACTACTTACGCCAATCTTGGCTACAGACTTGTTGCTCAGATGAATAAAAGAGACGAGTCGGTCTCTTGCACGCGTCTGTGAGGGGGGGGGGGGGTCTTTAATTTTACAATAGATTCCCTCTCTGACTCCGCATGTTTCTTCAGTTTCCTAGTCCCGATCTAATTACTGAAATCTTTATTATTACCAGACTGGCCCCTATCTATGTCTAAAGAGCTGTCTGTGAGCACCTCTTCTTCTTTCGTATTTTTTTCTTAACTACTCCAATGCTTCTGTGGAAGAGTTGTTCTCTCATCAGACCTGTGCCTTCCAATGGCGGGTCTGGAACTTCCCTTGCTGGATCCGTCAAAAGGCTGGCTTGGTCAGCTGAAATGACCGACGGGCTCTGTAGAGGCCTGGCGATGGCGACTATGGTGCTGCGCGTCAGCGGGTTTGAGACCGCTGGTACATGGCGATGAAGATGAGAAATGTCTTGTGCTTCCAGCATACATTCTCCAATCGCTTGCTGGGTTTCTACTGAATCGTCCTTGACCTCAGTAGCTTCTACCTTTGCAGAAAGATAGGTAATATATGCCCCTGGCAGTGGTTCTGTGCGCGCTCTTCCCCTCCCAACATGAAGAGAGACAGAACTCTCGAAAATAGCTCCTTCCGAATTTGTAAGGCAGCTGTTCTCACTATTTCCTGGCCTGAACAGTTCGTGAGAGTCAAGTGTAGTCCCAAGGAGTTCTCCGTCTAAAACCCTGGTTCTAAAATAATTCTCAACCTTGCCCTCCCCGTCGAGAGTTTTTTTTTTTTTTTTTTTTTTTTTTTTTTTTTTTTTTTTTTTTTTTTTTTTTTTTTTTTTTTTTTTTTTTTTTTTTTTTTTTTTTTTTTTTTTTTTTTTTTTTATTTTTATCTGTTTTTTTGCATGTTTTTTATTTTTTTTTTTTTTTTTTTTATTTTTATTTTTTTTTTTTGCGTTCGCCCGCTAATACTCGAGGCGAAATCTCAGGTTATTATTTTATGTCTAACCTGACATTGATTTTACGTGAGTATCCCTTTATTTCTTGTACAGAGACAGGTGCCCCTCGCCATTCAGGCAAATACTCGCCGATTTCGGAGGTACCCATTGCAGCTGGGTCGGCTCAGGAGCCGCCAGTCCCTGGTCGACGACACTCCTTCAAATGTCATCGCCAGGTCTCGAGTTAATCCAGTCCAAATCCCGGTCGACGAAAAATCCTCAAATGCCGTCGCCCGGGTTTGATCCTGTATCACCCGGTCGCCAGAGCGGTGTTGTAACCACTACGCTAGCGCGGCTCCCAAAGCCCGTCGAGAGTTAATGGCGTCAGTTGGATAATGTCCTGAAATGATACTCGACGGTTTAAGATCCCGTTTGATCGCGGAGTATCTGAGATAAAGCTCTCAGTGTCTTTTTCCAAAGTTCCTTGAACCAATTCGGAAATTAAAACCCCTTTTACAGGCGCCTCGTTGCAGGAGTCACTTCCTGTAAGCGAGATATTAGGGTGGTGGGGCCCATCTCCGTTTATAAGCAAACGGTCGCTCAGTCCAGTCCTCATGCTTATGAGTAACGTGCTGGTCGTATGGGGTTCCAGGGCTGGTTGGAAGCATATGTTCGCCCAGGCCGCTATCTTCTGCCCTATGTAGTTTGCGCTGGTCGTGTTCATACGTCATACCACTTTTGTCAGTATTTCCCTCATTTGAGGGAGCTAATACCATCGGGTTCCTAATTCCCGACAACAAAGAGGGTACTTCCAAAATCAAAGGCGTCGCCACTGTTTGGCCATCCGGCTCAACAGGGCTGTCAGAGGGATACGCCTCTGCAAAAACCATTCCATTGTCTTTAGAGGTCTTCAACATCTCCTTCGCAAATCATGGCTGGTTGAGCTCTCGCGGGGCTCCGTGAATTAGGGGCTGTCCTTTTTCACTTATCTAGCCTGCAGTAGGCCCCCTTGCGTTAGCAAGGATCGGTGCAGTTGGGGTTCCCAAAATTAAATATGGCTTCCCAGAATGAAATCATAAGCTGGCTGTGCCATTACAGCTGCCTTGATTGTGCCACACACAAATTTGGTTTTCACCTCAATATTGGCTACGGGCAGACGATGTGAAGCCCCTCTCCTCAACACGCCACTAATATCAACTTTCTCTCCGGTCATCTGCCCTAGTTTCACCAAATGGCGAGCGACAATACTGGGGTAGGTAAGCCCGCCGTCAAATAAACAAGTGGTAGCAGTCCCGGTCACTTCGGCTGGTCCGCTGTTGGAGAACAACGCCTCTGAATGAACGGGCTCCCAAGTGTTCCCTTTTGTCGCTCTCACCGGCCTTAAACAAGCTGCATGGTGAGCAGGTGGTTTATTTATACACCAGGATGTCCAGTGAGAAGTGGTGCGACAGTACCGACAATACCTCTCATTATCTCCCCTGTTTCTGACGGGTTCATGAGAGATCGCTCCCTGTGACCGTCACTGAGCATCTTACTGTAGATGTCATACGCATGACCTTTGAGGGACTGCGATAATTTCAGACACCAAAGACTTTCATCCAACCCGTATGCCTTTGCCATCTGTTCGAATTTTTCCACAAACACATCAATTTTCTCATTCCCGTTATGAAACGAGTCAAATGGAAAGTTCATGGCTGCCATCCGGGGGCCTCCGTTTCCTGAGGAGTCAGTCGCCCCTGCTTTGTGGGAATCTCCATTTGCCGAACTGCCTTCCGAAGATCTACTTTGCAGTTCCAGAGAACGCATGGCAAGTTCATGCTAACTCTCTGCTGCCTTCTCCCTTTCCTCGGCTTCCATTTTCCTCAGTTCCATCTCCTTCTCTTTCTCTACTTCCATTTTCCAAATTTCCATCTCCTTCTCTTTCTCTACTTCCATTTTCCGAAGTTCCATCTCCTCCTTCTCTTTCAGATCATGTCAATCTTTCTCCCTCATCATGTAGGCCTTAGTCTCCTCTTTATCCATTCCCATATCCTGAGCGGCCTCATGCCAGGCAGTCCGTAACTTGGCCATATCCGCCATCTTACCTGTAACCTCACACTACAGAGAATGACAGAAAAAAAAGAAAAAAGAAGGAACTACCTGTTACCTACTCGGCAATACTCCCTCTATAACCGATGTCCCAAAACCCGACCTCAGACTAGCACCAATCTGAGCGATAACTACCTGAAAAAAAAATTGATTATGCAGCTATCCTAAACTGAAATTACCTTCCTATTAGAGAAAAAATTTCAGTTAGCCATCAATTACCTCTAAGTAATCAAACTAACTGCAATTACAATCTAATATGACTGCAACCTGTGGAAAAACTTTCTGTGGAAAAAAAGCTTATAGCTGGGATCAGTTTTAATAGCTCAAAGTCCAGGGGAATTTAAAGAAAAATCTATTCTCAGAACTTTCCTATAGAACCAATCTACAGATCTAGACAAGATCCCAGAATTGATCCCAACAAAGATGATCCCAGGGGACGTAGCCACCCACTTGTCACGAAGTGGATTTAAGTCTAGAGTGTGTCTGAGTGTAAGACAAGACCCTAGTATGAGAAAGACGGAGAAGTTAGATTTTTATGATAAATGACAGTGAATGTGGAAAGATGAGACTATTGGCTCAAGGGTGAGAACCTAGATTGACTCTCCCTCGCCACTCGTGACTGCAACAATGCTTTAGACTCACCCCCTCTGACTACCTTTAAACAAAAGGAGATAAGGTTTATCTAAGACCACAGACACAATATACCGACTAATATATATAGACGTACAGTATCTTTCAAGAAAATGACTGATCCAGAATACAATTTATAAGTTTATTTACACCACAACATTACGTACATTTTAAAATAAATACAGTGCGTGCTCGCACACCTGAAAAAAGAACAAACAATTAAAATGATTACAACTGGTAAACTCCTAATGTCCCCCTCCCCTCAATCTGCAGGAAAGAAAGTTAAGGGTTAAACAATGAAGTTATTCAGTAGGGTCTTTGATTTTGACCCACCACTCTAACTATATATTATGAAGTATTACTAAAATCTAACACCACGGTATACACCTAATTCTGGAAAAGAACTTCCTAAAGTCCTACACCGCTCTCCGCTGCTTCACAAACACTGATCTAATAATTGACCTTGTTCGGTGCTATTTCAGAGGCTGTCCTAACACAACTTTCTAGCTGCCTCTATAACATATCTCTCCCCTCTGTTCCTGCTCAGTGTCTACTCTGACACTACCGTCTACTGCTGAGGTGGCGTCTCCGTTACGCCCCTTCTCTTGTTGGTGTTCGGGACAGGAATTTTTACCCTGTCTCCTGCCCGGACTGCTGCTGCTGATGACTTTGGCTATAGACGTAGTGACTCTCTACTGTTGCTGTCACCTTCTGAGGATCTGATGATTGGCTGGGTGGAAAAATAGGTTTTCCCTATCTCTTTGCTGTCGTACTGATAGCGGGTCTGGTTTTCTACCACGATATATGATAGCCGTAGGCGGAAAACAGATTCAAGGCTTTATTATGGCCTTCTGATGAGCACTAGGCGACGCGCCTATCTGACGTGCTTTAACGAGCTTAGAGCTCCTGGTGTCTAGAACCAGTTTTTCCCACTGAAGAATTTGTTTCTTCCCGGCAAGGGAACTTCTCGGTTCTTTCACCTCTGGCGATATCTCGAGCACGCGGCTCCTGAGATGACAAATCTTGCCGTTGGTAAAATGTAGGGCAGGTTACCCCGCTCTCTGTGCCGTGAACAAAATTAGCTGGAAACAAAAAGAATAACAACAAATACACAACATGTCAAAGAAATACTCATCTTTAACACATAACTCCCATAAATAAACACCTCTCCCCTTAACTCAACACAGCTCTATTGCCGCACCAGCGATAAACAATATTTTCCAAACTACAGGTCACTCTACCATACACTCCCCTCTTCTTAACAAAGTCTGTTATGTAAACCCAGACGCCCAACACAGGCTGACCCAGATCTCTGGTCCGTCAGCCGTCACAACATTACATACGTCGAGAATTATGGAGTTTGATGATTAGTGTTTATTAGTATAACAAATAGTTCATGCGCCGTTATGATTTTGCTGGGGTGCATTATGTCTTTTAAACTATTTTTGTATTTACTATCTTTTTATAACGTTATGAATGTGATTGCTAAATGCAAAGTTTTCTTTTTTGTACATAAATCTATGCATTTTAAAAATGTTTTTATCTTATGCACGGGCCCCCAAGAGCTCCGGGCCCCTTAGGATTCTACTTGCTTGATGGATAATCCGGCCCTGCCCGGGGCCCCTTAATTATAGTGACGCCACTGGAAGGAGGCTAATACTAGTCACTGCCATTGTCGTATTTATTTTTAAGTTTAAGGAAATGAGTGCAGAACGATAACACACAAGAACACAGACATTACACATCGAGCATCAGGATAGAGATTTTTTTTAACAACGTATCCCGTTCAACCCTTGATGGGTTATAATTAGGACATATAGTGTAATAAATTCAAGACAATAAAATTAGATTTCCGATATCGAAATATAGTACCTTCTTCTGCCCTCCACGCTGTCCAAATATAGTAAATCAAAACCAAAATTGTGTAAATCAGTTTGTGTATGACACCCCCTTTTCAAGAAACAAACAAACAATAAACATTATTAAAAAAAAAAACAAAGTAAAGTCTCTCACAACTGCAACAAGGTGGAAGGGAGTGAAAAAGGCTAGCTGGATGTGGCAGAGATTACATCAAATCCACCAACTATCTGCCATCATCCACACGAGCACTCCATCAGACTATCCCTTATCCTCACACCAGGAAGCAGGACAGAGAAAGAGCAAAAAGATAAATATAACATGGCAGTTAACAAAAAATTAATTAAAACAAAAAATGTGTCGGATAATGCACCACCAACCCATAATATATCTTCTAACAACACTTATTTAGCCTAATGGCATCTATGGGGTGGTCAACGAGCAAAAATAACGAAACAATGAGGAATTTAAAAAAATTCGAGCGCAAAGAAGCTAAAAGCCAAACGCTTGCAAACCACACCCATTCCTGGCGATCAAATTTCTTCCTAGCACTTTAGCATCACTCCCGATCTCATAATAAACGCCCTTTTGTAAAAGAATGTAGTAAAATACTATTACACCGTTTACACCGTTATCACGTGATGAATTCATTCAAAATGGCAACTCGGGGAATTGTCTGCTTTAAAATTAGAAGGGTGAAAATACACAGTTATAAACATTTATGACGGGAGTTTCTACATGATTTTAATTTATTATAATAAAAGTTGGCAAGATGGCTTGTCATTAATGCGTGTACATAAAGCCCACTGGTATCATGGGCTCTCGAGTTCGGTAAGCTTTTAAATAAATTTAAAAGTTCATTGTTTTGTTACAAGACTAGCAAGTAGGCCTAGGCCTACACAATTCGTACAAGGTGCTGAGTTGTCTTGTTGAACGAAACCGGTCACTTCGTCGTCCTGAAGCATATTATGTTAGCCAGGCATTGCAATGTTTTTTGTTTATATGTGTTAGCTCCCTTTGATACATTTGTATCTTTCAGTACAAAATATAGACAAACAGTAGGCTATTTAACATGAACAAAAGTTAAAGAAGGCCTAGGCCTTATCGTGATTGTTGGGGATATGGCAACGGAATTGAAGGTCTAGTGGTGTTATAACTTTTAAAATATCGGTTATGACAAGGAAAGTCTGTTAAATATCACCTTGTTAACAACAAGGCAGTTATGAGAGACTTCATTTGAGTTTGTTTGTATTTGTTTTATTTTAATTAATTTGTTTTTTATTTTGTTTGTTTCTTGGAAAGGGGAGGTCACGCAATAAAATATTCATACAAATTTAGTTATGATTTACTCTATTTGGACTGAGTAGAGGGAAGAAGGTACTATATTTGGGTGTTGGAAACCTGACTTTGTTTTCTTGAATTAATACACCATATTTCCTAATTATAACCCATCAAGGGTTGAACGGAATACTTCATAAAAAAAAAAAAATCAAGTCCCTTTCTCCAAACTCTGTCGTAGGCTTGCTCAAGGTCGATGAACACAACCCTTTTCCTCATCTTCATTAATGACTTTGCCAAACATCCGAATGTGTCAAAGGCGCTGTTTGCTGATGACTTTACCATCTGGACTACTGATAAATATCCCATTCTGGCAAAAGCCAAGATCAACAGAGCTCTCCTTACAATGTCAGTATATTGCGAACTGTGGAAACTTAAAATCAATACGCAGAAAACTGTATACACCACTTTCTCCAGCAGCCACAAAATAGCAAAAAGACCTATCAACATCAAACTGAGTGGGGAAACACTAACAAAAGAGGAGTACCCAGTCTATCTAGGAGTAAAACTGGACAGACAACTGAAACTAGATGGACACATCTACAACCTCAGGGAAAAAGCATGTAAGCTCCTAAACCTCATCAAACGGCTAGCTAGTACAAATTGGGGAGCGGATAAACAAACCCTTCATTAACTATATCTTGGCTATGTGAGATCAGTGATAGCCTATAACCTCCCTCTCCAGACCATTGTGAATACTAATACCGTCTCATCTCTGGACCGTGTGCAGAACCAAGCTGTCAGGTTAATTTGTGGAAGGATGAGATCATCACCCACAGCCGTATGGGAGATAGATGCCAATATAGAGCCGCTGGATATCAGATGTAAAAGAGCACTGACTGAAGCTGTAGAGAGAAACAGTACATAATAGTCGATTCTTATTACTGCAATTCATACATACCCAGAACTCTTGCTGATACCTTCTCTTTCTGTGACGGTATGAACATTCACTTTCTTTTGTTTTTCAGAGAAAAAGTGGATCGTTTGTTTGAAGTGTTTGTGGAAATAGCCAAGCCAAATGGTAAAAATGAAGGTAAGTTACTGTTCACCGTTCTTTGTTTAGTTTTTCTACTCTGTTTTCCTGTCTCTCTTTCCGTGTAACTCATTTTTTTTTTGTGTGCATGGATCCCTACTGTATTTTCCCAGTATGCCTTGCCTTGAGCTCACTCCTGTTGATATATATATATATATATATATATTTATATATATATATATATATATATATATATATATATATATATATATATATATATATATATATATATATATATATGTATGTATGTAAGGGATGGTATTTTAATGGTTAATTAATCAATAAATTTATTTTGAAAACATATTTTTGTTTCATATATTGATAAACAAAAATTTTCATCATTTTATTGGTAAAACAAACTTGTTGCTATGTTAGAGGTTTGTAATATGGAATTTGGCAAGTATGGTCAATAATAATAAATTGTTTGGTTGTAACTTTTCAGCATTTTCATTATTTGTCTTGTTTCACCTAACATAAATAAAGTCCTTAGTGGTTTAAAAAAAAATGTATTTATGATTTTTTCATAATTTATCAAATTGTTTGACATCAATATCGATTAATTGCCTATTAAAGTAATTCAGTTAATCAATTAAGATTTTTTTTTAATCGATCCCAGCCCTAATATATATATATATATATATATATATATATATATATATATATATATATATATATATATATATATATATATATATATATATATATATATATATATATATATATATATATATATATATATATTTCACTGCCGTTCTCCAAATTTATTTTCTTTATTAAATCGTTAAAGCCTTTTGCTCCATATAACATACATGCCACATGCTATGGTTTACCCATAATCTGTACAAGGTGTTTGCGTTTTCAGATGTGTACACCCTGTACATAATGCCTGTACAGGTTTTCTAACCCACTCCCCTTATTACTGTGTCTCAGAGTTCTTTTATAAGGTCCTATTGAACACAGAATTTCCCAGTCTGTTAGTGATAATTAAGCACAGAAATAGACTAAATGATGACACCATCACATTATTTTTACAGTGTAAAATAAACTCAGACATTTATTGTTTGGGTTTTAAAATAAGTGAAGACCTGCTTTAAAAGGCAAAGTCCCTGTGCCTCTTTTATAATGCAGCCCACTGTAATTTATAATATTTTTACACGAATTAACTCTTTTGATATGTTTTTTTTCCAGTCTTTGTACAAGTTTTGCGGGTCTTTGTACAGGGTTTTGGATTTTTTGTACAGGTTTTTCATCTGCGAGGTGTGGCATGTATGATATAAAGTCAAAGATAGTCCTGTAGCAGATACTGCAATAGAGGAGTAAAGTGTTACAGGCTTCACTATACTAGGTCCAGCTTTACAATGTGGGTGTTACAGATGGGGTTTCTTGCAGTAATTAGTTGAACATAGAACGAAGAACATCTAAGGTACATGCATCGTACAAATAACACGAATGGAGACGGGTGAGATTATACATGGCATCAATGGTTGAAGAACTCAAGTCGTCAGGTGGAGGGTCCACAAATTATCCTTACGTTTAATGTACATCAGAGATAACAACTTCATAGAAATGGCATGGCATATTGTACATGTATTATCGTCGAATCCTTAAACAGTCTCGTCTGAACCATACATTTCTGGCCGCTGTGCTAGAGGTGAAATCCATGCAAGTAATGTGGGTCAGACAATGTGGACATAAAAATATATTTGAATACTTCTGTAAGTTATCACAAACTTCTCGCTAAGTTCTGATTCATCTTAGTAATTATAGTGGTGACCTTCGAAGAATATAATGTATATGCCACTTGGAGCTCTTCCGCAATATTAGGAGCTTGAATAAAATATGTCTTACCATGAAGACCACAGATAGCGAAAGGCCAAGAATCCTAGCCGTTAGCATAAATTAGTCCAGAACGCATTATGTCATTAACAACTGGTGACGTATTAAATATGTAGCGTTCAATATAAGTGAAAACCCGTGCAAAAACATGATTTAACACAGAGAGACATATTACAGCAAAATTAAGTGGTCAGACGAAAGCAGACACCCTGGTCCTCCAGGTTGGGGGTTTTAGCATAGGGCTGACACACCTGTCTATGTAAAAAAAAATTGAAGTTATGGATACGAAAACGAAAGAGAGGCCGACCAAAAAAACAACCTGGCGGAGGACTGTGGAGGCTGAGATGCAAAGAATGAACCAGAGTTGGGGCACTGTACGAAGGATGGCCGCCGACCGAGCAAAGTGGAATCAATTTGTTGTTGCCCTACAAGACGCCACTAGGCGTGATGGCCACTGACTGCTTTGACGGTCGGCGGCTAAGGATCAAAGAAGAAGAAGTGGTAATAACCTTTGTGTGTTCATGATACAAAATACTTTAATATTCTTTCTTTAACAGTGTGTGTGTGTGGGTGTGTGTGTGTGTGCGTGCGTGCGCGCGTGTGTGTGAGACTGTGACACCAGATCTCTTCCCTAACTAAAAAAGATGTTGTTGTGCATAACAAAAAATGTTAAAACTTTCTTAAGGTCGTGGTGGATTGTGCATAACTTGGAGGGTGATGTGTTGCTGTCTCATGATTGTCATCATTCATAAGCAACAGCTATTTATTACATTTGTTTGTTTGTTTCAGATCCGTTTATCATTCAACAGTATCCACCAGATTATAATGATAAGGTGAGCCATCTGTTTTAACTGAGTCTTCGTTGTTCATCTATGTGGATGAAGCTGCCGATCGCACCAAGTGGTGATGCTGTCTACGGCGCCACCTCAGATTGGGCGAAAAGCTCCTCACACAACAAGCAGAAGAGAGGAGAAAACGTCGAAAGGAACACCAGGGGGCGCATTCCCATATTCAGTTATGATTGAAGGGGCTATTATTATATTATCATCAGTGTGCACCTGACAACATATTGTGCTTGAAGTTAATCATCATCATCATCATCCACATCATCTGCTTTATCTTTTTATTTTATTCTTATGGAGCTGGATTCCACCGTTGCAGATTGTCCCCTAGGGGAAGGCTATAACGAAGCATGTGCACTTGTAGCGGTGGTTTCCGTAGCGGTACATTTTACAAGATGAGGTTGCCAGCCTCATATTAGTTGCCTCTGATGATATGGCTAGTTGCTAAAGAGATTACATCATTCCAAATGAAATGCTACAGAAGGATGTTGAGAATACCCTGGACAGGAAACAAAGACCAACAGAGAAGTACTGCACTCACTAAACGTAGAGGAAAATTGGCTCCTAAATACCATCGCAATAAGGAAGTTGAAATTTTTCGGTCATATAAAAAGACGTAATAGTCTGGAAAATTAGTAATGGAAGCCATGGTCCGTGGAAAAAGGGGAAGGGGTCGACCTAGACAACGGGAGACCCATGACATCACAGAGGGTCTGAACTTGTCTTTGGTTGATGCTGGTCGACTTGCCCAGAATCGTGATGCGTTCAGAGCAGCTGTAATGGAGACAACGTTTTGGAGAGAATGTGTCACATGATGATGATGATGATGATGGTATGGCTGAGAAACCAGTAAGCCTGTTCTTGCTTTGTCTCCTTATAGACAAGGGGTCAGAGTGGCTAAGAGGTATGGCACCGGCCTATAATTCTAAAGGTACCGGGTTCAGTTCCCAGTACAGGGAATATATTTAATTGAAATTTTTTCAGAACCAGTGGGTCGTATTGATGTCATACTCCCCCCCGATCTCATGGGTAGTGAGATTGAATGCCTAGCCTTCTTGGATAAAGGAGCCCTGGAAGTGCAGTGGTTAGTGCACTGGCTTCCTAGCTTGGTGGTCCATGGTTCGATCCCCAGTTGAGGGGGGATTTTTTTAGACCACAGACGGCTCCGGGGTCGACCCAGCCTAAAATATTGGGTACCAGAGCAATTCTGGGAAGGTTAAGGCGGCCGGCGTGATGCTGACCACATCACCCCTAGTGTGCCGATGGTTAAGAAAATATGGGCCTAACACCATATTCCCAATATGCCCAATGGGCGTGTAACAGGATCCTTTACTCGTTACCTTTACCTTCTCAGATAAGGACGAAAATATGTGCAAGTAGCACATGTTAAAAATCCCTTGGAAATTGTAAATAGGCGGCCATATGGCCATTGCCCTGGCAAAGTTTACAAAATTAGCTAAACCTACCTACCGCAAAAGTATTTATAGAATGTGTGATTTCTGTATACACACATTGGGATCTTTGCCGATGCTATGTAGTTCATAATGGTCCTTCAAGATGGTCCTTAAAACCAAACCAAAACCCTTAGAGACAAACAGGAGACAATGGTGAGAAATTTAGACAGGTTAAGCCCAAAAGTCAAAAGACACCGTAAATTACATGTTGACATGTTGGTTTGGGTTTAAGGACCATCTTCATTGCACACAGTCAACTCCATCTGTGCTCTGATCTTCTCCCTTAGATCACATAAGGAGGATCTCAACACAGTGCACAAACTCTGTAGCACCGGTGAGGATCCCAATGTCTGTATACAGGAATCGCACATTCTATAAATATTTTTGTGGTGGGTAGGTGTCCTAATTTTTAAATTTTGCTAGGGCAGCGGCTCTATGACCTACTCTTTACGATTCCCAACTACTGGGGGATTTTTAACTTGTGCACATGACCTCCTATTTTTTTCGCCCTTATCTGAGAAGGCTCGGTATCCAATCTCACTACCCAGGAGATCGGGGGGGGGGGGGGGGATGACATCATTATGAAGCATTCGTTCTGAAAAAAAAAAAATGTCCTTCAATTATAGTCCTTGTACTGGGAGCAAACCCGGTACCTTTAGAATCAGTGGCAGTAGCCATACCTCTTAGTCACTCCAGCCCCCCAACACAGAAAGATGATATATGGAAAAGAAAAGATGTAACAGGTAACACGAGGAAAAAATGGAAATAAATAAGCAAGGGAAAGTGCAGTACTTACACAGAAAGACTTATCAATGCAGACAATCCAATAAACAAAAATGTACAAAAAACAAAAAAAACAGCAAAAGGAAAATAAAATGGCAACAGAATGAATTAATATTTATTAATATTAATTAGCCTGCGATGAGATCTAAATTATTGTTTACTGAACATTGTTGAGCTCATTGACTTATTATTATGACTTTCATCTATTTAAAACTGACTACTAAATTGCTGCTGGCAAGAGGAAATACCTGAAATTTCCTCAGAAGCTTGGAATTACTTGAACAAGTGAAAGTAGCAAGAGTCACAGTGTAAATTTTGTTGACATACATAAGTGGAATGTCTACTGTTGTTCTCTGGGGGGGTATCTGAAGAGACAAAGAAAGATCAAGACTACTGCACACTCAGGAATGTCATATAAGTCGACAAATCCATAGCGACAAAATACAAAGAGAAACATTACCTACACAACACCTGGACCCATGCATACACTGATGGATCAGCAACAAATGCAACAGAAAATGGAGGTGGGGGTGTCTTTCTGACCTTAAGCACTGGTGCAGAAAAAAAGGCTGTCAGTGGCAGCTGGACAATTCTCAAGTAACTTCAGAGCAGAGGCCTTGAAAACTGCAGCAGAGGTTAAATTGACAGAAGAAAGCACAGAGAGACAAGATAAAATGACTGCTAAACGTCTGCTTCAAAGTTGCCCCTTATATGCGATACAGAGAAAGCGCATATGGCTGGCCGCCAGTTCCTTTCATGGAAAAGCTTTACAGGGATTAAAAAGCCTCAAACTGACTACTGCTTTCTTTGAGAACATTCAAGTGGACGACGTCTGAGAGTGTACGAAGAAATACAGGTAGACTAATATGAGGTTGTGCATGAGGCTGGCAACCTCATCATGTAAAACTAATTGCCACATAAGCCACTACTGCGGTAGCTTGTGACTGCTTGGTGCAGGCTTCTTGCAATGGGGACCAGCTGCTGTGTTGGCTCGATGCTCTTTAAGGAGCACACACAACAAAATAATGGTGGAATGTCTGCAGTCTTTAAACCATCCAATATATGTATATAAAATCCCAGCTTTTTCTGTCAGTACGTAACACTAAGGGATGCAACTGTGGTTGAAAGTTAGACTTTAATTGTATTGTTTCCCTTATAGTAACAAGAAGAGACATGGTCCGCAACCAGACGATACGTCAAGGCCTAAAATCCCACCCCCCTGCAGACCCAAGTAGAACAGTCCCAACTAAGATGGTTTGGCCATGTCTGCAGAATGGGAGAAGATCGGCTACCACGACAAGCATGGGAAACAAAGAGCCAGGGATCCAGACCCCCAGGACGACCCAGAGTCCGCAGGGAGGACAACATTAGACAATCTTTGAAGGACCAAGGACTAGAATGGAACCAGGCCAGGAGGAAGACAGCCGATGGGATAGTCTGGCGCTCTCTCTTCCAAACCTCTACACCTCACGGTAGAAGGGGAACGACTAAGTAAGTAAGTAAGTTTCCCTTATATGTACTCTCCCGAAAATAGTAACACTCGACAAAGAAAAGTGCGCAAATGATGGTGTGCACAAAAATATTTATAGAATGTGTGATCCCGTATACACACATTCTGATCCTCGCTGCTGCTAGGTAGTACTACTAACAGGAGGAAGCAATTCACTTTCTTCTGGTGTGTTGCGAGAAGAAGAATGCTGTTATATATTGTGAGAGCATTTTAACGTCCGATGTAAAACAAAAATCTTGGTTTTTTTTTATACTTTTGAATAAGTAAATTGTCGTTAAGTATTGGTGCTTTTGAATTTAATTCCCGCCTTTTGGCGGGCTTTTACACTAGTAAAAAAGAAACAAGAAAACAAAACTCCGTCTTGCCTAAAGCCTGAAGATGACATATGAAGCTTGTTGTTCTTCTTATCAAAGTTTTGTGAATCTTTGTTTTCTATGTTGCAGGAAGCATTAAAAAGTATCCCAAAGTTTGCTTACCCATGTCCAACAGATGCGTAAGTTGTGCTTTCAATATTTTTATTAAGTTCTGAAAAAAACTCAGTTACAGTCAATCCTCACTATTCACTGGGGGTTAGGTTTCTGGAAAACCCAGTGAATATGGAAATCCACGAATACGGATCCATTGATCCTATGGGGAAAAGCGGGTTATATTCCTGCGGGGCCGTGTTCACCGTACACTATTGCTTCTGGTCACCATAAACTCATCATTTCGTGTAACCTTCTTGTAAAAAAAAAAACAGCTTATTTATTATACTGTACATTTTATAAATGTATTTTATACACTGTTTTCTTTGTAATAGTACATTATGTACAATCTTTTGGTGTACCAATACTCATTCACTCACATAGTACTACTTATTCACACATCCACATGCAAACATATCTTCTTCTTCTTTGATCCATAACCGTCAAAGCAGTCAGTGGCCATCACGCCTGGTGGCGTCTTGTAGGGCAGCAACAAATTGATTCCACTTTGCTCGGTCGGCGGCCATCCTTCATACAGTGCCCCAACTGTGGTTCATTCTTTGCATCTCAGCTTCCACAGTTCTCCGCCAAGTTGTTTTTGGTCGGCCTCTCTTTCGCTTTCCCTCGGGGGTCCATAGCATAGCTGTTCTTGCGATGGTATCAGGGTCCCTTCTGAGGACATGGCCAACCCAACTCCAGCGTCTGCCAGCTATGATGGTGTGCATGTCCTCCTGGTTACTCCGAATAAGTAGTTCTTGGTTGCTGATGGTGTTTGGCCAAAAGATTCGGAGAATTTTCCTTAGGCAGATTGTGTGGAAGGAGGACAGTTTCGACATTTCCTTCGCTGTTACTCTCCAACATTCCGCACCATAGAGAAGCACAGAAAGTACACAGCTCTCATACAGTCTTAATTTGGTGTTTGTGCTGTACTGGGAAGACTTCCAAATGTTGTTGAGAACAGCAAAGGCTGTTCTCGCTTTATTCATTCTGTTGTTAATGTCCTTGCTTGTTCCGCCGTCAGGTGTTACTATGCTTCCTAGGTAAGTAAATGTGTCTGTCTGTTCTAACTTCTGGTTCCTTACTGTTATTGGCTCAGGATTGCCCACATTTAGTGTCATGACCTCTGTCTTCTTCAAATTGATGTTCAGGCCAACCTGCTGGCCATACTTATTCAGTCTATCGGTTTTGTCTTGAATGTGTTGGTGTGAATGCGCGAGTAGTGCAATGTCATCTGCATATTCCAAATCTTCCAGTGTAGAAAACGTTGTCCATCTAATTCCTCTTGGGCTGCCCTCTGTTGTCTGGCGCATCACCCAATCTATGACTGTCAAAAATAATGTTGTTGATAAGGGGCATCCCTGTCTTACTCCTGTTTTCACTTCGAAAGTTACATTACTCGATCCAACACTGCACGTAAAGTTAGAATAGAGGCTTTTTATAATGGAAACAATGCGGCTGGGAATTCCATAAGCCCTCGGAATTTTCCATAGGCTGTCCCTGTGTATGCTGTCGAAAGCCTTTTCAAAATCAACAAAGTTAATGTACAGCTGTCTCTGCCATTCTGAGCACTGCTCTATAATGTTCCTGAGGGCAAATATATGATCTGCACATCTTCTGTTCTTTCTGAAGCCCGCTTGTTCTTTCCTCAGTTTATGGTCAACTGCTTTTGAAATTCTCTGGATGATTATCCTGCCTAGTATTTTGCTGGGAACTGAGAGGAGGGTAATTCCTCTCCAGTTGTTGCAATCTGCAAGGTCGCCCTTCTTGGGCAATTTGACAATTATTCCTTTACTCCACTCTGTTGGTGTTGTCTCAGTTTCCCAGACTTGTGCAAATAGTGGTTCTAATAGTTCTGCTGCTAGTTCAGGGTCTGTCTTGAATAGCTCAGCATTCAGATTGTCGTGACCAGGCGCTTTTCCATTTTTTAGCCCTTTGATAGCTGTGATAATTTCTTCTTTTCATGGAATGTCTGTATGTACGTCTAAGTCACTTTCAGCCTCAGGAACATTCAGCTGAGTCTCTGGTGGTTCCTTATTCAGTGTTTCTCTGAAGTGCTCTGCCCATCTTGTTTCCTGCCCCTGTGCTGTGGTGATGAGATTTCCTTGCTTGTCTCTTACTAACGTTATGTTGTTTGCACCTCGTTTTCCACTGATAGCTTTAGTTATTTTATAAACTGTGCTTTGTTCATTTCTCAGTACTGCCTCTTCTGCCTGTCTTGCAAGGTCATCCAGAAATGTCCTTTTGTTAGCACGGGTTTGACGTTTTACTTCCTTGTCCAGCTGACTGTACTGTTCACTATATATTGCCTTTAACCTGGGAGACTTAGCTTCTGTTTTCTTTCTTTTCATTTCCTTTCTCTTCGCTATGGTGTTTAGCGTTTCTGGTGTTATCCAGTCTTGGCTCTTTCTTTCCTGGAATCCCAAGCATGACTTGCTGCTTTCTTTGTATATTGTTGAGATGGTGTTGAATTTCTGGTCCACATCGTCGGTCTCTGTTTTTTCCTGGCTTTTGGTAATCAGATATCGTCTCTTTACGTCGACCACGAACGCTTTTCTGGTGAGGGGGTCCTTAAGTTTCGTGATGTTATATCTTTTCTGTTTGACTGCAACTGGTCCAGCAGCTCTGAGTTTCACCTTCAGTCTTGCTACTACTAGGTGATGATCACTTCCCACATCTGCGCCTCTTCTTACTTTCACGTCTTGTAGTGCATGTCTCCATCTGCCATTGATCATTATGTGATCTATCTGGTTTTTGTCTCGTCCGTTTGGTGATTCCCATGTTAACTTGCGCACTTCTTTGTGTTGAAAAAGTGTTCCTCCAATGACCAGGTTGTTAATACTGCAGAAGCTTATTAATTTGTCCCCATTCTCATTTACTGTTCCACTGCCGCATTTCCCCATTACTCTTTCATTATAATTATTGTGTGTTCCAACTTTCGCATTTAGGTCTCCCATTACTATAATAAGATCGTACCTGGGTACAGTTTCCATTTCCTTTTGTACCTGTTGATAGAACTCGTCCTTGATCTCTTCATCGCTGTCATTTGTTGGTGCATAGCATTGTATAATTGTGGTGTTGGTGAATCTCCCTCTCAGTCTTGCTCTTATTAGTCTGTTGTTAATGGGTTTCCATTCCAGTAGAGACCTTTCCATTCCTTTCTTAAGGATAATGGCTACACCTTCGTTGTGCTGACCGTCCTCTCTACCAGAATAAAGTACTGTTTCCCCTGTAGCTGTTTTTATTCTCCCCATCCCTGTCCATCTGCTGTCGCTTATTCCCAGGATATGTAGTTTGCAATTCCTCATCTCTGCTGTGATCTGTCTCAGCTTTCTTGCCTCATTCATAGTTCTGACATTCCAAAAACCAATTCTGGTTTCGTGTTTTGCGGTCTGGGCATCCGTTTTCATGCCAGTGGCTTTCCTTCAGTCATATGAGCGGCTTTCACCACTTTATTGTCAGTCATGTGATGAGCGGCCCTGAGAAAACCGGATGTCCGTCCCCCTACCCCACAAGCAGGACCAGTCCAAAGGTATGAACCTACCAGGAGTAAAACTTCATCTACCAGCTTCTACAGGACAGTAGACACTCCCTCTTAGCTCTGGGGATTGTCAGGGTACCATTGATGGCAGACGCAAACATATACACACACATTATTACAGAATCCCTGGAAAACAAACATTTACACAGAACATTCAAAATTAAGGAATAAAGAACATTTCATTGACATTTAAAAGATGTAAAAAAAAACATTTAAAATTAAGAAATAAAGAAAATTGCACTAACATTGAAAACATATAAAGAACACACATCCAAGAACACTGAGGCTCATCACAGCCTTCTTGCGCTTAAGCAAACTCACCTACACACTTGCACTATGCTTGGATGCCATTATTAATTACAAAAATAATATAAAAAAACAGCGTAAAACTGCAGAAGCATGAATGAAAAGATGTTCGACAAAGACACGTGTGTAAACACAACGAAAGCTGTGAGAACAAGGAAGCAGCTTCTCCTTGCTGGGCCCCAAGTGCAATGCTGCACGTTAGGCGTTTCTAAATTTTGCTTATGGCCGTGAATACCCGCGAAGTGCCCGCAAATGACAAAAAAATGGGTTACACTTTATATCTCGTGCCCCAATTTTTCTTCTTTATTTCTTCTTACTATCAGATCAGATCAGCTGCCAGCCTCACAATGAAGGTTGGTGCATTGGAGAACGTCTTCTATCTTGCCTTGACTCTTTCTGGCCCATCTCCTGATATTATCTTTTCACTTTTAGCACTGTCTTCCTCTTTCGTGTTTGCCTTCAGCTTTTCCTGACGTTATGGTTTTCAGTCATAGTTATTTCTCATTCCATTCCTAACTTTTCTAGGACCTCTTCATTTGTTTTCTTCTCTTTTCCACGAGATGCAGTCCATTCTTTTTTATTTCTACATCACAGAAGCCTTAATTCTTTCTTTTAGCTTTCCTTACTATACTTCTTTCATATTATTTTCATTTCTTTCCTGCACAGTTAGCCGTTTATTTTGTTTTAACCTAGGACATCTTCTTGCAGGTCAAAGGTGGACCATTTCACGTTTGTTCTCACAGACCTGGACAGCATGTTTAGATTTGGTCACTGCAGGCATGCGACCGGACACCAGACGTGCTTGTGTATTGTCAGGTATGGGGCATTCTCTTGTCTGTTCTGGTTAGCTTTGATTGATGTTATTGTTTTTATAGGCAGTAGAACACAAGTCTTGCTGGTTTTTCAAAAAATAGTATCGTGCATTTTTATTACTTTAAACTGATTATTCAGTACTTGCCATCAGCATACTGGTAATATACGTCCATTCATATATTCCAAATTGTAGATTTGGTAACTGAATATTTTTAATTGGGGGTGTGTGTGTTTTTTTATTTTTTATAAACTTAACTCCTAACTCAGGAACAGAGTCTGATACCCATTTACAGCTGGGTAGACTGGAGCGTGACTCTACTGTGTTTCAAACCTGGTACTTTTGCCGCAAGAGGCCATTGTCTCTCCATGGATTTCTCCCCATCTCCAGAGAGATACTGATTTTCATATATGGGGGCTACTGCCGGGTAGGATTGAAATGGTACAACAAGACCATTGTCATGGAACTGGTGGAAAGAACCAAACATCAGTCACACAGGGGGTGAGGACAAGTTACTGACATTGGATAGGACACACATTGAGGAAGCCATTTGAAAGCATTGTTTTTGTTGTTTAACTAGGGCTGTTGAGCTTCTCGCTCTTTTGCAGTCAATACCAAGTTGAAGACACTTTGGTATTATCTACACTGTAGATCTAGGCTTTTCCTGTGGCTTTTCTGCCATTCCGAAACATGTTGAGTTGAAGTCATGAGCTCCAGTCTCTCCAGCTTGGCTTGCATTTAATGGATCGTCATATCTGGTCCCAAGCTAGGAGTAAGAAGCGCGTGGCGTACTGTGCATTACCCACCATCCAAGGGGGCTCTCCAACTATGCAGAGCTAAAGTACTGTGCTCGGGTTCTAGGCTCTCCCAAGGGATTGTCACGTCCTGCACAGAGCCACTTCTCAGCTCCCCCTGCCTATTACTGGGTCCATAGTGAGATCCTCCTGCATGCAGTCAACCAGGTCAAAGCCAAAGAATTACGTCTGGTTCTCAAGTGACTTCTCCAAGCTTAGTATGCAGTGCTGGGTTCTCAACAAGTTTCACGGGGGGGGGGGGGGGGTGAATCCATGGAAGTGTCTGGATGAATTAAAGAGTCAGTGATTAGCCTCACAGACAGAGGTTCACTTCCACATTTGTACATTGTAGCATCATGCATAGCTGGTGGTTATATCATGATGACTCCAGATATGCCTCCATGCATATTTGATAGCATTAAAAGGCAGCGCCATCTTCTAGAATCCCCAAGGGTAAGAGTAATGGAGGAAGACCAAAAACACAATAGAGAAGAGGAGAGCTGGAGACAGGGACATGAAGGGAATCAATAAGACATGGATAGAACTTGAATGGATGGCACCGGACACGAAGACTTTGGCATGTTTTTGTTGAGGACTTCTGCTCTATGGGGAGCTAGATGGTATTGATTGATTTAAATTTTGGGGTAAATATTACAGGTCTGTGACCCTTTAGCCGAAACCCTCGCCTCGGGGACATTTTTGTTTTTGGAAAATGTTTGGAAAATGATTTTTTTTAGTTTTTCAGATGACACCTAAATTGCCCAAAATTGTCAAGTCATCCAATCTGTATTTTAATAAAATAGCCCAAAGTGGCCAGAAATCACCCAAAATGTGATTGAAAAGTAGCTCAAAGAATCTCTAAATTTTCAGAATATTTCAGTTTTTGGGTGTACAGATAAAAGGTTATTGACCTGTGGTTAATTATTAGTTAATATAGTACCCATCATCACCGACAGGAGGAAAATTGGAAATAGCAACAACCAGCCCAGATAGAACGTAGTTATTTGAATAATAAAAATGTACATTGCAAGAAGCGTACAGATTTTTTGTGTGGCTTGTAAACATGGTTGCATTTAAAGTTTTTGGCCACACCTTGCCCAATCTGGCAGCCAGTTATAAAAGAGAAGAGCACAGAGTGTTAATAAATCTGCCTGTACATATGAAGACCCCGTGTAATTCCGGGTGGGGGGGGGGGGGGGGGGGGGGGGGCGTCTCTGAAGTAACAGAGAAAGAATAAGACTGCTGCTCCATCAGGCGTACCATACCAGGTGACATGAGGTTGGGTGTGAGGTTGGGAGCCTCATCAGGTAAAACTAATAGCTACAGAAGCCACCAGTGCAGAATCATGTGAATGCTTGGTGCAGGCTTCATGCAAAGGAAGATCAGATGCAATTGTGGGCTCTGTGCTCCGTAAGGAGCACGAAGGAAAATGATGATACACGTGAAGCAAGTCAGTCTATGCCATTTTTAATCAGAAGAATAATGCTACTTTCATTGCTATGAAAAATGTTTACACATTAACTACCGCGAGCCGCTCTGACTGTCATATGAATCTCACCACTTTGGCTGCTGGTAGCTTGGAGAAACAATCTCTATTTAGTAATAAAATGAATGAAAAATGTACCAAAACACTTTCTGATCTGGTTCGAGATTTTAAGTTACCACCGGAAAACTAATTCTCAAAGCATGGTTGTTGTCGAACACTTGAAAATTGATATTATATTAATACTTTTTCAGCGTTTCAGGTTAGTTACCAAATTGTTTTAAGCTGTTTACCATGGCAACTAGTAATAGGGCCACAAAAAACACTCGTACACCTAGTCTAACTGCTGAACAGGCTAGAAACGTGTTTCAACGATTGATTGATAGATCTAGCGAATAGAACGAGAGTGGAAATGGTGTGGACATTGATTCAAATAGTGATTTTGATAGTAGTAATAACTAGTAGTGACGATGCAAGCAGTGATGATAGTGCGAGTCCTCGGCCACCGTAAAAGAGCAAAAGCCTCAGTTAGAGTTATAAATGGTGCAGGAAACAATGTAACTACAGAAAGAAAACAACCACAGCAAGTTATTATGGGTGAAACAACAAATAGTTTTAGTTTCCTCCCAACTCATGAACCAGGTCTGCATTCAAATCATGAGATTTTTTGGAAGTGGTGTAGGTGTGATTATGAAAGTTACTAATAGTGTAAATAGTGGTCAGTATGCGTGTTCTTGGGCTTGTTTTTCTTGTCATTTGATATACCACATGATAATCATCAAGTGAAAGGCATTAACTGCCTTAGGAACAAGCCATATGTTAGTAAGATGATAATTTAAAAAAAATTTTGAAATGTTTTGTCTGTCAATCATTTTATATTATTAATAATATTTATCATACCATGTAAACGTACATTTTTTCACCTTGTAAAAGTTTATTCAGTTATCTTTAAAATGACATATATTTCACAAAAATCTGTAAAAAAATTAAGAAAACTACAGCTTATTTTTTGCATACACCTACAGGGTGAAAATGGGAGCAAATTTTAATTATGCCACAGCATGTTTTTTTTGCAATGTAGAAATTAATGTGTTAAACAGGACCATCCTTAAAAGATTTAAACAGACAGCTGAGAGAACTAGCAGGTGTTGGGCAAAACAGGTCCTTTACAGTCCACATAACTAGTTTGCTGCTCATAATATTTCAACAGGACATGTAGATGAACTCACCACTTAACATTTCATTAGAAGACTATGAAAAATCATTTGACAGTTTAGACCAGCACTTCTTAACCAGGGTTCGAGACCCACCCTCTAGGGGTGCGAGACATGCAGATATTGTAGAAAGCGAATCATCATAAACTCTATATTAAGAACAGAACTCAAAAGTATTTGCATAAAATAGAACTTTGGCAACATGAATTAGATACCGAACCTTAAGTCACATGTTGTAAATAAAATTTCTCAAAACTAACTTTTTTCTCTTTTCTGGCATATTTTACGAGCTAGAAGATAATGGGGTGCGAGGCTTCTTAAGATGCTGTAAAGGGGTGCGAGGCTTCATCTTTTTGTTTTTCTTCTTTGATTCTCAGCCGCCGACTTTCAGAACAGTCAGTGGCCTTCACACCTAGTGGCGTCTTGTAGAGCAATAACAAACTGCTTCCACTTTGCTCGGTCGGCGGCTATCCTCCGTACAGTGCCCCAGCTCTGGTTCATTCTTTGCATCTCGACCTCCACAGTTCTCTACCAAGTTGTTTTGGTCGGCCTCTCTTTCGCTTTCCTTCAGGGGTCCATAGCATAGCTGTTCTTGTGATGGCATCAGGGTCTCTTCTGAGGATGTGGCCAAGCCAACTCCAGTGTCTGCCAGCTATAATGATGTGCATGTCCTCTTGGTTGCTCCGAGTAAGCAGTTCTTGATTGGTGATGGTATCCAGCCAAAAGATTGGAAGAATTTTCCTTAGGCAGATTGTGTGGAAAGAGGACAATTTCAATATTTCCTTCTCTGTTACTCTACAGCATTCCACACCACAGAGAAGCACAGAAAGTACACAGCTCTCATATAATCTTAATTTGGTGTTTGTGCTGTACTGAGAGGACGTCCAGATGTTGTTGAGACTAGCAAAGGCTGTTCTCGCTTTATTCATTCTGTTGTTTGATGTCTTTGCTTGTTGTGAGGCTTCATAAGGTGCTGTAAAGGGGTGCGAGGCGACTAAAAGACTAAGAAGCACTGATTCAGACAGAGACCTGCTTTGGAAACTGATGAAGCAGTATGAAATCCCCCTTAAGTTCATTAACCTAATAAGTAAAACCCATGTCATGTCATGATGGACGACTACTGGAATGAAACAGGGATGCCTCTTGTCACCATTTCTCTCCTTACTAGTAGGCTATAGATCATGTTATGAAAACAACATTGGCCAACACAAATAGAAATCATTGGGCTCTGACAAAACATCTCCACAATCTAGGTTTTGTCTTTGACCTGGCTGTTCTGTCCCATAACGAGATGCAAGACAAAATGTGAGTACTTTCTTTAGAGATCACAGCAATAGGGTTTGAAAATACACAGAGGAAAAACAACGATTTTGAGAATAAATGTGACAAATGGGGGCTATGTCTATCCAAATATGCAGAACTGAGGCAGGTGTGTGACCTGGAAAAGATTGGGCTTCGTCCTAATGAAAGTCCTGCTGATTTATCATGACTAACAAACTGTACGCAAAAAAAAAAGAAGAGCTGCATCATTCCAAAATGTGGACTCCTATCTTGGCAGCAATGTAGACAAAGCTGGGGGAGTCTAGACAATGTTATCAAATAATAATTTCAAAAGGCAAGAGGTGCTTTCATTGAATTGGGAAATATATGAAAATAACAAATCAGATACAACACAACAATAAGACTCTTCAACTTATATGTCAAGGCAGTCATATTGTGAGGCTGTGAAACATGGAGACTAAGAAAAACGATAATCAAGAAGTTACTAACTTACATAAATTGGTGCTTGCATGGAATAGAAAGCTTGCAATGATATAAACATTTTAAACAAATAAAGAGGGGAAACCTGAGGCCTGCAAACAGTAAATAAATAAATATTACACGTGTAATAGGGTGATGGCAGAAGTAATTGCGTCATTAATTGGGCTGGACCGCTCTAGGTACACATCTGGTGTTGTGTGTGGAAAATTGCGCTAATGACCCTTGTCCATGAAGCACTATTTATGTGGTGCCTAGTTGGCAGAGAGGATAGTGTGATTCGCTTCTGTAGCTAGGCGGTTTTACCCTGTTCAGATTGTCCTGGGTTTGATTCTACGGCGAGCCTATCACTTCTAATGTTTTTCTGTTGTCTCATTTTCTACTTCTTTATTTCTCACGAGTGCCTGAAACATACCTTTATATATGTATTATTTATTTATTTGAAATGATATGACAAGATCTCCAATCTGTACATGAGGAAAAGAGCCAGACAAATACCAGTAGAACATGAGGTGTGTAGAAGACACTGGTGCTGGATAGGAGGCACATTTGAGGAAACCAGTTGACAGCAGCACAAAGCAGTCCTTGTACTGGAACACCCATGGTAAGAGAAATAGAGGGGACCTAAAAATTAATGGAGCAAGGAATTGGAGACAGACATGAAAGGGATTAACAAAAAGGCCTTGAACAGATGGCACAGGACAGGAAGGCTTGGTAAGAATTTGTTGAAGATCTCTGCTCCATAGGGATCAGAAAGTCAGTGATGATGATGATGAAGTCCTTTATTCTTTTATTCAGCAATTCTGTTTCGCCACTAGTCAGTTACTCAGCCTGTTCCTCATTTATTAACTCATTTCCCCTATTTTTCACTAATTCAGTATTTTTCATCATTAGCCAGTAATTCATTACATTCCTGCATTCATTAAGCGCTTAACTGAATTAGTCAGCAGTTCAGTACATTTCTGTATTAGTTTATAAACCAATAAAACGGTATTGAATCAGTTCTACAAATAACGGTTCACATGAAACAAGGGACGTTTCGGGTTTTACCCTTCGTCAGCCACAGTTACAAACAGGTGACAAGGACAAGAATTACATATAGGTACTACAAAAACATACGATGATGAGAAACATACACCAAATGAGCGATACAAGCAGATGGAAAAAGTAAACACCCACAGTGATGAGCGAAAAAAGAACAATAATAATACAAGAAAATCATAAAACCTGAAAGAAATACCGAAACAAGAAAGTAAATAACGAAACGAAAAAAAGAATGAACAAAACTTCGGAACAAGTAAAAGGTCACTTAGCTAGATCCATAGATGCTTGGAACAGAACACTGAGGTACCTTATCCAAGAAATTGTCTAAGTAAGTGGCGTATAAGATAGTGACAATTTAAAAAGATACAAAAGGATACGAAATGAACCAAAACAAAAACATAAGAAGATAGATCGAAAAAACAACGAATAAAGAAGAATGAAAAAGAGAGAAAAGCCACCAGAATTTATGCAAAATGATGTTGGACATTAAGGCCTTTTGGAGATAAACAGCCCACTTGAAAAATAAGACGATTCTCCAACGAAAAGCGAGTCCGGTCATCACCGACACATGAAAGGAGGGCAGTGACATGAATATCGGAATTACCTGAATGGTCAGGCCTATTGAAATGAAAGGCCACCGGTAAATGTTTGCCATGATAGATGTCATTTAAGTGCTCACGAAACCTGTCTGCCAAACGTCTGCCAGTTTCACCAATATAGGTAATGCCACACCTCTTGCAGGTGTTAGCATAAATCAGGTTTCTGGATTCACACGTGAAAGACTCTTACTTACTTACTTAGTCGTTCCTCTTCTACCGTGAGGTGTAGAGGTTTGGAAGAGAGAGCGCCAGACTATCCTATCGGCTGTCTTCTTCCTGGCCTGGTTCCATTCTAGTCCTCGGTCCTTCAAAGATTGTCTAATATTGTCCTCCCAGTGGACTCTGGGTCGTCCTGGAGGTCTGGATCCCTGGCTCTTTGTTTCCCATGCTTGTCGTGGTAGCCGATCTTCTCCCATTCTGCAGACATGGCCAAACCATCTTAGTTGGGACTGTTCTATTTGGGTCTGCAGCGGGTAGGATTTTAGGCCTTGACGTATCGTCTGGTTGCGGACCATGTCTCTTCTTGTTACTTCAACCACCTTCCTCAGATACCTCATTTCTGAGGTTTGAATCTGGCTTTTGTGGGTTGTAGTCATTGCCCATGACTCGCATCCATATGTCAAGACTGGGACATAGGTGGAGCGGTATACAGCCATCTTCGTTTTCTTACCAACCTCTTTCTTGCTGAGGAATCCTCGATTTATGGCCTGATAAAGTCTCCCAGCCGCTGCTTTTCGAGTGGCCAACTCTTCTTTGATGCCCCCCTTTCGGTCTATAATAACTCCGAGATATTTAAAGTGGTCGACCTGCTCCAGGAAATGTTCTCCCAACTTAATCTGATGTTTTCTTTCTTCTCGTGATATCACCATGGATTTTGTTTTAGAGCTGCTTATGACCATCCCTCTCTTCTCCAGCTCTTCCTTCCAGACTTGCAGGTTGGATTGGAGATGTGTCTCTGATTTAGCAATCAGGACAACATCATCAGCAAATGCTAGCTCTGAAATACAGACCTGTCTCATCTTCCAGTACCCCACTGAATACTTTCTTGTTCTCTCCTTACATGCCTTGATGACATCGTCCATGAGGAGTATGAAAAGATAAGGTGACAGGATATCGCCTTGTCTTACACCAGTGGTGGTCCTGAACTCTTCTGACTTATAGTTTGCTGTCCTCACATAATTTCTGCAAGACTTGTAGAAGCTCTGTATAGCATGAATCAGAGGTGCTGGAATGTTCTTCCTTGCCAAACAGTCCCAAAGTTTGCTCCAGGGGACCCTGTCAAACGCCTTTTCCAGATCTATGAAACAAAGATGGATCTCACTCTTGTACTCAAGGGCCTTTTCACTCAGCTGCCTGAGTGTGAAAATTAGGTCTTGAGTACTTCGGTTTGCTCGGAATCCGCACTGGGCTTCATCCAATTGTGGCTCAGCTAGGCATCGGAGTCTCTGCTCTAGGATTCTAGAGTAGATTTTACCAGGGACACTGAGAAGGGATATGCCTCTGTGGTTTCCACATTGTCGATTGTCACCCTTTTTGAAAATCGGTGTTATGATGGCAATCTCCCAATCCTTTGGTATGGCCTTGTTGCACCATGCTGCCTGTAGGACCCTTAGGAGTAATAGGTCGCCTGATGCTCCCATGTACTTAACCATTTCTGGTGTTATACCGTCATGCCCTGCTGCTTTGCCCATCTTGATTTTCTCCAGTGCTGCCTTCAGTTCTTCCATCTTTATGTCATCTTCATCACCATTTGTATCCTCTTCTGTGCTAGTGGTTATCATTTCTGATGCTCTACCTTGCTCACCATCAAGGAGTTCTGAGAAATATTCTTCCATCTTTCCATTACTTCCTTCGGGGCAGTAAGCAATTTGCCTTGCTTGTCCTTTATAAATTTAAGAGGGCATTGTTTTTCCTTCCTCATGTTCTTTAGGGTCTTATAGAACAATTTCTGGTTTTCTTGCGCATCCTTTTCTAGCTTTTCTCCAAATTCTTCCCAGGACTTCTGTTTTGCTGCTAGCACCTTGTTCTTTGCTTCTGTTCTGAGTATCACATATTCTCTATATTTCTCTATTTGTCCTGCTGTGTTTTTAGCTCCTAAATATTGTTTCCATGCCATTTTCTTCTCTCTTATTTTCTCTTTGACTTCCTCTGTCCACCAAGGTGTCCTCTTTCTCTTGTTCCCAAGTCGGACTTCACCACATGCTTCTGCAGCAGCTGTCTTTATGATGTCCTTGAATTTAAGCCACAGTGTTTCCAAGTCATCAGGTTGTTCTTCTGTGTTTCTCACCGCTGTAGCAATAAGCCCCTGATATCTGGTCTTAATTTCTGGCTCTTTCAGCTTGTAGGTCTTAATGCTCATATCTTCCGTTCGTTTACTTGGTTTCTTGCGTGGTGCTGGACAGTTCCTAGGCTGAGCAACTCTTTCAGTTGTTCTTTTGATTGTAAGCAGGTAGTGATCACTTCCAATCTCTGGCCCCCTCCAGACTCTAGCATCCCGGACATATTTGAATGAGCTCCTCCTAACAATGGCATAGTCGATCACTGACTTCTCATTCTTTGTTGGTTCACACCTAGTGTATGCATGTATGCGCTTATGGGGGAACTTTGTGTTGGTAATGATCAGATTCTGCTTACTGCAGAATCTGAGGAGTCGCTTTCCATTGTCATTGAGAGTATCTTCTCCATATCTTCCGATAACTCCACCCCATCTAGCATGGTCATTTCCAACTCTGGCATTGAAATCTCAGAGCATGATAATTTCATCTAGGCAGTCATCCACTGTCCTTTGAAGCAGCTCGAAGAATTCTTCCTTGACCTCTGCTCTCTCATCCTCATTTGGCCCATACACTATGACCAGGTTGACTATGGTTTCTCCTTCTTTTAGTTTTACAACCATAATGCGCTCCGAGACAAAGTTCCATCCCTTGATAATATCTTTCTGGTTTTTGGCCACAATGCAACCCACGCCCCCTTTAGCTCTTTCAGATGTGGGTACACCACTGTATAGCAGAGTGTTGCCATCGAGATCCATGACTCCTTGTCCCTTTTTCTTTGTTTCGGTAATAGCCAGGATTTCTAGTTTTGCTTTCCTCATCTCTTCCATCAGCTCCTTTTCTTTCCCATTTATACTTCTTGTGTTCCATGTTCCATAAGTCGTAGTCTGTTCCAGTTCGTCGCCTTTAGAATCAGTCCGGTTTTCTCTCTTATATTGCTTGTAATCATAGTTTAAGACAAACAGGTGATTGGCCTGTTGTGCCTTTGCATGGTGGAGGGGCTGCCTCCTTACGGCCTCCATGCAGGCCGCCCTCCTCCTTTTTCATCCGGGCTTGGGACCGGCATAGGCGGAGTTACGTGAAAGACTCTCTAATGACAAATTTTCCTTTCGGAAAAGTGACTGTCTGAGTTTGGTGTACAAACGGACAGCTCTTACATATACGGCGTTGGCACGGTTTAGTACCAAAGTATGAAGGGCTAGTATGTCTCAAGCGACTGTGTACAAGAATATCCCTAAAATTCCTATCCCTACGATATGCTACCAAAGGTGTATCACGAAACAACTCTCTGGTATCAGGATCAGAGTGGAGAATAGGCAGATGTCGAAACAATGCTCTTCACCGCCAGACAGTGAGGATGGAAAGTTAGAACCAGTTTGAGTCTGTCAGATTGGACAGAAGGTTTAGTAGTGAGTGCCATCTGACGAGTGACGCATGTGATGCGATTAAGAGCATCAGATAAAACATGTTCTGGATAAAGACGTCGGCGAAAGAACTCGAGCATCTCTTGAGCTCGCTGATGGAAATCATCGTCATCGTGACATAACCGACGCAAGCGAAAAAGTTGAGAAAAGGGAATGGAATTTGTACAACTAAGAGGATGCGATGAAGTATAAAGAAGGAAACCATGAGCGTCAGTAGCCTTATAATAGACAGACGTTTTAAGACCAGTAAGGCTAATAGTCACAGTGATGTCAAGGAAGTTCACTGAAGTCGTAGAAATTTCAGAAGTGAATTTGATGGCAGGATTGAAATTACCAACATAATCAATAAATCGACGGAGGTCTACCTCAGACATGTCTGTAATGCCAATACCATCATCAATATAGCGGCGGTAAAACTCAGGTATCAGTCCATCGTAACTTTGAAAGACCAAATATTCAAAGTGGCCCATAAACAGGCAAAGGTTGTATTAGTTACAGTGTCAGCATTTTTGTCAGCATTTACCTCCATTCGTGAAGTCATTTACACTATTCAGTAATTCGGTGTTTTTCTGCATTAGTTAATAATTCAGTCTGTTCCACCATTGATCAGTAATTCAATTTTTAATCTTATCCACCATTATTACTCAATTTAAATGGCTTAGAAACATTTTTGAGCTGCCATTAATCAGTAATGAAAACATACACACAGAACATATACATGGCTAATCAGCAATCTTATCCACAGATGTTTAACATTACAGCCCCAGATCCAAACGTATTACCCAGCATTCCTAGCAGTGTAAGTTGTAATTGGTTATTTGTTCTGTTGTTATTGTTATTCTGCTTCTAGTTAAGGGATAGGCCAGAAAATCAATAAATGGAGATGACAAGAAATCAAGCCCAACGCTAAAATCGGAATCTTCAACTTAAATGTTAAGTCAGGCTTATTGTACTGCTCCCATTCGTGGCAAAGCTCTACGGAGATTCAAATAGCCTCAAACTGACTACTGCTTTCTTTGAAAACATTCAAGTGGACGTCTGAGAGTGTACAAAGAAGAAGAAGTACTGCTCTGAAACATGGAGAACAACAACCAAAAAGCTACAGACATTCATAAATGGGTGCTTGCGTAGAATAGAAGGATTGAAATGGTATGACAAAAATCACTAACGTGGAACTGATGACAAGAACCAGACGAGTGCCAGTGGAACAAGAGATGAGAAGATAAAGCTGGTGATGGATAGGACACACATTGAGAAAAGTGGGTTAATTTTTTTTAAAAGTGTGCGTATGTACATATATATTGAAAAGGTAAAATATCATACTATGACGAACGACAAAGAAAATTGCCTTTGCTTCACACAAAGTCTTCATTAGGGAAAGGAAAGAAAGCAAGAGCAAAGTAAGAGACACGAGAAAATAAATAAAAATAATAAAAAAATATATCACTTGATCGAAACAGGCCCTTATGTGTTGGTATGCAAAATTGCTTCCGTTTCGGGTATGTTTGTTGCTTGTTTGTTTGTTTGATCCCCCACGGGTGCGAGTTATTCACTCTTTTACCCTTGTAACAGAATTTGGGGTGGAGGTTTGGGCTTTCTTGCAACCCCAGAGAGCTTCCTAGACTCAGCGGCATGTAACACCAGGCCCACTTTGGCGTGTGTGTAATGTCCCATGGTTTGATGGCTCCCTACCCTGCAAAGGGGGTTCCGTTTCGGGTATAAGAGAGTAGATACTAAGTAGGGATGCAGAGAGAGACTGAGAAACACAAGGGGACAAGAACTGGAAACAGAAATGAAAACGATGAGAAAGACGAAGAAAGACCTTGAGCAGACGGCACGCCGCAGGAGGACTTGGCAAATGTTTGCTGAGGGCCTATGCTCCTTGGGGAGCTAAAGGGGTAGTGAATATGTTGATGTACAACCATTGGTATTGTGAAATATGCTTTACTTTCTCTTGCAGAGAACTCTAACTGAATACTACAATGATGTGGACCCTGCAGTATGATATTGTGTAATAAGCTTTACTTTCTGTTACAGAGAACTCTTAACTGAATACTACAATGATGTGGACCCTGCAGTATGATATTGTGTAATAAGCTTTACTTTCTGTTACAGAGAACTCTAACTGAATACTACAATGATGTGGACCCCTACAATATGATATTGTGTAATATATTTTACCTTCTGTTACAGAGAAATGTAATTGAATACTTCAATGATGTGAACCTTTACAATATGATATTGTGTTATGTACATCACCTTCTCTTACAGAGAAATCTAACTGAATACTACAATGCTGTAGACCCTTACAATATGATGGTGATTTTTGCTAGGTAAGTATCACCTCTGTCCCATATTGATTTTTTTATTTTTTTTGGTGGTGGGGTGTGTCACTGATGAGAATAGGACTGCTCCTGCAGACATGTCATAAGTGGTGATTAATGTGAGGTTGTACATGAGGCTGGAGGCTGGCAGCTTGATGATGTAAAACTAATAGCTACAGACAACACCTTTGCAAGAGCACAAGCTTTGAAGCAGGGCTTCCTGCAAGGAGCCAGCTGCTGTGGTGGTGGTGGTTTTGTTCTCTGTCAGGAGTGAAGAGGGAGATGAGTGAAGTGTTAACTCTTATAATTTTCTTCTGCGTCTTTTTCTTGTTCACTGCTTCGTCTTCTACGTTTTCTCCTCCTTCAGACTTTTCTCTTACTACCTCCAGTGCAAACGGTCCATTTCCTATATGTTGTTTATAGAAAACACAGTCCATTTCCTATATGTTGTTCATAGAAAACACAGTCCATTTCCTATATGTTGTTTATAGAAAAAACAGTCCATTTCCTATATGTTGTTTATAGAAAACACAGTCCATTTCCTATATGTTGTTCATAGAAAACACAGTCCATTTCCTATATACTTTTTATAGAAAAAACAGTCCATTTTCTATATGCTGTTTACAGCAAAAACAGTCCATTTCCTATATGTTGTTTATAGAACAGTCCATTTCTTATATGTTGTTTATAGAACAGTCCATTTCTTATATGTTGTTTATAGAACAGTCCATTTCTTATATGTTGTTTATAGAAAACACAATCCCTTTTTCTGTATGCTGCTCACAGTAAACATGTCCATTTATATATATATTATTCAAGCACAGTTAATTTCCTGTGTGCTATATACGAGGGATGGTCAAAAAGTAATGCCTCGTAATTTTTAATTTCATTCAATAGGCAAGAAAACAGATAAAATTCACATTGAAATATAGCCCCAAGTCTGAACTTCAAAAATTTATTTCTCAATGTAGTCTCCGTTATTTGTTACAGTTTTTTTCCATCTTCTCACAAGGGCATGTATCCCCGCACGGTAAAAATTTGTGTCCTTTTTCCTAAACCACTGGCGTACGGCGCGTTTAAGGGTCTCGGTGTCCTCAAAGTGATGTCCGCGAAGATCTTCTTTCAGTGGTCCAAACAGATAGAAGTCAGAAGGTGCAAGATCGGGACTGTAAGGGGGATGTGGTAATAATGTCCAGCCAAATTCTGCAATCGCATCAATGGTGCGTTTAGCGGTGTGTGGCGTGGCATTATCGTGCAACAGTAGTGCAGTTCTCTGATCTTTTAATGGGTAAAGTCGCCGAAGACGACCTCTAAGCTTCTTCAAAGTTTCAATGTAACGGTCTGCATTCACCATGTTTCCCTGTTCCAAGAAGTCGAGAAGAATCACACCCTTCTCATCCCAAAACACGGAGGCCATAACTTTCCCTACAGATGGTGAACTTTTGAACTTCTTTCTTGTCGGTGATGTTGTGTGATGCAATTCCATTGACTGCCTCTTGGATTCTGGTTCAAAAAAATGAACCCAAGTCTCATCACCTGTCACAATATTCGATAAAAACTCTTCTCCTTCAGTTTCGTAACGGTGCAGGAGGTTGATGACTATGGTTTTCCTTGTTTCTTTATGTCTGTCTGTCAACATTCTATGACATAATGTTGTTTTAACCGAACGTCTTTGGCAGCCATTTTTAAACTGTTACAGTGGTGCCACCTGTCTGTAAACACAATCTATTTCCTATACTGTTCACAGTAAACACAGTACAATTCCTATATACTGTTCACAGTAAACACAGTCAATTTCCTGTATACTGCTCACAGTAAAAACAGTCTGTTTCCTATACTGTTCACAGTAAACACAGCCCATGTCCTGTATTCTGTTCACAGTAAACACAGCCCATTTCCTATATTGTTCACAGTAAACACGGTCCATTTCCTATATACTGTTCACAGTAAACACAGTCTGTTTCCTGTATTCTGTTTACAGCAAAAACAGTATGCTGTTCACATCTCATCTCTCAAGTCTTTCTAGGTCACCTGTTTCCATACATTTTAAATGGAACAGTAAACAGTGAACCTTTTTTTTACACTTAGAGTACTTTTTCAGTATGTGTTTTAATTCACATTTAAAATATAGAAATAAAAGTATATTTTTTGTAATTATTCCCAGCATGCTTCATGAGCGACGTATTTACATGACCTCCAAAAAGTTGAGCAGGTTAACATCTTGTATTCATGCAGCCGAGGCACTGCTCTATCCTATGCATTGGTAATGTTTTGTTTTTTTCATTGTTCATTAAGTTTTGTTTCGTCAGTTTTTCTTCTAGTTTCAAGTAGTTTTTTGTTTTTTTAACTCATTGAATGTGAAGGTATTAACAAGTTTACTGATTTAAAACAAATCTATTAATTTTTTTCAGCGGATGGTCATTGACTTATTAACTTTTTGTTGAATTTTTGCTCTGTTGATCTTCACAGTTTTGGCATAATTTTAAAAAAACCCACAAAAAAATTGCATGAGGAATCCAAAATTAAGAATCTTAATTCAAATGTCAGTTTAGTTCTATTGTGTGGTTCTGAAACATGGAGAACAACTAAAAACAACCACCAAAATCTACAGACTTTCATACATGCGTGCTTGCGTGAGGAAATCTGCTATTAGCACTACAAGGCAGTCCTTGTTCTAGAATCTCCAGGGTAAGAGGTGGTGAGGGACAGTTTAGATAGACAATCATTTGGAAACTGATGGGACATTATGGAGTTCGCCCCCTTAAGTTCATTAACCTAATAACTATATGAAGACATGAAAAGCAGAATTTTCCCTTTGAGATAAAGAAGTGAAGTGTGGCAGGAGATGCCTTTTGTCATAATTTCTCATCCTGGCTATATTCGGATTATAAAAAATCGTTACTTAGGTGAAATTCCCCGAGAGCTACACCTAGAGCAACTTCTGACCCTTACCGGTTATTTATAAGGAGAAATTCTCCCACAGCTACTCCTAGATCGACTCCTGACCCTTACTATTTACTCTAAGGAGAAATCATCACCCAACAGAAGTGGAATTCTTCTTCTTTCGTCCTCGTTCGTCTTCAGACTTCCACGTCAATGACTCTAATCAGTGGCGTCACTAGAGGGGTGCGGACCGCACCGGGTCACACCATCAGAGGGGGTGACACCAAAATGACTGTCTATAAAATTTGTGTGCAGTGTTCCAGCAGAAATTTATTATTTTTTATAAAAATATCCCTGTAGTTAGTTATACTGAATTTTCACTTTAACCACATGAAACTGTGCAAATGTAAATACATTTAGGCTGTGCATATGATATTGTAATTTAAAGGTGTAATTTTAAATTTGTAGTTGTTTATGTCACTACTATTGCCATTACATTCAGTGATATACGGGAATTAAGATTTACAAGTAACATTAGTACAAAAAACATTACTAACGATTCTGTATGGTCTAGTACGGGAGGACGTCCATGGGGGTGACACCATGAGTTACCGCACTGGGTGACACCAACCCTAGTGACGCCACTGACTCTAATAAAGGCAGTAGCTTGACAATCCAGATTTTTGTCAAAGTGGCTGGCATGTTAAACAAATTGCTACAGATGCCACTACTGGAAGAGCACATGAGTGCTTTGAGGCAGTCTTTCTGTGAGGAGGCCAGCTGCTTTGTTGGATGTATGCTCTATAGACAGCAACAAAGGAAATGACTGATGATATCTTCCTGTTCGGTACTGAATGAGGAAAAGGCATTTGTTCTGGCTGTTGAACAACTTCAGTGGGCTTGTAGAATTCAGGACTGTAATTCATATACACAGACAAACGGCACCCTCTGCATGGTAACATAGCTGACATTAAGGGAGCAAGAATAAAGAGAGGGATGTCATGGATGGCACAGGCAGAGACAACTATCAAGCAGGTGGCCACAGTTGAAAATATATTCAAGGGGGAAGAATGGTGTATGTCAGATGAGAACTGGGATAACTACCAGCAGGTCATCATCAGTCTTGGGAGAGAGTGTAGAAATTGGGGGAATGGAATAGCAGAACTGGAAATTAATCAACTGATACATGATCATTCCGGGGATGGTGATGCCATTGTGTATACAAATGGGTCGGTGATCCGGGATGAGATATCCGGTTGGGGCTTCTCTGCTCGGGTACAGGGCAGAATCGTCGCCGAACATAGCGGGGCTTACAAGATAACAACTTCCAGCATGAGAATGGAGATCGAGGCTGTTATTACAGCCTTAAGGTGGATAACTGAAACTTCATTAACAAAGGCTATCATTGTGTCCGACTCTAAGTCCATGCTTTGGAAGGTTCAAAGTGGTTGGTTGCGGCATGAATGGAAAACATTCATAGAAGCTTCCAGTCTACAAGAGCTGGTGTGGATATACTGTCCTGGTCATGCTGGGGTATGTGGTAATGAAAGAGCTGACAGACTAGCATCAAGAGCACCCATAAGGGGACACTGGATATGGATAAGGGAGATATACTGAGAACAATTAATGATCGCCTGTTAGAGAATGACACTGCAATAGATGAATCATCAAGGTTAAGACTGTTGGAATTTGGCATCAAACGTAAAGCTAGTAGAGATGGACGTATGAGAGGATGCATCCGTCGTGTTTACAACCAGCGAGTTACAGGAACAATTAGCATTCAAACTCTTCGACATATACTGATGGAGACTGAGCACCTATGGGTTTGCCCGGAGTGCAATGATGTCAATTCTGCTAAACAACAATAGCAATTCATATACAACAAAATGTTTACTTTCCCAACTGCATAAAGTCGGCAGAAATAATAAAACTAGGAATGAATTTGGAACGTTGCAACCAAAGTGGAGTGGGTTCAATTACTAGCAAAGATGGGGGGGGGGGGGAAATGAACAGGAGGCTGACTGTTAGAAACAGTGACCCAAGTAGGCCCACCCACCTTTGGATGTTGTTGTTTAACCAGGGCTGCTGAGCTTTTCGCTCTGTTGCAGTGAATACGAAGTTGAAGACTCCTTGGTGTTATCTACACTGTAGATCTAGGCTTTTCCTGTGGCTTTTCTGCCATTCCAAAACGTGTTGAGTTGAAGTCATAAGCACCAGTTTCTCCAGCTTGGCTTGCATTTAAAGGATCATCACATCTGGTCCCAATCTTTAAGTGTAAAGTAGATAAAAGGGCCAAAACATATATCAGACTGGGGGGAAGACTTTTCTGATGATCAGATTGCTTTCTGTTGTGACATTCTAAATAGAATATCTTATTGCTGAACGAAAATGTATAACATCTGCTAGATGTAATTGCTCAACATATTTATATGCAACTGTTTCATATATTACGGGCAACATCTGATAGATATAATTGCTCATGATATTTGTATTGAACTGTTTCATATATTACAGGCAACGTCTGATAGATGTAATTGCTCATGATATTTGTAAGGAACTGTTTCATATATTACAGGCAACGTCTGATAGATGTAATTGCTCATGATATTTGAATGGAACTGTTTCATATATTACAGGCAACGTCTGATAGATGTAATTGCTCATGATATTTGTATGGAACTGTTTCATATATTACAGGCAGCGTCTGATAGATGTAATTGCTCATGATATTTGTATGGAACTGTTTCATATATTACAGGCAACGTCTGATAGATGTAATTGCTCATGATATTTGTATGGAACTGTTTCATATATTACAGGCAACATCTGATAAATGTAATTGCTCATGATATTTGTATGGAACTGTTTCATATATTACAGGCAACGTCTGATAGATGTAATTGCTCATGATATTTGTATGGAACTGTTTCATATATTACAGGCAATGTCTAATAGATGTAATTGCTCATGATATTTGTATGCAACTGTTTCATATATTACATGCAACATCTGTACATCCCAATCTTACCAGCACATCTGATAGATGTAATTGCTCATGATATTTGTATGCAACTGTTTTATATATTGCAGGCAACGTCTGCTAGATGTAATTGCTCATGATATTTGAATACAACTGTTTCATATATTACAGGCAACATCTGTTCATTCCAGTTTTACCAGCACAACTGATTGATTATGTCAGGTACCTGTTTGCTTTGTTTGTTGTTTGTGTTGTTTGATTTTATAGAAAGTTTGCACTTTGCTCCGTTTAGTTCCTTGGAACTAACGACAAGAACTTAGACAAGTGTCAGTGGATCAAGAAGTAAGTAGATGACGCTGGAGATGGAAAGTATACACATTGAGAAAACCTGTTGATAACATTACCAGACCATTTCTTTTCTGGAATCCCCAATGTAAGAGAGGTAGGGGAACACCAAAGAACACACGGAGAAGAGAACTGGAGACAGACATGAAGGGGATGAAGAAGGCACAGAAAGACCTTGAGCAGACGGCACGGGACAGGAAGACTTGGCATAAGTTTGTTGAAGGCTTATGCTCCATGGGGAGCTGAAAGGTGAAGGAAGAAGTTCATTGGGGTTTCTGAGGAGATACAGCATTCTTACTTACTTACTTAATTACTTCTTACTTTACTTTACTTTACTTTACTTCACTTCACTTCACTTCACTTCATTTCACTTTACTTTAACTTACTTTACTTTACTTTAACTTACTTACTTCACTTCACTTTACTTTAACTTACTTTACTTTACTTTAACTTACTTACTTACTTACTTCACTTCACTTTACTTACTTACTTATACTTACTTATACTTACTTTACTTACTTTACTTACTTACTTTACTTACTTATACTTACTTACTTACTTTACTTACTTACTTACTTACTTAGTCATTCCCCTTCTACCGTGAGGTGTAGAGGTTTGGAAGAGAGAGCGCCATACTATCCTATTGGCTGTCTTCCTCCTGGCCTGGTTCCATTCTAGTCCTCGGTCCTTCAAAGACTGTCTAATGTTGTCCTCCCAGCGGACTCTGGGTCGTCCTGGGGGTCTGGATCCCCTGGCTCTTAGTTTCCCATAGATACAGCATTCTATGAAACAAAAACTGCGAGAGAAACGAACGGTGCAGGAGCGCAGACATGCTTTGATGCTGGCTTCCTGCAAGGGGATCATCTACAGTAACAAAAATGGTGATGAATGAGATAGTTTTGTTTAACATTTAAACATTAGAAAAATATATGCGTGTGTTATTTTTTGTAGTTGAGATCTTTAATGGAAAATCATGGTGAATGAAATAATAGTAACTATTAAAAAAAAAGGTAAAGGATCCCCGTTACACGCCTACTGAGGCATATTGGAAATGAGGTGTTAGGCCCATATTTTCTTGACCATCGGCACACTAGGCGTGATGTGGTCATCATCACGTTGGCCACCTGAACCTTCCCAGAGTTATTCTGGTACCTGATTTATGAGGTTGGTCGACCCCAGTGCTGTTTGCGGCCTAAAAAATCCCACCTCAACTGGGGATTGAACCATGGACCACCAAGCTAAGAAGCCAGTGAACTAACCACTGCGCAACCATGGCTCCAGTAACCATAAGATGGGTTGGTTTTTAAAGAATTCATACAACATGTAAAATGTAATTTTACAGTTTTCCTGAATTTAAACATGGGAAAAACTGTGTGCCTGTGTCACGAAGTGGATTTAAGACTAGAGGTTGCCTACCTAAATAGACTAGACCCTAGTGGAAAGAAAGACTAAGAAGATAGATTTCAGAAGAAAATAACAGTGACTGTGGGAGATGAGGCTATTGGCGTCAAGGGTCGAGAACCGAAATTGACTCTCCCTTGCCACTAAGTGACGTAATGTTTTGCGATAACCTCACTACCTCTAGCTACCAAGACTGGGATAAGGTTTAATACTTAACACCACAGACACCACTTACAGACAACATATAGGTTGAAGTAAGTGACTGATCCAGCCGGAAATTTACAATGGATTTTATTTACACCACACAAAAAAATTCATATAACATACTACAAAAATAGAATAAACATGCGTGTTCCTACACCTGGAAAGAACATAACAATTAATTTCAAGTGATTAGGTAAGGTAACCCCACAGTCGCCCTCCCCTCAACCTGTAAGGAAGAAAGGTAAGTAATACAACAACATGTGAAGGAGGATCTCGAACACCAGATCCGTCTTTCTCCTAATCAACCTGATATCATGTCCTAACTCCTACTGTCCGTCTGTCTGCAGACGTGTTTCTACACAAATGACGTGCCTACACCGCTGCTCCACTATAGGCTAAATATTCTCTGACTATCACCAAGTCCACGACCAGAACCCTTCTATCACCTCCGACACAACTTACAGATGACTTGCTGAGTTCTAGTGTTATGTTCAGTGTCTGTCTGACACTCCTAGTTCCTACAGAAAAAGCGACTCCTCCACTACTCTCCTTCTCTCCCTCTATTGCAGCTCAGAGGTATTTTTACCCTCTTTCCTCTGACTGCCGTTGTAGCTGCTAACTTGAATTGGCATTCTGGTTTCTCGACTTGGACTCTTCTGCACTACCAAATGACGATTCTGGAAAAATCACAGGCCCCGTTACCCATCTCTTGGGTCTGGGCCGTCGGTGTTATTATGACCGACCAATCACGACACCTCTAGGCCCTGCGCCTAGGTTCAGTGTGTGCTTTATCTGAGCGTGAATAGCTCCGAATTTTATTAAGAACCTCTTGTTCTTGCTGAAGAAGTCTGTGCTTCCAGCTCCTTGCTCTCTTGGGTACAAAACGTTTGCACCAGTGAACCCCTTGTCACTACTCCACTTTCTTTCCTGGCTCTGCCGACTCTTCTTCTCCTGAGAAGACCGGCGAACTTCTAGCCGCTGAAGGACTACTGTAGCCCTAGCTGCCACGCCTGGAAAATATCTGCTGTGGACAAAACAATAACAAATATATATCGCACAACAAATTTCCCATATCCTTAACACTTAACTCCCTTAACTCTCACTCTTCAACACTTAAATCCCAACTCTTCAACCACTTAAGTCTCAAATATCTAACACTTAAGTTTTTGCAAATCTCTAACACCTAAGTTTTCAAATCTTTAACACTTAAGTTTTCCAATCTCGACCACTTAAGTTTTCAAATCTCGAACACTTAAGTTTCAAATCTCTAACACTTAAGTTTCAAATCTCTAACACTTAACAAATCTTCCATACAGCTCCCATGCTCTAGTATCGCTTCAGCGATTAGTAAACATGCCTACCCCCACTTTCCCTCAAATACTGTCCTATCGACACTCTAATCTCCAGACTCAGCTGGCTTAATCTCTTACATGCTGGCGGCTTAGGTTAGCCCGTCACAACATTCTAACCACTGAATGAACCTGTTGCCAGTAAATTCCTGGCCCTACTATTTAACAATGATCGATGTGTTTACCTGGCTACCAAAATACAATAGACTTCACCCGAGACAATAATCTCCCGTCTCCATGAATTCATCAGTATAAACATATGTCTATTAAATAAGGGACTAATTAAAAATCCCAACTAGACCCGTAACTGCTGACTTCAAAATGTAGGTTTTACCCACACAGAGAAAAATACACAATTTCCCATGCTCTAACATTTAAAGCCACTCGTTCTATTACCACAGCGTTACACAAATTAGTCCGCTGGTAATTTACACACACTTGAACAATTAAATACACACCAAAACCCTAGCGTATTATTCGCTAATATTATAACTCAAATATTGAGAAATCTTCACCCACGTGTCGGGAATATTATTTACACCCGATTCTGATAACAATGTACATTAAAATCTCTAAAGGAACTGAAATCCTATTTTACAATGCATGCCTCGTTATCTCCCCTCTCCTTCCGTTATCAGATTCACCCCCCACAAAAAAAAGACACGCAGCACGTGCTTCGGTACCCCTCTCTCCAAATCCTCGAAAATCACAATGAAATTACGTGCATCGTGTCTCAAAATTATAGTATTTAACATCTACCATCTTTAAGCTTTCATTATCTCATAAAAAGAATGAATGCACTCTGATAATAATTTAGATAAGAGGGTAACTCATGGCATGTCCGTTACGAACTAAAATTAATTTAATTCCGCGAGCGTGTTTTACGCTGCACCATTTAAAATCACAAATCCAGGAAAAATTAGATCCCCTGTCTTCTGACAAATAACAGTAATATTCCAATTTATACAAACAGCTACTCTGAGGAAACTATCAAAATTCCCTACTACCTTTTCACAAAATACCTAATTGCGCTGTCAGTTATAGTCAATTAAAATTATAGCATTGATGGCTCTACTTCTATGAATTAACTTTACCTCCTAGAAACAACTCTGCAAAAATCTTATAAACTATTAAAGCTTAATTAACTTCATATTTACCAGCACAAATTTCTCTCGAAAGAGCAAGTCGGCTCTGTGGCAGTTCTTTCCCAAGGCGTAGAAGTTAAAAAAATCTCCCCCTTCTGCCAGGGAACCCCGCTTATTTATTACTCGAGACCACGCTACGCGTGAGTCATAGCTAGGCTTTGTTCTTAAGCGGGTCGATCTATGAACCAACCAACGGGCCAGGAATCGACTGCGGTCATGATCTAATTTTAGAACTTACGATCAAGCTGAAAAATTCCGTTGCTGACCTGTTTCCACGCGCTTAAAACTCCCCCTCTACCCCCATCTGATTTCACCCTTACTAAAAATTATAGCGCGCTCACTGAGAAGAACCGAAAATGCTCTGCCATTATGTTACACTGGAAAATCTTCCATGAACGAATTATCTCAATGAAACAGCGCGCTGGTGCCAGTCTAAAAGTTAAAACTACCATCTTTTCTAGAAACCGTAATTCTTAATCTACACAGAAAATCCAAACTCGATTATTATACAAAGAGAAATAAAAAAAAACGAATAAGATAAAAATCCCCCCGTAATCTTGCCCTGAAAAACGTAAATAAAAAAATGCTAGGAACCGAAACTTGGGGCCTGTTGTAAATTCAATCACATTAACTTCTCACATTACCCCCCTCTTCAAGTTCGTGGTACACGATCTAATTTAATGTGATCTTGTATTTCCAGACTGGCCCCTATACAAGTCTACAGATCTGACTGTCAGTCCTGAAGTCTCATGGTCACGACTGGTTATTTCCGCCTGGCGACTACAACTCCCATGGTTGTCCTGCGACTTTCTTCTTCTACGTTTCCTCCTTCTTCTTCTTCTACCAACTCCCATGCTCCGGTGGAAGAGTTGATCTTTCTTCGGACCTGTGCCATCCAATGGTGGGTCTGAACCTTCCTTGGCTATGTCCGTAAAAAAACTGTCTTGGTCGGCTGCCCTGACCAACTGGCTTTGTGGCTGCCTGACGATGGCGACTACCTTGCTGCATCTCGGCGGGTTTGAGACCGCAGGTATATGGCGATGAAGGTGCGAACTATCTGGTGCTTCCAGCATAAATTCTCCGATCGCTTCACTCCCCTCTGGTTTGCCTAGAGGTTGCGTAGAGATTGCTCCTTTCTCTACTCTCCCACCAGGGGTTCTCACTGGGTTGCGCCTGACCTCAGCGACATCCGTTTCCCCTACTAAGCAGAACGCATTTGGTGGTACGTTTTTGCTTCTTGCCTCTTTGCAAGAGCCGCTTTCTGTTAGCGAGCTAGCAGCGGGATGGGGCCCATCTCCGTTTATGATTCTCAGATCACTGTCCTCCTCCGTCTGAGTAAAGTGCTGGTCGGATGGGGCTCCAGGGCTGGTTGGAAACATATGTTCGCTCGATTCGCTGTCTTCTGCCCTATGAAGATTGCGCTGGTCGTGTACATACGTTCTACCACTCTTGTCAGTATGTTCCTCGCTCTCAGGAGGTAATACCATCGGGGGCCTAATTCCCGACGACAACGAAGGTATTTCCAAAATCAAAGGCGTCGCCGCTGTTTGGCCCTTCGGCTTAACAGGGCTGTCAGAGGGATACGCCTCTGCAAAAACCATTCCACTAACCTTGGAGGTATTTAACCTCTCCATCTCAAGGCGTGGCTGGTTGAGCTCTCGTGGGGCTCCGTGAATCCGGGACATTCCCTTTTCACTTCTCTGGCCTGTAGTAGGCCCCCTTGCACCAGCAAGGATCGGGACTGGGGGGTTTCCCAAAACTATATATGGGGCCCCCAAGATGAAGTCATAAGCTGGCTGTTCCATTACAGCAGCTTTGATTGTGCCACGCACAAACCTGCTCTCCACCTTAATATTGGCTATCTGCAGACGCTGTGAGGTCCCTCCCCTCAAAACTCCACCAATATCAACCTTTTCCTTAGTCATTTGGCCTGGTTGTACCAAATGTCGGGCGACTATACTCGGGTAAGTAAGCCCGCTGTCAAATAAACAAGTGGTAGCAGTCCCATTCACTACTGCTGGTCCACTGTTAGAGAAACACTTCTCTGCTTTGAAAGGTTCCCAATTGTTCCCTTTTTTCACTCTCACCGCCCTTAAACACGCTGTATGGTGAGTGGGTGGTTTGTTTACACACCGAGAAGTCCAGTGAGAGGTGGTACGGCAATTGCGACAGTACCTGTCGTTTTCTCCCCTGTTTCTAGCAGGTTCATGAGACGTTGTCGCCTGTGCTCTGTTATGCGGTTGGGGCCGCAGGTTATGAATGGGATGGGGCTCCTTGCGAGACGGCCCCTGCTGCTGATGAGCAGAAGACGAAAACGACTGCGATGCCGATGCTCCTTGGTCCAGTGCTGGCAGGTCTGGGTGTTTTCGTTTCTGGCCCAGTACTTCGGCCTGTGCCGTCTGGAACCTTTCAGCAAAAAGAATGATCTGGTCCAGTTGCTGGGCGCCCTGCTCCGCCAGATACCTCCTCAAGTCTGGAGACATGTGTGCTTTCACTTGTTCGCACATGACAAGCTCTTCGAGTCCTTCAAAAGTTTTTGCTAGACCCGACAATTCTCTCCAACGAGTGAGATAATTCTTCAGCCTTTCTGCGAAATGGGGAAAACTTTCTCCTTTCTCCGGCCTGCTCTCCCTGAACATAGCTTGGCACTTACGGGGAGTCCACTGAAAGCGTTGTAACAGTGCGTTACGAAGGGCCTCAAAGTTATTTTGTTCATCACTGAGCATCTTACTATAGATGTCGTAGGCCTGGTTTTTCAACGACTGAGATAATTTGAGGCACCACAAACTCTCATCCAACCCGTACGCTTTTGCCATTCGTTCAAATTTTTCCAGGAATATGTCAATTTTCTCATTCCCGTTAGGGAAAGAGTCCATTGGAAAATTCATGGCTGCCATCCGGGGCCCTCCGTTTCCTGAGGTGTCTGTCGCCCCTGCTCCGGGAGAATCTCCGTTAGCCGAACTGCCTTCCGAAGATCGGTACTGCAGTTCCAGTGAACGCAGGGCAAGTTCATGCTGTCTCTCTGCTTCTGTGGCCCTTTCCTTCGCCTCCCTTTCTGCCTTTCTCTCCTCTGCCTGTCGGGCCTTCTCTTCTTTCTCCGCTTCCAATTTACGCAGGTCCATCTCTGCCAGTCGGGCCCTCTCTTCTTTCTCCGCTTCCAATTTACGCAGGTCCATCTCTGCCAGTCGGGCCCTCTCTTCTTTCTCTCAATTTACGCAGGTCCATCTCTGCCGTCGGGCCCTCTGTTCCCTCATAATGTAGCCCTAGTCTCGGCCTCATTCATCCCCATGCTTTTAGCTGCGTCCTTCCATGCAGTAGTAGCTTGACCAATTCAGCCATCTTACCTGACAAATCAGCAGTAACTCACAACGAGGGGAAATGACAAAAAAGGAACACGAAAAATTTACTGTTACCTTCTGGGCACTACTCCCTGTGTAACCAATGTCCCAAAACCCGAACTCAGACTAGCACCAATCTGAAGAACTACCTGAAAAAATTTTCATTAAGCAGCTACCTAAAAACCCGAATTTACCTTCCTGTTAAGAAAAATTCAGTTAGCCATCAGTTACCTCTAGTCATCAACTAACTACAGCTACAATCTGACTGCACCCTGTGGAGAAACTTCCTGTGGAAAAAAAAAACCTATAGCTGGATCAGTTTATATATATAGCTCTAGTCTAGGGGATATTATAAAGAAATCTATTTCCCAGAACTTCCTATAGAAACAATCTATGAATCTTGACACGATCACAGAATTGATCCCAACAAAGATGATCTACCGGACGAACGCCGCCACTTTGTCAAGATCACAGAATTGAACGTAACAAAGATGATTCACCGGACGATAGCACCCACTTTGTCACGAAGTGGATTTAAGACTAGAGGTTGCCTACCTAAATAGACTAGACCCTAGTGGAAAGAAAGACTAAGAAGATAGATTTCAGAAGAAAATAACAGTGACTGTGGGAGATGAGGCTATTGGCGTCAAGGGTCGAGAACCGAAATTGACTCTCCCTTGCCACTAAGTGACGTAATGTTTTGCGATAACCTCACTACCTCTAGCTACCAAGACTGGGATAAGGTTTAATACTTAACACCACAGACACCACTTACAGACAACATATAGGTTGAAGTAAGTGACTGATCCAGCCGGAAATTTACAATGGATTTTATTTACACCACACAAAAAAAAAATTCATATAACATACTACAAAAATAGAATAAACATGCGTGTTCCTACACCTGGAAAGAACATAACAATTAATTTCAAGTGATTAGGTAAGGTAACCCCACAGTCGCCCTCCCCTCAACCTGTAAGGAAGAAAGGTAAGTAATACAACAACATGTGAAGGAGGATCTCGAACACCAGATCCGTCTTTCTCCTAATCAACCTGATATCATGTAAACACGCCCTAACTCCTACTGTCCGTCTGTCTGCAGACGTGGTTCTACACAAATGACGCGCCTACACCGCTGCTCCACTATAGGCTAAATATTCTCTGACTATCACAAGGCTAAATATTCTCTGACTATCACAAAGTCCATGACCAGAACCCTTCTATCACCTCCGACACAACTTACAGATGACTTGCTGAGTTCTAATGTTTATGTTCAGTGTCTGTCTGACACTCCTAGTTCCTACAGAAACGACTCCTCCACTACTCTCCTTCTCTCTATCTATCTCGTGCAGTAAAGAGGGATGTTAACCCTTTCCCCTCTTCTCCGCCTGTTGTAGCTGCTGACTTGCTTGGTAAATTAAACTCGGGACGTGGTCTATTGCTGCTTCCAAATAGACGAATTATTACTTTGCAGTAGCCCGGATACCCTGCTCGTGGGCTCAAGGCTGTCGGGATTATTATGCCCGAAATTCACGACACTTTTTAGGCCCTGCGCCTATGATCAGTGTGTGTTTAACATGAGCGTAACTAGCTCCGAATTTTGGTAAGAACATCTGTTCTTGCTGAAGAAGTCTGTGCTTCCAGCTCCCTGCTCTCTCTTGGGTACAAAACTTTTGCACCAGTGACCACCTTGTCACCACTCCACTTTCTTTTCTGGCTCTGCCGACTCTTCTTCTCCTGAGAAGACCGGCGAACTTCTAGCCAGCTGTAGGACTACTGTAGCCCTCGCTGCCACGCCTGGAAAATATCTGCTGTGGACAAAACAATAACAAATATATATCGCACAACAAATTTCCCATATCCTTAACACTTAACTCCCTTAACTCTCACTCTTCAACACTTAAATCCCAACTCTTCAACCACTTAAGTCTCAAATATCTAACACTTAAGTTTTTGCAAATCTCTAACACCTAAGTTTTCAAATCTTTAACACCCAAGTTTTCCAATCTCGACCACTTAAGTTTTCAAATCTCGAACACTTAAGTTTCAAATCTCTAACACTTAAGTTTCAAATCTCTAACACTTAAGTTTCAAATCTTCCATACAGCTCCCATGCTCTAGTATCGCTTCAGCGATTAGTAAACATGCCTACCCCACTTTCCCTCAAATACTGTCTTATCGACACTCTAATCTCCAGACTCAGCTGGCTTAATCTCTTACATGCTGGCGGCTTAGGTTAGCCCGTCACAACATTCTAACCACTGAATGAACCTGTTGCCAGTAAATTCCTGGCCCTACTATTTAACAATGATCGATGTGTTTACCTGGCTACCAAAATACAATAGACTTCACCAGAGACAATAATCTCCCGTCTCCATGAATTCATCAGTATAAACATATGTCTATTAAATAAGGGACTAATTAAAAATCCCAACTAGACCCGTAACTGCTGACTTCAAAATGTAGGTTTTACCCACACAGAGAAAAATACACAATTTCCCATGCTCTAACATTTAAAGCCACTCGTTCTATTACCACAGCGTTACACAAATTAGTCCGCTGGTAATTTACACACACTTGAACAATTAAATACACACCAAAACCCTAGCGTATTATTCGCTAATATTATAACTCAAATATTGAGAAATCTTCACCCACGTGTCAGGAATATTATTTACACCCGATTCTGATAACAATGTACATTAAAATCTCTAAAGGAACTGAAATCCTATTTTACAATGCATGCCTAGTTATCTCCCCTCTCCTTCCGTTATCAGATTCACCCCACTAAAAAAAAGGACACGCAGCACGTGCTTAGGTACCCCTCTCCAAATCCTTGAAAATCACAATGAAATTACGTGCATCGTGTCTCAAAATTATAGTATTTAACATCTACCATCTTTAAGCTTTCATTATCTCATAAAAAGAATGAATGCACTCTGATAATAATTTAGATAAGAGGGAACTCATGGCATGTCCGTTACGAACTAAAATTAATTTAATTCCGCGAGCGTGTTTTACGCTGCACCATTTAAAATCACAAATCCAGGAAAAATTAGATCCCCTGTCTTCTGACAAATAACAGTAATATTCCAATTTAGACAAACAGCTACTCTGAGGAAACTATCAAATTCCCTACTACCTTTTCACAAAATACCTAATTGCGCTGTCAGTTATATTCAATTAAAATTATAGCATTGATGGCTCTACTTCTATGAATTAACTTTACCTCCTAGAAACAACTCTGCAAAAATCTTATAAACTATTAAAGCTTAATTAACTTCATATTTACCAGCACGAATTTCTCTCGAAAGAGCAGTCGGCTCTGTGGCAGTTCCTTCCCAAGGCGTAGAAGTTCAAAAATTCTCCCACTTCTGCCAGGGAATCCCGCTTATTTATTACCCCAGACCACGCTACGCGTGAGTCATAGCTAGGCTTTGTTCTTAAGCGGGTCGATCTATGAACCAACCAACGGGCCAGGAATTGCCTGCGGTCATGATCTAATTTTAGAACTTACGATCGAGCTGAAAAATTCCGTTGCTGACCTGTTTCCACGCGCTTAAAACTCCCCCTCTACCCCCATCTGATTTCACCCTTACTAAAATTTATAGCGCGCTCACTGAGAAGAACCGAAAATGCTCTGCCATTATGTTACACTGGAAAATCTTCCATGAACGAATTACGAAAAACCCGCACTGGTGCCAGTCTAAAAGTTAAAACTACCATCTTTACTAGAAACCGTAATTCTTAATCTACACAGAAAATCCAAACTCGATTATTATACAAAGAGAAATAAAAAAAACGAATAAGATAAAAATCCCACCGTAATCTTTCCCTGAAAAACGTAAATAAATGCTAGGAACCGAAACTTGGGGCCTGTTGTAAATTCAATCACATTAACTTCTCACACCTGTGTTATTTTTTGCAGTTGAGATCTTTATTGGAAGCTGATGATTAGTTGCTTAAAGAATGTATACACAGCTTCATCATTTTACAGTTTTCCTGAATTTAAACATAGTCTGTCTGTGTTATTTGTTGTGGTTCAGACCTTTTATGAATTCAATGTCATTATGTTTCAGTGCCCCAATGCCGTACTTAATAGGAGTCCATAGTAATTTAGTCGAGGTAAGTCACTGAGCAATGTTGTTTTATGAGTAAAGGATCTGTTTTAATCACTCATAGTTTTCTAATACATTTTCCAGTATAGATAATACACTTTCCAGATATGTTTTATAGCATAAGCATACTTGTTTTCAGATAAATTGTACAGTTCAGACATAATCAAGTTTTTAGGTATGATTTGCGCCGTTGACAAAACAACATTTTCAGATGCTTCTTCTTCATTCACTTTCAGACGTCTGCCTGAATTTGTTCAATGAAAGCAGTGTTCATCTTTAGTTTATTGGTATCTCCATCGAGTTTTTCCAGTAATGGTTAAGGTGATGGCCATATGCGCTATCTCTGTTCCTCATATGTTGAGAGGTCAAAGTGGCTAAGAGGTTTGGCGTCCGCCTCAAATTCTAGAGGCACCAGATTCGATTCCCAGTTGAGGGAATATAATTTATGGGAATTTTTTTTCAGAACCAGTGGTCCTAATGATGTCATACTCCCCCCTGGTCTCATAGGTAGTGAGATCGGATGCCTAGCCTTCTCGGATAAGGGATGAAAAAATAGGAGGTCCTGCGTGCAAGCTGCGCACGTTAAAAATCCCACGGCAGTTGGAAATCATAAAGAGTAGGCCATAAGGCCGCTGCTCTGGCAAAATTTGAAAATTAGAAACCTACCCACCATTTATATTTATAGAATGTGTAATTCCTATATACACACATTGGGATTCTTGCTGGTGCTACAGAGTTTGTGCACCGTGTTGAGATCTTCCTTGTGTGATCTAAGGGAGGAGATCGGAGCACTGATGGAGTTGTCCATGTGCCATGAAGATAATCCTTAAAACCAAACCATATGTTGAGCACCTTTGAAGTAGACGTTCAGCAGTCATTTATCTGTGCCACCACAGATACACTGATCAGTAGTTCCTATCTTTAGCTTGTTGAATAGATGCTGTCCCAATCTGTTGTGGCCTGTGCGAAGTCTTAAAAAATACCACTTGTTCACTTTTGCTAAGCTGGTAATATGCATCATTTTTCTGGTGGCCTGGATGGTCTACTTCCCACTTGCTCCTGTGTCTGCTCTTGATAAAACTCTGGGCCTCTTCATACGTTATTCTTGTGCCAAGTTGAGGTATCTTTCAACCTTCCTTTGTCAGTCTGTCAGCCTCTTCATTTCTGGGGATGTTGCAGTGAGATGGAATCCACTGTATCACAATTCTGTTGAATTGCTGATATAGTTTGTAGAGTGTTACTCTTAGGTCATCCATATCTGCATTATTCTGACTCTTTAGAGTTGCAGTTACTGACAACGCATCTGTGAAGAGAACTACTTGTCTTGCTTCTGACTTTTGCTGCAGTTTTCAAGGCCTCTGCCTCTGAAGTTGCTTGAGAATGTTCCTGTTGGCACTGACAGCTTTTTTTTTGTATGTGACCATTGCTTCAGTTGAGGAAGACTCATCCACCTCTATCTTCAGTTGCACTTTTTGCTGATCCATCTGTGTATGCATGGGTCCAAGTATTGCTTGGGTAATGTTTCTCTATGTATTTTGTGGTTAGTACTCGTCTTTCTGTTTCAATCTGGCAGGTCTTTCTCTCAGTACCAGGAATGTTTTCTATCATTTCAGAGAAGTGGGAATTTTTGGATACAGTGTCCAGCACAGACATAATAAAGTTGTCAGATAAATGTTACGTTATGTTTTTTTAGCACTGAAACACCAAATTTTTTACATACGTTTTCCAACTTTGACATATGTTGGATATGTTTTTGCTATGTATATTCTTCTTTACTGTATGGTGTAGAAACATGGATAATGAACAAGCAATTAGAAGAAAAAAATTGAGGCCTTTGAGATGTGGATATATAGAAGAATGGGGCACGTTTTGAGGAAATAGAAGAAAAAAAATAAAGAGGTCCAAGAAAGCCTAGGAATGAAAAGAGAATTAATGAAGGAGATCAAAATTAGACAGTTAAAATGTTTTAGCCATGTAAAAAGACATAACATCTTACTGAAGACCATAATAGAAGGCAGAGATGAAGGCAAACGTGCAAGAGGAAGACAGCGCTATAAGTGGGAAGATAACATCAAGAGATGGACAGGAAAGAGTCTATCAGAGTGCACCATCAAAACAAAAGAAAGGCATTGGAGATCCATTGTAGCTGACCTTCGTTGTGAAGATGGCACTTGATGATGGTAGTATGTTTTTTAGCATAAACATAAAGGTTGCCAAACTGGATTTGGCGGCATAGACATAATAAGTTATGTACGTTTTGCTACATTGACATAATAAAGTTTCCACATTTTTCCAAATATTACATTTTTAGATATAATGTTTTTGGGCATAAACGTAAAGCAGCCCAATATGTTAGTTTGGCACAGACATTATTTGAAAAGCACTGGTATACCTATTTACTGTTCCACCTAGAGATAAATGGATAAAACACACTTGTAAACCTATTTACTTTCTTTCACCTAGAGATAAATGGATAAAAAACACTGATATACCTATTTACTGTGCCCCCTAGAGATAAATGGATAAAACACACTTGTAAACCTATTTACTTTCTTTCACCTAGAGATAAATGGATAAAAAACACTGATAAACCTATTTACTGTTCCGCCTAGAGATAAGTGGATAAAAAGCACTGATAAACCTATTTACTGTTCCGCCTAGAGATAAGTGGATAAAAAGCACTGATAAACCTATTTACTGTTCCGCCTAGAGATAAATGGATAAAAACACTGATAAACCTATTTAATGTTCCGCCTAGAGAAAAAAACACTGATAAACCTATTTACTGTTCCGCCTAGAGATAAGTGGATAAAAAGCACTGATAAACCTATTTACTGTTCCGCCTAGAGATAAGTGGATAAAAAGCACTGATAAACCTATTTACTGTTCCACCTAGAGATAAATGGATAACAAACAATGATATACCTACTGACTTTCTTTCACCTAGAGATAAATGTATGAAAAGCATTGATATACCTATTTACTGTCTTTTACTTAGAGATATATTGATATAACCTATTTACTGTCTTTTGCCTAGAAATAAATGGATGAACAAGCAGTGATGTACTTATTTACTGCTGATTCCATTACAAGGCAGTCCTTGGTCTGGAAATCTAAGGGTAAAAGAGCTAGAGAAAGACCAACAAACACATAGAAGGGAACTGGACCATTCCTTATTTTTCAGTTTCCTGAGGAGAATTGGCCATCAACACATTCATTCCCAACTCCAATTTTTGCATGCTGTCCGCTGAAGGTCTTTCCATGTTTTCGTCATTTTTTATTTCTTCCAGTTCCCTTTTTCATGAGGATTTTGGTCTACCTCAGTTTCTCTATGGGGAGCCGTGGTAGTGCAGTGGTTAGTGCACTGGCTTCCTTGCTCGGTGGTCCGGGGTCGATCCCCAGTTGAGGTGGGATTTTTTAAGACCGCAAACAGGGTACCAGAGGAACTCTGGGAAGGTTAAAGGTGGCCCAAGTGACGTTGACCTACATCCTTCCTAGTGTGCCGATGGTCAAGAAAATACGGGCCTAACACCATATTCCCAATATGTTTCAATGAGCGTGTAATGGAATCCTTCCTTCTTCCTTCCTGTTTCTCTTGTCTTATGGATTCCAGAGCAAGTACTACCTGGTTAATGCTATCATCAGATTTCTTCAGTGTGTGTCCTATCCATCATCAGATTTCTTCAGTATGTGTCCTATCCATCAGATTTCTTCAGTATGTGTCCTATCCATCATCAGATTTCTTCAGTATGTGTCCTATCCATCATCAGATTTCTTCAGTATGTGTCCTATCCATCATCAGATTTCTTCAGTATGTGTCCTATCCATCAGATTTCTTCAGTATGTGTCCTATCCATCAGATTTCTTCAGTATGTGTCCTATCCATCATCAGATTTCTTCAGTATGTGTCCTATCCATCATCAGATTTCTTCAGTATGTGTCCTATCCATCATCAGATTTCTTCAGTATGTGTCCTGTCCATCACCAGCGTCTTCTTTATTATTGTTATTTATTGTTAATCAGAATCGACCTCACTGCACTCCATGCAAACCCATAGGTGCTGAGTCTCCCTCAGCAAATGTTGAGTAAGAATGCTTATTGTACCTGTAGCACGCTGGTTGTACATACGACGGACGCATCCTCGCTCACGTCCATTTCTGCTAGTCCCACTGTCTTGTGAGCTGGTGTAAATGAATGGAAGTCTTTCAGTATGCAGCCTTGTATGTTCACTGCCGGCACTAACTGTGTGACATTGATGTCTTTTTGTCTAACCCAGAAACTGAAGCAGAATCGTGTGGACGTTGGCGATGCTGTGATTGTTGATCTAGATTCTAATACTGTGACCACAGAATATGATGATCTTGCTGATCTGCCAGAAGATGTGGTATGCTGTTTGTTTGTTCTGTAGTTATAACCTTGTTTTGTCTTTTAAGGTCTTGTGTTTTTTAAAAATCATTGTTGCTATGCCCACACGTAGGTCTGTGAGGAGACAGAGAAATAATATGACTAAGTATCCCTAAGTCATGTCATAAGAGGCATACTAACATGAGGTTGCCAACCTCATTATGTCAAGCACATTGCTGCAGGAACCACCACTGCAAGAGAACGATGCAGGCTTCCTGCAAGGCGACATGCTGCTGCGATTACTCGAAACTCCATCAGAAGTGAAATGAGAAGTACAGTAGAACTCCATTTATCCGAACCCCAATTATCCGAACATCCAATTATCCGAACACGTTTTCCAGAAAAAAAAAATCTGAGGCCACCAGTCACGTTAGACTACAGTTCTGAATCTTTTGATGCGGCAAGCTTCAAATGTGTGCGAACAATTTGTAGACAATGAGATGGGCTAATGGACGGTCGCTTACGTACAGGAAGTCAGTTAGATCATTAAGTCAGTTAATATCTGGTTTACCAATCCAGTGTACGTGTGCGTTCTAGGCAGAACACTGGCTAAACAGACAGTTCAACTTAAAATAATTGTGTCTGCTACTACAGCAGAATAATTTTGGTGTACACGTATTTCTCTGTGCGATCTGGCATCTTCCAGTAGGCCTAAAGCGTATAAAAGGAACCGCAATGTTTTGTCAATTGAAACGAAAACAAAAATTATCAAGAGACTAGGAAAAGGTGAAACTGTGTCTTCATTTGCGAGGATTTTCAATGTTGGGAAAGCTACCGTCTCTGACATCAAAAGTAACAAGGATAAAATTATGAGTTTTGCATCGAAATTGGATAGTGAAAATGGGTCGAAGAAACATAAAACCATGAGAAATGCGAAAGATTTGAAATTGGAAGAGGCTTTGTATATATGGTTTGTGCAAAGAAGAAGCAAAGGGGAATCTATCTCTGGCTCTCTATTGTGTGAAAAGGCACTTCAGTTCAACAATCAACTTGACGGTCCTCCTGACTTTAAGGCTAGCCAGGAATGGTTAAGAAACTTTAAATCTCGTCATGGCATACGAGAATTGGAGATTCAAGGGGAATCTTTATCTAGCGATGCAACTGCCACTGAAAATTTTAAAGAAACATTCTTGGCTTTTTTGGAAGAAGAAGGTTATTTACTCGATGATGTGTATAATGCCGATGAGACTGGCTTATGCTGGAAATCATTGCCTCAAAAATCACTTGCATCTCAGCGCGAAGCAGCTGCCCCTGGGTTTAAAAAGTGCAAAGAGAGAGTAACAATTTTGGTAGCCGCGAATGCCAGTGGAAGTCATCGTTTACCGGTGCTAATGATCGGCAAAGCCAAAAAAACCACGTTGTTTAAAGAATGTGACATGTCTCCCATTGTGCTACAAAGCACAGAAGAGTGCTTGGATGAATAGTGAAATATTTCTTGATTGGTATACAAATCAGTTCATCCCAAATGTGAAGAGGTTGAAAGAACAAGAAAAGAAAACTGGAAAAGTAATTCTTCTACTGGACAATGCACCATCTCATCCAGAGACGGATACATTGAATGCAGTTGATGCAAATTTTAAAGTAATTTTTCTGCCTCCCAATGTAACAGCACTGATTCAACCCATTTATCAGGGTGTTATAGCAAAGCTTAAAAAGATGTACAAGAAGGAAGTCCTGCGTCGTTTATTGTTGGCTGAAGATGAAGAAAGTGTGGTGGTGTTTTCCAAAAAGCTTAATCTCAAAGACTGCTGCTATATGTTAGCTGATGCTTGGACCACCCTGTCACAAGATAATCTCAACAAGGCTTGGAATAGATTGCTTGGGAAAAAAGGAGGAAATGAAACTACTGCAGGGGACACAAATGATGATTGTATAAATGAAGTTGTGGAACTGTTTCAAGCAATGCCCGGATTTTCGGACTGTGACAAAGATGATGCACACATGTGGCTAGAAGATGATAATGATTCTGGTTTTCAGTTTTTGAATGACGAAGAAATTTTGTCTTTTGTGCAAGAAGAAAACCAAATACATGTAGTGACCGATGATGAAGACTCCTCAGAAGTACATGATGTACTTGTAGATTATGAAGAAAACCCAAAACGTCGACCAAGTCCTGAAGAGGCCTTTATAGCACTAGAAACAGCGATGGCTTGGTACGAGCAAGAAGATGACAGCTGTCCTACACAGCTTCTGCTGTTGAAGAGAATGCGGGACTTAGCAGCCAAAAGCAGACTATCCAGTTTGGTGCAAAAGAGGATTCCTCATTATTTTAAATAGTGGGCTACATCTGTGCAAGTACATGTATACATAAGTTGCGCCTGGTTTTGAATCGTTTGTAATATTATTTTAAAAACATTTCTCTTTCTTAACAAAAATAATTAATACAAGTAGTACATGCACTGCAGTGTAATGAAAGATTTTGGTGATACAGTGATCTAATACAGTGTGGGTATTATTATTACGGTACAAGTAAATATGTTTTATAGTGTATTTTCCTTGTGATTGTTAATTATTTTTAGAAATATGTGTACATGTACTCGATACATTATGTAATCCAATTATCCGAACATTTGATTATCCGAACGATGCTTGGTCCCACGGGGTTCGGATAAATGGAGTTCTACTGTAGTAGATAGTTGCTGTTTGCATCTTGGACAGATTTATTGTAAATCTTGGTAAGTGATTGACCTGGCAGGCCAGTTTGTTATGCATTTTTTTTAGCTACTCTATCCAGGGCAGTGTTTTGCAACCCTTTACCTTTGGTCAGTCTGTAGTAATGTGAGGACGGGTTCACTGCAAGGGTCATGGCTGTTGAGGTAGATGGCAAGAGGGCCTATTGGTGGCCTCAGTGTATGATCTACTGAAACTGTTGGGGTGTGAGAAGTTAATGTGATTGCATTTACAACAGGCCCCTAGTCTTTAAATTTTGCATTTATTTACGTTTTTTCAGGGAAGGATTACGGTGGGATTTTTATCTTATTCGTTTTTTTTTTTATTTCTCTTTGTTTAATAATCGAGTTTGGATTTTTTGTGTAGATTAAGAATTACGGTTGCTAGGAGAGATGGTAGTTTTAACTTTTAGACTGGCACCAGCGCGGTTTTTTTCATTTAGATAATTCGTTCATGGAAGATTTTCCAGTGTAACATAATGGCAGAGCATTTTCGGTTCTTCTCAGTGAGCGCGCTATAATTTTTAGTAAGGGTGAAATCAGATGGGGGTAGAGGGGGAGTTTTAAGCGCGTGGAAACAGGTCAGCAACGGAATTTTTCAGCTTGATCGTAAGTTCTAAAATTAGATCATGACCGCAGGCAATTCCTGGCCCGTTGGTTGGTTCATAGATCGACCCGCTTAAGAACAAAGCCTAGCTATGACTCACGCGTAGCGTGGTCTGGGGTAATAAATAAGCGGGGTTCCCTGGCAGAAGGGGGAGATTTTTTTGAACTTCTACGCCTTGGAAAAGAACTGTCTGTATTTATATACAGAGCCGATTGCTCTTTCGAGAGAAATTTGTGCTGGTAAATATGAAGTTAATTAAGCTTTAATAGTTTATAAGATTTTTGCAGAGTTGTTTCTAGGAGGTAAAGTTAATTCATAGAAGTAGAGCCATCAATGCTATAATTTTAATTGACTATAACTGACAGCGCAATTAGGTAATTTGTGAAAAGGTAGTAGGGAATTTTGATAGTTTCCTCAGAGTAGCTGTTTATATAAATTGGAATATTACTGTTATTTGTCAGAAGACGGGATCTAATTTTTCCTGGATTTGTGATTTTAAATGGTGCAGCGTAAAACACGCTCGCGGAATTAAATTAATTTTAGTTCGTAACGGACATGCCATGAGTTACCCTCTTATCTAAATTATTATCAGAGTGCATTCATTCTTTTTATGAGATAATGAAAGCTTAAAGATGGTAGATGTTAAATACTATAATTTTGAGACACGATGCACGTAATTTCATTGTGATTTTCGAGGATTTGGAGAGAGGGGTACCGGAGCACGTGCTGTGTCTATTTTCTTAGAGGGGTGAATCTGAAAACGGAAGAAGGGAGATAACGAGGCATGCATTGTAGAATAGGATTTCAGTTCCTTTAGAGATTTTAATGTCCATTGTTATCAGAATCGGGTGTAAATAATATTCCAGACACGTGGGTGTAGATTTCTCAATATTTGAGTTATAATATTAGCGAATAATACGCTAGGGTTTTGGTGTGTATTTAATTGTTCAAGTGTGTGTAAATTACCAGCGGACTAATTTGTGTAACGCTGTGGTAATAGAACGAGTGGCTTTAAATGTTAGAGCATGGGAAATTGTGTATATTTTTTCTCTGTGTGGGTAAAACCTACATTTTGAAGTCAGCAGTTACAGGTCTAGTTGGGATTTTTAATTAGTCCCTTATTTAATAGACACATGTGTATACTGATGAATTCATGGAGATGGGAGATTATTGTCGGGTGAAGTCTATTGTATTTTGGTAGCCAGGTAAACATATCGATCATTGTTAAATAAGTAGGGCCAGGAATTTACTGGCAACAGGTTCATTCAGTGGTTAGAATGTTGTGACGGGCTAACCTAAGCTGAGTCTGGAGATTAGAGTGTCGATAGGACAGTATTTGAGGGAAAGTGGGGGTAGGCATGTTTACTAATCGCTGAAGCGATACTAGAGCATGGGAGCTGTATGGAAGATTTGAAACTTAAGTGTTAGAGATTTGAAACTTAAGTGTTCGAGATTTGAAAACTTAAGTGGTAGATATTGTGTTAGAGATTTGCAAAAACTTAAGTGTTAGATATTTGAGACTTAAGTGGTTGAAGAGTTGGGATTTAAGTGTTGAAGAGTGAGAGTTAAGGGAGTTAAGTGTTAAGGATATGGGAAATTTGTTGTGCGATATATATTTGTTATTGTTTTGTCCACAGCAGATATTTTCCAGGCGTGGCAGCTAGGGCTACAGTAGTCCTTGAGCGGCTAGAAGTTCGCCGGTCTTCTCAGGAGAAGAAGAGTCGGCAGAGCCAGGAAAGAAAGTGGAGTAGTGACAAGGGGTTCACTGGTGCAAACGTTTTGTACCCAAGAGAGCAAGGAGCTGGAAGCACAGACTTCTTCAGCAAGAACAAGAGGTTCTTAATAAAATTCGGAGCTATTCACGCTCAGATAAAGCACACACTGAACCTAGGCGCAGGGCCTAGAGGTGTCGTGATTGGTCGGTCATAATAACACCGACGGCCCAGACCCAAGAGATGGGTAACGGGGCCTGTGATTTTTCCAGAATCGTCATTTGGTAGTGCAGAAGAGTCCAAGTCGAGAAACCAGAATGCCAATTCAAGTTAGCAGCTACAACGGCAGTCAGAGGAAAGAGGGTAAAAATACCTCTGAGCTGCAATAGAGGGAGAGAAGGAGAGTAGTGGAGGAGTCGCTTTTTCTGTAGGAACTAGGAGTGTCAGACAGACACTGAACATAACACTAGAACTCAGCAAGTCATCTGTAAGTTGTGTCGGAGGTGATAGAAGGGTTCTGGTCGTGGACTTGGTGATAGTCAGAGAATATTTAGCCTATAGTGGAGCAGCGGTGTAGGCACGTCATTTGTGTAGAAACACGTCTGCAGACAGACGGACAGTAGGAGTTAGGGTGTGTTTACATGATATCAGGTTGATTAGGAGAAAGACGGATCTGGTGTTCGAGATCCTCCTTCACATGTTGTTGTATTACTTACCTTTCTTCCTTACAGGTTGAGGGGAGGGCGACTGTGGGGTTACCTTACCTAATCACTTGAAATTAATTGTTATGTTCTTTCCAGGTGTAGGAACACGCATGTTTATTCTATTTTTGTAGTATGTTATATGAATTTTTTTGTGTGGGGAAATAAAATCCATTGTAAATTTCCGGCTGGATCAGTCACTTACTTCAACCTATATGTTGTCTGTAAGTGGTGTCTGTGGTGTTAAGTATTAAACCTTATCCCAGTCTTGGTAGCTAGAGGTAGTGAGGTTATCGCAAAACATTACGTCACTTAGTGGCAAGGGAGAGTCAATTTCGGTTCTCGACCCTTGACGCCAATAGCCTCATCTCCCACAGTCACTGTTATTTTCTTCTGAAATCTATCTTCTTAGTCTTTCTTTCCACTAGGGTCTAGTCTATTTAGGTAGGCAACCTCTAGTCTTAAATCCACTTCGTGACAAAGTGGGTGCTATCGTCCGGTGAATCATCTTTGTTACGTTCAATTCTGTGATCTTGACAAAGTGGCGGCGTTCGTCCGGTAGATCATCTTTGTTGGGATCAATTCTGTGATCGTGTCAAGATTCATAGATTGTTTCTATAGGAAAGTTCTGGAAAATAGATTTCTTTATATATATCCCCTAGACTAGAGCTATATATAAACTGATCCAGCTAATAGTTTTTTTCCACAGGAAGTTTCTCCACAGGGTGCAGTCAGATTGTAGCTGTAGTTAGTTGATGACTAGAGGTAACTGATGGCTAACTGAATTTTTCTTAACAGGAAGGTAAATTCGGGTTTTTTAGGTAGCTGCTTAATGAAAATTTTTTCAGGTAGTTCTTCAGATTGGTGCTAGTCTGAGTTCGGGTTTTGGGACATTGGTTACACAGGGAGTAGTGCCCAGAAGGTAACAGTAAATTTTTCGTGTTCCTTTTTTGTCATTTCCCCTCGTTGTGAGTTACTGCTGATTTGTCAGGTAAGATGGCTGAATTGGTCAAGCTACTTACTGCATGGAAGGACGCAGCTAAAAGCATGGGGATGAATGAGGCCGAGACTAGGGCTTACATTATGAGGGAACAGGACCGGCAGACGGAGAGAGAGAAAAGGGAAGCGGAGAAAGAAGAGAGGGCCCGACTGGCAGAGATGGACCTGCGTAAATTGGAAGCGGAGAAAGAAGAGAAGGCCCGACAGGCAGAGGAGAGAAAGGCAGAAAGAGAGGCGAAGGAAAGGGCCACAGAAGCAGAGAGACAGCATGAACTTGCCCTGCGTTCACTGGAACTGCAGTACCGATCTTCGAAAGGCAGTTCGGCTAACGGAGATTCTCCCGGAGCAGGGGCGACAGACACCTCAGGAAACGGAGGGCCCCGGATGGCAGCCATGAATTTTCCAATGGACTCTTTCCCTAACGGGAATGAGAAAATTGACATATTCCTGGAAAAATTTGAACGAATGGCAAAAGCGTATGGGTTGGATGAGAGTTTGTGGTGCCTCAAATTATCTCAGTCGTTGAAAAACCAGGCCTACGACATCTATAGTAAGATGCTCAGTGATGAACAAAATAACTTTGAGGCCCTTCGTAACGCACTGTTACAACGCTTTCAGTGGACCCCCCGTAAGTGCCAAGCTATGTTCAGGGAGAGCAGGCCGGAGAAAGGAGAGAGTTTTCCCCATTTTGCAGAAAGGCTGAGGAATTATCTCACTCGTTGGAGAGAATTGTCGGGTCTAGCAAAAACTTTTGAAGGACTCGAAGAGCTTGTCATGTGCGAACAAGTGAAAGCACACATGTCTCCAGACTTGAGGAGGTATCTGGCGGAGCAGGGCGCCCAGCAACTGGACCAGATCATTCTTTTTGCTGAAAGGTTCCAGACGGCACAGGCCGAAGTACTGGGCCAGAAACGAAAACACCCAGACCTGCCAGCACTGGACCAAGGAGCATCGGCATCGCAGTCGTTTTCGTCTTCTGCTCATCAGCAGCAGGGGCCGTCTCGCAAGGAGCCCCATCCCATTCATAACCTGCGGCCCCAACCGCATAACAGAGCACAGGCGACAACGTCTCATGAACCTGCTAGAAACAGGGGAGAAAACGACAGGTACTGTCGCAATTGCCGTACCACCTCTCACTGGACTTCTCGGTGTGTAAACAAACCACCCACTCACCATACAGCGTGTTTTAAGGGCGGTGAGAGTGAAAAAAGGGAACAATTGGGAACCTTTCAAAGCAGAGAAGTGTTTCTCTAACAGTGGACCAGCAGTAGTGAATGGGACTGCTACCACTTGTTTATTTGACAGCGGGCTTACTTACCCGAGTATAGTCGCCCGACATTTGGTACAACCAGGCCAAATGACTAAGGAAAAGGTTGATATTGGTGGAGTTTTGAGGGGAGGGACCTCACAGCGTCTGCAGATAGCCAATATTAAGGTGGAGAGCAGGTTTGTGCGTGGCACAATCAAAGCTGCTGTAATGGAACAGCCAGCTTATGACTTCATCTTGGGGGCCCCATATATAGTTTTGGGAAACCCCCCAGTCCCGATCCTTGCTGGTGCAAGGGGGCCTACTACAGGCCAGAGAAGTGAAAAGGGAATGTCCCGGATTCACGGAGCCCCACGAGAGCTCAACCAGCCACGCCTTGAGATGGAGAGGTTAAATACCTCCAAGGTTAGTGGAATGGTTTTTGCAGAGGCGTATCCCTCTGACAGCCCTGTTAAGCCGAAGGGCCAAACAGCGGCGACGCCTTTGATTTTGGAAATACCTTCGTTGTCGTCGGGAATTAGGCCCCCGATGGTATTACCTCCTGAGAGCGAGGAACATACTGACAAGAGTGGTAGAACGTATGTACACGACCAGCGCAATCTTCATAGGGCAGAAGACAGCGAATCGAGCGAACATATGTTTCCAACCAGCCCTGGAGCCCCATCCGACCAGCACTTTACTCAGACGGAGGAGGACAGTGATCTGAGAAACCGTTTGCCTATAAACGGAGATGGGCCCCATCCCGCTGCTAGCTCGCTAACAGAAAGCGGCTCTTGCAAAGAGGCAAAAAGCAAAAACGTACCACCAAATGCGTTCTGCTTAGTAGGGGAAACGGATGTCGCTGAGGTCAGGCGCAACCCAGTGAGAACCCCTGGTGGGAGAGTAGAGAAAGGAGCAATCTCTACGCAACCTCTAGGCAAACCAGAGGGGAACGAAGCGATCGGAGAATTTATGCTGGAAGCACCAGATAGTTCGCACCTTCATCGCCATATACCTGCGGTCTCAAACCCGCCGAGGTGCAGCAAGGTAGTCGCCATCGTCAGGCAGCCACAAAGCCAGTTGGTCAGGGCAGCCGACCAAGACAGCTTTTTTACGGACATAGCCAAGGAAGGTTCAGACCCACCATTGGATGGCACAGGTCCGAAGAAAGATCAACTCTTCCACCGGAGCATGGGAGTTGGTAGAAGAAGAAGAAGGAGGAAACGTAGAAGAAGAAAGTCGCAGGACAACCATGGGAGTTGTAGTCGCCAGGCGGAAATAACCAGTCGTGACCATGAGACTTCAGGACTGACAGTCAGATCTGTAGACTTGTATAGGGGCCAGTCTGGAAATACAAGATCACATTAAATTAGATCGTGTACCACGAACTTGAAGAGGGGGGTAATGTGAGAAGTTAATGTGATTGCATTTACAACAGGCCCCTAGTCTTTAAATTTTGCATTTATTTACGTTTTTTCAGGGAAGGATTACGGTGGGATTTTTATCTTATTCGTTTTTTTTTATTTCTCTTTGTTTAATAATCGAGTTTGGATTTTTTGTGTAGATTAAGAATTACGGTTGCTAGGAGAGATGGTAGTTTTAACTTTTAGACTGGCACCAGCGCGGTTTTTTTCATTTAGATAATTCGTTCATGGAAGATTTTCCAGTGTAACATAATGGCAGAGCATTTTCGGTTCTTCTCAGTGAGCGCGCTATAATTTTTAGTAAGGGTGAAATCAGATGGGTGTAGAGGGGGAGTTTTAAGCGCGTGGAAACAGGTCAGCAACGGAATTTTTCAGCTTGATCGTAAGTTCTAAAATTAGATCATGACCGCAGGCAATTCCTGGCCCGTTGGTTGGTTCATAGATCGACCCGCTTAAGAACAAAACCTAGCTATGACTCACGCGTAGCGTGGTCTGGGGTAATAAATAAGCGGGGTTCCCTGGCAGAAGGGGGAGATTTTTTTGAACTTCTACGCCTTGGAAAAGAACTGTCTGTATTTATATACAGAGCCGATTGCTCTTTCGAGAGAAATTTGTGCTGGTAAATATGAAGTTAATTAAGCTTTAATAGTTTATAAGATTTTTGCAGAGTTGTTTCTAGGAGGTAAAGTTAATTCATAGAAGTAGAGCCATCAATGCTATAATTTTAATTGACTATAACTGACAGCGCAATTAGGTAATTTGTGAAAAGGTAGTAGGGAATTTTGATAGTTTCCTCAGAGTAGCTGTTTATATAAATTGGAATATTACTGTTATTTGTCAGAAGACAGGGGATCTAATTTTTCCTGGATTTGTGATTTTAAATGGTGCAGCGTAAAACACGCTCGCGGAATTAAATTAATTTTAGTTCGTAACGGACATGCCATGAGTTACCCTCTTATCTAAATTATTATCAGAGTGCATTCATTCTTTTTATGAGATAATGAAAGCTTAAAGATGGTAGATGTTAAATACTATAATTTTGAGACACGATGCACGTAATTTCATTGTGATTTTCGAGGATTTGGAGAGAGGGGTACCGGAGCACGTGCTGTGTCTATTTTCTTAGAGGGGTGAATCTGAAAACGGAAGAAGGGAGATAACGAGGCATGCATTGTAGAATAGGATTTCAGTTCCTTTAGAGATTTTAATGTCCATTGTTATCAGAATCGGGTGTAAATAATATTCCAGACACGTGGGTGTAGATTTCTCAATATTTGAGTTATAATATTAGCGAATAATACGCTAGGGTTTTGGTGTGTATTTAATTGTTCAAGTGTGTGTAAATTACCAGCGGACTAATTTGTGTAACGCTGTGGTAATAGAACGAGTGGCTTTAAATGTTAGAGCATGGGAAATTGTGTATTTTTCTCTGTGTGGGTAAAACCTACATTTTGAAGTCAGCAGTTACAGGTCTAGTTGGGATTTTTAATTAGTCCCTTATTTAATAGACACATGTGTATACTGATGAATTCATGGAGATGGGAGATTATTGTCGGGTGAAGTCTATTGTATTTTGGTAGCCAGGTAAACATATCGATCATTGTTAAATAAGTAGGGCCAGGAATTTACTGGCAACAGGTTCATTCAGTGGTTAGAATGTTGTGACGGGCTAACCTAAGCTGAGTCTGGAGATTAGAGTGTCGATAGGACAGTATTTGAGGGAAAGTGGGGGTAGGCATGTTTACTAATCGCTGAAGCGATACTAGAGCATGGGAGCTGTATGGAAGATTTGAAACTTAAGTGTTAGAGATTTGAAACTTAAGTGTTCGAGATTTGAAAACTTAAGTGGTCGAGATTGGAAAACTTAAGTGTTAAAGATTTGAAAACTTAGGTGTTAGAGATTTGCAAAAACTTAAGTGTTAGATATTTGAGACTTAAGTGGTTGAAGAGTTGGGATTTAAGTGTTGAAGAGTGAGAGTTAAGGGAGTTAAGTGTTAAGGATATGGGAAATTTGTTGTGCGATATATATTTGTTATTGTTTTGTCCACAGTAGATATTTTTCCAGGCGTGGCAGCTAGGGCTACAGTAGTCCTTGAGCGGCTAGAAGTTCGCCGGTCTTCTCAGGAGAAGAAGAGTCGGCAGAGCCAGGAAAGAAAGTGGAGTAGTGACAAGGGGTTCACTGGTGCAAACGTTTTGTACCCAAGAGAGCAAGGAGCTGGAAGCACAGACTTCTTCAGCAAGAACAAGAGGTTCTTAATAAAATTCGGAGCTATTCACGCTCAGATAAAGCACACACTGAACCTAGGCGCAGGGCCTAGAGGTGTCGTGATTGGTCGGTCATAATAACACCGACGGCCCAGACCCAAGAGATGGGTAACGGGGCCTGTGATTTTTCCAGAATCGTCATTTGGTAGTGCAGAAGAGTCCAAGTCGAGAAACCAGAATGCCAATTCAAGTTAGCAGCTACAACGGCAGTCAGAGGAAAGAGGGTAAAAATACCTCTGAGCTGCAATAGAGGGAGAGAAGGAGAGTAGTGGAGGAGTCGCTTTTTCTGTAGGAACTAGGAGTGTCAGACAGACACTGAACATAACACTAGAACTCAGCAAGTCATCTGTAAGTTGTGTCGGAGGTGATAGAAGGGTTCTGGTCGTGGACTTGGTGATAGTCAGAGAATATTTAGCCTATAGTGGAGCAGCGGTGTAGGCACGTCATTTGTGTAGAAACACGTCTGCAGACAGACGGACAGTAGGAGTTAGGGTGTGTTTACATGATATCAGGTTGATTAGGAGAAAGACGGATCTGGTGTTCGAGATCCTCCTTCACATGTTGTTGTATTACTTACCTTTCTTCCTTACAGGTTGAGGGGAGGGCGACTGTGGGGTTACCTTACCTAATCACTTGAAATTAATTGTTATGTTCTTTCCAGGTGTAGGAACACGCATGTTTATTCTATTTTTTGTAGTATGTTATATGAATTTTTTTGTGTGGGGTAAATAAAATCCATTGTAAATTTCCGGCTGGATCAGTCACTTACTTCAACCTATATGTTGTCTGTAAGTGGTGTCTGTGGTGTTAAGTATTAAACCTTATCCCAGTCTTGGTAGCTAGAGGTAGTGAGGTTATCGCAAAACATTACGTCACTTAGTGGCAAGGGAGAGTCAATTTCGGTTCTCGACCCTTGACGCCAATAGCCTCATCTCCCACAGTCACTGTTATTTTCTTCTGAAATCTATCTTCTTAGTCTTTCTTTCCACTAGGGTCTAGTCTATTTAGGTAGGCAACCTCTAGTCTTAAATCCACTTCGTGACAAAGTGGGTGCTATCGTCCGGTGAATCATCTTTCTTCAATGAAACGTGTGCTGTATTTCTTGGAAAAACATTGAGATACCAAGCTGATCAATGACCTAATTTAAATATTTCATTCATTCCATTTTATACACGGCGTAACTAAAGACAGATGGACTAAAGGATAGAGAGAAGGGAGAGGCATAAAGCCGAACACTTGCAACACAAAATACGCGTCGCGCGATACACAATTACTACTATCACGCGTGTAAGGCCACATGCACTAACTTTTTCAGACGGACAGTGATAAATTCACTACCCTTCCCAGAGTTAGGTTTTAAAAAACCTGGGAAACGCTTATTAGAAAAGATAACATTATATGGGTTTACGTTTGAAAACATTACAGTACCCAGACAGCACATCTTCGAAACAGGAGGTAGAAGAAATTGCATATTTTGAACGCAGCCACTTAGCTCTATTTAAATATATATATTTGGGTTCCTTAGGGTTTGCTGACAAAGAATATGTACAACGTTATGCAAATAGTCTAGGAATTAACAAGTTATAGCCAAAATAAAATGATGGTGCTGTCAGACAACACCCAAAATCAGAATCGCTCAGTGGTAGATTTTTTTTACACCACCATTGTACGGGAAATGGGCCACAAGTTACATTTGAACTGATTGGCTGGAATGATATGTAAGGCTAAACACGATTAGTCGGGCTATAAATACTATCTTTGGTTGTTAGGGGAGACGTGGGAAGTTAAAATTTTTTCAAACACTTGTCGAAACGTGGCTCCATTGGCCAGACTCGCTGATATACTCACTTAGGAGCGTTAGTTCGAGACCACTAGTCAAATAAGCTTGATAAAGCAACAGTGCGTTGAAGCCAGCTCATATTTTTGCTAAATAAAAGCCTGGAACATAAGCAGATGGGAATTTGTGCCAGTAGTTGTGCCAGAATTCATTGCTAATCAACGTATCTGTGTTTGTTTCCATGAATTGTGGTAAGCTTGAAACATTCAGTATCTTTTAATGAAAATTGAATGTGAATTGTTAATTTATGCCTGTATATATGTGTAGTTCAGTAGCAAACATGATGTAAAGCCTATAATGCTCCAGCCTGAACAGAAGGTGTCGGAGGAAAGTAAAACTGCATGGAATGGCCAAACAGTACACTGACACCTAGATTATTGATTAGACAGAAATAATGCTGGAAGTGCAGAGGCGTAGTAACCATTAAGGAGGTAAATACTGGTATAAAGTATTTCAGATGAAGCTGACAGTTGGCCTAACGCTCTGAACTCAATGTTTGTGATGTATTGTGCTCAGTGTAAAAAAAGAGAGTATAAATTAGTTATGAAGTAGAAGGTACATCCTTCTTGTTTTCAGGGACCGTGGTCTTGATGGTATTGAGCAGCACCTGGTCAGAGCTTTGCTGAATCCAGAGTCGGACAGCATACTCCTTGGTCCATTTAGCTATCAGTGAGGTGTCTCCAGAGCCCAGGGGAGAAATCGAGCAGAGGAGTCTTTTCCTGCCGCCCTCACACAAGATAAGCTGATGTGGCCAGCTGAGCTCAAAATTATGTACCCCAGCTTAAAATGACCTTGTAAAAATAACATTAAGAGGGGAATTAAATTGTTTTAATATCAGGAACTGAGAACATCTCCAATACTAGTCCCAGTTTTTTTTTTTTTTTTTTTTTTTTTTTCGTTCGCCCGCTAATACTCGAGGCGAAATCTCAGGTTATTATTTTTTTTTTATGTCTAACCTGACATTGATTTTACGTGAGTATCCCTTTATTTCTTGTACAGAGACAGGTGTCCCTCGCCATTCAGGCAAATACTCGCCGATTTCGGAGGTACCCATTGCAGCTGGGTCGGCTCAGGAGCCGCCAGTCCCTGGTCGACGACACTCCTTCAAATGTCCTCGCCAGGTCTCGAGTTAATCCAGTCCAAATCCCGGTCGACGAAAAATCCTCAAATGCCGTCGCCCGGGTTTGATCCTGTATCACCCGGTCGCCAGAGCGGTGTTGTAACCACTACGCTAGCGCGGCTCCCACTAGTCCCAGTAAAGACAAACTATTGAAGTCATGATGACAAATACCAACAGAGCTTGAACAAAACAAAACCAGTATTACCTCATATTACTACTACACAACTGACACACATAGGATACTTTTAATAATATATGTCATTACCATATTCATATTGATAAATTCTGTACATATAACTTGTAAGTAAAATTGATTGTGATTCCTGGTTCCCTTTGTATTTGAATCAGGACACATATTCATTCATAACAGCAATGAATACATATTGTTATTTGAAAAGTTATCAGTGACTCCTTTAAGATATCCTTTAGAGTGTTATATGTATGTGAGTGTCACAGTGTTGTCAAGTGTGGTGGAATAAATTAAATTGTTTATCTGTCTGTTGTTGTTATGACTTACACTTCATCATACACATACCCTAGACATACAACGTAGTCATCACACTATTCCAGAATAATTCTGACTGAGGTATACATATGTGGCAGCAAGCAAGGTTATATATAATACACTACTCTTATTAGATATATATACCTTCACAGCTGATCTCAGTCAGTACACTAAGTCCCCTATAAATATTTATAACATCTCACTTCACCACACAGGCCTCGGGTTTCCCTTCCTTATGTGTTATTTATGTTTACCCTGTGCACAACCTCACGTTAGTACCGTGCCCATTATTTCTCACGTTTAGTTCAGCCTGCACTATTGTGCCTAGTTTTTTTTCTCCTCACTTTCATTTGACCCAAAATAATGTGCTGAGTATTTCTTACTTTCAGTCCAGCTATCTAAAAAGGAATCTGAAGATGGATGTAGTAAAAAATTCCATGATGAAAGCCGGAGATGCAATATCTATGGCCTTCCTCCATGCACTAGTCAGATTGATAGGTAAGTACCCGCTTCAGCATATCTTCTTAAGGAGATTGACGGTAGAGAAAACTCGATTTTACGTACAAAATATCGATTTTTTACTTTTGAGCTTATTTTATTAAATAATCATCGAGGAATCGAATGAGCTAGGTTTTATAACATAAAAAATGCATTTGATGCATCAAAAAGCATATTTTCTGTACCCACCCCCAGCTATGATTTGCAAATTTGTGCCGAAAATGCAAGATTTGTCGGTAAATAATACCTTAGTTACCCTGTCCATATCGGGGACTATTTGGTATCGATACACAGGGAATTTCATTGTCTGCCGTAATATCGCAAATTCGAAACTATTTTTTCTCATAGCTTTGTGTAATGTGTGTTTAAAAATTTCCGTAATTTTACGCTAATTGCCTTACAAGGAGTTGTCACGTGGTGACCTCATTCCCTCATTCCCGACTCATTGAAGACACAATCGTAAACAACTGTTTTGATTGGTCATAACAACATTTGGGCTGCGTGCGCAGATGCGGAAAAAGCAACAGTCATTTCCGCCAGTCAACAATTATTGTTTGCTGGAAGTTCGATATTTTTTCTTGTTTAAATTTCAGTGAATTGTGTTCTATTACTTCAAAATGGGTAGAATAAGTAAGAGATCAAAGCAAATATCTGCTGCCAGGTTGCGTCGACAGTATGTGATTTCTACTAGTGGTAAAGGTAAGACAGAATTAGCGGTGAATTATACAAAAACTGATAGGCCTATACAAACAACGTGGAATTTCTGCATCCCACTCATCGATAGGCCCATGGTTCACATTGCAGATCCAGTAGTGCCTGGCCCAAGTCGATCTGATATAAAAATTAGCTTGAGCACGAGCAAGAATGTTGCATCTCATAATACTGTCTGCGCTCAGCCTAAACCTACGTATAAAACCATTGTCGATATTTCTTTCTTCAACAACCTTCTTAAAAATGTATGTTGCAATTTGTGTAAGCAAAGCACATTGCAAACAAGAACTGACAACACCAAGTCTAAAGGTTTCTCTTTCTTCCTTGAAGTTGTGTGCCACACATGTGAAAAAGCAATTTCTAGAACGTACACATCCGAGAGGGAACCAGCAGGCCGCGGCCCTCGTGGACATGCAATCAACAAATCTGCTGTTCTTGGTGCCCTCATGTCTGGAATGGGCCCATATACATTTAATCTCTTCTGTGAGAACCTAGACCTCCCTGGCCTGCACCAGAAAACATTTCATAAATATGCAGATCAAATTTTTGATCATTTGGATACCATGCACTCTACAGTATTTCAACGTTCCGTCAGCATCGTCCGAGCTGAACACGCTAAGAGTCAGCATCGTACCATTAATAAAAAAGAAGTCATTGACATCGCTGTCAGCTTTGATGCAACATGGCTAACTAGAGGTCATAAGTCACTGATAGGTGTTGGCAGTGTTATTGACATCTTGACTGGCATGGTCATCGATACGCATGTTATGTCTTCCTTCTGTCACACCTGTGAGACTACTGGACAGTGGCAACTAAAAAATCAGCCTGACAAATTTGAAAAATGGAAAGCAGAGCATCAGAAGGACTGCGGCCGTAATTACGAAGGGTCAGCCGGAATGATGGAGGTAAAAGCCTGTGAAGTTCTCTTTCTTCGTTCAGTCGCAAATCACAAGCTACGCTACACTGTTTTGCTATCAGATGGCGATTCCAAGGCCTACAACAGACTCTGCGACATCAAACCGTATGGACCAGAAGTTGACATAACCAAAGAAGAGTGCGTCAACCATGTTGCAAAGCGATTAGGCACTGCACTGAGGACACTGATTACTGACTGCAGGAAACAAAAAGTCACCCTTGGGGGAAATGGCCGTGGTCGTCTAACCCAAAATGCCATATGAAAATTGTGTATTTACTACACCAGGGCCATCCGCAAGCATAGTACAGCCCCAGAGATGAAACAAGCCATCATGGCTTCTCTCTACCATGGGTATTCGACAAACGACAAACCCCAACATAATTTGTGTCCCCCAGGCAAAGACTCCTGGTGTTTCTATCAGGCTTCCATCGCCAAAGGAGAAGCTGCCGGACAACACGAGACCAAGGTTCACACTCCGCTAGACTACAACCTGCTCCATAAGCACTTAGCCCCTATTTATGAGCGTCTTACTGATCAGCATTTGCTGAAGCGATGTCAGCTAGGTGCTACACAAAATGCAAATGAAAGCCTACACAATGTTATATGGAGTCGTTGCAGCAAGCGGAAATTTGTTTCATTAAAAAAAGCCAAATTCAGTGTCCTTGTGGCCATTGGAGAGTTCAACTTTGGTCCATCAGCCAGTGCAGAAATAAAAAGGCTGTGTGGTCAAGCATCTGGAACAAACTCAATACGCCTTGGACAGGTGCGACTGAGGAAACGTCTGGCCAACAGCCAGAAACATGAGGCTGACAAACTTGTAAAAAGAAGAAAAATTAGGCAAGAGGCAAGACAAAGGCGAGAGGAGGAACTGCAAGAAGCTGAAGGAGGTGCAGCATTTAGTCCTGGAGGATTTTAATTATATTCAGCCCCCCAGAATGGAGTATATTGGACAAGACAAGGCACTCGGTGAGTAAAATGCATTTTTCTTAAAACTAACATTTTATTAACCAAAAATTGGATTACTAACAAACTATCTAATAGATAAATCTAAAATTTGGCATGCATGTAGTACACATATATACCTTTAAATTGTCACATGCTTTTTTTTATATTTTGGTAATTTGCTTTGATATTTTTTTTTTAAATATTTTTTTCATACAAATAAAGTGCATTTGTTTTTTAAATCATTAAAAAAAGAATTTTAAACTTATCAACAAAAGCATGTGACAAATTGTTTTAATTGTCAGTCACAATATGTGTGTGCAATTTGATAAAGTTTGGTCAATGGTAAACATAAGATTTTTGCTCTTGAAAGTTGGTGAAAAACCCAATATGGCGGTTGTTTTTTTTTTTTTGGTTACCATGTAGAAGGAAAGAAGAAAAATTAGGCAAGATAAAGACAAGAGGAGCAGCTGCAGGAAGCTGAAGGAGGTGCAGCATATAGTGCTGGACAATTTTAAACACATTTAGCCTCCCAGAATGGAGTATATTGGACAAGACAAGTAACTCGGTGACTAAAATGCATTTTTCTCAAAACTAACATTTTATTAACAAAAAATGTTATTTTTTACAAACTATCTAATAGATCAGTCTGAAATTTGGCATGCATGTAGTACACGTATATACCTTTAAATTATCACATGCTTTTCTTGATATTTTAGTAATTTGCTTTGATATATTTTTCTAAAATATTTTTTTTTCATTTTTTTCATACAAATAAGGTGCATTTTTTTTTAAATCATTAAAAATAGAATTTTAAACTTATCAAAAAAGCATGTGACAAATTGTTTTAATTGTCAGTCACAATATGTGTGTGCAATTTGATAAAGTTTGGTCAATGGTAAACATAAGATTTTTGCTCTTGAAAGTTGGTGAAAAACCCAATATGGCGGTTGTTTTTTTTTTTTGTTACCATGTAGAAGGAAAGAAGAAAAATTAGGCAAGATAAAGGCAAGAGGAGCAGCTGCAGGAAGCTGAAGGAGGTGCAGCATATAGTGCTGGACAATTTTAAACACATTCAGCCTCCCAGAATGGAGTATATTGGACAAGACAAGTAACTCGGTGACTAAAATGCATTTTTCTCAAAACTAACATTTTATTAACAAAAAATTTTTTTTTTACAAACTATCTAATAGATCAGTCTGAAATTTGGCATGCATGTAGTACACGTATATACCTTTAAATTATCACATGCTTTTCTTGATATTTTAGTAATTTGCTTTGATATATTTTTTTAAAATATTTTTTTTTTCATTTTTTTCATACAAATAAGGTGCATTTTTTTTTAAATCATTAAAAATAGAATTTTAAACTTATCAAAAAAAGCATGTGACAAATTGTTTTAATTGTCAGTCACAACATGTGTGTGCAATTTGATAAAGTTTGGTCAATGGTAAACATAAGTTTTTGCTCTTGAAAGTTGGTGAAAAACCCAATATGGCGGTAGTTTTTTTTTGGTTACCATGTAGAAGGAAAGAAGAAAAATTAGGCAAGATAAAGGCAAGAGGAGCAGCTGCAGGAAGCTGAAGGAGGTGCAGCATATAGTGCTGGACAATTTTAAACACATTCAGCCTCCCAGAATGGAGTATATTGGACAAGACAAGTAACTCGGTGACTAAAATGCATTTTTCTCAAAACTAACATTTTATTAACAAAAAATGTTATTTTTTACAAACTATCTAATAGATCAGTCTGAAATTTGGCATGCATGTAGTACACATATGTACCTTTAAATTTTCACATGCTTTTTTTGATATTTTAGTAATTTGCTTTGATATATTTTTTTAAATATTTTTTTTTCATTTTTTTCATACAAATAAAGTGTAATTTTGTTTAAAAATCATTAAAAATAGAATTTTAAACTTATCAAAAAAAGCATGTGACAAATTGTTTTAATTGTCAGTCACAACATGTGTGTGAAATTTGATAAAGTTTGGTCAATGGGAAACATAAGTTTTTAGCTCTCGAAAAGTGGTGAAAATCCAATATGGCGGATGTTTTTTTTTTGTTACCATGGTAACCACATGTTTTTTATCAAAATAAACTGTGGAATTTGGTTCATGAACATACACTGTGTCTATTGAGCACATAAAAAGTTTGAAAATATTATTAGAACAAAAGTTAGTTTTCACTGTAGGGGAACGCCTTAAGTGCCTGCTTATCTTCTTGACTTTCACTGCTGGTACAGAATGGTTGGCTATGACATGAATGGAAAACATTCATAGAAGCTTCGAATCTGCAGGAGCTGGTGTGAACCTGCTGTCCTCACCATGTAGGAGAATGAGAGAGCTGACAAACTAGCATCAGGAGCACCCACAGTAGAGACACTGGATATGGATAAGGGAGAGATATTGAGAACAATTAATGATTGCCTGTTAGAGAATGACACTGCAATAGATGAATCATCAAGATTAAGACTGTTGGAATTTAGCATCAAACGTAAGGCTAGCAGAGATGGACATATGAGAGGATGCATCCGTCGTGTATATAACCAGCAAGCTACAGGAACAGTTGGCATTCACACTCTTCGACATATACTGAGGGAGACTGAGCACCTATGGGTTTGCCCAGAGTTCAGAAATTTTGTTCAACAAAAACTACAATAACAATAACCTGTAATGTTCATCATCATCAGCTCCTCTTTGGTCCCAGTGGAGCATGGATACACCACCACAGCTGGTCCCCTTAAAGGAAGCTAACGCTGAAGCATTAATCTGCCCTTCCAGTAGTGGTTTCTGTAGTAATTGTCGCGAGAGGTTCAGATGTTATTAAAAGGTAAGATATCCTGGACAAAAAGATGTATCAGATGATACCAGGATAGTGCCAGATAAGAGACTGGTCTTACAAGAAATACCCCCTTCTCTGAAAAGAGTAAGGGTGTATCAATCAGTCAAGGGTAGGGTCAAGCTGTATAAACCTTCAGGTATGATGATAGTGTTTGTTCCTGAATGTCTATGTGCTACCTCTCTGTCGTAGATTTCCGATAGGAGAATTAAGACTAGGTTTGGTCCCTTCTGAATAGGTTAGAATAGGTGATAGACTCAGTGAGAGTTAGTGAAAGGTAATAGAATTTCCACAACCGTGAGATGATAGGTTTGATATAGTGGCTGTCTCTGAAAGCGAAAAGAATTCTTCTCTCTCTCACCTATCTTCTACAACAGTCGTTACAGCGTCAGACAGACTACACCAATATACATATTACGTATATTTCTATCACTCACAGGCACGCACATACACGTGACGACAGGTAAACACACAGACGTGGGAAAACTATAACAATGATATATATATTATCTAGAACGAGCTGACCAAACACGATTGTTTAGTTCAAGAGCGATTTTAATATCAGGAAAAAATCGGCTCACAACATCAAAGAAAGTACATCAAGGAAAATACATATACACATAGTCATAAAAAATCAAGGAAATGTTGCAAGGATGATAGCCCCGTTATAGTGTTAACTCTAGGTTTAGCCCGGCCCCGTTAAGAGAACAGATGATGGCGCCCGAGTCACAGATACATAGGGTTTGAGTCTAAGAGTTGTCTTTGTTTTATCTCTTAATTATATGCACAGAGTTTGAAAAAAATCTGATTTAACCTAAGACAAAAACACAAGAACTCTAGCCTTAGCAACAAATTATGCAGATTGAAAAAAAATTAGGACAGCAACAGGGTGTCAAAGATATAATAGTGAAAAATATCACTCAAACCAGCGTACACTCATTCATTCCGCCATGGCTTCTCACACTAGTACTCACGACTTTGCTTGCTGCCTCTTGGAACACATTGATTTTAGATTTTCACACAGACTCAAAAAATGCAGTCTACTGCCAAGAAGTCCCCAGTTCCAAAAGACCTGTTTAACTTGGAGTCTCCGGGAACGACTACTTGGGTATGCAAATTTGTTCAAAGGTCTGATTAAGTCACCTAACAATTATTCCAGGCGCGGGAGTTAACAGAGCACAGTGTCAATAGCGTAGGTTTCAAAAAAAATGATGAATGTCAGGTCGGTGCCTTCCCTCAGTATAGGATTCACTTTAGTCACACCACAGATTTGTCCACAAGATATAATCTAGTCGGGAAATGATTGTTAATATTCACGCCGCCAGGCAGCAAATTATATAGAGTTTCTAGAAGAAATTAAGTGCTGGCTCCAAGGTCCAGTATTTATCATTACAGTCTTTGAAAACCCGTTATAGGGATATTAGTATTTCTGTCTAACTTGCACCGTCAGATCAGTGTTACTTGAGAAAACCCACGTGGTTCAAAATAAGGACTGTCTATTTCTTCACAAGTATGGAAACTACTACTAGGTGCTGGTAAAGTTAGGGTCACCCCAAAACTTTCACTGTGTGGAGGAAAAATAACACATATAATATAATAAACAGAATCTGTACTGGTTAAAACTTACATTTAAACTTGCAAGCAGAGAGCTTTGCTTATCATTTAAACTTCCCGTGACGTAAGTTATATTTAAAAATCAGCATTCCTCATAAATTAGGAACACGTGCGTATCCCGTCATCATTCATGAGGCTGGATTCTAGAGTTTATACGTTAGTTTAGAAAAATACACTCGACTGAGTATTAGCAGTTAAATTAAATTCATAAATAGCTACAATTGCCGTTATAAGCTAGAAATTTTAATTAGTCTGCTTTCCACTGAATGCTTCCCTAGAAAATATAATAGCCTACCACTTTATTTCTCTTCTGCGCTAAAGAAATAGATTAAAATGCATTAAGCGATTTAACACTTTAACACTCACAAAATCTATACATCTATCATATTAATTACCTCAACCACAGAATTACAGGTAGTCGCACAACTTAAGAATAAAAATGCTGAAAATATTTCTGGAAGTCTAGAAGTTCGACAAATTGCCGAAACAAACTGAGATCTTCGCTAACAGCTATTCTGTTTTTTTCGAGCGACCTATCTACTGTGGAGTCTATGAGCGAGAATGAAATTAAAGTTTCAAACTTGGCCAATATCTTAAAATCAGACAAAGGGCCCAAACTTATTTCGCCAAGCGAAATTATCTCCCCTACTCCCAACATTTACGTCCGCTTAACGCGTGTCGTAACTGTCACCTACTGACCACGATGTACGCGTGTCAGTTTCAAATCCCAGACAGCCTGACTCCATTGCCCAAGTGAGCGCCGTGTCAGTTTGGGATTTTCCAGCCAAATGTCTGGATACTGCCCGGTGCAGATGTAAAGTATCACACCTCACCGGGACTAATGCCGAGAAGAAGCTCGCGCGCTCGGTGAGAATGTAGACGATTTGCTACGTCCTGTGTTCAGCGAACCGACTTATCACGCCTTATGACGCCCTGCAGCCCTGACATCTACGTAATATCGTCCTAGCGCGATTCTCAGTTTAAGAGAAAGGAAAAAGGTAAAGTTTGCGAATTATATGAGAATAATATTCGCAAAACGAATGGATGAAAAATATACAGGAAAAATGAAATACAGAGATAATAAAAGAGAGAATTTATGTGAAAGAATAGGAAGAAGATGTAGGAAATTAAATGAATATAAACCCTACGTGACAGCCCAGGATTTTCTTTGCCTTCCTCTTCTCCGTTTACCTTCGACTGTCCCCTGAAGGATCGTTTTCGAAAGGGAGTCATGACGAGTTACATGCCCAAACCAGGCAAGCTTTCGATGTTTCACTATTGACAAAAGTGGTTCTTGGTGGCCTGCATAGGTGTTTATCTTCTCTCTAACATAGACATTTGTTTTGTGCTCTTTATAGCAAATGCGCAAAATTCTTCTATAACATTTATGCTCGAAAGCCTGAATCCTTCGCTCCGTATCTGCAGTGAGTGTCCAGCTCTCACACCCATACAAGAGAATAGATAATACAAGTGATTTGTATAATTTGATCTTCACAGGAAAACTGATGTTACTTTTCCAGATCACATTCAACTTTGTCATGGCAGCTGAGGCCATCTCAAGTCTTGTCTTGATTTCTTTACTTGATCTTCCATCACTACATATAGTGGACCCGAGATATTTAAAGGTGTTAACTTCTTCTAACGTTTGCCCATTTAACGTAATGTTGGTCGGAACATGTTTCTTATGGCTATTCACCAATATCTTGCTTTTTCTATATTAATTTCCATCCCATACGTTCTTGTTACTTTCTCCAGTCTAGAGGTAAGGTCTTGAAGTTCTGATTCTGATCCAGCTATCAGATCAATATCATCAGCAAAACGTAGGTTGCACAGAGGTCGGCCTCCAATCGATATGGTTGATTTATAATCGTAGAGAGCCTCCTGCATAATATGTTCTAGATAAATATTAAAGAGCACTGGGGACAGGATACATCCCTGCCGAACTCCTACAGTTGTTTTGAAAAATTCTCCAATGTCGTTGCTTGCAAAAACAGCACTGCTTGCGTCCTTGTATAGTGCTTCAATGATATCTATGATGTTGGTATCAAAATTGAATTTTCTCATTACTTGCCATAAGCCTTCATGCCAGACTCGATCGAAGGCTTTTGTGAAATCGATGAAGTTATGGTATAAATCGTGTTGATGTTGGAGATGTTTTTCGATAAGTACTCTAATATTGAATTAAATATGTACCTATAAATCAACCAGAACTTTAACTCAATTTAAATAATTCAGCAAGACTGAGTGTATATATTTACAATTTATTGATCCTATACCGTTTCTCTTTTCGGTTAGGAAAATTATAAAGAATTCAAATGTTTTTTACAAAATAAAATAAATAAACATGGAATGTCAATTTTCAAATGTTTTTTACAAAATAAAATAAATAAACATGGAATGTCAATTTTCAAAATAGTTCAATGTGATAAATTTATCTTTTAAGTATCAATTATATATTTCACATATAGTTATCACTTTCGCTGGACTGTGAAGTTAGTAATCAGTTTAATAATGTCCTTCATGAGTCATCACTCAATCTGTTTTTGTTATTTGTATTTTATTTATTACATAAAGTCTCTGGATAGGCTGACCAATGGAATTGCGTTTCCACTTATCTGTTAAGTTGAGAAGCATCCGACTATAGCCAGGATCACACAATGTCTGGATCTCCAGGCCAGGGAAAACAGGGTAACCAGTTCTATGAACCTCAAGAACTATCGCACCACAGAGTCCCACAGAAGTGGATGTCTAGTACAATCTTGGTAGTTGCAAGATAAAACCTGGAATACAAATAATCACAACCCCTGTATGGTCCAGCACTATTCTGTCCTCACATACAATGGACGTAACAAACAGTGTCAGACAGTGTGCTAACATTTGCACAGGACAATTTACCTCAGTACCACTCACATCCAGTTCAATGTGACTACACTTTCCTTATAAATCCTAAGTTAAATTCCTTTGTCCATGATCTGCTTCCATACAATGATTTGGTCTAGTATAAAATTACTTAGTAATATCTTGATCGATTCATTACAACAATTCCTGTCAATCCTTCCTTAGGTTCCTGATAAATGTCATTCCTTTAAGAAATACTCCTTCAAATACATTATCAAAAGGCTTTCTTTGGCCATCATTCTCAATTATTCTACACATTTACAAGGCTGGCTTTTCCTCTAACTGTATACAGATGCTGGGAGTTGCCGCCTGCAACACACTCGTCCTGTAATTTTTCTTAACACATACTACACACTTCCTAACGCACAAGTGGATTAATCACAGGAAAATTACATAATTATATATACATATATATATCTTTCTTACCCTCAGGCAATACACACAAGCTGTAACAGGCTGTTAATGGGCATGTAGATCTGCTAGACAGATGCAGTGGCAAAGTATATGACAATAACACTTTTACCGCTCTCTTCTGTTCAGCTTGCTTTTTTTAAAAGTTGTGGCCTCAATTCAGCCAAGTTCAAGGGCTTATATACTACCGCTCCCTCCGTCTCGGATGGCATGGGGTAAAAGCGGTGTTAAAAATCTAAAGCTGAGGCATATTTTTGCCTTCTGTTCAATTAGCAAAATTCTTAATATTCATTATCTTTCTTAATTCTGGGCAGATTTTGATCATTTAAAGCTAGAATTATACTGTGAATTTATCTCTACCGTTCTATATAATAATTGTTTAGGTAGCAAAATGCATTTAAATCTATGCAGACTTTAACTAAATTGGGGACTACCCTGATGTATAGATGTCATTTTAAACGATCTTTCTATATAAATAAACTACTTTTCGAGGAAGTCTTTGCACCTACCTCTAAAGTAACATTCCCGTTGTTGAAATATCTATCCCTTTCCGTTTAAACATCTTTAGTCCCTAAGAAATGAAATAGTTTCTTACTATCATTTACACAAAATGGGCCTCCATGTTAAGCATAAAATGTTCCAGTATACACACCAAGAAAGGAGCGTTTTCATTGGCTATTGTATTAGACAGTTTCCCACAGTATGGTTTATGGTATGACGTGTTGTAAGACAGACCAAATCACGACAGTAATTTATTTGACATGATCAAGTTGCCAGTCCCATGCAGATCTCTTGATGAGAGATCCTGCTTTTTTTTTTTTTGCATTGCCATCTTGGCCTTTTGTTTTCATCTTTTCTGTCACATTTTAAAAGTAAATTATGCCTTTTAATGTATCAATGAATACTTAAATTGTATGATTTATGAAGTAATTTCTTTTTTCATTCTTCGTTTTTATATGATGTCTTGTTTCTGTTTCTTTAAAACACAGAAAGCAATCAGTTGCCATCATGACTAATTGAGTCTTGTAGGGCAGGGCACAGTTTTTCCACACTTGTATGCATTGCTGAGGATAGAGAGCAGTGGAGGACCCTGTCTGCTGATGCTTCCACCATGGCACCCCTATTGACGGGTTACGGGTTGAGATGATGATGAGGGCAACAACAAACTGTCTCGACTTTGCTCAGTTGGTGGTCATCCTTCGATGAGTGCCTCAACTCTAGTTCACGCTTTGCATCTCGGTCTCCACAGTTCTCGGCCATGTTGTTTTTGGTCTGCCTGTCTTTATCCTTCCTTCTGGGGTCCATAGCATAGCAGTTCTTGTGATGGCATTAAGGTCTCTTCTGAGGACATGGCCAACCCAGTTTCAGTGTCTGCCCGCAGTGATGCCACACTGTTGTAATTACTTACTTAGTTGTTCCGCTTCTACCCTGGAGTGTAGAGATTTGCCAGAGATAGCGCCATACTATCCTATCAGCAGTCTTTCTCCTAGCCTGGTTTCAATCCAGTCCTTGGTCCTTCCATATACTATTGTGAGGAGTAAATTTAGAAGAAGAAAACTTGTCTACAGGTGTCTGTCTTTAAAATTCAAAGTATTGATTGGTTGTTTGCTTTGAATTCACATTAAAACTTTTTTTTTTTTTTTTTGTTAAATCATTAAAGGGGGTTACAGAGATGCTCTAAAATTTAGACCTGGTGAACCCATTACATTTGATCCCGAGACATTTGTCCGTTCACGCCCATCACAGTCAACCCAGGAGTTTTTGGAGGGAATGTTGACATTACAGATCTTTCAGCAAGTGAGTTTAAATCAGGACAGATTAGCAGCGGGGAAAAAACAAAAAACCTGGCTGTTTGTGACTTTGTGTATTTTTATTCATCCTTGTTTGCAGTCTTGTAGCCACATCTACTATATGCATGTATGTATTATGTGTGTGTGTTACATGGTGGATGCAGTATTAATATTAACTACTTACTGTTGAAGTTAAGAAATGTAGTAATATGAAATCACTTAAAGAATTGTGTTATTGCAGGCAGAAATGTCAAAAATACAATAATGTTTATTTCTTTACCCTGATGATATAAAGATTTTGTTCGTTCTCTCTCTCTCTCTCTTTGTCTCTCTTTCTTTGTCTCATTCTCTTTGTCTCATAACTTGAGACAGTGAATGTGAGTATGCTGTTTTATTTTTACCTTTGTAAAGTTGCATTACTTGAAATTAATTTGTTAAATGCATGTGACAATAAATGAATTCTGTGTAAAAGTTGAGAGAGAAAGGAAGGGCAGAATGTTAGATGGGCCTGCGTGCCTAATTTTCAACTTCATTCTCTTTCTTTATCTCTCTCTTGTTGTCTCTCTTTCTCTTTGACTCTCATTCTTTGTCTTTCTGGCATAAGATAAGCCCACTTTCTAAGTCCTCTTTCATTACTAGTTACTAAGCAGCATCTACGTGAAACAAAGAATGAAAAATTATATTGTAGTCAGTTTTGCTAATGAACAATACACTAAATAACACAAGACATTTGGAGGTTGTTCGTCATGAGCCCCATTCACAAACAGGAAACAGGGATGAGAAATATATGAGTTGATTCTTCAAAAAACAGCTCCAGCACAGTAAAAAGTAGTCCCCCCCAGCAGATACAGCCATAGGGGAGCAAAGTGTTTGAGTCTTCACTATACTAGGTCCAGCATTGCGAGGTGGGGGAAAACCAGTTCCTTTCCTGGCTGCCTTTTTCTTCCCTAACTCAAAGAAGCAGAGTCAGGTACCCATTTACACATAGATAGACTGGAGCGTGATGCCACCGTGTTTCGAACCCGGCACCCTAACCACTCTGTCAATCAGAAGCACAGTGTCAATGATAATTGTGGAATCAGAAGATATCATCATCATCATCATGTTGCTCCTTATGGTGTATGGAGCTGGCTTTGCTGCTGGTCCATTTGTAAGAAAGCTTACACCAGAGCATCCATGTGCTTTTGCAGAGATAGTTTCTGTAGCACATTGTTTTACATGATGAGGTTGCTAGCCATATGCACAATTTCTATAGCATGTTGTTTTACAGGATGAGGTTACTAGCCACTTGCACAACCTCATATGACATGCTTGAGGCAGTCCTGTACTTTCTTTGTCTCCTCAGAGACCTTTGGGAACTATACGGGGTATATGTATTTAATATACGTGTGTGTGAGAGAGCAAAAGAGAATTTGCATGAAAACAACAGATGAGTTGATTCCTCACTTTGTAAGAACCTGTGTTAAAATTTCAGTTTATTTATGGCCGACTTCAAATCCTGAATTCGGGAGCTGGCTTTGGAGACATCTTTGAACAGCAGGCCACGCTGTATGCAGACAAGCTGAACTCTCAGTCTAGATATAAAGAATGGCTCAAGTCGGTGAAGGTATGTTTAAAAAAAAAAAAAAATGTTATAGGTGTCAGTTTATGAGATCGCCATTCTTCGAGCTGCAAACATATAATATTAATAGGGTAGGGGCATACATATATTATCAACTGTTGTAAAGGCTATTTTTATCTCCCTTTACTCAGTAATATATACATATAACAATATATACCTATTTTTTTTTTTCTTCCTTGTGTTTTTCTGTAACCAATATAGCTTGAGCTAATATATATTCATTGAAAAGAATTTCACTGTTGTTTCTTTCTTTTCACTAAATGTTCTGTATTGCTTGGTAGTTAACTGTTTTTGTTAATCATTATCTTAATTACCAGCTGGGGGGTCTCATGAGTCATATCAGTACCTCAGGAGAAGTGTGGCTGAAGACCTAACCTACTCTCAGGATCCTTGATGGGATTTGCTTCTTAATTGAGAAGAGTTTAAATTTCAGTCTCCTGAAACATTTCTTCCTACAAGTATCGGACTATCACCTACAGCGAGCCAAAAGACATTGTGGAAGAGATTGGGTACTCTCTTTTATTTCTTCTATCTATCCTCTCTTCTACCCTGTCGCCACAAACTGGGGGCTCGCATCAGTCCATCATTTTTCCTTTGTGCTCCCAATAGAACACGCAGCCACTACTGCAGCTGGACCCTTTGCAGGAATCTTGTACCATGTATTCACATGCTCTTGTAGCGATGGTTTCTGACGTTGCCAGTTTGGCCTTGTAGGTCATGCCTGAGTGTGCAGTTGTCCTATTTATTTCTTTGTCTTCTAAAACTACAGGTTGCAGTTTTTGAGATGCACAAAAAAAAAAAAAAAAATGCAGATCTCAGAGTGCTTTCTAGTTTAAGGGGAGGAGCGGGAGGCAATTTTCAGTTAAAACAGCAGAAACATGAAAATTGGGATTAGTCTATACTTGTATAATATATATTTCCCTGAATCTAAATCTGTGAAAATTATTTGTCAGAACACATTCTAAGTATGTATATTTTGATTTTGTAAATAGTATTTTCTTCAGAAATGATGCTTTTCCTATGAAGAAAAATCTAGATTTTCTCAGAACATTGTTTTAAAGCTACTAATTTTCTTATAATTTCCACATTTTTTTGTAAATCAATATCAGATTTGGCATAAATACTTTCCGTAGGATAATAAAACTTTTGTCAGATCCAGTTTTAGTCCAACCAAAACTAACATGCTCCTCCGTCACTGATTTTTTTCGCAGGATTTTTTTTTTTGTCTTCTAAACTACAGGTTGCAGTTTTTGAGATGCACACAAAAAAAATGCAGATCTCAGAGTAAGGAGGGGATCCCGTTACACGCCCATTGAGGCATATTGGGAATATGGTGTTAGGCCCATATTTTCTTGACCGTTGGCACACTAGGGGTGATGTGGTCAGCATCACGCCGGCCGTCTTAACCTTCCCAGAGTTGCTCTGGTACCCATTTGCGGCTGGGTCGACCCAGGAGCCGTTTGCGGCCTAAAAAAATCGGGTGGGTGGGTGTGTGTGTGTGTGTGTGTTTTTTTTTTTTTTTTTAAATTGTATTTTCTTTCTTTATTTTCAGAAAAGTGGGAAGAAAGGCTGGAATGGGCTCAAAGTAAAGGTGAGATAAATGAATGTGTCAGGGGTCGGCAGGGTTTTGGAATTCACGGCATTTGTAATTGTTGTTTTTGTAATGTGTCTGCTGTTTTCCTCTTATTGAAGTGGATTGATTATTTGCAGCTTTTTCAACCTTCTGGGAGATCACAATTTATTTATTTTTTTAAATCGGGGGGGGGGGGGGGGGGGGGGGGGAGTGGGGGGGGGGGGGGGGGGGGGGGGGGGGGGGGGGGAAGGGAAAGGGGGGCGGGGGCGGGGAGGGGGGGAAAGGAAGGAAATTGGGAAATGAAGCAGAGTTGGGGGGAATAATAAATATAATTTTAAAATAAAACAGCTGTGATGTCGAGAAAGCTTTGTTTGTGTGTAGCAAAGATTCCTAATATTTTTTGGCCTGAATGAAAGCTGTGAAAATTCTCTCAGCCATTCTTGTGACACATCCATCCATTGTTCTGTAGGTTATATTTTGCTATGTAACTGTTAATTGTTTTGAAAAGTGATCTTTAAAAATATGGAAGCCAAAATTAGCACTTACTGTCTGAACTTCATGCTGACAGTGACCTACATTCGTCTTTTTAATTAACCTTTGCCCATAGGCCGCTCCGATGGTATCTACAGCTGTCCAGTCTGTAAGTTTTTGAACTCATTATGTAGCGATAGAAAGTAGCTGTTGCATGCTCATTTGTGTTACCGATTTATTGTTTCTGTTAATTTGTTTTGTCATGAGGTAAAATATTATATATTATTTTTTTTTTAAATTTGAAGATGTGCACTAAATCCTGTTATGAAAACCTAATACAGAGCCTCAACCCTTTATCTGAAATTCCTAATTAGGACAAGCTGCATAAAGCTTTTTCGTGAAGCATCACTTTTGTGTGAAGTAGGTGTGTGGCGTCAGTAGCATAGATGTGATACTTATACTCTCTTATAGATGAGCCACAGTAATACAGTAACCCAGTAGTACAGTAACCTTAACAGTACTGTATAGCTGTATTTTATGTTGTCTGTCTCCCCACATTATGACGATGATGTTCTTTGTGATATTTTCTAATACTTTATTAAATAATGCTTTGTAAAGAATTGTACATTTCTTACCAAACAATGGCCACTGCACACATGGAGCAGACTACTGTATCTCTTGTATCATCAGCTAATCATGTCAGTAATTGGGCTTGGAATACTCATGCTGTCAGTATAACAATGTGAACAACTGGAACGCATTCAAAATGATGGAAATCATATAGTCTTAAGCTGCACGGGGGACACCTTCACTGTAATGATGCGGTACATACTTGGATTGCTGTCTCTCAGATCCAGATATGCAATGGAAGCCCGTATGCGGGTAACCACAGACAAAAAACACCCCCTGCACATGAACATAGGTGACATCAAGGTAGCATGAATAAAGAGAGGGAAGGGCCAGGCAGAGGTAACGATTGGGCAGGTGACTACAGTTTAAAATATATCCAAGGGGGAAGAGTGGAGTAAGTCAGATGAGAACTAGAAAAACTGCCAGCAAGTCATCATCAGCCTTGGCAGGGAGTGCAGAGCTTGAGACAGTGGGGAAAACTTCTTCTTCTTTGATCCTTAGCCGCCGACCGTCAAAGCAGTCAGTGGTCATCACGCCTAGTGGCGTCTTGTAGGGCAACAACAAATTGATTCCACTTTGCTCGGTCGGCGGCCATCCTTCGTACAGTGCCCCAACTCTGGTTCATTCTGTGCATCTCAGCCTCCACAGTCCTCCGCCAGGTTGTTTTTGGTCGGCCTCTCTTTCGTTTTCCTTCAGGGGTCCATAGCATAGCTGTTCTTGTGATGGCATCGGGGTCTCTTCTGAGGACATGGCCAACCCAACTCCAGCGTCTGCCAGCTATGATGGTGTGCATGTCCTCTTGCATAGTGGGGAAAAAAGCTGAAAATAATCAGCTGATAAATGATCATGCCAGGGATGATGATGCCATTGTGTACACTGATGTAATTTGGTCTTATCTCTGTGGTGCAGAATCAGGATGGGGCTTCTTAGCTGGACTAAAGGGCAGGATCGTTGCTGAAAAGAGGGTAGCTTACATGACAACAACCTCCTGCATGAGAATGGAGGTAGAGGCAGCTACTGCAGCCCTGAGGTGGCTGTCTGAAATTCCATCTACCAGAGAATTTAGAGCAATTATTGTGTCAGACTCTCAATGCATGCTTCGGAAGGTCCAAAATGGATGGCTACGGCATATATACACAGGATGTTGCTAATTATTTTAGTAATGCTAAAGTTGCAGGTATTGCCATAGGGTAGTCAAGTGTTAGAGACTTTATTATACTAGTTCCAGCTTTGAGAGGTGGGGTTTACCAGTTCCCTTTCTTGCTGCCTTTTCCTTCCCTAACTCTAGAGTAGAGTCAGGTACCCATTTACAGCTGGGTAGGCTGGAGCATGTTGCCACCATATTTTGAACCCAGTACCCTTGCCACGAGAGGCCAGCGCTCTAACCCGTGTGCCAATCTATAGTAATGCGTTATTTTTTAAGGAAAATTTCCTGCCTAAGGAAAATTCTTCAAATTTTTTGGCCGAATACCATCTCCAACCAGGAACTGCTTACACTGTGCAGTCAAAAAGGCATGCGCACCATCATCACAGGCAGATGCTGGAACTGGGTTGGCCATGTCCTCAGAAGAGACTCTGACACCATCACCAGAACTGCTATGCTACGGAACCCCCCAGAAGGATGGCAAAAGAGAGGCAGACCAAAGACAACCTGGCGGAGAACAGTGGAGGCTGAGATGCAAAGCATGAACCAGAGTTGGGGCACGGCGCGAAGGATGGCCACCGACCGAGCAAAGTGGGGGACAGTTAGTTGCTGCCGTACAAGACAGCACTAGGCGTGATGGCCACTGACTGCTTTGTCAGTCACGGGCTAAGGATCCAAGAAGAAGTGTAATTTGACTTTGAGAAAGTCATTTAAATGAAGATAATTATTACTTAAATAAAATTATTTACATGTGAGGGTTTTCTTTGTTGTCAAAGAGGATGAATGAATATCTTATTAATTTAATAGAGGTATAATACTCTATCGCTTGGATGTTACATTACTTTCTGCATAATTCTTTGTAGAGCTGCAGATGTAAAAAAAAGAAAACAACTTTTATTTAATTTTCTTCATTACTTTTGATGAGCTGCTTCTGGTTTTATGTAAGAATAATTGACTTTAAGTGAACATTATAGGTAATGTTTTACAGGGAACCGCCGTAGTGCATGAGTTAGTGCACTGGCTTCCTAGCTTGGTGGTCCCGTGTTCGATCCCCAGTTGAGGTGGGATTTTTTTAAACCGAAAACGGCCCCGGGGTCAGCCCAGCCTCATGAATAGGGTACCAGAGCAACTTCTGGGAAGGTTGAAGGCGACCGGCGTGATGCTGACCACATCGCCCCTAGTGTGCCGATGGTCAAGAAAATATGAGCTTAACACCATATTCCCAGTATGCCTCAATGGGCGTGTAACGGGTTCCCTTTTACAATTTGACGATAATTACTTTTCTGTAACGGTGAGCTGTTATTTTTACATTAGAATAGTTGCTATTTTGTTGTAAGTAGGCATTTTACCACAGTTGCTTTATTGTTAGAAATGCTTTTTTTTTCTTCCATTAGCATTATCATCATTTTTCTGTGCGATTCTTATGGGGCATGAAGCCACCATTACAGCTGTTCCCCTTGTAGGAAACCTTCACCAAGCTTGGTGTCTGTAGCAGTTTTATTTCACATGATGAGGTTGCCAGCCATATGCACAAACCCCGCAGCAGTTCGCCTCTTACGACATGCTTTTGTCTCTCTTTGAAGAGGCTCTGCTGTTAGGCAGCGGCTGTTTGGCTAAGCGGTCATAGGGCTGTCCTCTCATGGCAAAGTTGCTGGGTTCCTAGATTGAAACCTGGTAGCATCATGTTCCAGTGGGTACCTGACTGTGTTTTTGAGTTAGAGAAGGCAATGGCAGCAAGGAAGGGAACTGATCACTTCCCCACCTTATAAAGCTGGACCTAGTAAAGTGAAGTCTCTAACATTTTCACTGCCCTGTGGCAGTTATTCCCTTATCAACCACTCTATTTTTAACAGTCATAGACTGGGTGATGCGCCAGACAACAGAGGGCAGTCAAAGAGGAATAAGATGGACTACATTTTCTACATTGGAAGATCTGGAATATGCAGATGACATTGCACTACTAGCACATTCACATCAACACATCCAGGAAAAAACGGATAGACTTAATAAGTTTAGCCAGCAGGTGGGCTTGAACATCAATTTAAAGAAGTCAGAGGTCATGACGCTCAATGTGAGCAACCCTGAGCCCGTATCAGTTAGGAATCAGCAACTGGTACAGACAGACACCTTCACATACCTAGGATGCATAGTAACACCAGACGGCGGGGCAGGCAAAGACATCAACATCAGAATGAATAAGGCAAGAACAGCCTTTTTTAGCCTAAACAACATCTGGAAGTCCTCTCAATACAGCACAAGCACAAAATTAAGATTATATCAGAGCTGTATGCTTTCTGTGCTTCTCTATGGTGTGGAATGCTGGAGAGTTACAGAGAAGGAAATGTCGAAATTGTCCTCTTTTCACACAACATGCCTAAGAAAAATTCACCGAATCTTTTGGCCGAATACCATCACCAACCAAGATCTGCTTACTCGGAGCAAGCAAGAGGACATGCACACCATCATAGCTGAAAGAAAGAAGAAGAAGTGGCAGTTATTGTTATATGACTACCTGTTTTTTTTTTAAACTGTTAGAAACGCTATTTTACATAACAATAATTACTATTTTGTTAAAGTGAGGTGTTAAATTATGTGAAATGACATTTTAAATTTTTTTTAAAGAAGGAACCTAACAACAGTATATTGATGTTTTAGGATTATTGTCCTTTGTCATGATTCCACTAGTCTCCCTTAGTTCACTGAAACGTTCGTTATCGTTGTTGACTTCTATTCCTGTAATATTCTCCATGTGTCATTGTTTCTTGTAGTTTCCTTTAGCTCACAAATGTATTAGTCTTCCATTCCTGTAGCATTCTCCATGTGTCATTGTTTCTAGTAGTTTCCTTTAGCTCACAAATTTATTTATCTTTTATTCCTTTAGCATTCTTCCTGTGTCATTGTTTCTTGTAGTTTCCTTTAGCTCACAAATATATTAGTCTTCCATTCCTGTAGCATTTTCCCTGTGTCATTGTTTCTAGTAGTTTCCTTTAGCTCACAAATTTATATATCTTCCATTCCTGTAGCATTTTCCCTGTGTCATTGTTTCTAGTAGTTTCCTTTAGCTCACAAACAGATTTATATGTCTTCCATTCCTGTAGCATTCTCCCTGTGTCATTGTTTTTAGTAGTGCCCTTTAGCTCACAAGCAAATTTATATGTCCGATTGACAGAGTGGTTAGAGTGCTGGTCTCTCGCAGCAAAGGTGCCAGGTTTGTTTCACAGTATTGTCATGCTGCAGTCTACCCAGCTGTAAATGGGTACCTGACTTTGCTCTTGAGTTAGGGAAGGAAAAGGCAGTGAGGAAGGGAACTGGTGACCCCACCTCTTGATGTTGGACCTAATATAATGAAGTCTCGAACACTTCACTTTCGTTCGGCTGTTATCTGCTATGGGACTACTGTCACCTTTTTTTTTAACTATGTTACAACTGCCTCGGGCACAAATGGTGAAACGTATTTTTCAACTTTAAAAATGTGAACATTTGATGCAAAATTTGACAGTTGTGCAGCATGTGCCTAATCATAACACCAGACCACAAGGTCTTTTATATTTAGATGTGCACCCTGATATAACCAACACACCTTGTGTTTAGGTTGAACAGGTCACGCCTCGCTGAAGCAAGGCAAACCTCCTTAAAAAAATGTTATTTTAATCATGGGCCTGTGCAATTCAGAATGGTGCTTGCTATGTGTGCTGCTGCATTTTCTCCAAGGACTGACGTAACTGGAGTTCTTAAATCAGGCTTATAGACACTGGCACTAGATATTTCAGTCAGTGTGCAGATATCTTGTATATATCTTGCAGATATCTTGGTCTACCAACGGGCTGATCACCCGTTTGCCAGTCACTTCGATTACGGAAACAACAGCAAATGGATTTGATTTGCCGTTGCCCTAAAGACGCCAATAGGCGTGATGGGAAACAATGGCAAAGAAAACCTATCTGCTGTTGCCCTAAGACGCCACTAGGCGTAATGGCCACTGACTGCTTTGACGGTCGGTGGCTAAGGACGGAAGAAGAAGAAGAAGAATATCTTGGTCTGCTAGTTGATGACACTCATAGCAACGACACCATCCTCCGTACCCGACTCACTGCGATGAGAGATTTATTTTATGATCTTCATTTTGTTGATTTTTTTATTTCTTCTTTGTTTTATAACTGTGTAATATTTTGATTGGTAGTTTGGTTTGTGATGGTTTGCTTGTTTGGTTAATTTGTTGGTTCATTTCATTTGTTTGTTTGTTTCATTATGTTTCATTGGTCAGATTAGTTCTATTGTTTGGTTAGTGTTGGCTATTTGTGGTTCATGTTGAATTGATTGATTGGTTCGTGTTTTTCTTGATCAATGATTTTGTTCCTTGATGTGTTGTTTGGAAATTTTGTTCATGTTGCTTTGGTCATTTCGTTTTATTATTTTGATTGGTAGGTTAAAAAAAAAGGTAAAGGATCCCGTTACATGCTCATTGAGGCATATTGGGAATATGGTGTTAGGCCCATATTTTCTTGACCATCGGCACACTAGGGGTGATGTATTTTGATTGGTGGTTGTTGGTTAATGTTGGTTTTTTTTCTTTTTCGTACACTCCCAGACGCCCACTTAAATGTTTTCAAAGAAAGCAGTAGTCAGTTTGAGGCTATTTGAATCTCCGTAGAGCTTTTCCACGAATGGTTCTGGTGTCGGCCATATGCGCTTTCTCTGTTCCGCGTATGTTGGGCAACTTTGAAGCAGATGTTCAGCAGTCATTTTATCAGTGCCACATTTGCACTCATCGGTAGTTCCTATCTTTAGCTTGTTGAATAGATGGTATCTTAATCTGTTGTGGCCAGTGCTGAGTCTGAAGATTACCAGTTGTTCTCCTCTGTTGAGCTGGTAGTATGCATCATTTTGTGTGTGACCTTGATGCTCTACATCCCATTTGTTTCTGTATCTGATTCTGATTGTTGGTTAATGTTGGCATTTTGGTTGTTTAGGATGAGTGTCCCAAGTGTCATAAGGCTATGCAGTAACTATGTCTTATCATATCCAAAGCAATGCTGAATAATATGTATATAATAGTATTGTTTTTTTTTACGTATGCCCACTATTACTCGAGGCAAGAATCTCTGGTTAGTATATCTAACCTGAGACTGATTTTTACGTGAGTATCCCTTTTTTCCCTGTACACTGACAGGTGTCCACTCACCATTCAGGCAGATACTCGCCGTCTTTGGAGGGTACCTTTCAAATGTCTTCGCCAGGGCTCGAATTAATCCAGTCCAAGTCCCGGTCGACGACACTCGTTAAAATGTCCTCGCCTGGGCTTGAACCTGAATCACCTGATCGCCAGCGCAGTGTCATAACCACTACACCAGCTCGGCTCCCTAATAGTATTTTAAAACTGTCTTACTTGAAGCACTTAAGGGGAAAAAAAATTTGATAATATGGTTAGGAAAGAAATTATCCTTTTTTTTAATCTATAACTTTTTGTTTATCTATAACTTTTGTTTATCTATAACTTTTGTATATCTATAACTTTTTGTTTATCTATAACTTTTTGTATATCCATAACTTTTTGTTTATCTATAACTTTTTGTTTATCTATAACTTTTTGTTTATCTATAACTTTTGTATATCTATAACTTTAGTTTATCTATAACTTTTGTTTATCTATAACTTGTGTGTTTATCTATAACTTTTGTTTGTCTATAACAGAGGTTTTTATACTGTGCGTCACGGCTCCCAGGGGCGTCGCGGCCCTCTGCTAAGGGCGTCGCGGTGGCTTGGGAAAAGTGTTGGGCTCGATATTATGAGCCAAGGTCCATCAATAAATATAGATCTTCGTAGTATAGAGAGGAGCCGCAGTGATTTATGCGCAAGTCAAGGGAACCGCGGACCCAAAAAGTTTGAAAACCTCTGATCTATAACTTTTGTATATCTATAACTTTTGTGTATCTGTAACTTTTTGTTTATCTGTAACATTTTGTTTATCTTTAACTTTTGTATATCTATAAACTTTTGTTTATCTATAACTTTTGTATATCTATAACTATTTGTTTATCTATAACTTTAGTTTATCTATAACTTTTTGTTTATCTATAACTTTTGTTTATCTATAACTTTTGTTTATCTATAACTTTTTATTTATATATAACTTTTGTTTATCTGTAACTTTTGTTTATCTGTAACTTTTGTTTATCTGTAACTTTTGTTTATCTGTAACTTTTGTTTATCTGTAACTTTTGTTTATCTGTAACTTTTGCTTATCTATAACTTTTTGTTTATGTGTAACTTTTGTTTACCTGTACCCTTTGTTTATCTATAACTTTTTGTTTATCTATAACTTTTTGTTTATCTATAACTTTTGTTTATCTATAACTTTTGTTTATCTATAACTTTTTGTTTATCTATAACTTTTTGTTTATCTATAACTTTTTTATCTATAACTTTTTTAAATCTATAACTTTTTTTTTATCTATAACATATTTGTTTATCTATAACTTTTTGTTTATCTATAACGTGTGTTTATCTATAACTTTATGTTTATCTATAACTTTTTTTTATCTATAACTTTTTTTTTTATCTATAACTTTTTGTCCACAGGTGAAGGAACAAGGAAAGAAGGCAATGGCAGATTTCAAAACCAAACTGTCAGGGGTGAGTAATGAGAATTATTTGAGACTTTTATCATTTCTATAAAGATAAGCCACGCTATTGTTATTGTTATTATTGATCAGAATCAACGGCATTGCACTCCGGGCAAACCCGTAGGTGCTCAGTCTCCCTCAGCAAATGTCGATGGGTATGAATGCTAACTGTTCCTGTTGTGCACTGGTTGTAAACATGCCGGATGCATCGTCTCATGTGTCCATCCCAGCTGGTTTTACGTTCGATGCTAAATTCCAGCAGTCTTAGCCTTGATCATTGCAGTGTCATTCTCTAATAGGCGATCATGAATTTCTTTCAGTATTTCTCTCTTATCCATGTCCAGTGCACCTTCAATGGGTGCTATTGAAGCTAGTCTGTCAGCTCTTTCATTGCCGCGTACACTGATGATAAAAAAAAACAAGAGTACTGAAACATTTAGGTACACAATGTTGTCAAAATGATCGCTGAGTTAATGCATTTAAAAAAAAAATGAATAGGTACTTGCGTAGAATAGAAGGATTGAAGTAGTATGACAAGATCACTAATGTAGAACTGATGACAAGAACCAGGCAAGTGTCAGTGGAACTGATGACAAGAACCAGGCAAGTGTCAGTGGAACTGATGACAAGAACCAGACAAGTGTCAGTGGAACTGATGACAAGAACCAGACAAGTGCCAGTGGAACTGATGACAAGAGCCAGACAAGTGTCAGTGGAACTGATGACAAGAACCAGACAAGTGCCAGTGGAACTGATGACAAGAACCAGACAAGTGTCAGTGGAACTGATGTCAAGAACCAGACAAGTGTCAGTGGAACTGATGTCAAGAACCAGACAAGTGCCAGTGGAACTGATGTCAAGAACCAGACAAGTGTCAGTGGAACTGATGACAAGAACCAGACAAGTGTCAGTGGAACTGATGACAAGAACCAGACAAGTGTCAGTGGAACTGATGACAAGAACCAGACAAGTGTCAGTGGAACTGATGACAAGAACCAGACAAGTGTCAGTGGAACTGATGACAAGAACCAGACAAGTGCCAGTGGAACTGATGACAAGAACCAGTGGAACTGATGACAAGAACCAGACAAGTGTCAGTGGAACTGATGACAAGAACCAGACAAGTGTCAGTGGAACTGATGACAAGAACCAGACAAGTGTCAGTGGAACTGATGACAAGAACCAGACAAGTGTCAGTGGAACTGATGACAAGAACCAGACAAGTGTCAGTGGAACTGATGACAAGAACCAGACAAGTGTCAGTGGAACTGATGACAAGAACCAGACAAGTGTCAGTGGAACTGATGACAAGAACCAGACAAGTGTCAGTGGAACTGATGACAAGAACCAGACAAGTGTCAGTTGAACTGACGACAAGAACCAGACAAGTGCCAGTGGAACTGATGACAAGAACCAGACAAGTGTCAGTGGAACTGACAACAAGAACCAGACAAGTGTCAGTGGAACTGATGACAAGAACCAGACAAGTGTCAGTGGAACTGATGACAAGAACCAGACAAGTGCCAGTGGAACTGATGACAAGAACCAGACAAGTGTCAGTGGAACTGATGACAAGAACCAGACAAGTGCCAGGGGCTTATCACGAGATTAGGAGGATATGCTGGAGATGGATAGGTTGCATGAGGAAACCTGTTGATAGCATTACCAGGCGGTCTTTGCTCTGGAACCCCACAGGGTAAGAGAGGTAGAGGGAGACCCAAAGAACACATGGAAAAGAGAACTGGAGACAGACATGGAAAGACCTTGAGCTGATGGCACAGGACAGGAAGACTTGGTATAAATTTGTTGAAGGCCTATGCTCTTTGGCGCGGTAACGAATGAATGAATGCAGCCAAAAGAAGTGAGAGATTATGATGATAATGGGGGAGTCAGTTTAAAAAAAAAATTCATTTTCAGATATTTGTTTTAACCACTTCCCTGATTTGCTCGAGTATATTCGGGCGTCAAATGAATGTGCCTGGTTTTGACGCTGTTCAAAAATTTGTCAGAGTAATTAGTTTCTTTTCATACATTCCGATGTGATGACGTATGGCTGATACGTGGTACTGTTTGTCATAGCAAGAATGGACTTCATTGTGCCATAATTTGACTTTAGTATTTTTTTATAATTGGTGTAATATGGCATGTGTGTTTTTTTCCTGGTGTTAACTGCACATGTGTTATTTATATTGTATTTTATTGGAGTTTGTATATTCATAATGGATTCTGACAGTGATATTACCAGCACAACAATGGTGCGAAATAAACACTAGGATTCAACTGGGTCAACCACATTTTAAAATTTGTCACAGTGTATAAAATCACTCATTATGTCAGTTACATTGAATGTAATAAAAAGTATTTACTTACTTACTTACTTAGTCGTTCCCCTTCCACCGTGAGGTGTAGAGGTTTGGAAGAGAGAGCGCCAGACTATCCTATCGGCTGTCTTCCTCCTGGCCTGGTTCCATTCTAGTCCTCGGTCCTTCAAAGATTGTCTAATGTTGTCCTCCCAGACAGCATTTTTTTCAATTTTTTTTTTTTTAAATAATAAATAATTTAATAATTAAAAAACCTACATTTTTCAGTCGGTTTTCTGCACAAATATCCGACAGGGTAGTGGTTAAGTGGCCACCACACAGATTAGAGATCATTGACTACATGAATCAGGAAAAAAATAATCCACATGCTCGGTATCTCCAGTGCAATATGTAAAATAGAACAGATTGTGGCAACTGGCAAAATCAGTTGAAAAAAATAAGTATGGAACAAGAGAAAGAAATTATATTGGACAGTTTTAACACCATGGACAGCAGAGAGAGTTAGGAGCAGAATTTTAATGAAGAATAGTTTGGTTTTCTTGTTGTTTTCGTCGTCTTTTTCTGCGTTTGTCCTGAAAAGGACGTTTGTTACGTTGTGTCGCCGTTTACAGCAAAGCTGCGATATCTGCGCCTTTGGGCTGACACATCTGTCTTCGGCATGACATTTTTGGGACCGGATTAGCCTTCCCTTTTCGATCCCTACTCTCTCAGCCAGACATCAGTAATGCAGCCTGTTTCCAGGACCACTACTTGAAGGTAGAGTAGGGTCTTGGTGAGCTCTGGTTCGCTGACACTGACGCAAGCAGTCAAGCTATGAGTCGCAGGCTGCATTCCTCACTGTCAATGTTTCTTTGGTCCCTTTTTGTTATTTAACTAGGACTGCTGAGCTTGTCACTCCTTTGCAGCCAATATCAAGTTGAAGACTCCTTGGTATTATCTACATTGTAGATCTAGGCTTTTCTTGTGGCTTTTCTGCCATTCCAAAACATGTTGAGATTTAACCAAGGTGTCCAGGTTCTCCAGCATCTTTACTTTTAAGATGGCGTATTCAGTTGTTGCTGTTTGTTTATAGCATTATATCTCTTGGCCAATTACTGCATAAAGATGTATAACCTTTTATTCGAACACCTGATAACCAAAATATTCTGAAAATTGAATGTTTCTTTGGGCTACTTTTTTTCTATCACAATTTGGGCGAATTCTCTCTATTTTGGGCAATTTAGGGCGCTATTTTTCTACCTCATTTTGGGCGACTTGGGCTACATTTCAAACACGATTTGGGCAACATCTGAAAACAAAAAATAAAGAAATCAAGTTTCCGAAACCAAGCTGACCCTGAGGATTTTGAATGAATGGATACAGACCTGTATTGGATAAATGAAAGTGTCAAAATTATGGGGGGAGAGACCAGGTATGAAAGTTAGGGGTATGTAGATTAATATTTAATTTATTCTTAATGTGACATTAGTAAAAACATCTTTATTAGACCATTACACTCTTGTTATATCCTTACTGAGTGGTATTCTTCTTCCTCGTTTGTCCTGAAAAGGACGTTGGTTGCGTTGTGTCTGTTTACACCGGAGCTGCGATATCTGCGCCTTTCGGCTGACACATCTAACTTCAGCACGGCATTTTTTGGGACCGGGTTTGCCTTCCCTCTTTGATCCCTACTCTCTCAGCCAGACTGCAGTGATGCAGCCTGTTTCCAGGACCCACCACGTGAAGGTGGAGTAGGGTCTTGGTCAGCTCTGGTTTGCTGACCCTGACGCAAGCAGTCAAGCTATGGGTCGCTGACTGCATTCTCTATTGCTGCATCTTTGGGTCCCCTACTGAGCTGTATAAATTAATGTTTGTCTTTGCTAAAAACTGTTTGACTGTGTTGTGTAGTTTTGTAGGTCTGTCTGTTCTCGATATCTGTTCTACAGTTATGGGTGGGGTGAATTGTTCATCTCGTTCTTTCTACTTGGTGCTCCTGTCAGAGCATACAGCCAGCACTGTAGTTGCTCTCAGAGAGCCTGCACTAACTCATGTGCTCCTTATGGTGCATGGAGTAAACATTACAGCATTGTCTCCAGAAAGCCTTCACCAAGCATGTGTATTAACATGAAGAACAACAAAGACAACAACCAAAAAAGCTACAGACTTTCATAAATGGGTGCTTGCGTAGAATAGAAGGATTAAAATGGTATGACAAGATTACCAACGTAGAACTGATGACAAGAAACAGACAAGTGCCAGTGGAACAAGAGATGAGAAGAAGATGATGGTGATGGATAGGACACACACTGACGAAACCTGTTGATAGCATTACAAAGCAGTCCTTGTTCTGGAACCCCCAGGCCAAGAGAAGCAGAGGTAGACCAAGAAGCACATGGAGAAGAGAGCTGGAAACAGAGGTGAAAATGATGAGGAAAATGTGGAAAGAACTTGAGATGATGGCACGTGACAGGAGGACTTGGCGTGTGTTTGTTGAAGGCCTATGCTCCTTTGAGAGTGGAGGGTTATGATTATGAATGAAGCATGTGTATGCTCCTACAGTGATGATTTTTATGGCAATTAGTTTTACATGACGGGGTTGCCAGCCACATCAAAACCTCATATTGTAATCCATACCTGCCTGCCTCATCAATAAAGATTGACTGGCTTTGGCGTGCGGGGACCTCATGGGAGAATTCTACTTACTACTTAGTCATTCCTCTTCTACCGTGAGGTGTAGAGGTTTGGAAGAGAGAGCACCATACTATCCTATCGGCTGTCTTCCTCCTGGCTTAGTTTCATTCTAGTCCTCGGTCCTTCAGAGATTGTCTAGTGTCCTTCCAGCAGACTCTGGGTCGTCCTGTAGGTCTGGATCCCTGGCTCTTAGCCTCCCATATCTGCCGTGGCAGCTGATCTTCGCCCATTCTGCCGACATGGCCAAACCATTGTAGTTGGGACTGTTCTGCAGGGGGTTGGGTTTTTAGGCCTTGACGTATCGTCTGGTTGCGGACCATATCTCTTGTATTTGGAGAATTCCAATTTCATGTCAGTAAATAATCTAATATTGAAATTATCTTGTGTTTGTATCTCTTAAATTTTAATTTTCTGTATTATTGTCTTGTTGACTTTCTGCACAGTAAACCTGTTTGTGGGCTGATCACCCGTTTGCCAGTCACTTCGATTACGGAAACAACAGCAAATGGATTGATTTGCCGTTGCCCTAAAGACGCCATTAGGCGTGATGGGAAACAATGGCAAAGAAAACCTATCTGCTGTTGCCCTAAGACGCCACTAGGCGTAATGGCCACTGACTGCTTTGCCGGTCTGTGGCTAAGGACGGAAGAAGAAGAAGAAACCTGTTTGTAGCCTGAGAAGGAAGCCTGTTTTAGAAGCTTGACAGAATTTGTCTGCGCAGTTACAGGTTTTATGTTAATCCTGTTATATCTTTAATGCCAATGTATTTCATGTTTTAATTTTATTCTGTTCAGCTGACAGAAACTGAAGACAGGAGAGGAAGTAACCATCGGGTGCCCACTGTGGTGACCTACTCAAAAACCCCCAAGAAAAGACCAGTCACTGCTCATTCTGAAAATATTAGGTCTACTCGGGTAAGAAAATATTATATCTATGCAGGTATGAAAACATTAGATCTACATAGATAAGAAAATATTATATCTACCCAGGTAAGAAAATATTAGACCTATTCATATATAAATTATTGAATTGTAATAAGATGATTTACAACGCTAATAGTAGTAACAATGCTATGTCACCAGAAAGGAATAACACAACCCAGTAGAAAATATACATAGAAAAACCCCAAACCAATATTAAAATCATGCCAGTATAGATACAAGTATGCTCCTGAACAAGACAAAAAACTAAACTCTTAACCAAAAAGTAAAAACCCCATAGTGAGGCATCACACAGTACAGACATGCAATAAAAAATAAAAACACTAAATGAAAAAAAAACCTTCAGATATAACCAACAGTTCCATGTATATGGTAAAATGGTTGAAAGCGGCATACTACACAAAGGAAAGTAGCAAAAATTTAAGGAAAAAAAAAAGAAAAAAGATGACAGTGTGTGTAATTTGTGCAGTCTTCTGGCAGTTTACTTTCACCACCGTTATTTTTGTTTTTCCATTCAGCCACCACGCCCACCTCCACCCACTAGAGTCAAGCAGTTGGACCATGAGAAAAGGTAATTTATATTTTTGCTACTATTATGTTAATATCACACCTAAATCCATACACACTATCATTGCAGGCAGACGCTGGAACTGGGTTGACCATGTGCTCAGAAAGGACCCTGACACCATCACCAGAACTGCTATGCTATGGACCCCAGATGGACGGCAAAAGAGAGTCAGACCAAAGACAACCTGGCGGAGAACAGTGGAGGCTGAGGTTCAAAGCATGAACCAGAGTTGGGGCATGGCACAAAGGCTGGCCACCGCCTGAGCAAAATGGGGATAGTTTGTTGCTGCCCAATCACATCAACACATCCAGGAAAAACGAATAGACTTAATAAGTATAGCCAGCAGGTAGGCTTGAACATCAACCTAAAGAAGACAGAGGTCATGACGCTCAATGTGAGCAACCCTGAGCCCATATCAGTAAGGAATCAGCAACTGGTACAGACATACACCTTCACATACCTAGGATGCATAGTAACACCAGACGGCAGAGCAAGCAAAGACATCAACAACAGAATGAACAAAGCAAGAACAGCCTTTTTTAGTCTAAACAACATCTGGAAGTCCTCTCAGTAACAGCACAAGCACAAAATTAAGATTATATCAGAGCTGTGTGCTTTCTGTGCTTCGCTATGGTGCAGAAGGCTGGAGAGTTACAGAGAAGGAAATGTTGAAATTGTCCTCTTTTCACACAACATGCCTAAGAAAAATTCTCCAAATCTTTTGGCCGAATACCATCACCAACCAAGATCTGCTTACTCGGAGCAAGCAAGAGGACATGCACACCATCATAGCTGGCAGACGCTGGAGCTGGGTTGGCCATGTCCTCAGAAGAGACCCCGATGCCATCACAAGAACAGCTATGCTATGGACCCCTGAAGGAAAACGAAAGAGAGGCCGACCAAAAACAACTTGGCGGAGGACTGTGGAGGCTGAGATGCAAAGAATGAACCAGAGTTGGGGCACTGTACGAAGGATGGCCGCCGACCGAGCAAAGTGGAATCAATTTGTTGTTGCCCTACAAGACGCCACTAGGCGTAATGGCCACTGACTGCTTTGACGGTCGGCGGCTAAGGATCAAAGAAGAAGAAGTGTTACTGTATACTTAAATACAATTTGTCTTGAAGATTGGACCATGGAGTTGAAGTCCTTTTTCTTCTCCTGTTAGTCATTCCCGGGGTCTCGGAAGAGAGTAAGACAGAATAGAACAACTACACCCTCACGCATGTTGCACAAGGCAACTAATATGGGACAGGCAACCTCATAATGTAAAACAAATAGCCCACAGAAAAAGCATGTGAATGCTTGATGCAGACTTCCTGCTATGGGACCAGTTGCAGAGGTGGTTCCATGCTGCAGAAGGAGCACAAAGGAAATTGACGACGACGAGTGATGTATTGAGTTGTGCATCAGATATTAAGCCAGTCTGTAGAGTTAAGGCACCCCTAGCTTAAGCTGCTAGGATCACGGCCCTTTCTGATGTGTTCTTGTGGCAAAGGGTTGTAACAAGTGTGATTGTTTTTCTTTTGTCTTAGCAGGAGCAAGTCTGCTTTCCATGTCCAGGATACGCAGGATCTCCATCTGAGCTATCAGAGGGTGGACATGAATTTGATGACTGATAGTGACATCCAGGCAGCCATGCTGAGGTCAACTAGCGATGAAATGATCTGCAGTCAAACAGAGGTTTGTGTTAATGAGTAAAGCCGGGGTTAATATTGCATCATGCTTATGTAGTATTCACCATCATCATCATTTTTCAACGAGTTAAAGGTAGGAACTACTGATGAGTGTAACTGTGTCACCGATATAATGACAGCTGAACATCTAGTTTAAAGGTGCCCAGCATATGAGGAACATAGAAAGTACATATGGCCATCTCCAGTACCTTACTTATTTACTTACTTAGTCATCCCTCTTCTACCGTAAGGTGTGGAGGTTTGGAGGAGGAAGCGCCATACTATCCTATCGGCTGTCTTCCTTCTGGCCTGGTTCCAATCTAGTCCTCGGTCCTTCAGAAATTGCCTAATGTTGTCCTCCCCAGCAGACTCTGGGTCGTCCTGGAGGTCTGGATCCCTGGCTCTTAGTTTTCCATACTTGTTGTGGTAGCTGATCTTTTTCCATTCTGCAGACATCATCACCAGTATCATTCCTGGAAAAGCTGTACGGAGATATCAACAGCCTCAAACTGACCACTGCTGTCTTTGAACATATTCAAGTTGACGTCTGAGGGTAAACGAAGAAGAAGAAACGCAGTTTGACCATCTTGAGCTATTTTGGGTGATTCGGATTATTTTCCAAATGCGATTTGGGCGACATCTGAAAACCCCGCAACAAAAATCAGAGTTCCGAAACAAAGCTGTCCCCCTAAGGATTTCGAATAAAAGGTTACAGACTTGTAATGACAAAAGTAAAAGACCAGATAGATTGTTTGCCATGGAACTATATTTATCTTTACATTGTGAACAGCCTCATGTAGTACCTACAGGTCTCTGAGGAGACAGAAAAAATAAGCCTACTGCCCCTTCAGACATATCATAATGGGCAACTGCTGTGAGGTTGTGCTTGTGGCTGGCAGTTTCATCACGTAGAACAAGTTGTAACAGAAACCACCCGTGCAAGAGCCCATGAAGGCTTTGATAGAGGCTTCCTTTAAGGGGGGTCAGTTGTATTGGTGATCCCGTGCTCCTAAAGGAACCAAAAAGGGGAACAGAATATGAAGACCATTGTGAATATTTGTCATTGTATTAATAATAGCTTTGTCAGTGACGTGAATCACTTTTGTTTACTCTTCCAGCAGCAGAACTGTAGTGATGATAATGGCAGCGGCAGCAGTTCAGAAGAGGAAGCTGATGGAGGCAGCATATCATTTGATGCCCTTCATAGCTCAGATGAAGGTACAGGAAGTAGTAGTGGTTAAGTGTTGGTTTAATTATGCTTAGCTGCTCTGTTACTTTCTTCAGACATGTTATAAGAAGTGCCAAGCACTCTTGGGCAAAACCCATAGGTACTCAGTCTCCCTCAGCAAATGTCGACAGGAATGAATGCTAATTGTTCCTGCAGTGTGCTGGTTGTATACACGATGGATGCATCCTCTTGTATGTCCATACCTGCTAGTCTTACGTTTGATGCCAAAGACCTACCGGTCTTTTGCCTTGTTGATTCATCAATTGCAGTGTCGTTCTCTAACAGGCAATCATCAGTTGCCCTAAGTATCTCTCCCTTATCCATATCCATTGTCTCCACTGTGGGTGCTCTCAAAGCTAATCTGTCAGCTCTCTCATTGCCGCGTGCCCTTGCTTGACTAGGACAGTGGATCTACACCAGTTCCTGAAAACTCGAGAATGTGTGTTTTATCCAGTGTGATCATCCTCTCCTGATCTCTTGTTCCATTGGTGTCTGTCTGACTCCTCCCCCCATCAGTTCCGCATTAGTGATCTTGTCGCCCTATTTCAATCCTTCTGTTCTGCAAGCACTCATCCGTGAAAGTCTATAAATAATACACACATAAAGGTATGTTTCAGGCGCTCGTGAGAAATAAAGATTTGGAAAACCAGACAACAGAAAAACAACAGGAGTGAGAGGCTTACCGAAGAATCGAACCCAGGACCTTCCAAACAGCACCTCTGCCTAGCTATGGAAGTGAATCGCACTATCCTCCCTGCCAACTAGGCACCAGTAAAATAGTGCTTCATGGATAGGGGTCATTAGCTCATTTTTCAATGTGTAACACTGGATATGTACCTAGGGGCTATCCAGCCTAATTAATGATGCACTCGCTTCTGTGGTCCCCCTATTATACAGTAAAGGTCAGATTACACAAGACAAAGACCTTAATACTGTGTCTAGTAAATGACAGAAGGATGAGAGCAGTACAGGACAGAGGGTAAGTTTGGTATTGTATAAACATTCAAACAAATAAAGAAGAAAACCCGAGGCCTGGAAGCAGTAAATAAAAACTACACACATAAAGGTTTGTTTCAGGCACTTATTTATTGATTTATCCATGAAAGTCTTTATCTTTCCGGTTGTCATATTTGTTGCTCCTGTCTTGTGCCATCCTTTTAAGTTCTCTCCATGTTGCATCATTATTCTCCTAGATGGAGGGCCTTCATCCTTTCTGGATGGTTGAGTTGAGCTACTTGTCATGGACTACTAGTTAATGTTTCTGACCTGTTATCTCTGTATGTTCAGTTATGTTACATTTGTATCATCTGTCGGCTATATTGGGTTGTATGTGCAAAAATAAATGACTTTTTAGTCTAGAGCAGTGCCCCCTGGGGATGCGAGAATCACCTTCGGGGGGGTGTGGGACATGCCAGATATTTTAGAACCCGAATCACCATAAACAATATAAAAACTAAGAACTCGCATGTAATTGTACAAAATTAGACACTGACAATGTGAATTAGATACCAAACCTTAGTCACATTCTGTAAATAACATTTTCTCAAAATAAACTATTATCTCTTTTAGGCATTTCTGGCATGTTTTGCGAGCCAGAAGATAAAGGGATGTAAGGCTTCTTAAGATGATGTAAAGGGGTGCAAGTCTTCTTAAGATGTTTTAAAGGGGAGAGGGGCTTCTTAAGATGCTGTAAAGGGGAGAGAAGCTTCTTAAGATGCTGTAAAGGGGTGCAAGGCATCTTAAGTTGCTGTAAAGGGGAGAGAAGCTTCTTAAGATGTTTTAAAGGGGAGAGAGGCTTCTTAAGTTGCTGTAAAGGGAAGAGAGGCTTCTTAAGATGCTTTAAAGGGGAGTGAGTCTTCTTAAGATGCTGTAAAGGGGAGTGAGGCTTCTTAAGATTCTTTAAAGGGGAGAGAGGCTTCTTAAGATACTGTAAAAGGGTGCAAGGCTTCTTAAGATGCTTTTAAGGGGAGTACGGCTTCCTAAGATTCTTTAAAGGGGTGCAAGGCTTCTTAAGATGCTGTAAAGGGGAGTGAGGCTTCTTAAGATGCTGTAAAGGGGAGTGAGGCTTCTTAAGATGCTGTAAAAGGGTGAGGGACCTCTAAAAGGGTTTAAGAAACAATGGTCTAGATAATGTTCTGATTAAATGACAGTCATTGTCACCATTAGCCTTTAGCTCCCAAAAGAGCTTAGACCTTCAACAAACATTATGCCAAGTCCTTCTGTCCTAAAGCCATCAGCTCCATGTCTTCCTCATAATTTTCACTTCTGTCTCCAGTTCTCCTCTCCTGTGTGTTCTTTGGTCTCCCTGTACCTTTCTTACCCTGGGGCATTCCAGAACAACGACTGTCTAGTAATGATGTTAACAGGTTTCCTTAATGTGTGTCTTGTCCATCCCCGGTGTCTTCTTCTCATCTCGTGTTCCACTGGCACTTTGTCTGGTTCTTGTCATCAGTTCCACATTGAGGGATCAGAGCACCATTATTCGGCTCAGAACACAACATATACCACTCAACAGTCACTTTAACAGAATCCAACCACAACACACTCCAGAGTGCCAGCTATGTAACTACTCCTATGAAACTGTTGAGATGCCCAGAACTTGATGATGTAAGGAGAATGCTGCTTCCCTCCCAGGCCAGATAAGTGGAACACCTTGTATGGAGAAACAAAAACAACTTGCTAAAACATGCAGATATCACTACATGGCATTGGGCCGAAGGGCGAGAGCCCAAGCACTGCTAGATCAAAAAACAAAATAGCAACAACATGATCTTGTCATACCATTTCAATGCTTCTATTCTACACAAGCACCCATTTATGACAGTGATATAATTACTGTTTCACAATAAATATGGCAAAGACAATAGAGCGTCCCAGAAGTTTTTGTGGCTTTAAGTTTGAATAGGATCAGTGTAGGCCCCCGTTCTTGTTATACAGGATAGGGTAGTCCACACCATGCCCACCCCTCCTTGATTGCCATTAATGAATTGCATGGTAGGTTACAGTGTTACTATCCTCTGCTCCCCATCTGGGCTCTGTAACACGCAGGCACTTAAAAAGTCTTGCTGCCTGTGATTTATTGAGCTGCTCAGCATTAACATCCCCCCCCTCCCCCTTTTTCATCTCACTTATTCTCAGGTGTGAACTCTATACCTTCAAGTGATGACAGCTCACTTAAGCAACACCAAGAAGCAACAATCCCAGGAACAGGTAGTTGCTTTTTTTTATTTTATTTATACTCATTAAAAAAAAAACTAACAACTCCGCCTAGGCCGGTCCCAAGCCCGGCTGAAAAATGATGGAGGGCAGCCTGCATGGAGGCCACGAGGAGGCAGTCCCTCCACCATGCAAAGGCACAACAGGCCAATCACCTGTTTGCTTTAAACTTTTGATTACGAGAACTACAAGAGAGAAAACCAGACTGATTCTAAAGGCGACGAACTGGAACGGACTACGACTTATGGAACTTGGAACACAAGAAGTATAAATGGGAAAGAAGAGGAGCTGGTGGAAGGGATGAGGAAAGCAAAACTAGAAATCCTGGCTATAACGGAAACAAAGAAAAAAGGACAAGGAGTCATGGATCTCGATGGCAACACGCTGCTCTACAGTGGTGTACCCACATCTGAAAGAGCTAAAGGGGGCGTGGGTTGCATTGTGGCCAAAAACCAAAAAGATAGTATCAAGGGATGGAACTTTGTCTCGGAGCGCATTATGGTTGTAAAACTAAAAGAAGGAGAAACCATAGTCATAGTGTATGGGCCAAATGAGGATGAGAGAGCAGAGGTCAAGGACGAATTCTTCGAGCTGCTTCAAAGGACAGTGGATGACTGCCTAGATGAAATTATCATGCTCGGAGATTTTAATGCCAGAGTTGGAAATGACCATGCTAGATGGGGTGGAGTTATCGGAAGATATGGAGAAGATACTCTCAATGACAATGGAAAGCGACTCCTTAGATTCTGCAGTGAGCAGAATCTGATCATTACAAACACAAAGTTCCCCCATAAGCGCATACATGCATACACTAGATGTGAACCAACAAAGAATGAGAAGTCAGTGATCGACTATGCCATTGTTAGGAGGAGCTCATTCAAATATGTCCGGGATGCTAGAGTCTGGAGGGGGCCAGAGATTGGAAGTGATCACTACCTGCTTACAATCAAAAGAACAACTGAAAGAGTTGCTCAGCCTAGGAACTGCCCAACATCACGCAAGAAACTAAGTAAATGAACGGGAGAAATGAACATTAAGACCTACAAGCTGAGAGAGCCAGAAATTAAGACCAGATATCAGGGGCTTATTGCTGCATTGGTGAGCAACACAGAAGAACAACCTGATGACTTGGAAACCCTCTGGCTTAAATTCAAGGACATCATAAAGACAGCTGCTGCAGAAGCATGTGGTGAAGTCGGACTTGGGAACAAGAGAAAGAGGACATCCTTGGTGGACAGAGGAAGTCAAAGAGAAAATAAGAGAGAAGAAAATGGCATGGAAACAATACTTAGGAGCTAAAAACACAACAGGACAAATGGAGAAATATAGAGAATATGTGACACTCAGAACAGAAGCAAAGAACAAGGTGCTAGCAGCAAAACAGAAGTCCTGGGAAGAATTTGGAGAAAAGCTAGAAAAAGATGCGCAAGAAAACCAGAAATTGTTCTTTAAGACCCTAAAGAACATGAGGAAGGAAAAACAATGCCCTCTCAAATTTATAAAGGATAAGCAAGGCAAATTGCTTACTGCCCCGAAGGAAGTAATGGAACGATGGAAAGAATATTTCTCAGAACGCCCGGATGGTGAGCATGGTGAAGCATCAGAAGTGATAACCACTAGCACAGAAGAGAAAACCAGTGATGGTGAAGATGACATAAAGATGGAAGAACTGAAGGCAGCACTGGAGAAAATCAAGATGGGCAAAGCAGCAGGGCATGATGGTATAACACCAGAAATGGTTAAGTACATGGGAGCATCAGGCGACCTATTACTCTTAAGGGTCCTACAGGCAGCGTGGTGCAACAAGGCCATACCAAAGATTGGGAGATTGCCATCATAACCGATTTTCAAAAAGGGTGACAATCGACAATGTGGAAACCATAGAGGCATATCCCTTCTCAGCGTCCCTGGTAAAATCTACTCTAAAATCCTAGAGCAGAGACTCTGACGCCTAGCTGAGCCACAATTGGATGAGGTCCAGTGCGGATTCTGAGCAAACTGAAGTACTCAAGACCTAATCTTCACACTCAGACAGCTGAGTGAAAAGGCCCTTGAGTATAAGAGTGAGATCCATCTTTGTTTCATAGATCTGGAAAAGACATTTGATAGGGTCCCCTGGAGCAAACTTTGGGACTGTTTGGCAAGGAAGAACATTCCAGCACCTCTGATTCATGCTATACAGAGCTTCTACAAGTCTTGCAGAAATTATGTGAGGACAGCAAACCATAAGTCAGAAGAGTTCAGGACCACCACTGGTGTAAGACAAAGTGATATCCTGTCACCTTATCTTTTCATACTCCTCATCAAGGCATGTAAGGAGAGAACAAGAAAATATTCAGTGGGGTACTGGAAGATGAAACAGGTCTGTATTTCAGAGCTGGCATTAGCTGATGATGTTGCCATGATTGCTAAATCAGAGGCACATCTCCAATCCAACCTGCAAGTCTGGAAGGAAGAGCTGGAGAAGAGAGGGATGGTCATAAGCAGCTCTAAAACAAAATTCATGGTGATATCACAAGAAGAAAGAAGACATCAGATTAAGCTGGGAGAACAGGTCCTGGAGCAGGTCGACCACTTTAAATACCTTGGAGCTATTATAGACCAAAAGGGAGGCATCAAAGAAGAGTTGGCCACTCGAAAAGCAGCAGCTGGGAGACTTTTTCAGGCCATAAATCGAGGATTCTTCAGCAAGAGAGAGGTTGGTAAGAAAACGAAGATGACTGTATACCGCTCCACCTATTTCCCAGTCTTAACATATGGATGCGAGTCATGGGCAATGACTACAACCCACAAAAGCCAGATCCAAACCTCAGAAATGAGGTATCTGAGGAAGGTGGTTGAAGTAACAAGAAGAGACATGGTCTGCAACCAGATGATACGTCAAGGCCTAAAATCCCACCCCCTGCAGACCCAAGTAGAACAGCCCCAACTAAGATGGTTTGGCCATGTCTGCAGAATGGGAGAAGATCGGCTACCACGACAAGGATGGGAAACAAAGAGCCAGGGATCCAGACCCCCAGGATGACCCAGAGTCCACTGGGAGGACAACATTAGACAATTTTTGAAGTACCAAGGACTAGAATGGAACCAGGCCAGGAGGAAGACAGCTGATAGGATAGTCTGGCGCTCTCTCTCCCAAACACTCTACACCTCACGGTAGAAGGGGAACGACTAAGTAAGTAAGTAAAAAAAACTAACTTTGATAGGAAACTCTATACAGAGCGATACAACAGGAGGCAATCTGATCATCAGAAGTAGTCCCCCCGTCGATCAAGTGTTTCAGACCCTTATTCTGTAATGAGGCTGGCAACCTCATCATGTTGAATGAATTGCCACAGAAACTACCATTTCAGGTGATGATGCTGTGGCACCTTTTTTTTTCTCCTGTGAAAAGGAGTTGCCTAATTAAAACCTGTTTGAGGCATTATGTTTTAAAGAACATCATGATCATAAAAAAAATAATAAGAAGAAACACTGTTCTGAGCATTACACCAGGAGGTTAATATTATCAGAAGTGGCCTTCCCTAGTCAGACAAGTGTTACTTTTAAAATTGTCAGTTTCTCTTTTTTGATTCATAAGCCATACAATTTTTTTAATTGTTGTAAACGTATTGGTTGTTTTCCTACATTTACAACAAACTAATTCTTACAGGTCCATCTCCCCCTGTGGCGGCACCCAGAATGAAAATTTCAACTTCTCACAGTACACTTGCGAGTCCTAGCTCTGCAGATCAGAAGAAGACAACTTCAACCAGTTCACCTCAGTCTGATATCAGGGGTGAAAAGTTGGAGACCTCATCTTCTAGCTTCACATCTTTGCAGGATGCCCCCCTCATAAAGTTTGATTCTTCAGAATCTGATCCAACAGATTCAGACAGCTTTGACCAGATCACAAAGTCACCAGCAGACGAGTCATCTGAGGATCCTTCTGCCACCATGTCTGTCAGTTCTGAAAGTCTGCAGGATAAAAACGAAGTTGATATGAGGCCGATGGATAGGAACACAAGCTCTAGGGTGTCCTTAACTAGATCTAAAGCTTTCAGACGTGAAGCACCTGCCGTTCCTTTGCGGACACATTACGTAGATGACACTGATGACCTTGATGGACCTAAGAAGGATTTAATCAAGGACATATTTGACCCTCTATCGGGTTTAAGTAGTTTGACATTATCCAATAATATTCAAGTACGCGAAGCTTCATCTTCGAGGGACATACCACATCATGGTATTAGTGATCCTTTGTCCAGCCACAGCCCTCGACGAGATAGCTCTGACCTTCTCAGTCATGAATGGTCTCTTGCTACCTTAGCCAAAGGTCCAAGTATTAAATTGCCAGTAACAGCTACCAGCTATCCTGGCAACCCATTCACTGTAGGTGCATCTCAAAATACCTCACTGGACCGTTCTTCAGCCTCGTCTGCATTTTCTTCTGCCTCGATGAGAGGAACCATGCACAATCAAGGTTATACGCATAAAGAGTCACATCAGATCCAGAATCAACGATTAAACATAGACAGGCGGGTGTCCGATATTTGTCAGGCTAATCCTTCAAGATCTCAGCAACTTTTACCAGCATCCACGTCATCTAGCCCAACACCCAATCATCTTCCACCTGTAAGGAGTTATTCCCCTTATTCCAACCCACCGTTGTCGTCCATATCACCTCGGACTTCTGGAACAATGAACTTTGTTCCTCCAACACCTTCTTCCTCTACTCCCGTGATCCATGGAAGTATTAAACATGTGCAGCGTCATAGGTCAGGTGGGGTTGATTCCAGTTTGTCTAGTTCATCTTCGTCAGGCGCAAGCTCAAAGAGGCATTCAGACTATTTCTCAGATCTCAGGGATATCGATTTTAGTGGGAGTACATCTCTAGACCGGCCTGAAAGGCTACAGAAATCAGCTAACAGCAAAGTTGCACCACGTAGACCACCACAGCCAAGGTGGGAGACTTTTGATTGAGAATCTCAAGGTCACTTTTGGCATGGCTGTAATATTTTATTGGTAGTTCATTCGTTCTTTAATTTATGACTCTTCAGCTTGGCAGTGAACGAAGACCTTCAACAAACATATGCCAAGTCCTCCTGTCCTGTGCCATCAGCTCAAGGTCTTTCCGTGTTTTACTTATTTTCATTTCTGTCTCCAGTTCTCTTTTCCATGTGTTTCTTCAGTTTACCTCAGTTTCGCTTACCCTGGGGATTCTACAGGAATTTATATATCCCCGCTTGTATCCATATGATGTCCCATAGTCAGCTATGGCTGATGGGGCTATTATTATTAGTATTATTATAATGCATGGAGGCATATCTGGAGTCATCCTTATATGACCACCAGGCATGCACAATGCTACAATATACGCACGTGGAAGTGAAATTATGGCTGAGGCTAATTACATCCTCATTGACTCTTGAAATCATCCACACACTTCCCGGGGTTCCCCCCTGTGGTGAAACTTGTTGAGAACCCAGCATTGCACACTAAGCTTGGAGAAGTCACTTTAACTTGGTTGACTGCATGCAGAAGGATCTCACTATGGACCCAGTGATAGGCAGGGGAAGCTGAGAAGCGGGTCTGTGCAGGACGTGACAATTCCTTGGGAGAGCCCAGAACCAGAGTACAGTATTTTAGCTCTGCATAGTTGGAGAGCCCCCTTGGATGGCGGGGAATGCACAGTATTATTATTATTATCCACTTGATCTACCTGAAAAAGATACCAAAACAGTGAGTAATAACTGCCATTTGACAAATAAATTGTTTTTTTTTTTTTCATTCCTGGAAACGAAACAAAACAAAATAAAATCTAAAAATGCCCAATAAACCGGTGATACAAGAGACAGTAAACATTGCTGCCCGCTGTGACATCTTGTGTTAAACAAATTGGATCTTACACTAAGCTGTGATATTAATGTGACACTGCATTTTATTTAACAAAATGGCAGTTAATTGTCTTTAAGGGCACCAACTACAGTGAAAACTAACTTTTGTTCTAATAACATTTGCAAACTTTTTATAAACTCAAAGGACACAGTGTATGTCCATGAACCAAATTCTACAGTTTATTTTGTTAAAACATGTGGTTACCATGGTTAAAAAAAAAAAAAAAATCCACCACATTGGATTTTAAAACACTTTTTTTAAAGAGACCATATCATATGTTTCCTGTTGTCCAAAGTTTATTAAATTGCACACACATGTAGGGATTGACAATTAAAACATTTATCATAAGCTTATTTTGATAAGTTTAAAATTCAATTTTTAATTATTTTTTTTTAAATCATGTCGAGGACACCCACTATATTTGAATGAAAAAAAATATTTAAAAAAATTACCAAATTATCACAATTCTCTTTTGACAAAATAAAGATATATATGTGTACTACATGCATGCCAAATTTGATAATGATCTATCAGATACCTTTTGAGATATATATTTTTTGTACATTTAAATTGACTGATGAGAAACATACATTTTACTCACAGAGTACCTTGTCTCGTAGAATATACTCCATTCTGGGGGGCCAAATGTCTCTAAAATTGTCCAGCACCATATGCTGCACCACCTTCAGCTTCTTGGAGCTCCTCCTGTCGCCTTTGTCTTGCACACAACTTTCAGGAAGAGAGAGAAACCCTTTGACTTGGTGTTGTCAATTCTTGTGTGCAGTGTGCTCTACTTGCACACGTTGGTGAGCAGGTTGTTGATGAAAGAAATGTCCACAATGGTTCTGTGCGTAGGTTTAGGTTGGGCACAGGCAGTGTTGAGAGGAGCACAAGTTCATTTTTATATGAGATCGACTTGGGCCAGGGGTAAAAGGCACTACTGGGTCAGCGGCTAGACCTATAGGCCTATCAGATCTGGTATGCAGAAATGCATTGATGATGAGCCTACATCAGTTTGGTTATCAATCACCGTTGATTCGGTCGCATCATTGCTGGAAATTACACACTGCTGACGTTTTCTAGCAGCAGCAAGTTGCTCTAGCCTTGCTTTCATACTTCTTCCTATTTTGAAGTAATAGAACACAATTTGGTGAGATTTAGACTGTAATCAAGAGAGAACTGTCGATGAAGAAAAATCACGTTCCACTGAACGAAGATTTATTTTGTTTATGGCGGAAGTTGTTGTTATCTTCCAAAATAGCGCTGGCCAATCAGCATGTTGTTATGACCAATCAAAAAGAGCAGCGTGAATGGGGCATAAGGTCACTGCGTGACCACTCCTTATAAGGAAGTTAGCGTAAAAATTAGGGGGGGTTTTAAATGCCAAATCATGCAGAGCTATGAGAAAGAAAGGTTTCGAATTTACTATAATTGGGGAGATAAAGACATTCCCTTTTCATCGATACCACACACTCCACAATGCTGACAGCGTAACTAAGGTATTCATTATCATCATCAGTTGCCATCTCCACAACGAAGGTTGGCTGTAATGGATCTCCAACGTTTTCTGTCTCTTGTCTTGGTGGTGCACTCTGATAGACTCTTTCCTGTCCTTCTCTTGATGTTATCTTCCCACTTATAGCGCTGTCTTCCCCTTGCACATTTGCCTTCAACTCTCCCTTCTGTTATGGTCTTCTGCAAGGTGTTATGCCTTTTTATGTGGCCAAGGTATTATTGAGAGGCAAATCTTGCATTTTCGGCACAAATTTGCAAACCATAGCTTGGATGGAGTGCAGAAAATATGCTTTTTGACACATCAGATGCATTTTTTATGTTATAAAACCTTGCTCAATCGATTCCTCGATGATTATTTAATAAAATAAGCTCAAAAGTAAAAAAATCAATATTTTGTACTTGAAACTCGATTTTCACTGCCGTGGATACCCTTAAGTGGAGATAACTTTTTAAAAAAAAATGTTTTTAATTCTTTAAGGTGAACAACTGCTAACTCGGAGCCACCAAGAGGACATACGCACAATCTTAGTGGGTAGGCTCTGGAATTGGGTTAACCACATCCTCGGAAGAGACCCTGACACCATCACCAGATCTGCCATGCTTTGGACTCCAGAAGGAAAGTGTGTGGATGATTTCAAGAGTCAATGAGGGTGTAATTACAGACAGAGGTTCGCTTCCACTCATGTATAGTAAAGCATTGTGTTTAGCTGGTGGTCATATAAGGATGACTCCAGATATGCCTCCATGCAAAGCAGCCCTAGTTCAACAATGACAGCAAAAACATTTCAGAATGACTTACATCTCTTTAAAATTCAAACAAACGCATCAGAAACATGAAGAATATTAGCATTTATTAAGGAAAATCAAATGTATGCTTTCACCGTCAACTAAGAGATATCTTCACTATTGCTCTGTTTTGAAAGTCTCGATTTGTAACAGGATGGGGGAAACTGTTCTTTTTATGTGGTACTAGCAGTAGTCAAAACTGACGATGGCAATGTGCCCGTGAGATGAAAGCTCTCGGCTGTTTTTTTGTTCATGGTTTTCCTTTCGGCATGTTCATTTCTCTTCTGCTTGTTGTGAGAGCTTTTTTATTTTTGCCCAGTCAGGTGGCGCTAGAGGGAGCCTTGCCACTTGGTGCGAATGGCAGCTTCATCCTCCAAGGGTGCAGGAGTTATGTCCAGTACTTTCATGTCTCTCTTGTGCACATCTTTGAACTTCAGCTGCGGTCGCTCGGCTGTTCTATTGCCATCTGCCAGTTATCCACAGAAAATATTTTTGGGGGAGGGACCATCTTACATGGCCAAGCCAGCGTTGTCTGCACAGTCTGTTTAGTGTATACATGCTCTGAAGGCCAGCTCGTGACAGCACCTCAACATTTTTCACTTTGTCCTTCCACGAAATACCAAGGATGTGGTGTAAACACCGTAGATGGAAGGTATTGAGCCTTCTTTCTTGCTTAGCATAGGTTGTCCATGTCTTGCTGCCGTATAGAAAAGTGCTGGTGAGGCAGGCATTATATACCTCAGCTTTGATCTTTATTGCGAGTTTAGAACTTCCCCAAACACGCGTATTGAGTCGGGCAAAGATATTTTTTTTTATTGTATGTCCCTTAACAAGGCAGGCCCAGATCTTAAAAAGAAAAGAATGGAATGAACAGTAGAATAGTTTAGTTAAATCGTTTCAGTTAAATATATGTGCAGCCTGAATATACTTAGACAATGTAGTTTTGAGATTGCTGGAATTCGGCATCAAACATAAAACTAGCATGGATAGATGTTGGGAACGGTGCATCTGGCATGTATACAACCAGTGCGCTACAGGAACAATTAGCATTCATACCCTTCAACATTTGCGGAGGAAAACTGAACACGTCAGGGTTTACCAGGAATGCAATGATGTCGATTCTGATCAAAAATAACAATTAATTTAGCGAGTCTGTCATCCCAAGTAGACTCATTCAAATTTGTTGAGTGGTTAGCAAAAATATCCCAAGCCAGACTAGAGTTTAATGAGGACCTAATGGTGTATCAGCCACAGTTTTAGGTAGCAGAATTTGGGAGCCGCGCTGGTGTAATGGTTACCACACTGCGCTGGCGATCAGGTGATACAGGTTCAAACCCGGGCAAGGGCATTTGGAGCAGTGTCATCGATGGGATTTGGACTGGATTAATTTGAGCCGTGGCGAGGACATTTGAAGCAGTGTCGTCGACCAGGGACTGGAATAAACTGAACGGCTCCTGAGCCAACCCAGCTCTAATGGGTACTCTCCGAAGATGGCGAGTATCTTCCTGAATGGCTATAGGACACCTGTCAGCGTACAGGGAAAATAGGATACTCACGTAAAATCAGTCTCAGGTTAGTCATACTAACCCGAGCTTTCGCCTCCAGTAATAGCGGGCGGGCGTTTAAAAAAAAAGGTAACAGAAGATATCCACACACACACACAGTGTTCTTGCACAGGTCTTCCAAGTGGCACACTGAGAGTGCATAATATTTGCTCATTCTAAATTCGCCAGATTATATTAATGTGCTGGTCACATGTGTACTGGTTGTATATTTCTTGCATGCCAAGTGTTTTATCAACTTTAATTTAATTATACTTGTAATTTGGTTTCAGTGAGTAAGTGTAAGGTAATGTATCATTCATGTATTTTGTTCATATTACCAGTGTGTATTATTCATTTGTTGTACTTTTCATCCGGTTTTACATTGATTTTCTCTGCTTTTGTATTACCTACCATTAGCTTGATATCTTCTGTCCTTTGAACAATATTCATTGGGCATAACATTCTGCGGAAAAACTATGAGAGAAAAGGAAAATAGGCAAGATATTACGCCTCCTCATTATGTGTGCCTACGTAACAATTTAAAAGTTTTTGCAGTAGTAGGTTATATTTGTGATAGTTAGGGGTTATATGATCATCACTGAAGTAACTAACACCCATAAACACAAAAAATTGTTTAACATTAAAATATTAAAGTTAGTTGCTTATCCTTTACAGGACGTGGCAATCAACCCCAGCTTTTATTGGCTGTTTGTGATTTTTCTAGGCACTTTTTTTCATTCAGTAGTTTGCCATTAAAATATTAGGTGGTAGAATATAAACACTCGGGTAAAAAGGTAATGGTAGTCTCGTAACGGATACTACCATAGGGGAGTGAAGAGTTAGAGACTTCATCATACAAGGTCCAGCCATGTGGGTTGGGATAGCCAGCTCCCTGCCTTTGCCTTCAGTAACTCAAAAGCAGGGTCAGGTACACGTTTTTCACCTGGGTAGACGTGGAGTTTGACACTACCACGTTTTGAACCCAGAACCCAGTAACCTTTCCACGTGAGGCAAGTGTTGTAACCACTCTGACAATCAGACAGACACTCAAGCAAATGTTACATCTCTTCATTACCTGTGTCCGCAAAACAATTACATATTGTTTCTTTATAGTAGCAGTTTACATTTGTGATTGTATTTGAATTGCATGATTATCACCAAAGTGATGTTATTATAATAATAATAATAAATTCTTTAAGCACCAAACACGGCGCATAAGGCAGAAACCAGTGCTCTCCAGGTTGTTCGTTGTGACGCCACTCCTCTTAGCTCTTGCACATTATTTAGGCCCAACGTTCTTCCTTCTCTTATTATTGTTCTTCTGAGTGTTTCTTTTGGTCTTCCTTTTTTCCTCTTACCCTCAGGAACCCAAGTGAGCGCCTGTAGTGGTATTCTGTTGTTTTGCATTCGTAGGACATGACCGATATAAGACCATCGTCTTTTCCTTATATAGTCGGAGACATATTTCTGCCTAGAGTCTTCTCTTATTTGTCGATTAGTCTTGAATTCTTTCCAACTGATGTTCATGAGTTTTCTAAGACATTTGTTCTCGAATGTATTCAGCTTGTTCTCCAATGATTTTGTTATTTTCCAACTCTCACAGCCGTATGTTAACACTGAGATAACATTTGAATTAAACAGACGAAGCTTGGTATGTATATTCAATGATCGTAATTTCCAAAATGTTAGATAATCTATTGAAGGCGCTAGCTGCCAAAGCAATTCTAGTATGGATTTCTCTTGTTGTGTCACCATCCTGAGTCATTTTACTGCCTAAATAATTGAAACTTTCAACTTTCTGTAGTTTTTCCCCGTTCAAGATGTTATTACAACAACAAAAAAAGAAGAAAACTAAGGTTAGCATTATTTAACATTGTAGTAGCAGCTTGTAAAATATAGTTGTCTCCCTCAGTCATAACTGACAATGGGGATGATGTACCCTTGGGATGATATCCCTTAGCTGCCTTTTATCCCCCCTGGTGTTGCGATATATTCCAGCTTTTATCCCCCCTGGTGTTCAGTTTGGCGTGTTCTTTTCCCTTCTGCTTGTTATGAGTGCTTCTTTTCATCCCAGTCTGAGGTGGCGCCATATGGAGCACTTCCACATGGTGTGATTGGCAAGTTCATCCTCCCAGGTGGCTGGATTTACGTCCTTTTATTGTAAAGTATAATATTAATATATAAGGGTGGGTATGTTCAGTGTTAATATACATGAGTGTATGTGGTCATTGTGAATGCACATTGGTGGATGTGGTCGCAGTGCTGATACTGGTAAGTGTGTGTTGTAATATATGAGGTTGAATTAATGCACATTAACAGTGCTTCTCTTAACAGATATATATATATATTTATTTTTTAAAATAGGTAACAGATATAAATTTTTATGGTTTTAAAATATCATGCTATAAAAGATACTTGCTGTCGGAACCTGTTAACAAGTAAAAAGAGTAAAATGGGTGACCTAAAAGCAGTCAGCATTGCTAAGATCTGAAACAAACAGTCCATTTTTATTGGCTTATTTTTGTGAGTATATGGTTGTGTGTTTTTTTTTTTTTTTTTTTTTTTTTAAGAAAGTGATAGAACAGGAAAAATTTAAGGAAAGAAAATAATTAACAATAAAGAAATGAGATACAGGATAGTCTTACTGGGGGGTGCATCTTAAGTCGAAATTTTTTTAAATATGAAAATTTTGATAAGTCTGCTTTCTGATATTTTATAATCTCCTGACACTAAATATATCAAAATTAATTGTGAGACCACAATCTAATTCATTCATAACCCTCCACCCCCAAAGGAGCATAGGCCTTCAACAAACACATGCCAAGTCCTCCTGTCATGTGCCATCATCTCAAGTTCTTTCCACGTTCTCCCTATCATTTTCATCTCTGTTTCCAGCTCTCTTCTCCATGTGCTTCTTGGTCTACCTCTGCTTCTCTTGCCCTGGGGGTTCCAGAACAAGGACTGCCTTGTAATGCTATCACTATCAACAGGTTTCCTCAGTGTGTGTCCTATCCATCGCCATTGTCTTCTTCTCATCTCTTGTTCCACTGGCACTTGTCTAGTTCTCGTCATCAGTTCCACGTTGGTAACCTTGTCGTACCATTTTAATCCCTCTATTGTATTGGTGCTTCTTCAAGTTCAACCCTGTTATCATTACCTGCATTTATTCTCATTATCTTTGTCTTTTCCCTGTGTATTTTCAGACCCAATTGCTGTGACCTCTCATCGAGTGTTTTCAATTTGTCCTGCATCTGATTACGGTTATGGGACAGAAGAGCTAAGTCATCAGCAAAATCCAGATCATCCAACTGCTTAGTCAGAGTCCACTGGATTCCATTTCTGTTGTGTGTTGTCGATGTTCTCGTAACCCAGTCTATTGCTAGTAAGAAAAGAAATGGAGACAAGAGGCATCCCTGTCGCACTCCTGTTCTTATCCCAAACGGTTCTGTAAGCTGTCCTTCATGAAGAACTCTGCATGTCATGTCTTCATATGTTTTCTTTATTAATTTAATGATCTTCAGGGGAACTCCATAATGCCTCATCAATTTCCAAAGTGATTCTCTGTCTACACTGTCAAATGCCTTTTCGTAGTCCACAAATCCGATGTATAGTGGTGAATTCCATTCCAGACGTTGTTCAACTATTATTCTCAAAGTGGCTATCTGGTCTGTACAGGATCTGTTTTGTCAAAAACCTGCTTGTTCATCTCTCAGTTTCTTGTCTATGGACTCTTTTAATCTTTCAAGGATAATCCTGTTTAATACTTTTCCTGGCACTGAAAGTAACATTATTCCTCTATAATTTGTGCACTCTTGTAAATTTCCCTTCTTAGGCAACTTAACCAGATATCCTTCCTTCCATTCTGCTGGTATCTCTTCCTTTTCCCAGACTTTACCAAGTAATTTATATAACATCTCTGTAGCCGTGTCGATATCTGCTTTGATGGCCTCTGCTGGAATGCCATCAGGTCCAGACACTTTTCCATCTCTTAGAAGCTTTATCTTCTTCTTCTTCTTCTTCCGTCCTTAGCCACCGACCGTCAAAGCAGTCAGTGGCCATTACGCCTAGTGGCGTCTTAGGGCAACAGCAGATAGGTTTTCTTTGCCATTGTTTCCCATCACGCCTATTGGCGTCTTTAGGGCAACGGCAAATCAATCCATTTGCTGTTGTTTCCGTAATCGAAGTAACTGGCAAACGGGTGATCAGCCCATTGGTCTTAGAAGCTTTATGGCTTTCTTTATTTCTTCCTTCGTTGGTCTTTCACCGTTAATTTGTAGCTCTTCTTCTGCTGGCTGGATGTCCGGGGGGTTTTGTGGAGCTGGTCTATTGAGAAGGTCCTCAAAATATTCTGTCCACCTCTTCATTTGCTCTTGTATATTGCTGAGCAGTTTTCCATTCTTGTCTTTTATGAAGCAACTTGTTTGCTTGTATTTCCTCGTTAGCTTCTTTGTGCTGTTATACAGTTCTCTCATATTCCCTTTGGTTGCAGCATCTTCTGCCTCTCTTGCCAACTCCTCAATATACTTCCTCTTGTCTCTTCTGATATTTCTTTTTACTTCTTTGTTTGCTTCTGTGTACACTTCTTGAGCCTTGGCTTTGGAACTTCTGGTTTTGCTTGTGTTTAAATCTGCTTTCTTGTTTTTCCTGTCTTTTATCTTATTGATGGTTTCTGTTGTTATCCATGCTTTTTGTTGTCGTTCCCTTTTCCCCAGTATTTCTTCACATGTCTCATTCCATACCGTTTTGATTTGCTGCCAATAGTCTTCTGTATTCTCTGCATCTTCCAGCTGTTGGAGCACTTGGAATTTGTTGGATATTGTGACCGCAAATTTGTCTCTTGTTTCTTGATTTCTTAGATGTCCTACATTAAATTGTTGTCTATAATTTTGCATTGTTTTCTTACTAAATTAGTTTAATAATTTGCTCATTTATTCGTAAATCACCGTGATATATGGTACAGATACTTTCCATTGCGTGATAAAACTTTTGTATGACCAGATTTTCACAAGTTAGAAAGAAGCAATCCCCTTTTTTTCGGGCATGTTGTGAGACAAGGAAAGCTGGAATATATCGTAACAACAGGAAAGTTTGAAGGAAAAAAGAGAGAGGGGAAGACAAAGAGAACAAATACTGGACAGTTTGACATCGTGGCATGGAAAGAAGTCAACAATAGAATTGATAAATTGTACTGGAGACAGGAAGTTATGGAGAGACATCATCTCCTACACCACTAGGTGTGGTACATGAAGAAGAAGAAGAATGTGGTAGAATTTTGCAAAATTTCTTTACCATTCTTAGATATTTACTTTAAAATATCTATAGCTCATAGTCTACTAAAGGTGTCAAAAATCTAATCTGACAGAAGTTTTAAAATGCAATGTTGAGCTTCCATTTCAACTTTTATGCTCAAAACTCAGAAAGTAAAAACCAATACACCAATCGAGAAATGATAGACTTTCAGAAATAGGAGCTTTGCTTTAGACTAGAAAGGTTAAAATGGTGTGACGTGGTCGCCAATGTGAAACTGTTGACAAGAATCTGACAAGTGCTAGTGGTACAAGAGGTTGTTGTTGTTGTTATTAATCCAGCAGCACTTGAGCTCTTGCCCTTCAGCCCAATGCCATGTAGTGATATCTGCATGTTTTCGCAAGTTGTTTTGTTTCTCCGTACAAAGTGTTCCACTTATCTGGCCTCGGAGGAAGGAGCATTTTCTTAACATCATCGAGTGTTGGGCACTCAAAGAGGTGGTGGTCAACAGTTTCTGGAGTGTGTTGTGGTTGGATTCTGTTCAAGTGGCTGTTGAGTGGTATATGTTGCGTTCGGAGCCGAAAAAATGGTGCTCTGATCCCTCCTTGTAAGATGGCCAATGTTGTCATTGGGATCAGGACCGACCATAAGACTGTAAACCTCTCTCCCGATGTTTCCCATGGCCCATCTGTTCAGCCAAGTTTGTGAAAAGACTACGCTGGAAGTATCTTCAATAGGCAGCACAGAACAGGAGAGCCTGGCATAAGTTTGTTAAAGGCCTATGCTCCTTGGGGAGCTGAGGAGTGATGAATGAATGAACAAGCTGCCTGTTTGGCTACAATGTCTGTCATTTTTGTGTGTGTGTTAATTTTATAATCGGGGATTCCTTAGCAAGAGAGAGGTTGGTAAGAAAACGAAGATGGCTGTATACCGCTCCACCTATGTCCCAATCTTGACATATGGATGCGAGTCATGGGTAATGACTACAATCCCGAAAAGCCAGATCCAAACCTCAGAAATGAGGTATCTGAGGAAGGTGGTTGAAATAACAAGAAGAGACATGGTCTGCAACCAGACAATACGTCAAGGCCTAAAATCCCACCACCTACAGACCCAAGTAGAACAGTTCCAACTAAGATGGTTTGGCCATGTCTGCAGAATGGGAGAAGATCGGCTACCACGACAAGCATGGGAAACAAAGAGCCAGGGATCCAGACCCCCAGAACGACCCAGAGTCCACTGGGAGGACAACATTAGACAATCTTTGAAAGACCGAGGACTAGAATGTAACCAGGCCAGGAGGAAGACAGCTGATAGGATAGTCTGGCGCTCTCTCTTCCAAACCTCTACACCTCATGGTAGAAGGGGAACGACTAAGTAAGTAAGTAAGTGTTAATTTTATATAAAAAGATTAGGGCTGGGATTGATTTTAATAATCTTAATCGATTAATCAAATTTCTTTAATCGAATATTAATCAATCAATTTATAACGGCTTGATAAATTATAACATTCTTTTTTAAAATCACTAAGGACTTTATTTATTTTACTTGTTATGAGACAACATTGTCCTGAAAATATAATGAAAATAGTGAAAAGTTACAATCAAACAATTTATTATTGACCAAACGTGCCAAATTCCTATCACAAACCTCTAACATAGCAAATGCTCTCGCACTTAAGCAAAACCACATAAACATTGCTAAACATGGAATAATCAATGAAAATTTACTTTGTCAATTAATCGATTAAAAATTTTTTAAAGCTTGTTCATCGATTAATTAATAGTTAAAGATCCCAGCCCTAAAAAAGATGGTTGAAAAATGCAGCCCTTACTTACATCTGTTATTTTTAAAGGAGAAAAATTACACCTACATTGACTTTCATTAATGTGAGTGCTTTCATAAATGTAATTTCAGAATGAAATTAAAATTTACTGTACTGGAGATTTTTGTATAAGAAAGTGCTTATAATTTTCATATAAAGAATTCTTAAATATTTGTTATGAGAGAATCAAAAGCATAATGTAGTTATTTACTTTTTTCTGTTTTGGATTCCATCAAATACGAGTGTAAATTATCAGTTGAAGTGTATTTCAGGCAATTGTCGAAGCTTGTGAATAATGGCTAACATTTCTGACCGTCACAGTATAATAACTACACCTTCATGACATTATCCTCTAGACTTGGCTCGTATCGAACTGAGAGAGGTCACACATTCAAAACACTTGTAGTTGCCATACACAAAGCATATCACGAAGGCGTGCTGACAATCTCCCTTTTAATAATAACAATGCTACAAATATAAATTCAATAACAACAGCAATAACCATATGGCTGGCTCAGCAAGTCCTACTACCATTAGAATATAAAACAATGCTGCACAAAACCCAGCAACAATAAAGAGAGCACGATCAAATATAATACGCCTTGTAAAGCCGGCAAACCGACATCTTTCTCTGTCAGTCTTCCTGTTCACAAATCTCTATGCACCCATTTTCACAGCTTCCGAACGCATGATCATTTTTTAATGCAGTTCAGCTGACATACAATATTTTATGCACGCTTACATTAAACATAAGATATTATTATGTGACACCGACCATACACGGGTAGTCCCATTGCAGAAACTGCTGTAGTGGGGTGAAATGTTAAAGACTTCACTATACTAGGTCCAGCTTTATGATGTGAGGTTACAAGTTCCCTTCCTTAGTGCCATTGCCTTTCTTAACTCAGGAGCAGAGTCGGTTACCCCTTTACAGCTGGGTAGACTATAGCATGACGCTACAAGGTTTTGATCCCGGAACCAGTACTTTTTACCACGAGAGGCGAGCACTCACTACCCAGGAGATCGGGGGGGAAGTATGCTATCATTAGGACCCACTGGTTTACAAAAAATTTCCATCATATATATTCGCTGTACTGGAAACCGACCCCGGGATGGTTCCTTTAGATATAGAGGCGGAGGCTATACATCTTAACCACTCTGACCCCCCCCCCTTCCTGTTGATCTCTTGCAGTGCCATAATGCTGTGCTGTTCATTATTTTTTCTTCCTCTCTATCTTCCTTCACTTCCCCTTCTTTCTATTTTTCCAGTTGACACAATGTTTTAGAGTGATCCTCTTCTCATCACGTTTTCATTGAAAGTTGATTCTTACTTTGCTGTTCATTTTTTTCCCTCTATTTTCCGTTACTTCTCTTCCCCTCTATTTCTCCAGTTGTCACAATGTTTCCATTGAAGGTTGATTGTTTTACCTTGCTGTTCATGTTTCTTCCCTCTATTTTCCTTTACTTCTGTTCCCCTCTATTTCTCCAGTTGTCACAATGTTTCCATTGAAGGTTGATTGTTTTACCTTGCTGATCATGTTTCTTCCCTCTATTTTCCTTTACTTCTGTTCCCCTCTATTTCTCCAGTTGTCACAATGTTTCCATTGAAGGTTGATTGTTTTACCTTGCTGTTCATGTTTCTTCCCTCTATTTTCCTTTACTTCTGTTCCCCTCTATTTCTCCAGTTGTCACAATGTTTCCATTGAAGGTTGATTGTTTTACCTTATATTTGTTACTATATCCTGCCCATGGACCTTGATTTTTCTTTGCTCCCCATCAGTTCTGTTGTTGATCTCTTACAATACCATAGTGCCATGCTGTTCATTTTTATTCCCTCTATCTTCCTCTACTTTTCATTCCCTCTATTTTTCTAATTGTCACAATGTTTTCGAGTGATCCTCTTCTCATTATATTTCCATTGAAAGTTGATTGTCTTAACTTGCTGTTCATTTTTTTTCCTTTGTATTCCTCTACTTTTCATTCCTTCCATTTTTCAAGTTGTCACAATGTTTTTGAGTGATCCTCTTCTCATTATATTTCCACAATTTTTTTTATGTTTTTTAATTACGGTGTTTGCTACTTTTCTTAGTAGCACGCCCCATTCAGCCATCTACCATATCCATGGAGCTGTTGGTTTATATCAGGGCATGTATCATTTATTGTAATATTTTCTTGTTTGTATTTATTTTATGTTCCATGCTGCATTATTTCTCTCGTAGGTATTTTTACATTTGAGTTATAGTTCATATTGCTTTATTGTTCAGAAAAAATGGTAGTGTCTATGCTAGTATGCATTTAATATTGATTGGAGGTTTATTTATAGTCAATCCAAATTTATCTGGGGGGGGAGGATCTGCCACTGTAAACTACTTACTAGCATCCTTATTATTATTATTTTTAATGTTAGCTTTTGTTTTTGTAAAAAAGTGTTTTATTAACTTGTGTATTTATGATGGGATTTTTATGCCTATGAGATTTTACTACACATTTCTGTTTTGTGGTTATTGCAGTATGTCTACATGTTTTGCCTCTGCTGGTCATATTTGCAGTCCACCAGAAAGTGTCTAATTGTGTTTGGTTCTTGACAATCTTCACATGGGGGTTCCTCTCCTATTTCTGTTGAAAGTTAGTTGTCTTACATTATATTAGTTTTTATATCCCGCTACAGATCTTGATTTTTCTGTTTATTATTTATTTTTTTATCTCTATCTTCCTTTACTTTTCTGTCCTTCTATTTTTCTGGAATCCGTTAACTTTTCCATAAGAGGAAAGCACTCTTAACTGCCTAGCCAATCGGACACTGTCAGAGAGAATAGATCAGGTGGAAAGAACATATCCCTGCCTCACTCCTTGTTGTATTGGTTGGAAATCGGCAAGTCTATTCTCTACTCTTACAGCCCACTTTTTGTTTGCTTGCTTTTATTTTTCTTATTTTATGACAGGTCTGTACCCTTTATTCTGAACACATAAAAAACCTAAATATTCTGAAAATAGAAAGTTTCTTTGGGCCGGCTTTGGGCTACTTTTTGAACGTGATTTGGGCAACATCTGGAAACCGAAAAAAATCTAATTTCTGAAACAAAGCTGTCCATGATGATTTTGGATGAAAAGATACGAGCCTTTACCTGTTTTGGGCTATTCTTAGATATTTCCCATCAATATCTGTGTCTTTAAGCAATCTAATGATCCCTTGATGTATCACCTTGTCAAATGCCTTGGTGTAATCTATGAAGCACATGTTTTATGACTGCCTTAATTGTAATGCCTGCCAATATGTAACTTACTTCTTATGTAGTTATTTGTTATATGTTGCTCTTAATCCCGGGGTAAAAAAATGTATAACATGTTTGATTTAAGTAAAGTCCAGATGAATGTTTTATTGATTGTGTGATGTGTCAGTTGATTGTGTTGATATGCCAGTTGATTTTGTGATGTGTCATTTGGTTGTGTGATTTGTCAGTCGATTGTGTGATGTGTCAGTTGATTGTATGGTGTGTCAGTTGATTGTGTGATGTGTCAGTTGATTGTGTGGCATGTTGGTCGATTGTGTGATGTTTCAGTTGATTGTGTGATGTGTCAGTCGATTGTGTGATGTGTCAGTCGATTGTATGATGTGTCACATTCAAGGTGTTCTTAAGTCTCCCCAGTGAAAATATTGTGACATGTCCAGTTTAGGTAGCGGCTGGAGGAAGCATCATCATCTTCCCTTTTGCTCCTTATGGAGTTTGGAGCCAGCACTACAGCTGGTCACCTTGCAGGAAGCCTGCACCAAACATTCACATGCTCTTGAAGCAGTGGTTTCTGTAGCAATTTGTTTTACATGGTGGGGTTCCTGACCTCATGGTCAGTCTCATATTGGTTGCTTTGAATGACACGCATGAGGGAGCAGGAGTCTTATTTTGTTTCTTTGTCTCATCAGAGACCACACACCCCCTGGAACTACACAGGGTAAAGACTGGAAGATTGTTTTGGTCTTAATGTTGGTTCATTGGATCTAGGTGCTAATAGTTCTCTGTGATGGTTGTGTGTTTTAGTAAAGACTAGAGAAAAGTTATTGAGAGTTCTGAGACATGTAGACTTGTAAGTGCTCCTTCCTTATCATCTGTGATAACAGAAAATGTTGTGAAAAGTCCTGTTGAGGTTAAAAAAAAAAAAAAGGTGCCATGTCTTAGCCTGATTTTGTGATGTATCACATTCTAGGTTTTAGCATAATTTTGTGATGTGTCACATTCAAGGTGCTTTCACTTAATTTTGAAGAATTTTTAACACGTCAGATTTAGGTAAAGACTAGTAAAATATTTGTGTTGGATTTTGTGAAATGTCACATTCAGGATGCTTTTACTTAATTCTGAAGAATTTTTTACATGTCAGATTTAGGTAAAGACCAGTAAAAATCAGATTGTGTGATACGTCACATTCAAGATGCTTTCACTTAATTCTGAAGAATTTTCAACATGATTTAGGTAAAGGAGCCACGGTAGCCAGACAGATAAACAATTTAATGTAATCCACTACTCTTGACAACACTGTGACACTCACATACATATAACACTCTATGAGAATATCTTAAAGGAGGCACTGATAACTTTCAAATAACAATATGTATTCATTACTGGCATGAATGAATATGTGTCCTGATTCAACTACAAGGGAATCAGGAATCACAATCAATTTAAATTACAAGTTATGTACAGAATGTATTTAATATGAATATTGTAGTGACATATATTATTACAAATGTTCTATGTGTGTCAGTTGTGTAGTAGTAAAATGAGGTAATACTGGTTTTGTTTTGTTCAAGCTCTGTTGGTATTTGTCATCATGACTTCAATAGTTTGTCTTTAGGGACTAGTATTGGAGATGTTCACAGTTCCTGATTTTAAGACAAGTAAATTCCCCTCTTAATGTTAATTTTATAAAGTCATTTCAAGATGAGGGGACATAATGTTGAGCTCAGCTGGCCAAGTTAGCTTATCTGGCGTGATGGCGGCAGGAAAGGACTCCTCTGCTCGAATTCTCCTCTGGGCTCAGGAGACACCTCACTGATAGCTAAAAAGACCAAGGAGTATGCTGTCCGACACTGGATTCAGCAAAGCTCTGACCAGGTGCTGCTCAGTACCATCAAGACCACTGTCCCTGAAATCAAGAAGGATGTACCTTCTACTTCATAACTAATTTATATTTTCTTTTTACACTGATCACAATACATCACAAACATTGCGTTCAGAGCGTTAGGCCAACAGTCAGCTTCATCTGAAATACTTTATACCAGCATTACCATCCTTAATGGTCACTACGCCTCTGCACTTCCAGCATTATTTCTGTCTAATCAATCATCCAGGTGTCAGTGTACTATTTGGCCATTCCATGCCGTTTTACTTCTCTCCGACACCCTCTGTTCAGGCTGGAGCATTACAGGCTTTACCTCACGTTTGCCACTGAACTACACATATATATACAGGCATAAATCAACAATTCACATTCAATTTTCATTAAAAGATATTGAATGGTTCAAGCTTACCACAATTCATACGAATAACACAGATACGTTGATTAGCAATGAATTCTGGCACAAACTGGCACAAATTTCCATCTGCCTATGTTCCAGGCTTTTATTGAGCAAAATATACGCTGGCTTCAACGCACTGATGCTTTATCAAGCTATTTTAAACAAGTGGTTTCGAACTAACGCTCCCAAGTGTGTATATCAGCGAGTCTGACCAATGAGCCCCGTTTCGACAAGTGTTTGAAAAAATGTTACCTTTCCCCGTTTCCCCTAACAACCAAGATAGTATTTATAGCCCGACCAATCGTGGTTAGGCTTTCATTTGTTGCGCTCCAATCAATTTGGAGTTTACATGGTAGGCTATTTCTGTAACGTAAATTTTTTTCAAACACGTTAAAAAAAAATCTTATGAGCAGAAATGATTTTATGCTGTCAGGCACCCCCAATATTTTATTTTGGGTATAATTTATTAATTCCTGGACTATTTGCGTAACGTTTTACATATTATTTGTCAGCAAGCCCTAAGGAACCCAAAAATACAAATTTAAAGGAGCTACGTGGCTGCGTTCAAAATATGCAATTTCTTTTACCTCCTGTTTCGAAGATGTTCTGTCTGGGTACTGTTATGTTCTCAACCGTAAACCCATCTAATGTTATCTTTTCTAATAAGAGTTTTTTATGATTTATAAACCTAACTCTGGGAAAGGGTAGTGTATTTTATCACTGTCCGTCTGAAAAAGTTAGTGCTTGTAGACTTACACGCGTGATAGTAGTAATTGTGTATCGCGCGACGCGTGTTTAATGTTCGGCTTTCTGCCTCTCCCTTCTCGCTATCCTTTTGTCCATCTGTTCGTTCGTTTTGGTAACGTAATGTAGAAAAAGACATGAATGGAATTTAAAATTTAGGTCATTACGCAGTCTGCCTCTTAATGTTTTTCCAAGAAATACAGCACACGTTTCATTGAAGAAAGCGGGTATAATACAGTAAGCTTTTACTATCAACGTGAAAGCGTTACAATTTGCAGACGAAGCAGAAAACAAGGGGGATTTTGAGTACATTCCTTGTGACAGCACTGTCATTTTACCATTGCTCTTCTCTTTATTAATTTTATTTGTTAGGCTTCATATTTACCTAATAATTTATATATGTGGATTAGAATATTTCATGACACCTCCCCTCTTAAAACAGACATTATATGTCAGTCCTTTATTCTATATACACATATAGAAATTTATTATTATTTCTGGGGTTTACGGTGATTCTCATCACACGGATGGCGGCTTAAAAAATCCGCTCCCAGATTGGTTTTTCCAGATATATATTCAATGCTAAAATTGTATGGAGCCAGAAGCAAAGACCATCGGAGTAACCTAGAGTTCTCATGCTTAGCCTGTGCTAAAAACGATAAAGGTTTGTGGTCAGTTTGCAACTTAAATGCCTTCCCATATAGATAAATATTGAATTTCTTTATTGCCCATATTACTGCAAGACATTCTTTTTCGCTAGTTGAGTAGTTGATTTCAGCTTTATTCAACTTTCTGCTAGCATATGCCACTGGGCTTAATTCCCCATCCAATGCATCTGATTTCTGTAGTAAAGTTGCACCTAACCCAATATTACTTGCATCCGTCCTTACTATGAATTCTTGACTTAAGTCAGGTAATTTCAAAATGGGTTTACTTGTGAGCTTTTCCTTCAATTCTTGGTAAGTCATTTCACATTGTGGTGTCCATGTAATGCGATCTGGAAGTCCTTTACGTGTCAATTCAGTTAACGGTGCACATATGGAATTAAAGTTTTTGATATACTTCTGGTAGAAACCACATAATGAGACAAAGGATCTCACGTCCTTCTTGGTTTGTGGTCTCGGGGCTTTCTGTAGTTTCTCTAAGTTCTTTGGGTCAGGGGTCATGTTTCCCTGATAAACTGTGTGTCCCAAAAATTCCAATTCTTTACATCCAACGCAACATTTGGTTGGTCGGGCTGTTAAATTTGCCTCCCTAAGTCGATCAAACAGCATGTTCAGAGAGTCAATGTGTTCCTCAAATGTTTCTGTTGCTATAAGGATATCATCCATAAAATTTGTTATACAGGGATTATTCAGAGGATCCAATAATTTTCTCATCATTCTAGAGAAGACACTAGGCGCATTCTTCAATCCAAATGGCAATCTATTAAACTCATAGTGTCCTTCTGAGGTACTAAAAGCTAGGTATGGTCTAACCTCAGGCTTTACTGGAATCTGATAGTATCCTTTACTCAGATCCACTTTTGAGAAATATTTAGCTTTATTTAGCCTGGCAAACAGCTGATTTGTATCCGGCAATGGATCCACCTGTCCTTCTGTAATAGCATTCAGTCTCCTGTAATCTATACAGAGTCTATGTTCTCCAGAGGGCTTCCTTAAGAGTACAACACCGGAACTATACGAAGACTCACTGTGCGAAATAATTCCTTCCTTCAACAGATAGTCCATCTCTTCCTTCAAAGCTTTTTCCTTAGCAAACGGAATCGAATATGGTTTCATACAGACAGGTGTGGAGTCTATCAGTTTCATATCATATTCCAATAGGTTTGTATGCCCTGGTCGGTCTGTTAACACCTCTGCATGATTATTTAGAACCTGTTGCACTCTCTCTTTCTGAGTTTTCGTTAAATGTGTACTGATTTTCACCTGTGCTGCTGTCTCACAGGGGTGTAATGGATATTCAAATGATGAAAGTGGTTCCTTTTTCATCTCCATGGCGATGGACAAGGTCAACAAGTGTGTCTCTTCCTGATGTTCTCTTTCCAAATATTTCTTCAGGAGATTCACATGATAGATTTTTTCTTTCCCCTTCTTATCTATCTTATAATTTGTTCTAGACACCTTCTCTAGAACTGTATATGGACCCTGCCATCCAATTTGTAACTTATTCTGACTCCCAGGCAAAAGAAGCAGTACTTTCTCTCCCACAGCCAAATTTCTGTCTTTCGCCTTCCTGTTATAATAGGCAGCATGTTTCTTCCTGGCTTGTTTCAAATTTTCATTGGCAAGTTTCCAGCCAGTTTTTAACCGAGTGGTCAGCTCATTCACATATTGGTATGAAGATGTAATGTTTTCCTCTGCCTTTTCATCAGTCCACGTTCTTAACAAAGCTACATATGGACCTTTAATTGTGTGGACCTATTTGTCCATGCACCGGTATGGTCTCTTCCACTCGAAGCTTTATAGTGATGATTTTTCTCCCCAGAATTATCATTCACAAAACGACCGCTACCAATTTTTCTTTTGGGGCTTTCTCCCCTCTTAAAATTCTTGATGAGAGATTTCCTCCCTACATCCTCTTCCTCCAGTTTGTTTAAGTCCGATTGAGGGATTGTCGGCTTATCCTGGGGTAAGACATCTTTTTGCACTCTCCGCATAGTGGCCATTGTAAAACAGTTAAGTGAAGCTTGTCCGTGAAAAGGGGCTTCCCATTCCATTTGGTCCACTTTATCAAATCTATTTTTCTTTTTATTATCAGGCCTAATTTTGCCCGTGGCGTGTCCAGGTCCTGATCCATGTTCCCACTTGTGGGTGTTCCCTCATGTGCTATGCTACACCTTTCTACAAAATTCTCAATGTCCCATCTTGCTTTGGGCCAATAATAATTGTGAGCCACCTTTTGAATGATGGTACCTATTTTCTCATGGTCCCCATCTGGTTTCACATGTAGGCTCCTTATTAATTCTGTCCTGTATCTTTTTGGAAGAACCAGCTGTCCGTGACCATGGGATCTAGTTCCAGTCTTCCTATACATCAACTTGTTTTTCATGTAACAATCTCCCTTGCCTGGAGTTGTATGACAAGTTGACAATTTTCTGAAACAAGGCTTGAGTGTTTTATCCCCAGCCTGTGCCTTCCTCATCTCTTCTGGAGTGGTATCTAACATAATATCCTCCTCCTGTCTTGAGGTCGACCTGACCTGAAGGGTTGCCATATACACAGGTTTCCTTCTGCAACGGTCAGTGTCATGATTGTCCATCTGACAATTCTTACACCACCTTTTTCCTTGGTTGAAAGATTTTCTTTCATTATATTTCCTTTCATCGAATTGTGGGAATTTATTTTTATTGTCATACCGTGGCCTATCAAATTGGTGCTTACCTTTATTTTGATCCCTAGGATCAAATTTATTAAAGTTCTGTGGTGCCCTAAAGTTATCCACCTGTTTCTTTTTATTACCTGTTACCTCTGCTTGAGCTGCTTGATACCTTTCAGCAACATTTAGCAACTCACCCAGCCTCTCTGCACCTTGTTCCATGAGAAACTTTCTCAGGTCTGGAGCCATGGACTCTCTTAGTTGCTCTATAAGGACCATTTCCTTAAGATCTTGGGTTTTCCCCAGAGAAGTCCATTTCTCCAAGTATGTCTCGATTCGTGCAGAGAACTGGTGATAGGTTTCACCTGACAGTAGTTTAGCATTCCTAAATTTTTTTCTGTAAAACTCTGCATTCTTTTCATACCTTAACAAAAGAGCCTGCTTTAGCATGTCATAATTTTCCTGATCACCTCTGCTCATTTTTGCAAAAACTTCATAAGCTGCCCCACGAAGTCCCTGAGATAACTTTAAGCTCCACCTTTCTCTCTCTAACCCATACGTGGTAGCTAATAGTTCATACCTATTTAGGTAGCTCTCAATATCATCGTCTTTCTCAACAAAATGATCTAAATGAAAATTCATAGCTGAGATTGAGGCTCCTTGAGTAACCGTAGCATCAGAGGCAAAGGGACTGGCACCATTTTCAGGAGCATGGCCTTGAAACTCAAACTCCCTTAGTCGTAACTCATGTTCCCTTTGTAATCTCTTCTCCTCCTTTTCTGCTTCCCTTTCTGCAGCTAATCTCTTCTCTTCCCTTTCTGCAGCTAATTTCTTCTCTTCTCTTTCTGCAGCCTGTCTTCTTTCCTCGGCTTCCAATGCTTTTGCCTCTTTGTCAGCCTCAATCTTTCTTTCGGCTTCAAACCTTCTTTCTTCACGTTCAATAAATTTGTCACATTCCGTCGTGACATAGGCAACCATAGCTTGCCCATCTAATCCTAACTCTTTTGCAGTCTGAACCGCAGCAGATCGAAATTTGGCCAGGTCCGCCATTGTCTATTATGTAAATTTATACAATGTCTAACCAACAATTCAATCTCTAATGGACAACACAGGCACCGTGAGCTCAACCTTATTTAATTCCACCCAAGGATACCTTTTAATTCTTATATTCCCTGAAGTGAATTACCCCCAATATTTTTAATAGTTAAAGATTCAAAATCCCGGGAGCGAGACCCCAATATATGTGGTGAAGTGGGATGTTATAAATATTTATAGGGGACTTAGTGTACTGACTGAGATCAGCTGTGAAGGTATCTATATCTATTAAGAGTAGTGTATTATAGATAACCTTACTTGCTACCACATATCTCTATATCTCAGTCAGAATTATTCTGGAATAGTGTGATGCTACGTTATGTGTCTAGGGTATGTGTATGATGAAGTGTAAGTCACAACAACAGACAGATAAACAATTTAATGTAATCCACTACTCTTGACAACACTGTGACACTCACATACATATAACACTCTATGAGAATATCTTAAAGGAGGCACTGATAACTTTCAAATAACAATATGTATTCATTACTGGCATGAATGAATATGTGTCCTGATTCAACTACAAGGGAATCAGGAATCACAATCAATTTAAATTACAAGTTATGTACAGAATGTATTTAATATGAATATTGTAGTGACATATATTATTACAAATGTTCTATGTGTGTCAGTTGTGTAGTAGTAAAATGAGGTAATACTGGTTTTGTTTTGTTCAAGCTCTGTTGGTATTTGTCATCATGACTTCAATAGTTTGTCTTTAGGGACTAGTATTGGAGATGTTCACAGTTCCTGATTTTAAGACAAGTAAATTCCCCTCTTAATGTTAATTTTATAAAGTCATTTCAAGATGAGGGGACATAATGTTGAGCTCAGCTGGCCAAGTTAGCTTATCTGGCGTGATGGCGGCAGGAAAGGACTCCTCTGCTCGAATTCTCCTCTGGGCTCAGGAGACACCTCACTGATAGCTAAAAGGACCAAGGAGTATGCTGTCCGACACTGGATTCAGCAAAGCTCTGACCAGGTGCTGCTCAGTACCATCAAGACCACTGTCCCTGAAATCAAGAAGGATGTACCTTCTACTTCATAACTAATTTATATTTTCTTTTTACACTGATCACAATACATCACAAACATTGCGTTCAGAGCGTTAGGCCAACAGTCAGCTTCATCTGAAATACTTTATACCAGCATTACCCTTCTTAATGGTTACTACGCCTCTGCACTTCCAGCATTATTTCTTCTAGTCAATCATCCAGGTGTCAGTGTACTGTTTGGCCATTCCATGCCGTTTTACTTCTCTCCGACACCCTCTGTTCAGGCTGGAGCATTACAGGCTTTACCTCACGTTTGCCACTGAACTACACATATATATACAGGCATAAATCAACAATTCACATTCAATTTTCATTAAAAGATATTGAATGGTTCAAGCTTACCACAATTCATACGAATAAACACAGATACGTTGATTAGCAATGAATTCTGGCACAAACTGGCACAAATTTCCATCTGCCTATGTTCCAGGCTTTTATTTAGCAAAAATATGAGCTGGCTTCAACGCACTGATGCTTTATCAAGCTATTTTAAACAAGTGGTTTCGAACTAACGCTCCCAAGTGTGTATATCAGCGAGTCTGACCAATGAGCCCCGTTTCGACAAGTGTTTGAAAAAATGTTACCTTTCCCCGTTTCCCCTAACAACCAAGATAGTATTTATAGCCCGACCAATCGTGGTTAGGCTTTCATTTGTTGCGCTCCAATCAATTTGGAGTTTACATGGTAGGCTATTTCTGTAACGTAAATTTTTTTCAAACACGTTAAAAAAAAATCTTATGAGCAGAAATGATTTTATGCTGTCAGGCACCCCCAATATTTTATTTTGGGTATAATTTATTAATTCCTGGACTATTTGCGTAACGTTTTACATATTATTTGTCAGCAAGCCCTAAGGAACCCAAAAATACAAATTTAAAGGAGCTACGTGGCTGCGTTCAAAATATGCAATTTCTTTTACCTCCTGTTTCGAAGATGTTCTGTCTGGGTACTGTTATGTTCTCAACCGTAAACCCATCTAATGTTATCTTTTCTAATAAGAGTTTTTTATGATTTATAAACCTAACTCTGGGAAAGGGTAGTGTATTTTATCACTGTCCGTCTGAAAAAAAATTAGTGCATGTAGACTTACACGCGTGATAGTAGTAATTGTGTATCGCGCGACGCGTGTTTAATGTTCGGCTTTCTGCCTCTCCCTTCTCGCTATCCTTTTGTCCATCTGTTCGTTCGTTTTGGTAACGTAATGTAGAAAAAGACATGAATGGAATTTAAAATTTAGGTCATTACGCAGTCTGCCTCTTAATGTTTTTCCAAGAAATACAGCACACGTTTCATTGAAGAAAGCGGGTATAATACAGTAAGCTTTTACTATCAACGTGAAAGCGTTACAATTTGCAGACGAAGCAGAAAACAAGGGGGATTTCGAGTACATTCCTTGTGACAGCACTGTCATTTTACCATTGCTCTTCTCTTTATTAATTTTATTTGTTAGGCTTCATATTTACCTAATAATTTATATATGTGGATTAGAATATTTCATGACATTTTTTTTATTGATAAGACATACCCTCAAAAATCAACTCCTAGCAGTGCTTTATTCATAACATAGAGCACAACTACTTTATAATATGATCATGAGACATCCAGAAAGTATAAAACTATGCAGCTACATAAAAACATGATTCATTCACAAAATATACAGATGAGAGGTATGAGCTTGTTTAGGTTGGGTAATCTCATTTATATTAGGTCGTATTTGAGACAAACAAAACTCCCATCTCCTCATCAACACAGAGAAGCCTTTCTCTTTTTGGTCTTTGATATTTGTCAGAGCTGAAAATCCCTGTTCACAATAATATGTCATGGAGAACTGTATATATTTGATATAAATTATATTACTGAATCATCATCATCATGTGACATATTCTTTCCAGAACGTTGTCTCCATTACAGCTGCTCTGAACGCATCACGATTCTGGGCAAGTCGATCTGCATCAGCCAAAGACAAGTTCAGACTCTCTGTGATGTCCTGGGTCCACCGTCGTCTAGGTCGACCCCTTCCCCTTTTTCCAGGGACCATGCCTTCCATCACTGTTTTTTCCAGACTATTATGTCTTTTTATATGACCGAAAAATTTCAGCTTCCTTATTGCGATGGTATTTAGGAGCCAATGTTCCTGTACGTTTAGTGAGTGCAGTACTTCTCTGTTGGTCTTTTTTTCTGTCCAGGGTATTCTCAACATCCTTCTGTAGCATTTCATTTCGAATGATGTAATCTTTTTTGCAACTGTTTTATTGAGTGTCCAAGTCTCGCAGCCGTATGTTGCTACTGGGAATATACACGCTCTGATCAGTTGTAACTTTGTTTCTTTGCTTGTGCCTTGCCATAGGTTTTTTCATCTGTATTAGCTTATGTGAAGCAATTGCAAGTCTTCTTTTAATTTCTACTGCACAGTCGCCAGAGCTGTTAATGATTGATCCTAAGTATTCGAATTCATTGACACTTTCCAGTTCTTCGTTATCAATTTCAATTTCTGGTTTGGTCTTTACTTTGTCTGTTGTCAATACTTTGGTCTTCTTGGTGTTTAGGTATAGATTCTGGGCCTCGCTGTGTTTTTTGGTGGACAGAAGAAATTGTTCAAGTCCTTTTGGGTTGGTCGATAGGAGGACTGTGTCGTCAGCATATCTGATTTCCGGGATCTGGTACCCGCCGATGTTAAATGAGTCAAACTCTGTGTGTTCTTGGTCATCTCTTACGTTTCTCATGATATTCTCGGCATAAATGTTAAACAGGTAAGGGGAAAAGGTACAGCCTTGTCTTACTCCTTTCTGTACTTCAAACCATTCTGATGTTTCCCCCTCTATTCTTACGGCTGCCTGTTGTTCTTGGTACAGCAGTGCGATGAGTTGTATAAGGTGGTTTGGAAATCCCATATTTTTCATAATAGCCCATAACTGCTGATGTTGTACACAATCGAAAGCTTTGGTGTAATCAATGAAACAAGTATGTAGGTCAACGTTGAATTCTCTACACTTTTCTATGATGATCCTCATGTTGAATATATGATCTCTAGTGCCTCTACCTACAATCTGAATACAATCTGGAAAATTCTATGGGTTTTCTATACCGTATATTTCCCATTTTATATCAAGGTAACAAAATAAATAAGAAAAGAACTTTCATATTCATATTTTGGCATATGAATTTTTTTTAGACCTCTCTAAATCCACGGAAAGAGAAAAAAATAAATACAGAGGTCCTAGAAGAGCTAGGAATAAAACAAAAATTAGTGAAGGAGGTCAAAATTAGACAGTTAAAATATTTTAACCTTATAAAAAGACATAACGCCTAACTGAAGACCATTATGGAAGGAAGAGTTGAAGGCAACCGTGCAAGTGGAAGATGAAACTATAAGGGGGAAGATAACATCAAGAGATGGACAGAAAAAAAAAGTCTGTCGGAGTGAACCATCGAGATGTGGTAATCCATTACAGCTGACCTTTGATGTGAAAGATGGTAGCTGAAAATCAGAGGAATGTCTGAAATTCACTTGTATCTGCTTTTATGTGATAATGAATTGTCCTTTGCCCTGCCAACTGTTTGACAATGAAATGTCCTAGCAAGTTGTGTTAAGCAGGTTGTTATAACAGTAATACATAACATAAATTTGACTAATGTTATACATTGTGTAAGTAACATAAATTGGTTTTGTAATATAAATTGTACAAGTAATGTAAATTGGGTAAGTGTTATAAAGCGTATTCATGATAAACTGAATACAGTAATGTAAATTCTGTAAGAAACAAATTGGGTAAGCAAAGTTAAACTGTACAAAGTAAAATGAATAGTTTTTGTCAAGTAAATTGTGTAAATACGTTTCATTTAGTCATTGGATTATTGCACACATTTGATGATTATTATTTGTAAAGTTGCTCTTTATCATAATAATGAGTTCTTTGTTGTAAAGTTGCTCATCTTAACATGATAATAAGCTCTTGGTTATCTTTAGATTTCTATAAGGATCTCCAGGAGCTTTGGCATCTGTATGATGGATTTGAAAATTATTCCCACTGAGCTGTCATTTTTATAATCCTGTGATTGTTTCTACATTTATCAGTGTTTTTTTTTTAATTTTTTTATTGTTGCTCTGAACTTATTTCTCAACTTTTATTTAGAAGTGATGTTGTACCATTGTCAGGGGAAGACAAACTTAACTTTTTGTTTTTTAGGTACAATTCGGAACAGGTTGAAATGAAGAACAGTGAGACATGTTCCTTCGATGCCATCCAAATAAGTCACACACCAAATAAGGTTAGGGTTCAGGGCTAGGTTTACAATTCCTAACCCTAACTCTAGTTCCTCATTACTGTTTCTCAGAATTTTTTTTTTTAATGCTGTATCGAAGACACGTCCCAAGTTTCTTCATTTCAACCGTCAGCACAAAATGGTTTTTTACTTTAGTTTGGTAAATGTCAGCAACAAACTTTACAGAAAATTTTCTTATTTGAATAATTGACAGAAGACACGTCCCAAGTTTCTTTTGATTTTCAAATAGCAGTTGGCAATAAATGTGATAGTGTGAAGCAAATTGAAGTTGTTCAAATAGCAGTTGGCTTTATCCTTGTTAGTATGAAGCAAATTGAAGTTGTTCAAATAGCAGTTGGCAATAAATGTGTTAGTATGAACCAAGCTGAAGTTGTTCAAATAGCAGTTGGCAATATGTATTGTATACAGCTGAAGTTGTTCAACAGTTGAACTTTACATGAACCAAATTTTCTTATTTGCATTTCATTCATTGTTCAGGTGTTGGAGTATTTGAAGTTGTTCAAATAGCAGTTGGCAATAAATGTGATAGTGTGAAGCAAATTGAAGTTGTTCAAATAGCAGTTGGCTTTATCCTTGTTAGTATGAAGTTGTTCAAACAGCAGTTTGCTTTATCCATGTTAGTATGAACCATTTTGAAGTTGTTCAAATAGCAGTTAGCAGTAAATGTGTTTGTATGACCCAGATTGAAATTGTTCAAATAGCAAGTGGCTTTATCTGTGTTAGTATGAACCAAATTGAAGTTGTTCAAATAGCAGTTTGCTTTATCCGTGTTAGTATGAACCAGATTAAGTTGTTCAAATAGCAGTTGGCAATAAATGTGTTAGTATGAACCAGATTGAAGTTGTTCAAATAGCAGTTGGCAATAAATGTGTTAGTATGAACCAGATTGAAGTTGTTCAAATAGCAGTTGGCAATAAATGTGTTAGTATGAACCAGATTGAAGTTGTTCAAATAGCAGTTGGTAATAAATGTGTTAGTATGAACCAGATTGAAGTAGTTCAAATAGCAATTGGTAATAAATGTGTTCATTCATAACCCTCCACTCCCAAAGGAGCATAGGCCTTCAACAAACACATGCCAAGTCCTCCTGTCACGTGCCATCATCTCAAGTTCTTTCCATGTTCTCCTCATCATTTTCACCTCTGTTTCCAACTCTCTTCTCCATGTACTTCTTGGTCTTCCTCTGCCTCTCTTGCCCTGCGGGTTCCAGAACAAGGACTGCCTTGTAATGCTATCAACAGGTTTCAATAAATGTGTTAGTATGAAGCAAATTGAAGTTGTTCACATAGCAGTTGGCAATGAATGTGTTATAATGAATTAACTCTTTGACTCCATAATTATTTTCCGCCCTGTGCCATAATTATTTTTTGAAGAATTCTAAACGGTGTAGTGTACTGTCTTTTAATGTAAATTTTATGTTAATCTTTTTCTGTTAACACGTACTTATTATATACCAAACTGTAGGGAAATGGATAGAGAATTGTAATATATAACGTCTTTGGTAGTATTTACACAAGTGTGTTCGGTATACTTAAAACATTTTGCATGTAAAATTGAAAAACACTAAAAAGTTAACTAGAATACGATCTACCAAAGACAAATTACTGTTGTAGACAATAACACTTTCTTTTTAGTCTTCAAACATCAAGTTAATCCATATACAAAGTAAAAAAAAACATTGCTTATGGCCTGAATTAGTACATTTAGTGTTATTCACACCAGTTTTTACTGTGGTCCCTTGTAAGAAAAATACAAATTATGCAATCGTACAATACGTAGTTTTCAAACAAATAAAGAAGAATAACATCATATAAAAACTTTTTTACACGTGTTTAATGTTTTAATAGTATCCCTAGCTTCATCTTCTACCTAGGACTAGTGATTAGATGTTATGGTAGGTCTTGTTTTGTTGCTTTTTGATCGGCCAGAATATGACTACACCCACTCATCAACTAAATCTAATGTGTCTAGCTTTTCTGCACCGATTCCGTATTTTGACAAAAAACTGTGACCACCAAACAATCATCATCAATGTCAGCAATGTTTCAAAGTAGTTTGACACAATTATTTGCTTAGGAGACTTAGAAAATATAAATATAAAGCGTGACATATTTCTCTAGCAGTAACAATGAAAAACGCAAACACGCGAATCGTCACACAAATTGGGATAATAACATCAAAACATGCACATGTGCTGCTTAACTACAGTCAAATTAGGTGTTTAAATAGTAGCGGAAGTCATTCTACGAGTTTTAAAATATAAACTGCATTAAACGGACGATTTTTGGGGTTTATTCGTTATAAACTAAAAACAATGCTCTGAGCGTTGCGCTGGCACAGCGCGTTGAATTTTGCAACGCTCAGAGCATTGGTCTGGAGTCAAAGAGTTAAAGTGTTTTATATACCCTTACTATTAAAGCTTCATGAGAATAACGAGCCATTGTTTTCCACCTTCAATTTTTCATCATTCTGAAATGATCTCACTTAACATTAGAACCTCTGATAATGATGTTTTTCATTTTAAATAACCCAGATTGTTCATTCTTTTACCAGATGTTACGTAACTGGTCTTTCTATAGAACAGAGTTCTCAACCTGTGGTCAGCTGACCCCTTGGCGGGGGGGGGTCTGTGAAAGAATTCTAGGGGGTTCGTGTACATAACCTAAAATTTAAAATGTGAAATTTTTGCTTCTACTTTTATGTATGTTTTTTTCTGAGAAGAGGTCTGTAGCCTTCATCAGACAATCAAAGTGGTCTGTAGCCTTCGCAGGACAATGAAAGTGGTCCATAGCCTTCGCCGAACACTGAAAGTGGTCCATAGCCTTCGCCGGTCACTGAAAGTGGTCCATAGCCTTCGCAGGACACTGAAAGTGGTCCATAGCCTTCGCAGGACAATGAAAGTGGTCCATAGCCTTCGCAGGACAATGAAAGTGGTCCGTAGCCTTCGCAGGACAATGAAAGTGGTCTGTAGCCTTTGCAGGACAATGAAAGTGGTCCGTAGCCTTCGCAGGACAATGAAAGTGGTCCGTAGCCTTCGCAGGACAATGAAAGTGGTCCGTAGCCTTTGCAGGACAATGAAAGTGGTCCATAGCCTTCGCAGGACAATGAAAGTGGTCCATAGCCTTCGCAGGACAATGAAAGTGGTCCATAGCCTTCGCAGGACAATGAAAGTGGTCCATAGTCTTCGCAGGACAATGAAAGTGGTCCGTAGCCTTCGCAGGACAATGAAAGTGGTCCATAGCCTTCGCAGGACAATGAAAGTGGTCCATAGCCTTCGCAGGACAATGAAAGTGGTCCATAGCCTTCGCAGGACAATCTAAGTGTTCCGTATTTGTTTGTGACAATTTTGTGTGTGATGATTACAAACCTAGCCCTGACTGTTTCTGGGGGAGTCTCTGATCAGATGAAGAATGAATGGAACCACTATTGCGTAAAGCATGTCATAAGAGGCAGCTGTTGTGCGTAGGGCTGGCAACCTCGTCATGTCCAACAAAAAAATAGCACTATAAGGATCACTTTAAGTGTTTTCGTGCTGGCTTCCAGCAAGGTGGCCACCTGCTGTGGTAGGCTCGTGTTTCTTAACAGCTCAAAAAAAGAGAATGATTGTCTGAATCTTTCTCCTTTTCTCCTTTGCACATTTTCAGATGTCAACTTTAATGTGTTTAAAGAAAGCTGTGGTCAGCCTGAGGTTGGTATCTCCATAAAGTTTGTCCAGGAATGGTACTGGAGACGACTATATGTGCTTTCTCTGTTCCTCATATGTTGGGCATCTTTGAAGCAGATGTTCAGCCATCATTTTATCGCTGCCACAGATACACTCATCAGTAGTGTTCCTATCTTTAGCTTGGTGAATAGATGATATCTCAGTCTATTATGGCTTGAGTTGAGTCTGAAGATTACCACTTGCTGACTTCTGTTGAGTATTTTTATTTTTGCTCTAGTGGCGTGTATGCTGTGATTCCCACTGGTTCCTGTATTTGCTCCTGCAAGAATTCTCCGCCTCTTTATAAGGTATGCTTGTATCAGGTTTAAGGTACCCTGCTACCTTCCTTTGCCAGTCTGTCAGCCTCTTCATTGCCAAGGATGTTGCACAAATTAAAATCGAGGGTCATCAAGCGATATATATATATAATCTTTATATTATTCATTAGTGCTGTAAGTGGGAGGGAGACGTAACAAGGTGGACAGTGCTGAAAAAGAGGGGCGGTTACACAAGTGGACTGTGCTGTAAGTGGCAGGGAAACATAAAGAGTTGGAAAGTGCTTCTAGGAAATACATGTCTCAGTGGTGACTGGAAAATTCTCAAACAACTTTAAAGCGGAGGCAGAAGCACTAAAAACAGCTGCAATTGCCATCATAAAAAAGATTTTTCTAGAGACAAGATAGTGTTTTCAAGTCCAACACGAAAATAAGAATCTTCAGCTCAAATGTCAATTCAGTCCTATTGTTTGGTTCTGAGACATGGAGAACAACAAAAACAACAACCAAAAAGCTACAGACTTTCAGTAACGGGTGTTTTCGTAGAATAAGAGGATTGAAATGGTATGACGAAATCATAAATGTGGAACTGATGACAAGAACCAGACAAGTGCCAGTGGAACAAGAGTTGAGAAGAAGACGCTGGCGATGGATAGGACACACATTGAGGAGACCTGTTGATAGCATTACAAGGCAGTCCTTGTTCTGGAATCCCAAGGGAAAGAGAGGCAGAGGTAGACCCAAAAAACACACGGAGAAGAGAACTGGATACAGAGGTGAAAATGATGAGGGAAACATGGAAAGACCTTGAGCGGATGGCACGTGACAGGAGGACTTGGCATGTGTTTGTTGAAGGCCTATGCTCCTTGGAGACGCTGGAGTTAGATTGGCCACGTCCTCAGAAGAGACCCCGATGCCATCACAAGAACAGCTACGCTATGGACCCCCGAAGGAAAGCGAAAGAGAGTCCGACCAAAAACAACTTGGCGGAGAACTGCGGAGGCCGAGATGCAAAGAATGAACCAGAGCTGGGGCAATGTACGAAGGATGGCCGCCGACCGAACAAAGTAGCAGTTTGTTGCTGCCCTACAAGTTGCCACCAGGCGTGATGGCCACCGACTGCTTTGACGGTCGACGGCTAAGGATCAAAGAAGGTGATGCTCCTTGTTGAGCTAAAGGGTATTGATTTTTTTTTTTATTGAACCGTGGAAGAGATTGGGGCATTACCACGTATGCCCCAATGAATGCAACGGACACACAACAAAAAGACGTTATGTATCTAATGTCAGAACATTTTGTATTGGAGTTTGGCATCCAACGTAAGACTAACAGGGATGGGCATATAAGAGATTCCATCCGTCGTGTATACAATGAGCGCGCTACAGGAAAAATTAGCATTCATACTCTTCGACATTTGCTAAGGAGATGAGCACCTATGGGTTTGTCCGGAATGCAATTGTCGATTCTGAATAACAATAACATTTAATAGCTTAACCAAATGTTCACCTATCTCTCAAACAATCAATACAACATAGATCCCTATGAAGCACAAGTTATTAACAACTACTTAGTCGTTCCCCTTCTACTGTGAGGTGTAGAGGTTTGGAAGAGAGAGCGCCAGACTATCCTATCGGCTACAAGTTCTTAACAACAATATTAATAATTCTGACCTACACAAAGCGCCTGTTGACTACCACCTCCCTTTTTTTTTTTTTTCGAGTGAAAAAAAAAGTTCTTCACCAAGGAGCAGATGAAAGTACACTCATGATAGCAGGTACCAAGTAACACGCACGTCAAAATAATATAATATTCTAGCTACACATCTATGTCAAGTGTCATTAAAACAATATGGTTAATATAATTTCTGGACAATAAACTAGGTCCGCACGACATTTTGACGTTGTTTTAGCGAAAGAACGGTGGCTTACAGGTAACCCGCGGTGTATTATATGAGGTGTCGGGTGCAGGTAGATTTCAATTGGCAGCTCGGAGTGGCGTCACGCCTCGTCGGTTCCTCGCAGGTGTGTCAATATCAGTCCTTGGTGGTGGTGTGCTGTGGACCAACTGCAATGGGCTATGGAACTCGGGGCAGTAATTTGTCTTCAACATAGGGGTTACTTTCACAATTGCCCCCAGCTGGCGGAAAATTGTGGATTTTAAAGCTGCAACCAAGGTGGAGTGGATTCAACTTTCTATTCAAGACAACAGGAGGCTGACACTTGGGAGTCATGACCAAGGGCCCCCCCCCCCCCCCCCCTTAAAGTGTAAAGGAGAGTAAGGGGCCGAAACACTTGATCGACGGGGGGGGGCTACTTCTGATGATCAGATTGCCTCCTGTTGTATCACTCTGTATAGAGTTTCCTATCATAAACATGTTCTGAAGCCATACTATCAATGATCTGTGGCTACAACACGAATACTCTCATTATATTACATCATGGATCTGTACTCCGTGGTGAGTCATCTTCTTATCTTCTTCTTCTTCGTTCGTCCTGAAAAGGACGTTGGTTGCGTTGTGCCCGTTTACAGCGGGGCTGCGATATCTGCGCCTTTCGGCCGACACATCCGACTTCAGCACGGCATTTTTGGGACCGGGTTAGCCTTCCCTATTCGATCCCTACTCACTCAGCCAGACTGCAGTGATGCAGCCTGTTTCCAGGACCACCACTTGGAGGTGGAGTAGGGTCTTGGTCAGCTCTGGTTCGCTGACGCAAGCAGTCTAGCTATGGGTCGCTAACTGCATTTCTCACTGTTGACGCGTCTTAGGTCCGTGGTGAGTAATCAAAACGGGGTTTCTCAGCCAGGGAATGGGGCCAGGTCATCGTTGAACAGAAACAGGGCGGAGCTTACACGACAACAACTTCCAGCATGGAGAGTGGCAATAGAGGCAGCCAGTGCCGGCCCTGGGGATTTTTCAGGGTGGTACGAGATCTCATTTTGGCGGCGCCCCCCCCCCCCCCTTTTTTGTGCCGTATTGTATTATTCTCTTATGAGGGTCAATTTTAAACTTTTTGGATCACACTATAATTTCCGCACATTTTTAAAATTGTTGCGGCGGCGGCGAAACTCCTCTTCCCCCCCCCCCCCCCCCCCCCCCCCCCCCCCTCCCCCGAAGACGGCGTCCGTGTAGCCGCACCGCTCACACCGCCCAAGAGACGGCTCTGGGGGCTGCTACTGCAACCTTAAGGCTGCGGTCTGAAACTCAGAGCATATACTGTGTCTGCGGTGCCGATTATGTCTTGTCTTGTCTCGTGGAAAGTTTTTTTTTTTGCATGGATCTGAGACATCAAAGAAGAGTTGGCTACCCGAAGAACAGCAGCCGAGAGACTTTTTCATGCCATAAATCGAGGATTCCTCAGCAAAAGAGAAATTAGCAAGAAGACGAAGATGGCTGTATACCGCTCCACCTATGTTCCAGTCTTTACTTATGGATGAGAGTCATGGGCAATGACTACTTAATGTTAATCAGAGTCGACGTCATTGCCCTCCGGGCAAACCCATAGAGGGCAATGACTACAACCCACAAAAGCCAGCTCCAAACCTCAGAAATTACCGTAGATATCCGAGGAAGGAGGTTGAAGTAACAAGAAGAGACATGGTCAGCATCCAGGCGATACGTCATGGTCTGAAAACCCAGTGCCTGCAGACGCGAGTGATACAATCCCAACTACGATGGTTTGACCATGTCTGCAGAATGGAAGAAAATCGACTACCACGACAAATATCGGAATCCAAGAGCCAGGGATCCAGACCTCCATGCGACCCAGAGTTCGCTGGGATTACATTTAACAATCTCTAAAGTAACGAGGACTAGATTGGAACCAAATCAACAAATTGATTCCACTTTGCTCGGTCGGTGGCCATCCTTCGTACAGTGCCACAACTCTGGTTCATTCTTTGCATCTCAACCTCCACAGTCCTGCGCCAATTTGTTTTGGTCGGCCTCTCTTTCGTTTTCCTTCAGGGGTCCATAGCATAGCTGTTCTTGTGATGGCATTGGGGTCTCTTCTGAGGACATGGCCAACCCAACGCCAGCGTCTGCCAGCTATGATGTTGTGCATTTCCTCTTGCTTGCTCCGAGTAAGCAGATCTTGGTTGGTGATGGTATTCAGCCAAAAGAGTCGGAGAATTTTTCTTAGGCAGGTTGCGTGAAAAGAGGGCAATTTCGACATTTCCTTCTCTGTTACTCTGCAGCATTCCGCACTATAGAGAAGCACAGAAAGCACACAGTTTTGATATAATCTTAATTTTGTGCTTGTGCTGTACTGAGAGGACTTTCGGATGTTGTTTAGACTATAAAAGGCTGTTCTTGCTTTGTTCATTCTGATGTTGATGTCTTTGCTTGCTCCGCCATCTGGTGTTACTATGCATCCTATGTATGTGAAGGTGTCTGTCTGTTCCAGTTGTTGATTCCTTACTGTTATGTGCTCAGGGTTGCTCACATTGAGCGTCATGACCTCTGACTTCCTTAAATTGATGTTCAAGCCCACCTGCTGGCTATACTTATTAAGTCTATCCGTTTTTTCCTGGATGTGTTGATGTGAATGTGCTGGTAGTGCAATGTCTTCTGCATATTCCAGATCCTCCAATGTAGAAAACGTAGTCCATCTTATTCCTCTTGGACTGACTTCTGCTGTCTGTCGCATCACCCAGTCTATGACTGTTAAAAATAGAGTGGTTGATAAGGGGCATCCCTGTCGTACTCCTGTCTTCACCTCAAAGGTTAGGTTGCTCTGCCCTACGCTACACGTAAAGTTGGCATAGAGGCTTTAATGATTGACACTATGCAGCTTGGAATTCCATGACAGGAGGAAGACAACCAATAGGATAATAAGCGCTCTTTCTTGCAAACCTTAACACCCCAGGGTAGAAGAAGAACGACTAAGTAAGCAAGTAAGATGCCGATTCTGAATAACAATATATTACATAAAGCTCCATCAGTAATCGAATAAATTACAAAAGTGCGAGAGGTCCCGAGTTTAAATTTCCAGACGATTCCCCCATAAATTTTACGACCTTCAACCCTGGTAATGCTAGCTGCGGTTATCTAAAGATTCCCTATCTCTATTAACTGGCGTAACTTTGGATGCACAGCTCCCATGCTTAAGAAAAACGCTCCACCTACGGGGTTCATAATAATAGCCCCTTCAGTCATAACTGACTATGGGAATGCGCCCCTGAGGTGACAGCCCTCAGCTGCTTATTTTCCTGGTGCTCCTTTTGACGTTTTCTCCTCACCTCTGCTTCTTGTGTGAGCCTCTCTTCGCCCAATCTGAGGTGGCGCCGTAAATAGCATCGCCACTTAGTGCGATCGGCAGCTTCATCCTCCCATGTTGCTGGATCCATGTCCAGTGCCCTCATATCTCTCTTGCACACATCTTTGAACCTCAGCTGTGGTCGCCCAACTGTTCTCTTGCCATCTGCTAATTGTCCGTAAAAGATATCTTTTGGGATGCGACCATCTTCCATGCGGCGAACATGGCCAAGCCAGCGAAGTCTGCGCTGTCTAAGAAGCGTATACATACTTTGAAGGCCAGCACGTGACAACACCTCGACATTTGTCACTTTATCTTTCCACGAGATGCCGAGGATGCGGCGTAGACACCGCAAATGGAAGGTATTGAGTCTTCTTTCTTGCTTAGCATAGGTCGTCCAGGTCTCGCTGCCATATAGGAGTGTGCTGGTGACGCAGGCATTATATACCGCAGCTTTGGTCTTCATTGTGAGTTTAGAGTTTCCCCAAACACGCGATGTGAGGCGGGCAAAGGTAGCTGCAGCTTTGCCAATGCGGCTGTCGATTTCTGTATCCAGTGAGAGTTTGTCATTGATGGTAGACCCTAGGTATGTGAAGTGGTGCACCACTGCCAATTCATAGTTATCGATAGTGATAACTGGTGCAGCACCCGCATCCTGACTCAGTACATTCGTTTTTTCTTTAGACTTATTGTGAGGCCAAAGTCCTTGCATGCTTTAGTGAAGCGATTCATCAAGCTCTGAAGCTCCTGTTGGCTTTGAGTGACGACTGCAGCATGCATCATCAGCGAACAACAAGTCTCTTATAGTGACCCTTCTGATTTTTGTTTTTGCCTTCAGCCTTGAAAGATTAAACAGACGGCCATCTGACCTAGTGTGAAGGCATATTCCTTCAGTTGCATCTCTGAATGCATGTTTCAAGAGTAAGGCAAAGAAGATTCCGAAGAGGGTCGGAGCCAGAACACAGCCTTGTTTAACGCCACTTCGTATATCAAAGGGCTTTGACGTGCTTCCAGCATATTGGACTGTTCCCTTCATGCCGTCATGGAATGACTTTATCATTTCCAGCATTTTAGAAGGGCAGCCTATTTTCAGGAGGATTTTAAAGAGTCCATCCCTACTAACCAGGTCGAATGCTTTTGTGAGGTCTATAAAGGCGATATATAATGGTCTTTTCTGCTCTCTTGATTTTTCCTGAAGCTGGCGGAGAGAGAAGATCATGTCTGTTGTTGATCTGCCAGCTCGGAATCCACACTGTGACTCTGGATATATGCGCTCAGCTAACTTGTGTAGTCGCATTAAGATGACTTTGGCAAAAACCTTACCAACAATACTAAGAAGAGAGATGCCTCTGTAGTTATTGCAATCACTTCTGTCTCCTTTATTTTTATACAGTGTTAGAATCTTGGCATCTCGCATGTCTTGAGGAATAGTTGTCTCTTCCCAGCACTGGCACAGCATCCTATGCAGGGGATATATATCGTGCTCTTACAGCATTTGATTAAATCAGGAGGAATCCCATCACTGCCTGGTGCTTTACCAGAGGCCAAGCTATCAATGGCCTTGCTGAGTTCCTCTAATGTTGGTTCGGCATCCAGCTCCTCCACAGTTGGCAGACTGTTGACACCATCAAGGGCTGCAGGCGTAACGGTATTGTCTCTAGCGTAAAGCTCAGAGTAGTGCTCGACCCACCTCTCCATCTGCTTACCCTTATCGGTAAGCTTCTCTCCGCTGATGGTTTTTAGCGGTGCCGTCTTACTTTTATGGGGGCCAAGTGCTTTCTTTATACCGTCATACATTTGTCAAATCTCCAAAATAAATTATATTCACCTATATATTAATACACTGGGCAGCAATAAGTGCTTATGGACATTTACAGCCTCATATTGTCTTTTCCCCCGCCTGCGCAAGAAAATGAACTCTCTCCAATTTGGTTGTGATTTCCAGCCAAGTTATGTACGCACTGTTTTAACCAGTCTGCCAGCTTGAGGCGGTTGTGAAGTAGCAGCTCTGGTGTATGTAAGTCTACTGTTCTTAATTTAATTGCCCTGTTCCACGGCACGCAAGACGCCTTTTCCACAGTTATGCCAAGTCTTTTAAAAGTGCCTTTATTTTTGACTGCACTTTCATGCCCAGTTGTTTCAGCAAAACATAAAGTGAGGCAACCACTAGATCGATGACCTCTTCCACCTGCTTCTACAGCAACGACGTTTGCTGTAAATCCCTAATGTCTCAACTCCGTGACCGGATCATTATATCTGATAATTTTAAATGAACGCTAGTCTTCTAAATTGGAGCTGAATCATTACAATCTGGAGCAACGATTAGGAGCTTAGAACAATATGCGGTCATTTTCGAGACTTCCTTATGATTTCAGTTTTATGACCCTCGGCCAGACAGATCTACTGCAATTTCCCAGCCATTTCCACAATCAAGAATAGTTGGTAAGATAATACTTGATTTGGGATGTGCTGACTTTCCTGCTTTCTTAAAGTATGTACTTTTAATACTCGGCCTGATTTTGTTGTTTGTAAATATATAAATTAAAAAAAAAAAAAATGTTATGGAGTCAGTTTTACATATTAACGGTACACAGGAAACACGTATATACCGTTAATTTGTTAAACTGATTCCATACCATTTTATTTTTTAATTTACATATTTATTTCCTTACAAGTTTTACAGCAGCCTCCTCATTTACTGACATATACTTTTACTGTTTGTCTTCAATATTGATACAAAGGAAGATAATGGTGAATAGCCATAAGAAACATGTTCCGACCAACATTACGTTAAATGGGCAAAAGTTAGAAGAAGTGAACACTTTTAAATATCTGGGGTCCACTATATGTAGTGATGGAAGAGCAAGTAAAGAAATCAAGACAAGACTTGAGATTGCCTCAGCTGCCATGACAAGGCTGAATGTGATCTGGAAAAGTAACATCAGTTTTCCTGTGAAGATCAAATTATACAAATCACTTGTATTATATTCTCTTGTATGGGTGTGAGGGCTGGACACTCACTGCAGATACGGAGCGAAGGATTCAGGCTTTCGAGTATAAATGTTATAGAAGAATTTTGCGCATTTGCTATAGAGCACAAAACAAATGTCTATGTTAGAGAGAAAATAAACACTTTTGCAGGCCACCAAGAACCACTTTTGTCAGTAGTGAAACGTCGAAAGCTTGCCTGGTTTGGGCTTGTAACTCGTCATGACTCCCTTTCGAAAACGATCCTCCAGGGAACAGTCGAAGGTAAAGGGAGATGAGGAAGGCAAAGAAAATCCTGGGCTGATAACATCAAAGAATGGGCAGGGCACGGTTTTTCCACACTTGTACGCATTGCCGAGGATAGAGAGCAGTGGAGGACCCTGTCTGCTAATGCTTCCACCGTGGCACCCCTACGACCCATGACGGGTTACGGGTTGAGATGATTGATACAATATTGCGAGATACTATTGTGACGAAGAGAAAACCGAAAATAATGACCTATTTGTTATCCATTAATTTAAAAATTAATAAATACGGCTTTTAGTAAATGACGAAAATTGTATTTCGAAAGTCGCTTTTTGCTCCATGAATATGTATCGGGCGTTTGAAATTTTCTGAGAAGGGGATCAGTATCTTTTAATGGTATTAACATTAAGCCGTATGCATATTGTGATGTAATGCAATCATATCTTCCGCCGTGACTGATTGTTTCTTATCGATCGCATTGAAGAATTTGTCAAGATGGCGGGCAACGTTGGAATGGAGCATCTCATTCCCATAGTGAACAAATTACAGGATGTATTCGCTTCACTAGGTGTTCCTATATCCTTAGATCTGCCACAGATTGCTGTTGTTGGAAGTCAAAGTGCTGGAAAAAGCAGTGTTTTAGAAAATTTTGTCGGCAGGTAATAACCAAACTTCCTGATTTTTCGTGCCTTTTTTTTCTTCTAAAATTACGTTATTTGAAATCATGTGCTGTGGGATTGTTACTCGCAACATCAGTTGAATGATGCTTTTATTATGCTGATACTTTAATGAAGATGACTTCTCAATTAGTTTATCAGTTCTGCTGTCTCCTTAGTTAATAACTGATACTCGCTTGGGCATTTAATATGAACAAGGAGGGGGCGTTACCCGCCCTCTTAGTAGGTTCCCCTTTTACTGATTTCGCCTTTAGAGATGGTTGCAATTCTGAAAGCTCTAGAAATCTTCTCAAACAACCCTCCTCATAAATTGACAATATTAACAGACTCACTTTCGGTAATCTTTAAAGAGTGCTGTCGAGTATGTATAATATGTGTAGGCCTATTGAGTACAGTTTGGGTTAAGGTTAGGGTTAACCTAACCCTAAACCCTAATCCTTACCCTAACTCAGTACACATATTATACATACTCGACGGCACTAAAGGTAAAGATTACCCTCACTTTCAGTTATTCAAGCTATAAGAAACCTAAGAGAATTCAGTAGACTAGATATGACAGAAGAGATATTACTGGCAAATACTTACCCAAATGGAAGCCTTAAAGGCAGACATGCATATAAATTGTTCAAGGCTTCAACAAGAACGTGTCAGGTATTAGAAGAACTAAAAATTCCTAGCAATAAGAAACTTCTTAGATTGCAACTAGGAATGGGCTATTTTAGAATAGAAGAACGTTACTGTGCAGAGTGTCTAGAAAAAAATAATATAGAACATTTCCCACTAAAATGTAGGAAGTATGAACAACATAGAAAACCAATATTAGATTACTTACAGGCATGCAGTTCATCCATAACTGTGGAACAGGTGTTGACAATAGATAGACCTAGGGAATTGCACAGTTTAGTAAAACAGTATATAACAAGAACTAAAATTAATATATAAAGATCCATGATGGTGTGAGGATAAGGGGTAGTCTGATGGGGTGCTCTTATGGATGATTTCAGATAATTAGGGGATTGGGTGTTGTCCCGGACACCCCCAGGCTTTCTCATCCCTTTTCACCTTGTTAACAACAAGGAAGTTATGAGAGACTTTAGTTTTTTTTTTGTGTTTTATTTTAATTTTTTTACTGTTTGTTTTTTCTGTAAATGGGATAGTGCACACGTACATTCACACGGCTTTACAGTTTTGATTTACTGTATTTTGACTGAGTAGTCTAAAAAAAAAAAAAAAAGCCTTCATTGTTGGACATAAAATTTTTGTTCAGTTAGTTAAAACAGAGATTAAGGAGTAAAATTTTTTTTTTAAATTGGAAGAAAAATATCCCGTTCAACCTCTGATGGGTTATAATTAGGATATATAGGTAGCTAATTCAAAGTACCATACCATCACCAGTCAAGAACTGCTTACTCTGAGCAACCAAGAGAACATGCACACCATCATAGCTGGCAGACACGAGTTGGATTGGCCACGTCCTCAGAAAAGACCCTGATGCCATCACAAGAACAGCTATGCTAGGACCCCTGAAGGAAAAACGAACGAACGAACAAACTTTATTTTCAAAGGGTTAAGAATTGGGCACGCAGGCCCGTCTGACATTCTGCCCTTCCTCTCTCTCTCATCATGTATACTGTATCCTTTCATCTTCACATTTACTCATAATTAAAGCATTATTAAGGCAGTTATCATTATAAAAATAATATAACATCATACATTTGCAATAATCATCATCATTAAAGTATGTTTTTAAAATAAATTAAAGAAAAAAAATATATAAATAAATGAAAAATAAAGAATAAAAAAAAATAAATAACAAACAAAAAATTAATGAAAAAAAAAAATAAATAAAAATAAAAAAATAAAAACACAAACAAACAACAAGACTGATAAAAATCAAATTCCTCATACAGTAAATTAGTGATTTGAGACATATTCAGAGAAAGCGAAAGAGAGGCCGACCAAAAACAACTTGGGGGAGAACTGTGGAGGCCGAGATGCAAAGAATGAACCAGAGCTGGGGCACTGCACGAAGGTTGGTTGCCGACCAAGCAAAGTGAAAGCAGTTTGTTGCTGTCCTACAAGATGCTACCAGGCATGATGGCCACTGACTGCTTTGACAGTCGGCAGCTAAGGATCAAAGAAGAAGAATAAGAAGAGTTCAAGAAGATAATTTTGATTTCTCGATATGTAAATATGGTTTCATCTCTGCACTCGACTCGGTCCAAATAGAGTAAATCAAAAGGGAAAAATGTGTTCCTATAGTTTTAGTTAGTAACTAACTCACGTTATACTATTTCCTTGGATTTAGTAACTAACTCATGTCATACTATTTCCTTGGATTTAGTAACTAACTCACGTCATACTATTTCCTTGGATTTAGGGTAACTAACTCACGTATACTATTTCCTTGGATTTAGTAACTAACTGACATCATACTATTTCCTTGGATTTAGTAACTAACTCATGTCATACTATTTCCTTGGATTTAGTAACTAACTCACGTCATACTATTTCCTTGGATTTAGTAACTAACTCACGTCATACTATTTCCTTGGATTTAGTAACTAACTCACGTCATACTATTTCCTTGGATTTAGTAACCAACTCACGTCATACTATTTCCTTGGATTAAGTAGATAACTCATGTCATACTATTTCCTTGGATTTGTTTACTGATCACTAAGAAGCATGAACTCCCGTCATTTCCGCTATTAATTCCCTTTCCGGCCTACTTCATCGAGGATATCTGATGATGTCATTTTGTAAAAGACCTAATAATAATGCATATACCAACTACGACACCAGCTGCCATTGTCATTCCTAACTCAAGAGCAGAGTCAGGTACCCATTTACAGGTGGGCAGGCTAGAGCATGACGCCACCTTGTTTCGAACCATGGCACCTTTACTGCGAGAGGGTAGCGCTCTGACCACTCTGCCTATTGGGCCCCACTCTGTTAGAGACTTCACTATGCTAGGTCCAGCTTCAATAAGTGGGGTTATTTGCCTTCCTTAACTCAAAATTTATTTATTACCAATTAAATATTCAAAATATAAGGATGTTAACTGATGATTACAGGAATGAAAAAAAAGTTAGTGAACAGTGAATCAGTCGTTTCTGGTTTCGCAATTTTTTTCTCCAGCTTTCCTTTTTCTTATACTGGCTTCTGTAGCCCTTTCTTATCCTTGGTTTCACTTCCTGTTTCTGCTTGTCTTTCTGTTTGCCTTGCGACATTGGTTCATCACTGGGTACAACCTTAACTTTTTTTGTGTGCTGTTGCGTGTCTTTTATGAGGGAAGGTCAAAAAGTAATGCCTCCTATTTTTTATGTATGTAAATACTGCCTCGGTGTGCAATTTGTAAATTTAGCAGGATTCCTCAAACACTCTTCTGCACTGTATAGCATTACCAACTTGTTTCAGTAACAGGTGGCACCACTGTAACAGTTTAAAATGGCTGCCAAAGACGTTCGGTTAAAACAACGTTATGTCAGAATTCCTCAATGCTGAAGGCGAGACCCCAATTTGCATCCACAAACATTTGAAGAATGTTTATGGAGATTAAACAGTGGATGTTAGCACTGTCTGACATTGGGTACATCGTTGTGACGAAGCTGAAGTAGGTCAGTCCTCAATGGCTGACGCAAAGCGGACTGGCCGTCCATCTACCGCAGTGACTCCACACAACATTCATCGAGTTGATGGCATCATTCGTGGTGACTGTCGGGTAACACTGGATGAACTTTCTTCCATGTTGTCCATTAGTAAAGGCAGTGTCCAGAACATCATTAAAGACATGGGTTATTCAAAAGTTTGTGCGCAGTGGGTACCCAGAATGTTGACAGACAGACATAAAGAAACAAGGAAAACCATAGCCATCAACCTCCTGCACCGTTACGAAACTGTAGGAGAAGAGTTTTTATCGAATATTGTGACAGGTGAAGAGACTTGGGTTCATTTTTTGTAACTAGAATCCAAGAGGCAGTCAATGGAATGACATCACACAACATCGCCAACAAAAAAGAAGTTCAAAAGTTCACCATCTGTGTAGGGAAAGTTTTGGCCTCTGTGTTTTGGGATGAGAAGGGTGTGATTCTTCTCGACTTCTTGGAACAGGGAAACACGGTGAATGCAGACCGTTACATTGAAACTTTGAAGAAGCTAAGAGGCCATCTTCTGCGACTTTACCCATTAAAAGATCAGAGAACTGCACTACTGTTGCACGATAATGCCACGCCACACACCGCTAAACGCACCATTGATGCGATTGCAGAATTTGGCTGGACATTATTACCACATCCCCCTTACAGTCCCGATCTTGCACCTTCTGACTTCCATCTGTTTGGACCACTGAAAGAAGATCTTCGCGGACATCACTTTGAGGACACCGAGACCCTTAAACGCGCCATACGCCAGTGGTTTAGGAAAAAGGACACACATTTTTACCATGCGGGGATACATGCCCTTGTGAGAAGATGGACAAAAACTGTAACAAATAACGGAGACTACGTTGAGAAATAAATTTTTGAAGTTCACACTTGGGGCTACATTTCAATGTGAATTTTATCTGTTTTCTTGCCTATTGAATGAAATTAAAAAGTACGAGGCATTATTTTTTGACCGTCCCTCGTATATGGTGAATGTCGTTATTGAGTAACAGGATGGTTACTGTGGCCAAGATCACTTCTAGGGTAGAACAAGTAGACCCCGCAACAAGCCAATACCGATTTGAAGCGATTGAGCCACAAAGGACGAAATGGACTGTTTATTAACAATTGATGATGCTCCAAATTCAGTATAGTACAAGCTAATGTACCAAATGGCATAAAATATGCAGTCGTCGATATAACACTAGGCCGTCAGTTAATGTCTGGAACACTGTCCTTTTCAATTTCCACATTTTTATTATATCTGTTACAATCGACATTGAGAATCCATACTCCCTTTAAACGAAGATAGCTAGATACACCTCACAAAAGATCTTGATGTACTAGTGAAGGAACAACATAGGGATGTAGAATAATTATGTATTTTTCAGGAGCTCAAACACATGCGTCCGCTCGCCATGACACACAAAGGTAGAAGTCCCTGCAGACGATCTCTGCCTTCTGCATTCCTAGTTTCACGTCTGCCAACCTACACCGTAAAGGCATGACATCACTTCCTGTATTAATAAATGACTCCGTATAAAATAAACAAACAAGGAGCCCTGTCGAGCTACCTAATGATATCGACACAATCGTTATGAATTTTAATCATAACATTAGTGTTTCTTGATATTCTTTGCTGTGCTGTTGTGATTAGTTTCATTGCATTGATATTTATTCTTGTTTAATATTGTTTAATGTTAATTTATTTTTAATTTCGTTCTTTGCATTTTTCTCAACCCTTTCTATATTTCTCATCTTTGTTTCCTGCTTGTGACAGTGTCTGATAAAAGGTGATCTGAAACATCCTGTAATTCTAGTGGATTGTTTTATTGTAAAACTGACTTTAAGATTCCCAACCAGAGCTGGGCCTTGAGATTTCAGAAGGTGGTGCGAGGTATCGTTTTGGAGCCTCTCCCCCCCTGTGCCATACAGCATTGTTCTCTTGTGAGGGTCAGTTTCATGCTAATGACTTGGATCACACTATAATTTCCACAATTTTTATAAATTTTGGCACACTCCTCAAGACGGCACTGCATACACCGCCAAACTACCAGCTGTGTTCCCAACCAGGGTTCCGCTTAAAATTCTTGAACATAGATTGGTCACTATTGTAACATGTACCTTTTGTGAAAGTTGGTTTAGTTTTCTTGTGCATAGTATGGTCAATATTCCAATATGTGAATTTAGAAGCTGCATGTAAGGTGGAGTGGGTTCAGTTCCCAACACAGGTGAAAAAAGGATTCTGACACCTGGAAATCATAACCCATGAGGGCTGGCCTCCATTGGAGTGTAAAGGATATAAAAGGGTCAGAAAGCTTGTTTGACCTCTCCTGATGACCAGGTTGCTTCCAGTTGCAATGCTGTGCACAGTGATTGAAAAATCACTTCCTGTTTTTCAATGTTTACATCCTCAAGTGTATCCGCGCTTATATGCAACATCATCATCAAATTTCTTTGCAAACTTTATAGAGCATGGAGCCACTACTACAGCTGATCTCTTGCAGGAGGCCTGTAACAAGCAGTCACATGCTCTTGCAGTGATAGCTTCTGCGACATGAGTGTTCAAAAGGAACAAGTGACATTGTGTAATGTAGCAATGTTCACTCTACAGAATATATTAATGTAAAAGTTCTAGTTCCTGCAGGGGGAGCCATGTACCTAGCTCAGGGTTTTTAAATCTTTTTTTGTGCCATGGACCCCTTTTGATTGTCTGATGAAGGCTATGGACCCCTTTGATTGTCCAATGACGGCTATGAGCCTCTTCTTGGAACAAAAAATGTACGAGTACATAAAAGCACAATAAGAAACTTTAAATTTTAGGTTATGTGCATGGATTCCGTAGAATCTATTCGTGGACTCCCAAAGGGTCAGTGGACCAGAAGTTAAGAAACCCTGAACTAACTAGTTTATATATAGCCAAGCCTGATCAAGTAGTACCTTGTAGCCTATTACTTGGACAAGTACTTATACCCAGCTCGGTACTTGTGCAGCCTTTTTTACCGTATATACTTGAGTATAAGTCAAGAAATTTGTTCCTATTTTGGAGCTTAAAAAAAGTTACCCCGACTTATTTTCGAGTCCAAAAAAGGGTTTGCTGCCCCCTTTCCTTACCGCAACACACTGGTATCCTTCAGATATAAACTTGCTGCTTCATTAAATGTTTAAATGTTTTTATCAAAATATCTTAAGTAAAACATGTTTGAACTCCTATTAAGTCACAAATTTCAACTGGAGTACGCCTTGTTGACCAGCCTCCTTCATTTGATCTATCAGCAGTACCATTACTTCTGTCACTAGATTCAGTTTCATCCCTGCAGAGGCCTTTATTCAATATCCACATCTGATTCGGCCGCATTGTTAGCATCCTGATCAAATAACTAAGTCACTTATCAGATCCCAAAGCAAATATTTGACAGAGAAATCACGAGAAATCATAATATCGATTGCCTGTAAAATAATTTTAAGAAAAACGGAAGGGAGCCGTGCTGGTGTAATGGCTTCAGCGTTGTACTGGCGACCAGGTGTTCATGGTTCAAACCCGGGCGTCAGCGTTTGAAGGAATGTTTATGACCGGAAATTTGACTGAATAACCTGAACGGCTCCTGTGATAAACCCTCTGTGGATGGGAAGGAGCGAAGCTCCTGACCGGGTTGGAAGGAAAGTCCTCAGGTTCCCCAGCCTCGCAATGACATGTCATTGGGCCGAAGGGCTGAAAGCCCAAGTGCTGCCGGTTAAGGAAAAAAAAAAGAAAAACGGAAGCATTTTAATGTAGGCCTACCAGAAACCTATTTATAACTCAGGACTTGTTAAATACTGCATAGGTCACTACTTAGCAACGACCGACTACAGTAATCAGACTTTCCGGACGAACGATCAAACAAACTTCATTTTCAAAGGGTTGAGAATTGGGCACGCAGGCCCGTCTGACATTCTGCTCTTCCTTTCTCTCATCTTTTATACTAAATTAATTTATTCTCACATGCATTTTACATAGTACTGGAGCGATTTCAAGCGTTTTAAACGTGAAAGGGTTAAGCTGAAAGTGAAAAACATTTACATTGAATTGGGAATCATCGGAAAACTCATTTGGCTTATAATCAGGGTCTTTCTTTTTGGGCGATTTTTAAGTCCTAAATTCTAAGGGGCAACTTATAGTCGGATCAACTTATACTCTGGTATATACAGTATATAGTGATGTCACTGATTTAGGCTTGTGCAAGCTTAGTGCTAGGCGTTTTGCAGATAAATGGCCATGGTACAACAGGGAAATAAAGAAAATGGAAATGCATGGTTACTTTAAATTGAGCTGACAGTGACATTTGAATCCAGATGAGATGAGTAGCATGCTTTCAAAATGGCCAAATAAAATGATCTGTTCATGGAATTGGTTTGATTTGGTTTGGTTTTTAAGGACTATCTTGATTGCACACAGACTACTCCATCATCTCTGATCTTCTCCCTTAGATCACACAAGGAGGATCTCAGCACAGTGCACAAACTCCATAGCACTAGCAAGAATCCCAATGTCTGTATTTAGGAATCACACAATCTGTAAATTATTTTGTGGTGGGTAGGTTTCTAATTTTAAAATTTTGCCAGGTCAGCGGAGTGATAAGCCTACTCTTTATGATTTCCTACTGCCGTGGCATTTTTAACGGGTGCAACTTGCACATGGGACCTCCTATTTTTTTCGTCCTTATCTGAGAAGGCTAGGCATCCGATCTCACTACCCAGGAGACCAGGTGGAGTATGACATCTTTAAACCACTCGTTCTAAAAAAAAAAAAATGTCCATAAATTATATTCCTTCTACTGGGAATCGAACAGCTACCCATAGAATTCGAGGTGGACGCCATACCTCTTAGCCACTCCGACCCCAAAATTGAATGGAATTGAAACATAAGTGGTTCACAGAATAAATCTTAGCTGTAGTAGTAGGAAGAAAAATTCACCGAATCTTTTGGCCGAATACCATCACCAACCAAGATCTGCTTACTCGGAGCAAGCAAGAGGACATGCACACCATCATAGCTGGCAGACGCTGGAGCTGGGTTGGCCATGTCCTCAGAAGAGACCCCGATGCCATCACAAGAACAGCTATGCTTTGGACCCCTGAAGGAAAACGAAAGAGAGGCCGACCAAAAACAACCCGGCGGAGGACTGTGGAGGCTGAGATGCACAGAATGAACCAGAGTTGGGGCACTGTACGAAGGATGGCCACCGACCGAGCAAAGTGGAATCAATTTGTTGTTGCCCTACAAGACGCCACTAGGCGTGATGGCCACTGACTGCTTTGACGGTCGGCGGCTAAGGATCAAAGAAGAAAAGTAGTAGTAGGAGTAAGAGCTTTGAAACAACTGTGCTTGAAAGTATGGTAACAAATAAAGACATTTTATAGACTTATGGAAAAGGCGTCTTCCTGGCTGTGAAACAACTACAATGGGTTATGGGATTCGGAACGGTAATCCTCTTACTTTTATAACCGCCACAGGTTAGAACAGTGGATAAAACCAGGGTACTTGTGCGTTAATTCACCGGGTAATAATTATTTTGCAAATTTATTACCCAAACCGATCACCGTACACTTTCTTGACTGAAAACGTGACATTTCACATTGTGGGCTCTCCCCCATCCCCCGTAGTGTAGAATTTTTTTTTTTTTCTTAAATTTTTTTTCCCTTAAATTATGTGTTTTGGCGCGGCTTTGGAGCGGCAAATCTTATCGTGCCATTTGTCATTTGATAGCGGTCCAGAGACGTGGAAGATGAATTTACTGGAGGTGACAGAGAAATGTGTGAATTTTTGTGGCGACATCGGAATAAAGTTCGTCAGTCAGACCCGTTCGGGGAGCCGTGCTAGCGTAGTGGTTACAACACCGCTCTGGCGACCGGGTGATTCAGGATCAAACCCGGGCGACGGCATTTGAGGATTTTTCGTCGACCGGGATTTGGACTGGATTAACTCAAGACCTGGTGAGAACATTTGAAGGAGTGTCGTCGACCAGGGACTGGCGGCTCCTGAGCCGACCCAGCTCTAATGGGTACCTCCGAAAATGGCGAGTATATGCCTGAATGGCGAGGGACACTTGTCTCTGTACAAGAAAATAGGATACTCACGTAAAAATCAATGTCAGGTTAGACATTAAAAAAATAATAACCTGAGATTTCGCCTCGAGTATCAGCGGGCGTACGAAAAAAAAAAAAAAAAGACCCGTTCGACAGTATACTGCTTGACATTGCAGAATTTTGGCCTCCTCTGTAAATTATGCAGCTACGAACGAACATGTGTATGTCCTGATATGTGCCAAGCTTCAGCGATCTTTGGTAATCTGTTCCCCTCACGGTCCTTTTCAGGGCCCACAAAACTGCACCTACCACGGTCCTATTCAGGGCCCACAAAACCCACAAAAATTTACCCACCACGGTTTTTTTACAGGGCCCACAAAACTGCACCACGGTCCTGTTTAGGGCCCCCAAAACCAACAAACTGTACCCTGGCAAGAAAGCCTTTATTTGTTTTCACCGCTGGGTGTGGAGGGCTGGGTGGGGAGTTGGTCCCCTCCCTCACTATACACTGATCCTTGTCAAATATTTACCTAATCAGAGCCGGATTAACGTAGTAGCAAAAGTAGCATATGCTACGAGCCCCTTTCTTTTAGGGCCCCGCGCCAATAAATATGTATATCATTTTTTGGTCATCTTCTAATACAAGCGTTGAACCAATGATCTTGTGATGTATGCCATCTTTAGCGCCTTTTCATTTGATGTCACGAAATTGTGAGAGAAATAGCATAACATGGTGACTTAGTGTGACTCTTTATTACTTTGATCTTAACTGTTTGCGTACAGAAGCAGTCATTTTCGAGAGATGGGGCCTACCTAGCTATAAATGGGTACTTAACTTTGAGTTAGGGAAGGAAAAGACAGCGAGGAAGGAAACTGGTCTCCCCACCTCTCGATGCTGGACCTAGTATGGTGAAGTCTCTAACATTCCATAACCAGCTGTAAATGGGTACCTGACTCTGATCCTGAGTTAGAGAAGGCAATGGCAGCGAGGAAGGGAACAGGTGTCACGCATCAGTCAAACCAGCTGTAAATGGGTACCTCACTCTGATCTTGAGGTAGAGAAGGCAACGGCAGCAATTTCCCTTGTTTCCGGTGTACCGTTAACTTGTAGAACTGATTCAATTCCGTTCTATTGGTTTATAAACTTTTTAAAAAAAATACGGGGGGGGGGTTTGAGGGCGGGTCTGTCGTAAGCGTGTCAACTATGAATGCAAGAGAAACGCTTTTTTTTTTAACTTGCCTCCCAAATCACAATGTGAAATCAACATTTTTCAGTCAAGAAAAAGTACGGTTCTCAGTTTTGGTAATATATTTCCAGAATTTGATTTAACCGGTGAATAAACGCACAAGAACCAAAACCAGGAGTGCATATTTCATATTATCATCTTTTAGCTGCCTAAGGAGTATAGGCCTCTGGCAAACTGTCTGGTGCCATCAGCTCAAGAGCATTTTATGTCTTCCTCATCCCTGTCAGTTCTGTCACCAGTTCTCTTCTTCATGTGTTTTTTGTTTTTTTCTTGGTCTAGCTTTACCTGCCATACCCCGAGGATTACAGAACAAGGACTGTCTTTGTAATGCTATCAGTATGATTACTATTTTTTTTTAATCATTTAAAAAAAAATAATTATTATCTACATTTTATAGATGTCATAGTAGAAATAGGCAACATGTTATCTAGTTATTGATGTCACTTTTGATGATGATGATAGTGATGATAAAATAATTGTGATCAGCATCACCCTTCTGCTCCCTAAGAAGCATAGACCTTCAGCGAACTTGTGCCACGTCCTCTTGTCCCCTGCTGTCAGTTCCAGATCTTTCCATGTCTTCCTCCCCCCCCCCCCCCCCCACTCTTTTCTATCTTCAGTTCACTTCTCCATGTGTTTTTCAGTCTCCCTCCACCTCTCTTAACCTGAGGGTTCCACAACAACTGCCTTGTAATGCTATCAAGAGGTTTCATCAGTGTGTGTCCTATCCATCACCAGTGTCTTCTTCTCTTGTTCCACTGACACTTTCATCAGTGTGTGTCCTATCCATCACCAGTGTCTTCTTCTCTTGTTCCACTGACGCTTTCATCAGTGTGTGTCCTATCCATCACCAGTGTCTTCTTCTCTTGTTCCACTGACACTTTCATCAGTGTGTGTCTAATCCATCACTAGTGTCTTCTTCTCTTGTTCCACTGACACTTTCATCATTGTGTGACCTATCCCATCACCAGTGTCTTCTTCTCTTGTTCCACTGACACTTTCATCAGTGTGTGTCCTATCCATCACCAGTGTCTTCTTCTCTTGTTCCACTGACACTTTCATCATTGTGTGGGTTCTTGTGCGTTAATTCACCGGGAAATTATAATTTTACAAATTTATTACCCAAACTGAGAACCGTCCTTTTTCTTGACTGAAAAAGGTTGATTTCACATTGTGATTTGGGAGTGCCGCTGGTTTAAAAAAAAAAAAAAAAAGGAGGCAAGTTAAAAAAAAAAAAAAAAGCGTTTCTCGCTTACGACAGACCCGCCATCAACACATTCCCCCCCCCCCCCACCCCCTCCCGTATTTTTTTAAAGTTTATAAACCAATAGAACGGAATTGAATCAGTTCTACAAGTTAACGGTACCCATTTACAGCTGGTTAGACTGATGCGTGACACCTGTTCCCTTCCTCACTGCCGTTGCCTTCTCTAACTCAAGATCAGAGTCAGGTACCCATTTACAGCTGGTTAGACTGATGCGTGACACCTGTTCCCTTCATCGCTGCCGTTGCCTTCTCTAACTCAAGATCAGAGTGAGGTACCCATTTACAGCTGGTTAGACTGATGCGTGACACCTGTTCCCTTCCTCGCTGCCGTTGCCTTCTCTAACTCAAGATCAGAGTGAGGTACCCATTTACAGCTGGTTTGACTGATGCGTGACACCTGGTTCCTTCCTCGCTGCCGTTGCCTTCTCTAACTCAGGATCAGAGTCAGGTACCCATTTACAGCTGGTTATGGAGTGTTAGAGACTTCACCATACTAGGTCCAGCATCGAGAGATGGGGCCTACCTAGCTATAAATGGGTACTTAACTTTGAGTTAGGGAAGGAAAAGACAGCGAGGAAGGAAACTGGTCTCCCCACCTCTCGATGCTGGACCTAGTATGGTGAAGTCTCTAACACTCCATAACCAGCTGTAAATGGGTACCTGACTCTGATCCTGAGTTAGAGAAGGCAACGGCAGCGAGGAAGGGAACAGGTGTCACGCATCAGTCAAACCAGCTGTAAATGGGTACCTCACTCTGATCTTGAGTTAGAGAAGGCAACGGCAGCGAGGAAGGGAACAGGCCACCCCACCTCATAAAGCTGGGACCCAGTACATCGAAGTCTATAACACTTCACTCCCCTACGGCAGAATGTGCTACGTGACTACAACCTTACGAACGGCAGGCGTGTTTTAAAAAAAATTCTAAGCGACGGGGGAGGGGGGAGAGGACAATGTGAAATGACACTTTTTCAGTCAAGAAAGAGTACGGTGCTCGGTTTTGGTAATAAATTTGTAAAATTATAATTTCCCGGTGAATTAACGCACAAGTACCATTGTGTGTTCTATCCATCACTAGTGTCTTCTTCTCTTGTTCCACTGACACTTTCATCATTGTGTGTTCTATCCATCACTAGTGTCTTCTTCTCTTGTTCCACTGACACTTTCATCATTGTGTGTTCTATCCATCACCAGTGTCTTCTTCTCTTGTTCCACTGACACTTTCATCAGTGTGTGTCCTATCCATCACCAGTGTCTTCTTCTCTTGTTCCACTGACACTTTCATCAGTGTGTGTCCTATCCATCACCAGTGTCTTCTTCTCTTGTTCCACTGATGCTTTCATCCGTGTGTGTCCTATCCATCACCAGTGTCTTCTTCTCTTGTTCCACTGACACTTTCATCATTGTGTGTCTAATCCATCACTAGTGTCTTCTTCTCTTGTTCCACTGACACTTTCATCATTGTGTGACCTATCCCATCACCAGTGTCTTCTTCTCTTGTTCCACTGACACTTTCATCAGTGTGTGTCCTATCCATCACCAGTGTCTTCTTCTCTTGTTCCACTGACACTTTCATCATTGTGTGTTCTATCCATCACTAGTGTCTTCTTCTCTTGTTCCACTGACACTTTCATCATTGTGTGTTCTATCCATCACTAGTGTCTTCTTCTCTTGTTCCACTGACACTTTCATCATTGTGTGTTCTATCCATCACTAGTGTCTTCTTCTCTTGTTCCACTGACACTTTCATCATTGTGTGTCCTATCCATCACTAGTGTCTTCTTCTCTTGTTCCACTGACACTTTCATCATTGTGTGTCCAATCCATCACCAGTGTCTTCTTCTCTTGTTCCACTGACACTTTCATCATTGTGTGTCCAATCCATCACCAGTGTCTTCTTCTCTTGTTCCACTGACACTTTCATCAGTGTGTGTTCTATCCATCACCAGTGTCTTCTTCTCTTGTTCCACTGACACTTTCATCATTGTGTGTTCTATCCATCACCAGTGTCTTCTTCTCTTGTTCCACTAACACTTTCATCATTGTGTGTTCTGTCAATCACTACTGTCTTCTTCTCTTGTTTCACTGACACTTTCATCATTGTGTGTTCTATCCATCACCAGTGTCTTCTTCTCTTGTTCCACTGACACTTTCATCATTGTGTGTTCTATCAATCACTACTGTCTTCTTCTCTTGTTCCACTGACACTTTCATCATTGTGTGTTCTATCCATCACTAGTGTCTTCTTCTCTTGTTCCACTGACACTTTCATCATTGTGTGTCCTATCCATCACCAGTGTCTTCTTCTCTTGTTCCACTGACACTTTCATCATTGTGTGTTCTATCCATCACTAGTGTCTTCTTCTCTTGTTCCACTGACACTTTCATCATTGTGTGTTCTATCCATCACTAGTGTCTTCTTCTCTTGTTCCACTGACACTTTCATCAGTGTGTGTCCTATCCCATCACCAGTGTCTTCTTCTCTTGTTCCACTGACACTTTCATCATTGTGTGTTCTATCCATCACTAGTGTCTTCTTCTCTTGTTCCACTGACACTTTCATCAGTGTGTGTCCTATCCCATAACCAGTGTCTTCTTCTCTTTTTCCACTGACACTTTCATCATTGTGTGTTCTATCCATCACTAGTGTCTTCTTCTCTTGTTCCACTGACACTTTCATCATTGTGTGTTCTATCCATCACTAGTGTCTTCTTCTCTTGTTCCACTGACACTTTCATCAGTGTGTGTCCTATCCCATAACCAGTGTCTTCTTCTCTTGTTCCACTGACACTTTCATCATTGTGTGTTCTATCCATCACTAGTGTCTTCTCTTGTTCCACTGACACTTTCATCATTGTGTGTTCTATCCATCACTAGTGTCTTCTTCTCTTGTTCCACTGACACTTTCATCAGTGTGTGTCCTATCCCATCACCAGTGTCTTCTTCTCTTGTTCCACTGACACTTTCATCATTGTGTGTTCTATCCATCACTAGTGTCTTCTTCTCTTGTTCCACTGACACTTTCATCAGTGTGTGTCCTATCCATCACCAGCGTCTTCGTCTCTTGTTCCACTGACTTCTTCTTCTTCTTCTTCTTCGTTCGTCCTGAAAAGGACGGTGGTTGCGTTGTGTCTGTTTACGCCTAAGCTGTGATATCTGCACCTTTCAGTCGACACATCCGACTTCTGCACGGCATTTTTTGGGACAGGGTTTGCCTTCCCTCTTCGATCCGTGCTCGCTCAGCCAGACTGCACTGCTGCAGACTGTTTCCAGGACCACCATGTGGAGGTGGAGCACGGTCTTGACCAGCTCTGGTTCGCTGATCCTGATGCAAGCAGTCAAGCTATGAGTCGCTGACTGCTTTCACTATTGCTGCATCTTCAGGTCCCAATCCACTGACAATTTCATCAGCGTGTGTCCAATCCATCACCAGCGTCTTCTTCTCTTGTTCCACTGACACTTGTCATGTTCTTGTCATCAGTTCCACATTGGTGGGTTCATGCGTGTGTTTCCGGGGGCCTGAAAGGAGAGCAAAGAATTATTATAACACTAACCTACCAAGCATGCCATACAAGGCAACTAAGGAGGTTTGGGCACTGGTCTGGCTACTTCATCTTGTAGAAACTTTCAGCCTCAAAATCTTAAGCAGGATTATATTACCTGTTTGGAAGTTGTAACTGAGAAGGAATGGGTTCATATCCCAGCGTAGGTGGGGACAAAAATTAATTGGAGGGTAGCACTTGTCATGACACAGTGGCCCCATCTCAAATGCAGGACGACCCAGAGTCTGCTGGGAGGACAACATTAGACAATCTTTGAAGGACCGAGGACTAGAATGGAACCAGGCCAGGAAGAAGGCAGCTGATAGAATGGTCTGGCGCTCTCTCTTCCAAACCTCTACACCTCACGGTAGAAGGGGAACGACTAAGTAAGTAAGTAAGTTATGTCATATGTGTAGCATTTCCTACCATTACAACCTAAAAGAAACCAAATATGCAAACAACCAACTTTGTTTAGTTCATTTACAAGTGTGTTTGAATTTCTTGTGCAAAGGTAAGATCTCTTTGCTTTCAAAATGTCTATTTCATCCATGGAATGTAATTCTTTGGCTGTGACCTGGTTGACTGCATGCAAGTGGATCTCAATATGGACCCAGTGGTAGGCAGGGGGAGCTGAGAAGTGGCTCTGTGCAGGACGTGACAATTCCTTGGGAGAGCCCAGAACCAGAGCACAGTATTTTAGCTCTGCATAGCTGGAGAGCCACCTTGGATGGCGGGGAATGCACAGTATGCCACACACTTCTTACTCCTAGCTTGGCATCAGATATGACGATCCTTTAAATGCAAGCCAAGCAGGAGAAAGTGGAGCTCATGACTTTAACTCAGCACACTTCGGAATGGCAGAAACGTCATAGGAAAAGCCAAGATCTACAGTGTAGATAATACCAAGGAGCCTTCAACTTGGTGTTGGCTGCAAAAGAGCGAGAAGCTCAGCAGCTCTAGTAAAACAACAACAGCAACAATCCATGAAATAGGCTGTTGCATATTTTATGGCTTTACTGAATTATATGGGATTAGTTCTAGTAGTTTTGTTAAATTATAAATGGTAAGAGTTCTACTGGCTTTACTGAATTAATGAATTGTACGATAAGGTTTGCCTCGTGTAGTTCCCATTGTTTCCGAGGAGAAAAAGGAAGATTAGATTCCCTGCTCCCTCAGACACGTCATAAGAGGCAACTAATATGCGATTGTACAAGGGGCTGACAACTTCAGTGTGTAAAATACATTGCTAATAAAACCATCATTACCAGAGCACACAAATGCTTCAGAGCAAGCTGCTTTTAAAGGGACCAGCTGTAGTATTGGCTCCATCAATCAATCAATCACTGGGGAGCCGTGCTGGTGTAATGGCTACCACACTGCGCTGGCGATCGGGTGATCCAGGTTCAAGCCTCGGGGAAAACATTTGAAGGAATGTCGTCGACCGAGACTTGGATAATTCGAGCCCCTGGTGAAGACATTTGAAAGAGTGTCGTTGACCAGGGACTGGAATAACCTGAATGGCTCCTGAGCTGACCCAGCTGTAATGGGTACCCTCCGAAGACGGCGAGTATCTGTCTGAATGGCGAGAGAACACCTGTCAGGGTTACGGGGAAAATAGGATACTCACGTAAAATCAGTCTCAGGTTCAGTATACTAACCTGAGATTTCGCCTGGAGTAATAGCGGGCGTACATTTAAAAAAAAAAAAAAAAAATCAATCATTGCTCCCCCAAGAAGCATAAATCATCAACAAACGCAAGCCAAATCTTCCTGTCACATGACTTCAACTCAAGGTCTTGCCATGTCTTCCATCGTTTTCATTTTCATCCAGTTCTCTTCTCCATATGTTCTGTCGTCTACCTCTACTTCTCTTACGCTGGGGGAATCCCAGAATAAGGACTGCCTGGTAGTCCCACATTTCTGCTGCCACCCGTGCAGGTGTCCCCCTGTTCGTTCAATGTACGAATATTTGAGGTGCCAAATCTGGGAATTTTTCTAGAAGAAAAAAGGATAGTCAGCATCCCAGACTCCTTTCAGCCTTCTGTTATGTTGTGTCATATGCCTCCGTATTAGGGGACCTTCTTCTGCTTGGACGGCTGAGTTTTAATTCCTTTAGTTGACTTGTTTATTTATTAATTTTTGTTGTTGTTGTGACTTACATTTTGTACGGGATGGGGTTGCCGGTACTATGCCCAACCCTCCTTAGTGCTCCTTATGACATGCATGGTAGGTTACAGGGTTGCTATTGTTTACTCCCCTTTCATGCCTTGGTAACACGCCTGCTGCATGTTCTGTAAGGAGTCTAAAGGTAAATGGTGATAGTTGTAAGGTTTCTGTTAGTGTTATAAATCATACGTGGTTAAGGTTGCAAACAGCATATGATAAATGTTGACAAAGGACAACGCCACCTGTTACATTTCATATGCAATAGAATGAAAGTGTTTCAATGTGGGTTTCACGTATGAGCTTTTATCTTCTCTTTCTTCTCTCACTCCCCTATCTATCAATACAGAGAGGAGGGGGAATAGGTGGTTGGTGTAGCATGTGTTTCCACGTTATGTGATCAATATGCAGCAGTCGTGGTGGGAACATATTTGAGTTTATGTAAATTGTGTTAGTTTGTGGTTAGAATATTGTTCTGTAGAAATGTGGAGTGAGTGTGCAAAATGGTTGTATATAGTGTGAAGATGAAGGGTTTTGTGTGGAGTGGATGGTCCACTTTTTAATGTAAAAAAGGATAAAAGTAGTGCTACGATAGATACAGATGCATGGAGGCATATGTGGAGCCATCCTTATATGACAACCAGCTATGCTCAATGCTACAGAATACATATGTAGAAGTGAACCTCTGTCTGTGAGGCTAATTACACCCTCATTGACTCTAGAAATCATCCACACACTTCCAGGGATTCCCCCTGTGGTGAAACTTGTTGAGAACCCACTAAGCTTGAGAAGTTCTTGAGCCCCAGACGTGATTCTTTGCCCTTCACCTGGTTGACTGCATACAGGAGGATCTTACTATGGATCCAGTGATAGGCAGGGATAGCTGAGAAATGGCTCTGTGCAGGAAGTGACAATTCATTGGGAGAGCCCAGAACCGGAGCACAGTATTTTAGCTCTGCATAGTTGAAAAGCCCTCTTGGAGGGTGGAAAATGCACAGTATACCACGTGATTCTTACTCCTAGCTTGAGACCGGATGTGATGATCCATTAAATGCCAGCAAAGCTTGAGAAACTGGAGCTCATGACTTCAACTCAGCATGTTTCAGAATACCTGAAAAGTCTAGATCTACAGTGTAGATAATACCAAGGAGTCTTCAACTTGGTATTGCTGCAAAAGAGCAGAAAAGCTCAGCAGACGTAGTTAAACAGCAGCAAAAGTAGATACTGTTGTAGGGGAATGAAGTGGTAATGACTTCACTATACTAGATCTACACTCCCTTCCCCGCTGCAGTCATCGTTTTTTTTCTTTACCCTCCTTACAGAGCATAGAGCCACCGCTGCGGCTGATCTCCCTGCAGGAAACCTGCACCAGCAGTCGCATGCACTTGCACTGGTCGTTTACATGGCTGTATGTTTTACTTGATGAGATTGCCAGCTCCATGCACAACCTCATATTAGTTGTGTTGTATGATATCTTCTTCCTCGTTCGTCCTGAACAGGACGTTGGTTGCGTTGTGTCCGTTTACAGCGAAGCTGCGATATTTGCGCCTTTCGGCCGACACATCCGACTTCAGCACGGCATTTTTTAGGACCGGGTTTGCCTTCCCACTTCGATCCCTACTCTCTCAGCCAGACTGCAGTGATGCAGCCTGTTTCCAGGACCACCACTTGGAGGTGGAGTAGGGTCTTGGTCAGCTCTGGTTCGCTGACCCTGACGCAAGCAGTCGAGCTATGAGTCGCAGACTGCATTCATCTCTCTTGCTGCGTCTTCTGTCCTGTGTTGTATGATATACCCGAGGGAGCAATAGTTCTGTTTCTTTCTTTGCCCCTTCAGAGAATCCCGGGAGCTGCACGGTGGCGCTACAGAGTCAGATGCCGAGTTACAACTAGGTAGACTGAAGGGACACTTTGCCTCGAGAAGCAAACACTCTGCCACTTGATTCTCTAGATAGGAATTTATATTTGAAAACAAATTTAAGCACACCAAGACATCTATGCGTATGTAACTATGTTTGGTTGTGATGACGTGCCTATGTTTGGAGTGGCAACGTGATCATTCAGTGTAGACAAGACAAACTTGAGATTTTTGTGTTTATCCTCCACAGTATACATCTGTATTTAATGTAAGTGGTGTCTATCACTCTTAGAGATTTTTTTTTTTTTTTTTCCGTAACCAGCGGCCCTTGGGCTTTCAGCCCTTCGGCCCAATGACATGTCATTGCGAGGCTGGGGAACCTGAGGACTTTCCTTCCAACCCGGTCAGGAGCTTCGCTCCTTCCCATCCACAGAGGGTTTATCACAGGAGCCGTTCAGGCTATTCAGTCAAATTTCCGGCCGTAAACATTTCTTCAAACGCCGACGCCCGGGTTTGAACCATGAACACCTGGTCGCCAGTACAACGCCGAAGCCATTACACCAGCGCGGCTCCCCACTCTTAGAGATATATCAGTGTTCAATGTAATCTTTAATAAATATAATTCTTATTATTGCGTGGCACAGACAGTAGTTTAATATCCAAGGCGTGAATGTATATATAAATCGAAGTCAACCTTCATAATGAGAATAATGTACTTGTAATTAAAAAGCGTTTGAAGCGGAACGTTGAGCAGTATCTTAAATCAGTATCTGTTAAATGAGTATGGGCACCGACACGTTGTATGATATGTTCTGCTTGATATACGTAAGTGAACTTGATTGTAGTAATGTTATTGTGAAATTGTTCACAAGTCTTTAGAACTCATGAGTTATGAGTGGTCGTGTTCATGCCCCTAGCTGTTATAATTGGCCTGTTCTGATGTTATCACTTTTCATTAATACACGACCCGCAGTATGACAAACCCGTAACAGATGTGCATTACTATTAAAGAAGTGAAAGGAAGGAATGATGAGAAATGTAAAAGGAAAATATACATAGGATGCTTGAAGAAGGTTGGGAATTGCTGCTGGACATATTCGACACTTTTGATGGTTTACTTACTTAGCCATTCCTCTTCTACCCTGGGCCGTAGAGTTTTGCCAGAGAGAGTGACACACTATCCTATTGCATGTCTTCCTCCTGGCCTGGTTCCAATCTAGTCCTCAGTCCTTCAGAGATTGTTTAATATTTTCCTTGCTTTCCCATATTTGTCACGGTAGCCAATCTTCTTCCATACTGTAGACATGGCCAAATCATCGTAACTGGGACTGTTCCACTTGGGTCTGCAGGGACTGAGTTTTGAAGCCATGAGGTATCATCTGGTTGTGGACTATGTCTCATCTTGTTACTTTAACCCTCTTCCTCTTCTTCTTCTTTGATCCTTAGCCGCCGACCGTCAAAGCAGTCAGTGGCCATCACGCCTAGTGGCGTCTTGTAGGGCAACAACAAATTGATTCCACTTTGCTCGGTCGGTGGCCATCCTTCGTACAGTGCCCCAACTCTGGTTCATTCTGTGCATCTCAGCCTCCACAGTCCTCCGCCAAGTTGTTTTTGGTCGGCCTCTCTTCCGTTTTCCTTCAGGGGTCCAAAGCATAGCTGTTCTTGTGATGGCATCGGGGTCTCTTCTGAGGACATAACCAACCCAGCTCCAGCGCCTGCCAGCTATGATGGTGTGCATGTCCTCTTGCTTGCTAAACCCTCTTCCTCAGATGATTAAAAAGGAAAACCACATAGTGAAGCAAACATGCTGCTGACTCTCTGAAACTGGAGTTTTGAATTAAGACTTATGAAGGCAACAAGGAATGGGAAAAATTGAGTTAAAGGGACCACATTAATCGTTGCTATCAAATGCACTAAAAAGCTGAAAATAAATTTTTGATATTCTGTTGCGTTGAATAAAAGTGAATGACCAGTTTATCATTAAACAGTAATCCATCATATCTTTGTCAGACAAAATTATAACTTTGTAAACAGTTTGTAACAGTAAATAAAAGTGGTCCTTAAAACTTCTTTTTAATTTGAAGCCATAACTGAATAGTAATTTGCAATAACCATCATCTCCTCAGTTCAGCGAAATTCATCTTTGAGTAAAATATACTGTAATAAGTTAAAACACCTGTTGTGAAGCTCACAAGTGATTTGCTGGCCATAGTTGTTTGAAGAAACACATTGATTTAATCGGCTCATGAACAATCACTACCGTTTGCTTGGCTCTTTTTCCAAATGAAACACAGTCTTTATTCGCAGTTCATTATTTTCATTACTTTAAAAACCCTTACTTTAATGGAGTTACTTCCTCCTTATTTTACATTTGTTTAGCACAAGTCTGTATCCCTGTATCCCAACACACGAAAATCAAAATATTCTGAAAATCAAAAGTTTCTTTGGGCGATGTTGGGCAACTTTTTGATCGCAATTGTACAGTTTTTGCTGATTTCTGAACACATTTTGGGCGGCTTTTCGAACATGATTTGGGTGACATATGGAAACTGGAAAAAAATCCAGTTTCCGAAAGATAGCTGGCCCCGAGGATTGCAGATCTGTAATTAAATAAAATGGAGACTTAACTGCTGACCACTGTGCTGGTCGGATTCCCACAGTTTATCAGTAGAACCCGTTACAAAATAAGCATGTTTGCTGCATGGTATATTTTTTTTGTATGGTTCGAACGCTAACAGCTCTTTCCTATTTTGTGGGTGACAACCAATTTGCTGTTTAGATCAACATTTCAGTAGAATCTTAAGCTGATTTTCTCATTTTCTCCTTAGCCGATCGTCAGCATTCAATCAATTAATTAATTAATCAGTCAATACCATTCAGCTCCTCAAGGAGCATAGACCTTCAACAAACATATGCCAAGGTCATTCTGTCATGTGATTTCAGCTCAAGTTCTTTCCATGTCTTACTCATCATTTTCACTTCTGTCTCTGGGACTGCAGACGCATCAAAAGTGGAATGCAGTCAGCGACCCATAGCTGACTGCTTGCGCCAGGGTCAACGAACCAGAGCTGACCAAGACCCTACTCCACCTCCAAGTGGTGGTCCTGGAAACAGGCTGCATCACTGCAGTCTGGCTGAGAGAGTAGGGATCGAAGTGGGAAGGCAAACCCGGTCCTAAAAAATGCCATGCCGAAGTCGGATGTGTCGGGCCGAAAGCTTTGCTGTAAACGGCGACACAACGCAACCAACGTCCTTTTCAGGACGAAGAAGAAGAAGAAGAAGACTTCTGTCTCCAGTTCTCTTCTTTGTGTGTTTTTCTGTCTACCTCTCCCTCATTTACCCTGGGGATTCCAGAAGGGGGGCTACTGCCCTGTAATGTCAGCAGGTTTCCTCAATGTGTGTCCCATCCATCGTCAGTGTCGTTCACATATCTCTTGCTCCACTGGCACTTGTTTGGTTCTTTGTCATCTGGTTCAACATTCACTCATTGTGATTTTAAATAATGTTCTGTCTTGCATTATGTTTCAGAGACTTCCTGCCTAGAGGATCAGGCATTGTGACCAGACGACCATTAGTTCTGCAGCTTCTGTACAGTAAAGCAGGTAGTAGGATGGAAAGTTTAAATGTAAATTAATGAACATAGTTTAATGCATGGGAAACAAAGAGCCAGGGATCCAGACCCCCAGGACGACCCAAAGTCCGCTGGGAGGACAACATTAGACAATCTTTGAAGGACTAGAATGGAACCAGGCCAGGAGGAAGACAGCCAATAGGATAGTCTGGCACTCTCTCTTCCAAACCTCTACACCTCATGGTGGAAGGGGAATGACTAAGTAAGTAAGTAAGTTTAATGCTGGTGGGGGAGAACACAGTTCCTTTCCTGTGTTGCTTTTTTTAACTTGATTCTCTGTTTTAAAAAAGAAAAGCTGTATTAAAATCATGTGAAAAAAACAAATTGAAACTTTAGAACATATGTGCCAACTAGTACGTGTTACCCATATTCTGTACAGGTTTCTTTTGTTTTCAGATTTGTACTGCTGTACGTACCTTCTGCACAGGTTTTTTTTTTGCATTTTTATTAAAAGTGTGTGTGTGTGTGCCAAGGGACTAGAACAGTTAATCCTGTCTGTCAAAAGACACAGTGAGGATCAGAACCTTTTTCTGAACACAAAAAAAAAAAAACAAAGATAATGTCCACAGACAAAACAAGATGCCAACCAAAAATTACCATCAATGATGAGGAAATTGAAAATGTCACAAATTTTGAATATCTTGGCTCCATAATTAACAACAATGGAGACTGCTCAAAAGAGGTCAGAAGGAGACTGGCCATAGCAATGCAGAGGTTAAATAAAATGAAGAACCTATGGCATAACACAAGCAAATTAATAAAAGTAAAACTTTGAGAACGTGCATCTTTCCGGTAGCAACATATGGATGTGAATCATGGACCATTACTCAAACATTAAAGAAAAAAATCTTTCGAAGCAAAGTGTTACAGAAAAATTCTCAGAATATCGTGGACCAAGAAGAAGAAAAATATAGACTTCCTACACGACCTGAACATCGAGGAAAACTGGCTCATAAACAATATCATGTCCCGGAAACTGAAATATTTTGGCCACATTAAACGCCATAGTGGCTTAGAGAGAGCAGTGATGGAGGGTATGGTACCTGGAAGGCGAGGCAGGGGCCGACCAAGACGGTGGACACAGGACATTGAAGACACCTTGAACATGACATTGGAGGAGGCAGGAGGGCTGGCTAGAGATCGAGAGTCTTTCAGGCGGGCTGTGATGAGAGCGACGTTCTGCAAAGGACATGCTACATGATGATGTGTGTATGTAGTGCGTGTGTATATATAAAAAAAAATATATATAAATAAACACACACACACACACACAGGGGGGGGGGGGGGGGGGGGGATCGAGAAGTCTCTCCGCAGTGGGTTCAGTGCTTTAATGATATGTATGTAGGATGTTATAATACAGTAAATAGTATTATTTTAATTGACATTAATTAGATTTACTTTACAGCAAGTCCCTCCACAGTGGTTGCACGGTCGTAGTTCTGCGCATCAATTAAACTAATACTGTTGTACTATATCATAACGTGTCACATTCATATTATTAAAGCACTGAACCCACTGCGGAGGGACTTCTTGATCACCCTGTATATGTATGTAAATATATATGTATGTATTTATATATTTGATGGCTTCATGCGCCACACCTTAGCCGATATTCACATTGTGAGATTCAGTGAGATGATAGCTCATGTGAACAAAACATTGACCCCAAAAAATCGAGCATCCTTTTTTGAATGATGTGAGAGCTAGCGTTTTATAGTGTTAAATAAATTCGGACGCTTGTTTGGGTTTTAAAACAAGTGAAGACTTACTTAAAAAGTCAAAAGGGCGCATGTCTGAATTATAAGGCAGCCCACTGTGATTGAAAATATTTTTACACAAATTAAATTTTTTTTTGGTATTTTGATTTTCAGTCTTTGAATGGTTTTTTTCTGTCTTTGTATGATTATTTCGGTCTTTGTATGGCTTTTTGGGTTTTTTTTGTACAATTTGTTCGTTTCCAAGAGGTTGGCATGCATACCTTAGAACTGTATGTTAACAAGAAAGGCCTGCTCCTTTGTGTCGTGACTGGGAAAAAAAGGAGCAAATAAATACAGGTGTTATGATACACATTTAGGCCTAATCAAATTACATCTGACCCGTCTTCCAAGACATTCAGTCACCCACTCTCTCTAACATCACAGTATGCTCTCAGTCACACTGACACTGAGTTCACTACCCAACACGTTCACTCTCCACGGGCTGACATGAATCTCTTCATAAACTCACTACAGCCGGTGAATAACACTATAGGTACATCTCGTTAGAAACAACATGTGACATTGAAACTACCATGTACTATATCGCCAGTGGCATTTGACCACAACAACCACTCATCTCCTTCACCTACTCACACACACACACACACCCAGAAACACATGTCATGTGTATCATAAAAATTGGTAAAGGCAAATGAACAATTTTCCAATAAATGAAAAAAAAAACAGTGGTATGTCTTACCTAATATTTCTTTAAAATAAATTACAGTCAATCCTCACTATTCGCATGTTCCGTATCTGCGGACTCACTCATTCATGTGAGATAAAGTGTAACCCATTTTTTGCCATTCGTGGGCACCTTTCGGGTATTCTTAGCCAAGTGCAGTAGGCAAACAATTTCAAGACACCTACCGCACAGCAAGGAGAGGCTGGCTCCTTGTTCTCATGGCTTTTGTTGTGTTTACACTTGTCTTTGTCCAGCATCTTTTCAACCATGTGTCTGCAGTTTTATGCTGTTTTTTTATTATTTTTGTAATTAATAATGGCATCCAAGCGTAGTGCAAGTGTGTTGGCGAGTGTACCCTAAGTGCAAGAAGGCTGTGATAAGCCTCAGTGATAAAGTACGTGTGTTCGATAAATTTCTTTCAGGGATGTCTGTATGAAATTCTCTTTATTTCTTGATTCTAAATGTTCTGTGTAAATGTTTTCAATGTTTGTTTTCCAGGGATTTTGTAATAATGTGTATGTGTTTGCATGTGGATGTGTGAATGAGTAGTGACAGTGTGAGTGAATAGGTCAGTGAGTGAGTATTGTTGCACCAAAAGATTGTAAAATACTGTACTGTTACAAAGAAAACAGTGTATAAAATACATTTATAAAATGCACAGTATAATAAATTTGCTGTTTTTTACAAGAAGGGTACACGAAATGATGAGGAACCTAACCCCTGCAAATAGTGAGGGTTGGCTATACTATAGAAAATAAATCACTGCTGCCAGAGCACATGATTACTTTGGCACAGGTTTCCTTCATAGTCGTGGTCCCATGCTCCTCAAGGAACAAAGTAGGAAATGAATGTACTGATATAGAGCAAGAGCTGAGAAGAAGACGCTGGCGATGGATAGGACACACATTGAGGAAACCTGTTGATAGCATTACAAGGCAGTCCTTGTTCTGGAATCCACAGGGGAAAGAGAGGCAGAGGTAGACCAAAAAACACTGGAGAAGAGAACTGGAAACAGAGGTGAAAATGATGATGAAAACATGGAAAGAACTTGAGCGGATGGCACGGGACCGGAAGACTTGGCATGTGTTTGTTGAAGGCCTATGCTCTTTGGGGAGCTAAAGGGTATTGAATGAATGATATAGAACTTGTGTGGAAAGAGAATATGGGAGGATATTGATTGATTGGTTGGCTTATTTAGATTTGGGACTTTAAAAAAATTTTTTTTTTAAAAAAAGCCATTTTCAACATGGTTTCATTGGTTTCTTCCCCAGAGTATGCAGAGTTTCTTCACACAAAGGGCAAGAAATTCACAGATTTCAGTATGGTTCGCAAGGAAATTGAAGAAGAAACAGATCGAGTCACGGGCGGTAATAAGGGTATATCCAACATACCCATTAACTTACGAGTTTATTCACCAAACGGTAAGTGTCAGAAGTGGAATGTAGAAGGTGAATAGTTGATTTATATGAAAAAAGCAAGGGCGGAAAGAATAACATTACAAGAGTCTTTAAAAGGGAAGACAGAAAGATTTGGATGAAACGAATTTCCACTCGTTTGAAATTCTTCTAGAAATCTAGCTGTAATTTCCATTTTTTTTTTTTTTCGGTTCTGTTTCAAAAACCCACTCTGTCTCTTCTTTACTTTATTATTAATACATTAGATCAGCAGTAGGTAACCCAGGAACTGTGGGAATCTACGTTAGAAACAATGATCTCTCTAAAGATCTGCCTTCATACAGTCACGTTTGTTTTCATGTTTCAGAGTATTTTGAATCAGTGCCGCCTACGTGTAATCAGTGCTGTCCATGCTGCGAAAGGTTCAAAATGGTTGGCTATGGCGTGAATGGAAAACATTTGTAGAAGCTTCGAATCTGCAGGAACTGGTGTGGATCTATTGGCCTGGTCATGCAGGGGTATGGGGTAATGAAAGAGCTGACAGACTAGCATCAAGAGCACCCACAGTGGGGACACTGGATATGGATAAAGGATACTGAAAACAATTAATGATACTGCAATAGATGAATCATCAAGGTTAAGACTGTTGGAATTTGGCATCAAACATCAGGCTAGCAGAGATGGACGTATGAGAGGATGCATTCGTCGCGTACACAACCAGCGAGCTACAGGAACAGTTAGCATTAACACTCTTCCACATATACTGAGGGAAACTAAGCACCTATATGTTTGTCCAGAGTGCAGTGATGTCGATTTTGTTCAACAATAACAATTATCTCTCAGGACACTCTTCTTCTTTCATCACAGCAGTGGAAAATTCAAACTAAATGATGTTTTACAAAATTTTCAACATCAAAGAAAAGATAACTTTCATATCTTATACAGTTATGAGTAGTGTAATTTTTAGTAAATTAGCTCGTGGGTTTTCGTTGGGAGTGCGGAACAAGTACCTTTAATCCTGAGGATACCACAGTTTTAAATGCCTGCGGGAGTGGGCTAGTTCGAAGTTTCCATAACTTAAATATTCTCTTTTTGTTCTCATTTCATCACCCAAAGATCGACCAAATCATCCATTGAGATCTACCAGTAGATCTTGATCGACTGTTTGATGACCTCTGCCTTAGAACATATTAAAAGTTTGTAGTGGGAGCCGCGCTAGCGTAGTGGTTACAACACCGCTCTGGCGACCGGGTGATACAGGATCAAACCAGGGCGACGGCATTTGAGGATTTTTCGTCGACCGGGATTTGGACTGGATTAACTCGAGACCTGGCGAGAACATTTGAAGGAGTGTCGTTGACCAGGGACTGGCGGCTCCTGAGCCGACCCAGCTGCAATGGGTACCTCCGAAATCGGCGAGTATTTGCCTGAATGGTGAGGGACACCTGTCTCTGTACAAGAAATAAAGGGATACTCACGTAAAATCAATGTCAGGTTAGACATAAAAAATAATAACCTGAGATTTCGCCTCGAGTATTAGCGGGCATACGCAAAAAAAAAAGAAAAAAAAAGTTTGTAGTATTGTAGTGGATTTTGATGGTATTGTATGGTTGATGTTACCTAGTGTGATGTATGAGGTCAGCTGTGAAGGCTCCTGAGATAAATGTAGATGTGAATTACAGAAGGCCCTTCTTAATACCACTTACGACCTCACACATATCTTTTTTTTACTAATGAATGTGGCTACGTTAAAAGTCTAGGGTGCTGATATGTAATGTGTTGTGGTAGATTACACACACACAGATATTTAATAAGTCTAATAATATTAATAAACTTTATAACACACTGAACTAACTCAGGCTGTTTTAGTTTTAAAATTTTAAATCTTTTGATAAATTTATTTGTTCTGAACCAAATGTTTGTTGGTCAGAACATATGAAATATTATGGAATTATAAATGGAATGCATAATCATATGACATAATAAAATGGAAAATGTGTACCTAATTATTTCAAATGACTGGTTAATAATAATTATATTAAGATAGTCCCAGGAGAACTTATTACTAGATATGCTGTTGGGGTGGTGTCATCACTCCCACTCTGTGACTACCAAAACATTGTCCATTTACTGATGGGAGGAATACAAGTTTTATTTCCCAAAAATTGTATGTTCTAGTTGATGGTAATATAGTTGGTGAGTTAGTTAGTAATTTAGTTGGTGAATGTCCAGCAGGCCAGACGCTCACGTATCTTGACTGAGTAGTTCTGGTGCTGGAATCTGGTGGCCCACTCCTCTCCGAATCTGGAGTACAACGTTAGACTTCACTGACACCAATCTTAGTCTGCACAGGCACACTCTTGTGTAGTCTTATAACAGCATTTGACACCACTTCGGTGCCAAATAGAAACTCACAATTCTGAAACAAAAGTATTGGGTCATGTGTCAGAACTCTACCTCCTGAGCCACTTCTGCACCCAACACGACACCACAACACCACACAGAATGGGTCAGATCTCTCTGACCACACAGCACATCTTACCTAGTTGTTTTCACATAGTACTAGTTCCCCAAGACTACATTGCATCTGAGATATGTTCAATAGCTTCCTGCTATTGAATAAGATAGGTGATATGTTCCACTGATCTCAACACTAGATCCTTTTTCATAGTTTTATTTAGGCGTTCCTATATATTTTCTTTGTATGTATGTCTCTAGACCCTGAACTTGGGCTGGGGACCTAGAGCGAACACTTACTTGTCGTAATCATTTTTATGTTATGGCAGTATCAATCACTCGAATTATTAAAATATACAAATTAAATACTGTTCATTCTTACCAGAATTCAGAATTGAGAACACAGTTAAATTTGCTAGCAAAACTCAGCTGAGCTGCTGGCTGTATGATGGCGTCCCACTATATATTTGTATTCTTCTGGAATCAACACCACTATTAATTTAAACTGCGTCTCTGAACAGACTTATGTCAAATGGCAAAATTTCACATCTCTGTCCCGCTACTATAAAATGCGTTGACCAATCACCGACTTCCCCCCCAACTTTCAAATCAACAACCAAAAGTCACTTCAGTCAGATCTCAGTCAAGTATGTATTACGGTCTGTTAGTCCGTCTGTCTCTACTTGATTTTTCATAAAAAACACGCGTGGTTCTACATGCATTTCCTACACGAATCTGCCCCCTAAGTTATTTTTAGCTACAATTCTCCACCATTTCCCCTCTCTTTAATTACAGCTCGATTTTTACGTTTGCATGCTCAAGGCCAAAATTTTTGAAACTTTTAGTGACATTGTTTAACAGTGCAGTCGCTCGTCTGATATGAACAATACAGTCTTTTGTCAATATCTTCCATATTATCTATCCGTCTGTATAAATGAAAGCATATTATTTCTCTGCTCAAGATGGGCTATCAAACTAGCTAGGTTTTATTTTCATAACTCTATTATTAAGAAAAAACATATTTTTTTTTCAAGTTTAGTTTTTGAAATTTGTTCGAGAACCTTCTCTCATGTGTTTTGCCGCGGCATTCAAATAAAGACCAAGTATCGAAAAACGTCCAAGAAATGACTGTCTCGAACAAGAGCTAAGGTTCTTTTCTTGTCCATTTCCTTACTTATGTCAACTAGTGACGTGAATTTTTTTCCTTTCACCCCCAATTGCGTCCTTTTTGCCGTTCGAACTTCAAACACGTGTTCAGTCATATCTTTCCTTTTTTGATCTCCGTTTGATTCCCCCCCGTCTACAAAGGGTAAACGTTCCGTCTGCACGTCTAACTAGATAATTTGAATGGTGGCAGGAAAGGCGGGCATGGGCGAGCATGTCTCCTAGTATCTTACGCATTATTTGTATCCCTACATTTTATCGTTAATTTTGGAGATATTTTAACGTTGTATCATGGTAAAATTATCACAAGTATTCTTTTACAGAGGTCCAAAAAAGTATGTATATGTGCTTCATTGACTATAAGAAGGCTTTTGACAGAGTCCATCATGAGAAAATAATTGAATGCCTCAAAGACATAGGTATTGATGGAAAAGATATAATAATACTCAGTAACCTTTATTGGGAGCAAACTGCCACAGTAAGATCGGGAAGGAATTATTCACCATACATAGACATAAAAAGAGGTGTCAGACAAGGTTGTGTGCTGTCCCCCTGCCTATTTAATTTATACACCGAAAAAATTTTCAAACAGATACAGGAAATACCAGGACTGAACATCAGTGGAAGGTCAATAAACAACCTTAGATATGCAGATGATACCGTGTTGTTAGCTGAAAGCGAACAGGAGTTACAAGAACTAGTGAAGCAAGTGAACAGTATAAGTCATGAATATGGACTTGAGAAAACAAAAACTATGATAATTAGCAAAACAGACGATAAACCCACATTAAAGATAAGCGTAAATGGGAAAATCCTGGAACAAGTCAAGAGCTACGTATATCTTGGTCATATAATAACAGAAGATGGCAGATGTGAAACAGAAATCGAGAAGAGAATAGGAATGGCCAAAGCTACATTCAACAACATGAAACATATACTGACATCCAAACAGTTATCTCACAAATTAAAACAGAATCATAAAGTGTTATATGTATTCTGCATTTCTGTATTGTGCAGAAACATGGATGATGAATAAGCATTTGGAAGAAAGAATTGAGGCTCTTGAAATGTGGATATATAGAAGAATGGGGCGTATCTCATGGAAAGAGATGAAAACAAATAAGGAGGTCCTAGAAAATCTAGGTATGAAAAGAGAACTTATGAGGGAGGTCAAAGTTCGGCAGCTAAAATACTTTGGCCACATAAAAAGGCATAACACCTTGCAGAAGACCATAACAGAAGGGAGAGTTGAAAGCAAACATGCAAGGGGAAGACAGCGCTATAAGTGGGAAGATAACATCAAGAGATGGACAGGAAAGAGTCTATCAGAGTGCACCATCAAGACAAGAGACAGAAGACGTTTGTTGAGAGGTGTGTGGTTATTTATATTTTTCGTGCTCATTCCTGCCTTTTGCTTTTGCACGACTGTTTGTGTGTATCCAATATTGGTAGGAATGTAATGTCCAGGGTTCTCTCTTTACGTGCCTGGCGAATAAACATTAACTCTTAGTATTAACTTACTTTGTGCACACATCTCTTTCTCCAATGAAGGTAATAATAACTGAGTGACGGTTCTGTAACTTTAATACACATTACAACGAACTTCACATTAGACCCATTGATGTGGTCAGGCAATAAGAACATAATCCAGATTAATAATAATAATAAAAGTCACTCATTTTCATGAACAATTATGAATGTTAAATATGCCATACATTATAATACTTCCATGTGTGGTGGGGCGCCGTTCGAATATATTTTGTGTTCGTTTATTATTATTATAGGTAAATTGCTACCCCTGTCCACAGTTAATATATATTTGATTGCTCCAGCGGTCGCTCATAGTACTGCTCGTTATCCCGTTACATCCCGGGTAAAATCTCTCACTTTTCATAGTTTTGTTCCCTCTATCACAACACGCATACAGGTTCTCTACCTGACCAATGAGGAACTAAAACAGTCTTCCTTTTAAAACGAATTCGACATCTTTTAATAACTGAAATTCTTTGTAGCATGCATACTCGTTATTCATGATTAATCCTTATTTATTAATTTTCTCCGTACATATTACTTTTAATTCAAGAGTATTCATGCTCTTGTACAAACCCTCTCCTGTCAGAAGGTACACACTTCGTAGTAGGTCCATACTGGAACTTAAAAAGAAAACACAGCCAAAAACCACAGCTGTCACAAAGTGCAAGGTTTTACTTCACCTTGGCCATACACATATCAACACAAACTCTGACGTCATTTTCCGGTGCGCCTCATTTTCAATAAATATCCCAAATAGTGCCGCATTTATCAGCACTAACTCAAACTCAATAAATCTAACATGTGGTGTGCATGGGCAGACACCACATATTACCCCCCCTGCGCGCTACTGGAAACTGCAGGTTTCCAGGTCATCATTAACTATACTTAACTATAATGATAAAAAGGAAAATCAAATTCAAGTAATGAGTGAAATGATATCACGATGAGTGAAATGCAGTTAAAATATGTGGCAGCAACTTGTGAGCAACATATTAATGCTACGAAAATATCGCTATATAATCTATCCATCAATTGATTATGAACATAAACAATGTTTGTTGTCACTTCTTGTACCCAGGACAGTTACATAGTTCAATGTATTACTCTTGATAGAGTGTCCGCGATTACATTATTATGTCCTTCTATATGGACGATATCAAAGTCATACGCTTGCAACTGTAATGCAAATCTCGTAAGTCTTGCACTTGGTGATTTACAGGTTTGCAGATACGTTAATGATCTCTGATCTGTCATTATAGTAAAATGCGTACCTACCACATACTTTTGAAGTTTATTCAAAGTCCATACTATACCCAACAGTTCTCTGTCGAAAATAGAGTATTTAGATTCGGCTTCCGATAGTTTCCTACTCAAGTAGTAGATCGGATGAAACTTGCCATCAAAACTTTGTCCCAAACACCCGCCTATTGCGTGGAGCGAAGCATCTGTTACAACAATAAATGATCTTTTTAAATCTGGCAGTCTTAATATCGGATACTGTGAAAAATGAGTCTTAATGTTTTGTAATGCCTGGTTACATTGTTCTGTCCAAACTACTTTGTTAGGCATACCTCTTTTAGTTAGATCAGATAAGACAGCAGTCAAAGACGAGAACCTTGGAATAAACTTGTGGTAAAAATTCACCAATCCTAATAGACTCCGTACTTGCTTCTTTGTAGTTGGGATTGTAAGATCAAGTATGCGTTTTAAATTAGATTCATCAGGTTGTATTACATGTCTGCCAATTTTGTGTCCTAGAAATGAAATTTCCTTGAATCCAATTTCTATTTTGGATGGACGGGCTGTGAGATTGTGTATTCTTAGTGTCTGGAGTAAAGATTGTATCCCATCTACATGTTCTTCCCATGTGTCATGAAACATGCAAATGTCATCTATATAAGATATTAGGTCATAACGGCTCCCAAATACTCAACGCATCATCCGTACAAAAGTTGCAGGCGCATTTTTGAGCCCAAAACACATGACATTGTATTGGAACAAACCCTTCGATGTTGCAAATGCCGTCAATGGTTTACATTCTTCGGTCAAAGGGATCTGCCAATACCCTTTTGATAAATCGAATTTGCTAAAGAACGTAGCGGAAGCTAAACGAGGTAGCAGGTCTTCCAGCAAAGGCATTGGTTCAGAATCTGATATCGTGACTTTATTTAGTCGACGGAAATCAATGCATATACGAATGGATTTGTCTTTCTTCCGTACTGCTACCATCGGAAAACAAAATGGAGAATCTGATGGAGAGATTATCCCCATTTTCAACATATTGTCGACCTCACTATCAACCTGCTCTCTGATATGCAAAGGAATTGCATACGGTCGTAACTTAATCGGAGTGGGATCCGATAATTTTATTTCGTGAGAAATAATGTTAGTTCGTCCAGGTAGATCAGACAACACATCTTCAAAAGATTTCAATAGATTGAGAATCTGATTCTTCTGATCTGAAGGTAAATCGTTACAAATGATTACATCCTTCCAAGTTTCAGAGGCTTGGATAGGTACCACAGGAAAATCAAGCGGTACATCCGCGAAACTAGTTGCTTCTTCATCAACTAAAGCAATAGATGCCAGATGCGGAGATTGATTTGTGATAGATTCACAAATATGTTTGAGTGGAAGAGGTCTAGAAATGTAAGGTTGTAACATGTTAGTGTGGAATGTTTTTCTTTTACCCCTAATGTCGATGATGTAATCCACGTCGGTTTTCTTACCCACAACTTTAAAAGGACTTTGCCACGTAACCAACAAATGATCACCTTTAAGTGGCAAGAGAACAAAAACTTCATCGTTAATCGATAATGATGTTAATCTCCTATCACGATTAATACGCGACCGAGTCTTATATTTTGCTAATTCTGATGCTTCAGTCGCAATCTCACATGCGTCCACAATGCATTGACGTAGATCTGTGACATATTGGTGACTAGATTTCGTAACCGTATTATCATCGTTTGTTATCACCAAATCATGTAAGATAGACATTGGTCCTCTTGGATTAGCCCCGAAAACTAATTGAAATGGTGAGAATCCAGTTTGACGATTAGGAACTTCTCTATACGCAAAGAGAACCGCTGGTATCAACCGGTCCCAATCATGGGGAAACATTGTTGTTACTTTGCCCAACATCTGCTTTAATGTAGAATTCCAGCGTTCTACAACTCCGTTTGATTGCGGATTTAATCTGGCACTCAATGTATGACGGATGTGAAGCACATCACAAATTTCCGAGAACATACCTGAAGTGAATTGCGTGCCATGATCTGACAGAAGCTCTTCAGGAAATCCGATACGTGAAAATATCGATAATAATGCATCAGTCACCGACATTGTTGTTATGGACTTAACAGGTATGGCTTCAGGCCATCTAGTGCATAGATCGATACACGTTAAGATGAAGCGGAATCCTCTGGATGATAACACCGGAAGAGGCCCGATTATGTCGACAGCCATCTTATAAAAAGGACGCACAGAGATATCTGTGGTCTGTAGGGGTGCAAACTGATGCGCACCCTTCCGTGCAACTCCCTGACAAACAGTGCATGATTTACAAAACGTTGCGACGTCCTTATGAACCCCTGGCCAAAAAAAATGTGCCATCAATCTATAAGCTGTGCGGGCAATCCCCATATGACCCGCAAAAGGAACATCATGTGCATTAGATAAAACTAGTGATCGAAATGACGTAGGTACAACAATTTGTCTGAGTACCGAAGAATAATTGTCAAAACAACGTATCAAAATATTGTCATGAAATTGATACCAATGTCTGGCATTATTTGTATGTGTAATAGTTTTAGCCGTAGCTAAAGTGAATAAACGTCCCAAAGAAGAGTCATCTTTTTGTTGGTTAATGAATGCATTTTTATCTATGTAATGACTTGTTGTCACGTGTGGGATATTATTGCTATCATTAAGTTCATTTGCTTCTGCAACCAGCTGTGCTCTAGTAGTCACAGCATTGGATAAAGAAAGATATTCTCTTTCCCATGCAGAAATTTCATCAGTAGAACATTCTTTTATACCCTTTATGTTTCCCAAAATCAAGTCACAGCAAGGATGGTTGAGAACACATACACGAACTTTCCCAGTAAAGAATGGCGTGGTTATTGTTACGTCGGCCATGGGATATATCTCTACCGTGCCTCCGAAAGTTATGCATTTCACTGACGTTCCAGTGAAACAAGATGGAGGGATTAACGACCTTCTTATCCCGACCGTTGTGGAACCCGTGTCCCTTAAAATTTTAATTGGAGTGTTAAACAAAAACCCATTATGTAAAGTGAGAGTACCAACACCGTCATAAGATGACAACACTGGTAAGACATGTCCACATTTAAGCCGTGGTGTAGCTCCAGGTTGAAATAACATCTTACATTCTGTACAATTATTAGAATTTTCTAAATCAACGTTACACGCATTGGCGTGATTATTGGTTGGATGGATGTCATTACTGACATTTCTATCTACCGTCTGACAAGCATTGGCTTGTGAGCGTGCTCTATTATGACTTCTAACGAAGTGAGATCTTCTGCGATCTGAAAAATTGTCTGAATGAGAATGTCCATTGTTGTCCCTGTTATAATGGCCACCCCGCGGTGACAAATTATGATTGTCCGTATATTTGTTGTGTGAATACTGGTTATTTCGATACCATTGGTTATTGTTATAATTGTTGAAATTATGCCTGTCTCTACCTCGTGAAGGTGAGCGATTATGGTAAAAATTATATTTACCCCTATAGGATGTGTGATTATTTTCTCTATGATTATATCGTCTATCCAAGCTACGAGTGCGCGATCTCCCGTGCGTCGCAGCACACGCAGTAGATGAGTCCAAGACTTTTGCTCTGCTCAATGACAAGTTTGGATGAGCAACGGAAAATTGTTGACCTAATTTTTCCATTTCATCGATACTAGTCGGATTACGTTCTTGTAAGAATGATACAATATCCTGGTTTACCGACGACGAAACAATTTTATCTCTTAATAAGAGATCACATAATCCTTCAAACGTTTTAGGGATAGAAGCCTGTTCAACCCATCTTTGGAGACATAGTTTTATGGAGGAAACAAAATCCTCAAAATTTTTACCCTCTACCGGTAACATGGATCGAAACTTTTGTCTATAGCCTTCCTGATCCAGACCATATCTGCGTATAAATGCTGCCTTTACGACCTGAAAATCATGTCTTTTATCTTGGTCTATACCCAGATAGACCCCAACTGCATCACCTGTGAGGAGACCCGAAAAAACACTCGACCACGAATCTTTATCAATATATAAGCAAGAGACTCTTGCCTGAAATCATAATAAAAAAAAACTTATATCGTCGTGAGGAGGAGAAAAAGGTGGTAGTCTTAAATTAAAGTTAGGGGTTGTGATTGCCTTCTTCGATGAACCATTACTATCTGAATCATGGGAACCATGATGTTGTTGAAAACGAAGTTTTTCAACCTCAAAAGCTTTCTCCCTTTCAAATTTTGCCTCCTCGGCAGCAATTTCCGCTAAACGAATTGCCTTTTCATGTTCCATTTTCTCTCGTTCCGCAGCGATTTCTGCTATACGAATTCTCTCTTCCTTATTTGCTTTTTCTTGTGCCATAGTAAATTCCCTTTCTTCTCTTTCTCTTTTCTCATTTCTTTCTATTTCTTCTCTTTCTCTTTTCTCATTTCTTTCTCTTTCTTCTTTTGTCTCTGCCTTTTCATATGCAGTCAAAGCAAAATTTTTTAAAATATCACCTTCCATACCCAGCGCCTTGCCTTGTTTAATAAAATAGTCAAGAGTCGCCATAGTATACCATAAATTATAACTTTTCTAAACAATAAATCAATATCTATGTTCTCCTCTGCCTTACTTAGACCATCACACTATGGAATAGTGTGTCTGATTGGTATAGTCACAATGTGAATATATATATAAATATATCACCTGCACAAATCCTTTATACGCTTATTAATATAATAATTAGCGTTTATGATCCTGCTTCTTGTTATCGACAAGAATCGCAGGATATATCACCAACAATATTATAGAATTATAGTTAATCAATAAATAGTTTATCATATACATGCTGCAAAGAAAAATTATCACATGACATGACTAACGAAAGACATGGATGGAAACAAAATAAAGAAACGACAAAATTGTAAGTAGTCGAAAATTCTAAGACAAAAGAAAATTAAATTTCCCCCAGTAATTAACGAGACAAAACGACAAATCACTTTTATCATTAATGTAAATTTTACAAAAGATAGCCAGGAAAGACCTACGCCAGACTAAATTCCCGAACAAAATTGAAATTTAAAAAAAATACGACGAATCACAGCACAGCTAACACGCATGAAAGCCTTAATTTCAAACAGAGCGGAAATCACGACAGCACTAAATGCTGAATCCCTGAAAGAAATTAATGCAATCAACCTATAGAAATACGACACTGAAACGTAAAATGCCTCCTAAACAGTCGCCCGCAAGAGACAAAGAAAAGAAACATATAACACAAAAGAAGCGAGATTTGCCCAACAATGATAGGACCAACAACCATGACGTTACATAACATTACTTATCTGAATCGACCATGAGCGTCCATTCTTCGCTGTAACTCCAATGGATCGTTCCACGCAATATTAAATTGAAATGTGGATAATGTAGTAATCTTATAATGTAGTAATCAGCAACCATGATGACGAAATATGAAGACGTTCTCGTAAATCGTTCACTGAGTATTCAGTTCAATGGGAATGTCCGACCTTTACTCGTGTGAGACACATTGTAGAGATAGTGTCAATATATAATGATAGAGACGAAATGTTATTTTCCAACGAGTGACCGACTAAACTGATGAGGTGACCTTGTCAATGTCCTAACGGTTTGATCTATTACTTCCGAGTCCACTTGTCCAGCGAAACGCCCTCCTCGTAAAATGGCAGATTCATATTTCTCCCGTGAAGATATTCGTCAGATTGGTATAGCATTCCTCTCATGGTAAATCAGCGTGAACGATTTCATCATGGATATAATGTTTTTTTCTGATCCTCAAGTAAGGTACCAGGTCTGGGCATGACCTAGTATACGAATATTGTAAATTTCATGTCTGCACAAAATTGCATTCCAACAGCTGTCTCTGCATAAAATGTTCATTGTTGAACAGCGATAGATTGATCAAAATTCTCGATATTGTCCCAACATAGAACTCTGTCTGCCAATAGCCTGCGCAACCTTCAAATGTCCTTCAAATCCAACGGACGACAGCCTCCCATATCTGTGGTGGGGCGCCGTTCGAATATATTTTGTGTTCGTTTATTATTATTATAGGTAAATTGCTACCCCTGTCCACAGTTAATATATATTTGATTGCTCCAGCGGTCGCTCATAGTACTGCTCGTTATCCTGTTACATCCCGGGTAAAATCTCTCACTTTTCATAGTTTTGTTCCCTCTATCACAACACGCATACAGGTTCTCTACCTGACCAATGAGGAACTAAAACAGTCTTCCTTTTAAAACGAATTCGACATCTTTTAATAACTGAAATTCTTTGTAGCATGCATACTCGTTATTCATGATTAATCCTTATTTATTAATTTTCTCCGTACATATTACTTTTAATTCAAGAGTATTCATGCTCTTGTACAAACCCTCTCCTGTCAGAAGGTACACACTTCGTAGTAGGTCCATACTGGAACTTAAAAAGAAAACACAGCCAAAAACCACAGCTGTCACAAAGTGCAAGGTTTTACTTCACCTTGGCCATACACATATCAACACAAACTCTGACGTCATTTTCCGGTGCGCCTCATTTTCAATAAATATCCCAAATAGTGCCGCATTTATCAGCACTAACTCAAACTCAATAAATCTAACATGTGGTGTGCATGGGCAGACACCACACCATGTAAAAACAGGAATATACATTAGGGCTATCCACACATGCCACACACACACATCTGTGCCGCCTAACGGCTGGTCACTCAATGCCCCTCCTCGCTGCTAAACTCTCTCTCGTTTTTTTACCTGCCTTGTTAGCAAAACTTCCCCAGCCAGTCTCATCACGTGACATAGAGTGGCTATTTGGGTGAAGTGGCAAAGTGCCAAACTCGGCGTTAAAATTAATGCATTTTCTACTCCCAACATTGCCCCCCTGTTCCCGAGCGGAAACCAAGGGTTTTCGCTTGAGAACAGTGGATAGTTAGCCCAAGAACTATTAATCTATTAGGAAAGAAAAAAAAATCATACTGCTTAGAATAATATATATGAAATAGTAATTGTAGTACCAAATGACATGAAAACATATATATTTAAACAGTTTAGACAAAATGTAATCCAATCTTTCAAAAAATGCAATTAAAGTCGTAACATGAATGTTTCAATAGTATATCACCTGAAAAACAAAACAAGATCAGACAATGTCAACATCTGGCACAAACAATTTCACTTTCCAGTTACATTCCTTGACAATAAGTCTGCCAGAAAGTTTTCTGATCCCTTGATGGGGATAATTGTATATCTATATTCTTGGATAAGCAAGAACCATCTGTGTAATCTACTGTTTGTTGTAGTTTTTTGATTTAGGGATGTTAATGGACGGTGATCCGTCTGGAGGTAGAAGTGTGCGCCAAGTAAATAGCGTGATAACTTGCTTATACACCAAATGATGGGCAAAAGTTCTCTTTCACTGGTGGAATACCGAGTTTCTGCTGGTAGCAACTTCCTGCTTACATACAAGCATGGATGTGGAGTATCATTGAACCATTGCAACAGGCAACCACCAATGCCAGTCTGAGAAGCATCAGTCCTCAGAAGAAATGGCATAGTGATATTAGGTAACATCAAAATAGGTGCCTTGGAAAATACAGTTTTAATTTTGTTCAAAGCTCCACTGCAAGTATCGGACCAAACAATTTTGTTAGGAGCTCCCTTTTTAGTCAAAGATGACAGGACAGAAGAAATAGATGAAAAGTTCGGAATGAACTTGTGATAGAAGTTAATGAGTCCTAACATGCTCCTAACCTGTTTCTTTGTCCGAGGGATATCTAATTCTAATATGCGTTTGACAGTGTGCTCATCAGGGTATAACATGTGGTTACCAACACAGGACCAAGAAATGAAATTTCTCGACAACCAATCTGAACCTTTGAAGGTCTAACTGTCAAACCATGCTTTCTGAGTAGCATTAATAAAGATTTTAATCCTGTGATATGTTCTTGCCAAGAACTATGGAATAAACAGATGTCGTCTATGTATGTGATGACATCAGATCTATCTCCTAAGAGTCTCCGCATCATGCGCACAAAAGTCGCGGGAGCATTGACAAGGCCAAAACACATATAGTTCCATTGGAATAAACCATATGGAGTCATAAATGCAGTTAGAGGTTTGGCTTTATCAGTTAAAGGGATCTGCCAATATCCCTTGGATAGATCTAGTTTGCTAAAGTATGTAGCCTGGGATAGTTGTGATAAGAGATCCTCCAAAACAGGCATAGGCTCAGCATCTGTGAGAGTGACACTGTTAAGATGTCTAAAATCAATGCAGATGCAAAGAGATTTGTCCTTCTTTCTAACTAGAACCATAGGAAAAGAATAGGATGATTCAGAAGGAGAAATGATGCCAATGCGTAGCATATCCTTAAGTTCACTATCCACCTGAGATCTGTAGTGTAAGGGTATAGTATACGGTCTGAGTTTGATAGGGTGATCATCAGTCAATGTAATATCATGAGAGATAACATCAGTGCGACCTGGAAGTTCAGTCAGCACATCAGAGAAAGATTCTAAAACAGCAAGAGCCTGTTCTCGATAACTAGAATCTAAATCACCTGATACAGTTACATCTCTCCAAGATTCGGAAGATGTTAAAGGCAGCAGAGGAAAATTAAAAGAAATATCGCTCGCTGTAGAATCATCAGATTCCACAACAGCTGACAAAGTCTGTCGAACTGGTTCATCAGAAATACTGTCTAAGATAGGTTCTAACTCTGCAGGGCGCTCCACATACAATTTTAACATATTAATGTGAAATGTTTTAACTTTGCCCCTTATGTCAATGGCATAATCTACATCAGTTTTCTTCTCAACCACCTTAAAAGGGCCCTGCCAGGAAATTAGCAGTTTATTTTCCTTGGTTGGAAGAAGTAGCCATACTTGTTCTCCTGGTAGGAACGAACGTAATTTTCGAGATTGGTTGCAGCGCACTCTCGACCTCTGTGAAGCATTACGTATCATACCTGATGCATAAGTACATGCATCTACAAGGCGTTGTCTGAGATCAATGACCAGTTCATAGCTGGTGCGGACAGTAACATCCTCCACTGATCCCAACAACAAATCCTTGAGTATGTGCATAGGACCTCTAGGGTTGGCACCATATACCAACTCAAATGGCGAAAAGCCAGTGCTCTCATGGGGCACTTCTCTGTAAGCAAACAAGACTGCTGGTAACATTCAGTACCAGTCACGAGGACATGTCTCAGTGACTTTGCCTAACATCTGCTTCAACGAGCCATTGAAACGCTCGCAAACGCCATTGCTTTCCGGATGGTATGGGCTTGTGAACGAATGCTTAATTGCTAACATGTTCTCAATATCTTTCATCATTTGAGACATAAATTGAGTACCACGTTCTGATAAGATTTCATCAGGAAATCCTATGCGACAAAAAATAACAAATAAAGCATCAGAGACAGCTGCTGAGGTGATAGTCTTCATTGGTATGGCCTCCGGCCAACGTGTACATAAGTCTATACACGTTAGGATATATCGATATCCTCTATCTGACATGACTGACATAGGACCAACTATGTCAATTGCAAGCTTGGTGAAAGGCCGTAATGGCACATCAGTGACTTGTAAGGGTGCAGCGTGGTGCTTGCCCCTACGTGCTACCTTTTGACAAGTTGTACATGACCTGCAGTATAGCTTTACATCTTTGTTAACACAGGGCCGATAAAAATTTGAGGTGACACGAAACAGAGTACGCTTAATCCCCATATGACCAGCTAAAAGCGAGTCATGGGCAGTATTCAATACAATAGGTCTAAAACTCTTTGGAATAACTACCTGTCTCCTGACTAAAACATAGTTGTCAAAGCATCTAGTCAGTACTGAGTTCTTAAATTCAAACCAGTAACATGAAGTTTTTGTCTTCTTCACATGCTTGCTCTCTGCTAGAGCAAACAATGGTTGCAAAGCAACATCTTCGCGCTGTTTGACAGCGAACGACTGGGGGGAAACATTCTGAACATTCTGAAGAGTTGCTCTCTCACTAAATGGTATAGCTGGCTCTGCCTTGGATTCAGCAGCATGCTGGGCCCTAGTGACTACAGCGTTAGCCAACATTGGGTGAGATTCAACCCATTTATGTATCTCATCTGGGGAGCAATCCTTAATACCTGGTATATTACCAAGAATAATGTCTGATACTGGTTCATCAAGGACACATGCCCTCACCTTACCTGTAAAGAAGGGTGTGGCAATATCTATTTCTGCCACTGGGTAACACTCTATACTCCCACCAAATGTTATGCACTTCACTGTTTTACCAGTAAAGGCAGATTCATCAATTAGCGATCTACGGACTCCGACAGTGGTACAGCCAGAATCACGAAGGACACTTACATGCCTGTTATACAGAAAACCAGTATATAACGTGAGGCATCCCACATTCTCACAAGATGACATAGCAGGTAGAGCATGCCCGCAGATCAATCTGGGCTGTGAACCAGGTTGGAATAAAGATTTGCATCCATAACAATTTTCATCATTAAGTGAGCTAACAATACATGCATTGGCATGGTCGGCTCCCTTCTCATCATTCTTCTTTGCAGTTACACATGCATTACCCTTCTCATGATTGCTATTGTCATTATGCCCACAGTGTTTGTTAGTGCTGTTTCCATAATATTTCTTATAAGTTCTATTCCTAGCACATGACCAACATCTGCCATTATTCCTATTACCACTGTAGGATGCATTGTCTTGTGTGGGTCTATGATCCATCCGTTTGTGATGCATTTCCTCATTACGGCTAGAATTCTGCCGCCACTGACCTTGGTTTGAATAACCATAGTCTCGCCTCTGTGGGAAGTTAGATGGTGACCTCTGCCTTGGGAAGTTATATTTTCCTCGGTAGTTGGATCTATAACTTTGCCTTACTCTGCTGTCCACACTCTGTGATCGAGGTCTATGACCACCATCTCTAAAGTCATGACGAGCCACACATACTGGGAGTGCGTCCTTTATAGTTGGTTTGTGAACCTCTTTATCTGGGTGAGCTGTCATATATTGTCTCCCAAGTATCTCCATTGCCTCAAGGTCTTTCGGTTTTCTTTCTTGAAAAAATGAGGCAAGATCGGTGCTACATGCCGACAACACCTTGTCACGTAACATTAGATCAAGTAAGCCAGTGAAGGTCTTATCAATTCCGGACAATTCTATCCATCTTTTAGAATATAATTTTATTAATGAGATAAATTCTCCGAAGTCAGCTTTCCTGCTAGGCAGACAGGAATGAAATTTATCACGGAATCCTGCTTCTGTAAGCTGAAATTTACGTAGCAATGTCTCCTTGACAACATCGTAGTCTTCTCTACTACCGCTGTCCAGAGCAAAATAAGCCTGTAGAGCGTCCGCTGTTAAAAAATCGCATAATGTTGCACTCCATTGACCCTTGGGGATCTTCAACGCACTGACCTTGAGCTCAAAACGTTGTAAGAAACTATCAACGCAGTCGATTTGTTGGTTGAAATTAGGCAATCGTATCCAGTTTGTGGTCACAGGTGTACTAGATGATGTGTTTGGAGCGTCCAACTCCACTTTTCTTACGGCGACAGCAACATCTATATCTTTCTGAATACGCAATTTCTCTATCTCCAAATCAGTTGCTTTCTGAGCAGTTGCAGCAGCTAATCTTAATTTTTCTTGCTCAGCGTCAATCTTTAGTTTTTCTTGCTCAGCGTCAATCTTTAGTTTTTCTAGCGCAAGAGCTTGTGCAAGATCATTTTCTTTCTCTTCCATCTTCATTCTCTCCAATTTCTCCTGTTGTTCTAACTTGTCCTTCTCCAAATCTTGTGTCTTTTTCTTCTCATCATGTTCTAACTGAAGACGTTTTAATTCACGTTCATTCTGTCTTTCAATTCTTGCATTATAGCTGTCAAATTGTGCAGTAGCAAACGCCTCTAGTTCCGCTCCTGATTTATTAAATTTAATCCCAATGTCTATAAAGTCCTGAAACGAAGACATGGTTTTCTCCCATAAACTACTTTCTGTTCAAAATATAGTGATATTTATAATGATGAACAATACAAAACTCAATACCTATGTAAGTCCTACAAACCCACCAAGGACATAATTAGAATGTGTTAAATTATGGTGATATTGTTAATGAACACTGCAGTGCTCAATACATGTTATAATAAAATAAAAAAAAATATGCAAAATTATGCCATGTATATCAATGGGTCCAGACAAATGTACAATGAAAAGATGAAGGCAATGATGTCAATGACAATGATGATGATGGTATATTTTCAAATACAACACACACAAAAACAAATTAAAATTAACTAAAATAAGACAACAAAACAATATTCTATATTAACATGTAAAAAAAAATAATTATTATTAGACACTACAAATAATTCACAACTAAAACGAAACAACCGTCACATTAACAACTAAAGAGAAGAAAGTATAGAAAGCACTATTACAACAACTGACAACGTGAGACATATATACGAAACAATAACAAAACGTGATACCTAACACCACATCTAAACAAAAATGAAATGTTCGCAATGCAAAAAAGGACTATCAGTATGAATGCGTCAAAGCGCTAAAATTCCTTAAATGCAAACCTCACATAAACCTATAGAAAATCACCTTTCATCATACTTCCGAAGATGAATGAAAAAAAAAATGATACCTAAAAAAAAAAAAAAAAAAAAAAATTGGCAACACTGAACATATAGAATAGAAAAAAAAAAAATAGCAAAGATGGAGCACGCTATGAAAGCACAAGATGTTTTAAACAAGCTTTTAAAATGAAGCTAAACGTATCGTAAAATGCAGACTAAAGTGTTTTGGTCTGAACACGGCGTAATTTAGTTTACACTGTCTCGCATGAATCAGGAACACTAAGCCAAAATAGAAACTATAGTTCTTAAAACTTGTTTTATAATATGTCGTCTGGTCGAACTATTTTATTTAATAAAAAGGTCCGTAAAGTTTCTTTTATAGATTTATAAATGTTAGTACACGTATGGTCCCTGAAAGCCTTCAATGTTTTTGGAAAAACTAGGTTCTCCGTTCGTTTTAAAATATTCCATAACCAGAAATCATGCGTGTTTGTTGACGTAAATTCCTGCTGCCGTTAAAGGTCACGGGGCGTGGCTAATTTGCCGCAGTGCGTCGAAAAGTTTCGCTTTGTACGGGAAGTTCATTTATTATAGTTCAATTGATGCAAATGCATTTTAGATAAACTTGGTGCACATAATTAATTCAGGCATAAAACATCGATCGCGAGGCACAAGCTTGGCTACCCATCTGTTGAGAGGTGTGTGGTTATTTATATTTTTCGTGCTCATTCCTGCTTTTTGCTTTTGCACGACTGTTTGTGTGTATCCAATATTGGTAGGAATGTAATGTCCAGGGTTCTCTCTTTACGTGCCTGGCGAATAAACATTAACTCTTAGTATTAACTTACTTTGTGCACACATCTCTTTCTCCAATGAAGGTAATAATAACTGAGTGACGGTTCTGTAACTTTAATACACATTACAACGAACTTCACATTAGACCCATTGATGTGGTCAGGCAATAAGAACATAATCCAGATTAATAATAATAATAAAAGTCACTCATTTTCATGAACAATTATGAATGTTAAATATGCCATACATTATAATACTTCCATGTAAAAACAGGAATATACATTAGGGCTATCCACACATGCCACACACACACATCTGTGCCGCCTAACGGCTGGTCACTCAATGCCCCTCCTCGCTGCTAAACTCTCTCTCGTTTTTTTACCTGCCTTGTTAGCAAAACTTCCCCAGCCAGTCTCATCACGTGACATAGAGTGGCTATTTGGGTGAAGTGGCAAAGTGCCAAACTCGGCGTTAAAATTAATGCATTTTCTACTCCCAACAACGTTGGAGATCCATTACAGCCAACCTTCGTTGTGGAGATGGCAACTGATGATGATGAGTATTCTTTTATCCGAAATCCTTGGGGATAGCTGTGTTTCAAAAATCAGATTTTTTTTGGTTGCCCAAATTGAGTTCAAAAAGTCATCTGAAATAGCCTAAGGTCGTCCAAGATGTGTTTGAAAAGTCGCCCAAAGAAACTTTAGATTTTCAGAATATTTCGGTTTTTGTGTGTTCGGATAAAATGATATGAACCTGTACTGAAATATTGTTTTTATTTAATCCAGTGGGTGAATTGTTTCTTAGAGCATATTATTTCCTAGATTTAAACGCATGTGGCCATCACCAGTGCCATTCCTAGAAAAGCTCTATGGAGATGTCAACTGACCACTGCTTTCTTTGAACATATTCAAGTAGACGTCTGAGGGTGAACGAAGAAGAAGATTCCCTTATTTTGGATGTCTTCTATATTCTAGATATTCTGAATCATCCAAATGACATCTTCTTCGTCTGCTCTTCTTTGATCCTTTGTCGCCAATTGTCAAAGCAGTCAGTGGCCATCACGCCTGGTGGCGTCCTGTAGGGCAGCAACAAACTGCTTCCACTTTGCTCAGTCGGCGGCCATCCTTCGTGCAGTGCCCCAGCTCTGGTTCATTCTTTGCATCTCGGCCTCCACAGTTCTCCACCAAGTTGTTTTTGGGTGGCCTGTCTTTCACTTTCCTTCAGGGGTCCATAGCATAGCTGTTCTTGTGATGGCATCAGGGTCTCCTCTGAGGATGTGGCCAACCCAACTCCAGCGTCTGCCAGCTATGATGGTGTGCATGTCCTCTTGGTTGCTCCGAGTAAGCAGTTCTTGGTTGGTAATGGTGTTCAGCCAAAAGATTCAGATAATTTTCCTTAGGCAAATTGTGTTGAAAGAGGACATTTTCGACATTTCATTCTCTGTTACTCTCCAGTATTCTGCACCATAGAGAAGCACAGAAAGTACACAGCTCTCAAATAATCTTAATTTAGTGTTTGTGCTGAACTGGGAGGACTTCCATTTGTTAATGTGTAAAATACCAAATGACATAATATTTTACAACTATTTTTGTGTGTGGCAAATACAGCTAGGAAATCATCATCATCATTACAATTTAGCTGCCCAAGGAGAATAGGCCTTTAACAAACTTACGCCAAGCCTTCCTGTCCCGTGCCATCAACTCACGGTCTTTCCATTCCTTTCATTGTCTGTCTCCAATTTTCTTCTCTATCGCGAAGCGTGTTTTGGGAAATTCCAAACTCACAATGAAGACCAAAGCTGCGGTATATTACGCCTGCATCACCAGCACACTTCTGTATGGCAGTGAGACATAGACCGAAGTGACAAATGTCGAGGTGTTGTCACGTGCTGGCCTTCATAGCATATATACACTACTTAGCGCAGACTACGCTGGCTTTGCCATGTCCGCCGCATGGAACATGGTTGCATCCCTAAAGATATCTTCTATGGACAGCTGGCAGATGGCAAAAGAACAGTTAGGCGACCGCAGCTGAGGTTCAGGGATGTGTGCAAGATAGACATGAACGCACTGGACGTAAATCTAGCAACCTGGGAGGATGAAGCTGCCAATCGCACCAAGTGGCGATGCTCTCTACAGCGCCACCTCCGATTGGGCCAAAAGAAGCTCTCACTGCAAGCAGAAGAGAGGAGAAAACATCGAAAGGAACACCAGGAAAAAAAGCAGCTGAGAGCTGTCGCTTCAGGGGCGCATTCCCATAGTCAGTTATGACTGAAAGGGCTATTATTATTGTTATGTTTTAGAGCCACACAATAGGATTGATTTGATATTTGATGTATATGTATCCATGACGGTGTCATTCCTATGAGTGTCACCAAAAAGGTTAACAAAAAAACAGATGCGAACTGACCAAAGAGAAAAAACTCACATATAAAAAGCTAGATAGAGGACTGTACAAAGTATATTACAAAACTTAAGTAAAACATTTATTTCAAAGTGAATGCTTCTTATTTTCATATTATATATAAGTTTAGAGAAATTAAAACAAGATGTCAGAAAAGCCGGTGCACTGACTTACCAACTGGCATCACTACTCAAACATCAGAATATCGGTATGGAGACTAAACTTCTTCTTTGATCCTTAACCGCGACTGTCAAACCAGTCAGTGGCCATCACGCCTGGTGGTGTCTTGTAGGGCAGCAACAAACTACTTCCACTTTGTTCGATCAGCGGCCATCCTTCATGCAGTGCCGAGCTCTGGTTCATTCTTTGCATCTCGGCCTCCACAGTTCTCCGCCAATTTGTTTTTGGTCGGTCTCTGTCTGGAAACTAAAAGACTGCTGATAAATAGTATATTGTTATCAATCTTTCCTGGCAGTGTCAAACATGGCCACTGACCAAAGTGCAGGAGAGGAAAATCCCATGCTGTGAGAAAAGATGTTTAAGAAAAACCATTAATGCTACTGTCACATAGCAGTTTCATGGGTGGATGATGGAGTGAGTGGAAGTAAGGGTCACTGAGGTTGTCAATATTTGTTAAGTTTAACTCAGCGATTGAGTTTATGTCTGACTTCATGTCAGCATGTTGTGACTTGGGCGTGCGCATGGAGAAAGCGTGTTTGGTGAACAAGTCTTGGTGGCTGAGAGAGTACCCCAATGTAACTAGTGGGAGTCTGTGTTTGATAGCTGAGCTATGCGCTCGAGTCTGTGATTTGTGGTCGAGCTGGGTGCTCGTATTATGTGAATTTGAATGCTGCACATAGAAACGTGTTGTGTGTATTGTTAGTGTGTGGTTGTATAGCCAGTCCGTGGAAGTATAGTTAAGAGGTATTTCCTACAGGCAGTGTCAGCCTGAGTGTGATGTCAGCATGCGTGACAATATTTATTGATGTTCAGGACTTATGTAAATGTTCAATTAAATGTCATGGAACTGTACTAGTGGCGTCATGTTAATTCATACCCCTAGTGTGTGTACCATCTACTCATGACACACCCATAATATAGTTCTTGACAGCTACCAGGAGAGACAGAATGAGAAATGATGACATAACAATTTTAAGAACTACATCCTGCGCCAAGTATATAGAGAGACAAAAAAATTAAGTGGTTTGACCATCTCATGAGAATGGAACCTGATAAATTACCACTACATGCCTACTACAGTAGAAGATCTTGTTTCAGGGCATGAGGAAGACCGAGATGCAGATGGATATACAACACCACAAAAATCCTACAACAGCATGGGCTCACAGCAGCCAGTGTGACACACATCTTAAGTATGCAAACTTCAGATCCAACTACGCTTCACAGCAAAGGGGAAAGAAAAAGATAATTTGAGAAAGGTATAGGTACCTTTTAGTAACAACGGTTGGAAGATGCATGAAAGAAGTGAAGAGCAGAATAGCTCAGGCAAAAAACAGCATTCAGTAAAATGAAGAGTATGTTGTGCAACAATTCGTTGCCATTGGAAGTAAGAAAGAGAGTTCTTCAGTGTTTCATAGAACCAATCCTGACATATGGGAGAGAGTCATGGACAATTAGTAAACATGTATGGAAAGCACTAGAGACCACAGAGTTGTGGTTTTACAGAAGAAAATTAAAAATTCCATGGACAGCCAAAAAGAGTAATGTGGATGTCCTGAAAGAAGCCAATGCGCAAAGGAAACTTATTTCACAAGCTAGAAAGAAGCAATCCACTTTTTTTGGGCATGCTATGAGAAGAGGAAAGCTGGAATATATCATAACAACAAGTAAGATTGAAGGAAAAAGATATAGGGGAAGACAAAGAGAGCAAATACTGGACAGTCTGACATCGTGGCATGGAAAGAAGTCAACAACAAAATTGATAAATTGTACTGGAGACAGGAAGTTGTAGAGAGGCATGATCTCCTACACCACTAGGCATGGTATTTGAAGAAGAAGATAAGGTACCTTACAAGGGTGAACATAATTTATTTTACAAAACACGTTTGCCATGAATAATTTTTGGCGCAAGTTATATTTTAATTTAATTTTTTTGTTTTTCAATGTTCTCTAGTTCTCAACTTGACCCTGATTGACCTGCCTGGTATGACCAAGGTACCAGTAGGTGATCAACCACCAGATATTGAGCAGCAGATCAGAGGCATGCTACTAGAGTTCATTAGCAAGGAGTCCTGCCTCATCCTGGCTGTCAGTCCAGCAAACTCAGATCTGGCCAATTCAGATGCCCTTAAAATTGCCAAGGAAGTTGACCCACAAGGTAATTGTCCATATGTTTTGCAAAACAGTCTTCAGCATTCAGGGATTCAGATTTATAAAAAAAAGATTTTCTCACCCAATCCATAAGATATTAAAATGGTAGGTCCTTAGCAGATACTGCCACAGAGGAGTGAAGTGTTAGAGACTTCAGCATACTATGTCCCGCATCAAGTGGTGGGGGTGACCAATTCCCTTCCTCGCTGCCTTTTTCCTTCCCTAACCTCAAAGTCAGGCACCCATTTACCAGCTGGATAGACTGGAGCGTGTGAGAACTGTGATTCTTACCCGGCACTTTTGCCGCAAGAGACCAGTGCTCTAACCACTCTCAATCAGATGCTCCCCATAAGATATTACCACAAGCTAATACAGAGACACCAGACCACAATTTTTTGCATTTCTAAAGCAAAATAAATGCCCTCATGAGGCCAAAAAAAAAACCAAAATAGAACCAATTCTCCTTCTGGCAGGTTGTACAAGGTGTGACTAACATGAGGTTGTGCATGAGACTGGCAACCTTATCGTGTCAAACAGATTGACACAGAAACCAGCGCTGCAAGAGCATGTGAATGGTTGTGTTGAGGGCTGCTGCATGGTTTGCTATCATCTTGGTTTTTAACGAGGGGCGTTCAGAAAGTAATGCACCACATCGTTTTTCTCAGCTAATAATGAAGATAGAAGCATGAAATTTTGCACACTTCAAATATGGCATGTGCCAATTGTGCTGCACTAAATTGCACTGCAACCGGCCAAATAATACGGCTGCCCTAAACCATTGAAATGGAGCGTGTTAGCAACTTGCGTTATAAACAGCGAATTGTGATAGAATTTCTCGTTGCAGAGAAGGAAACTTGTGAATATTCACAAGCGTCTATGTGATGTGTATGGAAGTTTTGCAGTCGACAGGAGTACAGTCAGTAGCTGGGTTCAGTGAATCAAAGAATCAGGAAGTGGAGATACGGAGCTGCTTGATCGGCCACGCTGTGGACGTCCTGCCACAGCCACCAACGCAGAAATGTTGAAATGCGCTGAGGGCATTATTCTTACTGATAGGCAATCAATTCGCAAGCTTACATTAAGACATTGAAAAAACTCAATTAACGTTTTCGCAGAGTTCGGCCGCACAAGAATCCAGCAGACCTGCTTTTCCTTCACGACAATGCGCGCCCTCACACAAGTCTGACAACACGGAAAGCAATCACCAAATTGGGTTGGACTGTACTACCCCATCCACCCTATAGTCCCGATTTGGCACCCTCTGATTTTCATCTATTTGGTCGACTTAAAGATGCACTCCGTGGGACAAAGTTTGAAGATGATGAAGGAGTGATTCATGCAGCGAAGAAATGGCTACATGATCAAGACAAAATCTGGTACGGGCTAGGAATACATGCACTTGTTTCGCGGTGGCATAAAGCCGTACAAGTTGATGGGGATTATGTTGAATAATACAAATGTTTACATGACATATCCATGTATATTGTATATAAATTTTATGCTTTTTGAATAAACAGCTCCTGAGAAAAACGATGTGGTGCATTACTTTCTGAACGCCCCTCGTACTTTGATTGAGAAGATTGCACCATTCAGGACCTCAACTAGTTAAACTTAAACATGAAACAACAGGTTGATTTGTGGTTTCCGTCATGGGGACCAGCGGCTTGTGGTGGCTGCACGCTACAGAAGGAATAAAAAGGAAACAAATAAGTAAATGAATACACAGTGCAGACATTCCAAAAGTATTGTGAGTTAAACACATCTTCAGACTCCCCCAAAATGTTGAGTTAAACACATCTTCACATACTCCCCAAAATGTAGAATTAAACACATCTTCATACTGTCTAAAATGTAGAATTAAACACATCTTCACATACTCCTCAAATTGTAGAATTAAACACATCTTCATACCCCCCAAAATGTAGAATTAAATACATCTTCATACCCCCCAAAATGTAGAATTAAACACATCTTCATACTCCCCAAAATGTAGAACTAAACACATCTTCATACCTCCCAAAATGTAGAATTAAACATATCTTCATACTCCCCAAAATGTAGAATTAAACACATCTTCATACTCCCCCCAAAATGTTGAGTTAAACACATCTTCATACTCCCCAAAAACGTGAAGTTGTTCACATCAGTCATCAAACCCGCTTTATTTATTCTTCCCCTTTTGCTTGTCAGGGCTGCGGACCATTGGTGTGATAACCAAGTTAGATTTGATGGATGATGGAACTGATGCCAGAGAGATTTTAGAAAACAGATTATTACCACTGAGGAGGGGTAAGTAGAGGAACTAAAAGTCTTGAGTGCATTTAGGATGTTTTAGTACTAGTGCTTTTTAGGATATACTACTTTGGATAGGATGTTTGCCTTGAAAACAACAACAACAACCACTGACAATGAAATTCAGTCATCTCTGAGAAAATCATCATCAGCTACCATCTCCACAACAAAGGTTAACTGCAGTGAATCTCCGTTGTCTTCTGTCTCTTGTCTTGATGGTGCGCTCTGATAGACTCGTTCCCTGTCCATCTCTTGATGTTATCTTCCCACTTATAGCGCTGTCTTCCTCTTGCACGTTTGCCTTACACTCTCCTCCATTATGGGTCTACACCAAGGTGTTATGTCTTTTTATGTGGCCAAAATATTTTAGCTGTCTAATTTATATCTTCTTCATTCGTTATCTTTTCATTCCTAGGTTTTCTAGGACCTCTTTATTTGTTCTCTTTCCCTAAGATACACTAGATACTTATATATATATCTGCATCTCAAAGGCCTCAATTCTTTCTTCCAACTTCTTATTCGTTGTCCGTGTTTCTACATCATACAGTAATGAAGAATTTATATGTATATATAAATATTTGATGATTTTCAGTTTTATTTTGTGAATTAATTGTTTAGTGAGTTAATTGTTTAGATGTTAGTATTTATCTCATGTTGTTGAATGCATCTTTGGCCATTCCTATTCTCTTCTTGATTTCTGTTTCACATCTGCCATCTTCTGCTATTAAATGACAAGATGTTAGAAACTCTTGACGTGTTCCAGGATTTTCCCATTTATAATTATCTTTAATGTGGGCTTATCGTCTGCTTTGATAACACTGACAAACAACATTTTTCTTTCTTATATAAGAATAAGTGTTCTTAGGTCAGTTTCTTGCACTGATTTCAAATCTGAAATCCGTTTATCTCTATCACGTCAGGTTCTTAAGATATTTGTGAATAAATATATTTTTGGGAAACCGTTATTTGCTCCATTTCATTTTTACTATATAACTTATTAAAAATTAATAAAAAGCAACATAATTCTACTTTTTATACTGCTAAAAGATGCATGACATATGTTACGCTACTTTTTCAAATAGTTACTGTATTTTGAAATAATTCTGAGCAAAATATGGCTTCTAGAAGTTGTAGAAATTCGGCTGATCTGTTCTGTTACGTGTGCGGATATTTTACCGATCGTGTTGACCAGAAAAACTTTACACCATTACTAAAGAAAGCATATGAACTTTATTTCGATTCGAAAGTTGAAGATGCAAATAAATCTTGGAAGCCAAATGCAGTTTGTTCGACTTGTGCAAATACATTGGCAGGTTGGTTACGAAAATCGCCGAAGCATAAGTCGATGCCTTTTGGAGTGCCAGTAATATGGCGTGAACATACAAATCACACTACTGATTGTTACTTCTGCTTGACAAATATCCATGGTTTCACTTTTTAAAACTAGAAAGGCTGTGTTTTATCCAAATATTGAATCGGTTTCGAAACCAGTGCCTCGTGATCCAATCACGTGTCTGATCCAAGTACCACCAGAACAATATCCGCTGGATGTGAATGAACCATCAGAAAGTGATAGTTTACCTGCTTTAGAAACTAATTCTTACTCAGATTACATACCGTTGAATGATGGTGTTTACTTAATTAACCATTCAGAACTTTCAGATCTAATACGTGATCTCGCTCTTACCAAAGGACACGCGGAATTACTCGGTTCGCGACTCAAAGAATGGAATCTTTTAGCGCCCAATACTCCGATATCTAAATTTTGTCATAGACACAGAGAACTTGTTCAATACTTTGAGATGGATGATGACATTTGCTATTGCAAAGATGTAAATGGTCATGAGCACATAGTCAACGAATGGCGATTTTTCATCGATTCTTCCAAGACTAGTCTAAAAGCCGTGTTATTGCATAACAGAAATTTATTTTCATCAATTCCAGTCGCCTACTCTGTTCATATGAAAGAAACTTATGACAATATGGCTATAAGTTTGGAAAAAATAAAGTACAATGACTACCAATGGCGGATTTGTGGAGACCTAAAGGTCATTGCAATTCTCACGGGCATGCAGACTGGGTATACTAAATTTTGTTGCTTCCGATGTGAATGGGACAGTCGCAACAGACAGGAACATTATGCAAGAAAGGTGTGGCCTATCCGGGATCGTATGCAGCTCGGGCATAAAAATGTAATACACGAGCCATTAGTTAACAAAGACAGCTTCATTTTACCACTGTTACATATAAAGTTGGGGCTCATGATAAAACGAGCAAAGCTTTCACTTATCTTCGAGAAAATTATGACGGTGGAGTGTGAACATGCTTGCCGATTATTGTTGGATGCTTCATCGTGATGTATCACATGCGATTCACCGATGAAAGTCGATTGCAAAGAAATTCAAGACTACATAACTGTTATACTTATTGTACGAATGATGTTGTAATACTGTATGCGTTGTTAAAAAACTTCAATTGCGTATTTCTAGAGATCCCGACCTGATAGAGAAAAACGGTTTGCAGATTTAAAAACAGCGCATTAAAATTGACCAGAAAAACATAGAAATGTTAGAGAAAGAAAAAAAAAGTTTTTTTTTGTTAGTCAGTGTAATTGGCATAGTTTTTGTTTTCTCAGTGTTAATGTGCAGTCCATATTCAGGCCGTTTACTTGCTTCACCAGTTTCTGTAATTCTTACAAAATAGTTCAAACTAGTTCATGGTTAGTGGAACAAATGATGCTGGCAACTGATAGGACACATATTGAGGAAACCTGTTGATAGCATTGCAAGGCAGTCCTTGTTCTGGAATCCCCAGAGAAAAAGAGGCCGAGGTAGACCCCCCAAAAAAAAACATGGAGAAGAGAACTGGAGACAGAAATGAAAATAACGAGGAAGACATGATAGGACCTGAGTTGATGGTACAGGACAGGGGGACTTAACATAGGTTTGTTGAAGTTCTATGATCGACAGGGGGACTTAACATAGGTTTGTTGAAGTTCTATGATCGACAGGGGGACTTAACATAGGTTTGTTGAAGTGCTATGATCCTTAGGGAGCTAACGGCTATGGATCAATTGATTGATATCATGTAGAATTAATGAACTTTGCTGAGCAAGTTTTACTGAAATGTAACTTTATGTAACATAACATAATGTCAAACATTATTATGCTTCGGCTTCCAGTGGAGTAAAGACCTTCAACATATTCATGCTAAGTCCTCGTGTACTGTGCCACAGCTCAAGGTCATTCCATGTCTACTTTAATCCATTTCATTTGTTTCCATTTCTCCTGTCCAAATGCTTTTGGTCGCCCTCTACCTCTCATACCTGGGAGATTTCAGAAGGACTGCCTTGTAATGCAGGCTTCCTCAAAAATGTGTGTCCTATCCATCTCCAGCATCTTCTTCTCAGCCTCTGTTAAACATACACGTGTCTGGTTCTTGTCATGAGTTCCATATCTGGTAATATTGTCATGAGTTCCATATCTGGTAATCTTATCATGAGTTCCATATCTGGTAATCTTATCATGAGTTCCATATCTGGTAATCTTGTCATGAGTTCCATATCTGGTAATCTTGTCATGAGTTCCATATCTGGTAATCTTGTCATGAGTTCCATATCTGGTAATCTTGTCATGAGTTCCATATCTGGTAATCTTGTCATGAGTTCCATATCTGGTAATCTTGTCATGAGTTCCATATCTGGTAATCTTGTCATGAGTTCCATATCTGGTAATCTTGTCATGAGTTCTATATCTGGTAATCTTATCATGAGTTCCATATCTGGTAATCTTGTTATGAGTTCCATATCTGGTAATCTTGTCATGAGTTCCATATCTGGTAATCTTGTCATGAGTTCCATATCTGGTAATCTTGTCATGAGTTCTATATCTGGTAATCTTATCATGAGTTCCATATCTGGTAATCTTGTTATGAGTTCCATATCTGGTAACCTTGTCATGCAATTTTAATCCTTCAATTCTGTGCAAGAATCAATGTATGAAAGTCTGTAATTTCATTGTTGTTGTTTTTATAATTTTTAATTATACAGTTAGTAGAGAATAATTTGAATTAATTTTTTGTTTACTTAATGTGATCAACCTTCACACTTCTTTACATTTGTAAATAATTTCAAATTGTGGAGCTGTGTGCCATCCATACCTCATATAGAAGCCTCCTCTTACTCAAGTACAGCTCTTGATGTGGAAAATAAATAAATACTTCTTTATTTCTCACGAGTGCCTGAAGCATACCTTTATGTGTATATTATTTATTAACTCCAGCAACCCGGGAGGCTGAAGCTGCCGATCGCACCAAGTGGCGATGCTCTCTACAGCACCACCTCAGATTGGGCGAAACGAATCTCTCACGGCAAGCAGAAGAGAGGAGAAAACGTCAAAAGGAACACCAGGAAAATAAGCAGCTGTGGGCTGTCACCTCAGGGGAGCATTCCCATAGTCAGTTATGACTGAAGGGGCTATTATTAATATTATTTATTGACTATATTTCTGGATGTGGAAGCATTGCTGTCTAGCATTGTTGTATTTCATTGCAGGAGGAAGTGTTTGTGGAAGTCAAAATAAATCAAGTCCAGCACAAAAATGAGAATCTTCAACTGAGATATCACGATAGTCCTATTGTATGGCTCTGGAACATGGACAACGACAAAAGCAACAACCAAGGAGTTACAGACTGTCAGAAAGGAGTGCTTACATAACATAAAAGGATTGGAATGGTACAACAAGGTTACAAGTGTGGAACTGATGACAAGAATCAGAGAAGTGTAAAGACAGCGAAAATGAAGAAGTAATAAAGTCATTGCATTCATCCTACAGGTTATATTGGTGTTGTGAACAGAAGTCAGAGGGACATTGAAGGTCGAAAGGACATCCGAGCAGCCCTGGCAGCAGAACGAAAGTTTTTCTTATCTCACCCGTCGTATAGGTAGGGGATAGTTGTGTGTTTCCATCAAAGTGTCATTTGTTTATTTTTTGTTGATGCTGTGATGAAACCCGGAGTGGAGTGGATGGGAAGTAGACCCCCCTGTTGTTGTATTTAATAAAACAATTTTTGTATATGTATATATGAAATCACAACAAATCAGATATATGTGTGTGTGTGCGCGTTTGTAGGCGCGGTGTGTGTGTGTGTGTGCACGTGTGCGCACGCGCGCGTCTTTCTTTCATAAGCAGTTTTTGAATGTTATAAAGGTACATTATGGTGGTCTTTTGGCAGTGTTGCCACTCAAGAAGTTTTTCTGCAGGCTTATTTGACATAATGGATATGTATACTTATTTGACGTAATGGATATTAATACTTGTGAATAAGGCTAAAAAAAAGCACTCTAAAATGTGAGCAAACATGAGGATACAAGCCTCCACCATTGGCTTGGTTTAAAACAGTCACCATAAAAAGTTTAGTGTTTCTCAGCCAGTGGTACAGATCTTTATAGCAGTCACAAAAAAGTTTAGTGTTTCTCAGTTAGTGGTACAGATCTTTAAAGCAGTCACAAAAACGTTTAGTGTTTCTCTATTAGTGGTACAGATCTTTATAGCAGTCACAAAAAAAGTTTAGTGTTTCTCAGTTAGTGGTACAGATCTTTATAGCAGTCACAAAAACGTTTAGTGTTTCTCAGTTAGTGGTACAGATCATTAAAGCAGTCACAAAAAAGTTTAGTGTTTCTCAGTTAGTGGTACAGATCATTAAAGCAGTCACGAAAAAGTTTAGTGTTTCTCAGTTAGTGGGACAGATCTTTAAAGCAGTCACAAAAAAAGTGTAGTGTTTCTCAGTTAGTGGTACAGATCTTTATAGCAGTCACAAAAAAGTTTAGTGTTTCTCAGTTAGTGGTACAGATCTTTATAGCAGTCATAAAAAATGTTTAGTGTTTCTCAGTTAGTGGTACAGATCTTTAAAGCAGTCACAAAAATGTTTAGTGTTTCTCTGTTAGTGGTACAGATCTTTATAGCAGTCACAAAAAAGTTTAGTGTTTCTCAGTTAGAGGTACAGATCTTTATAGTAGTCAAAAAAAAGTTTAGTGTTTCTCAGTTAGTGGGACAGATCTTTATAGCAGTCACACAAGAAATGTTTTGTGTTTCTCTATTAGTGCTGTAGATCTTTAAAGCAGTCACAAAAAAGTTTAGGGTTTCTCTATTAGTGGTACAGATCATTAAAGCAGTCACAAAAAAGTTTAGTGTTTCTCTATTAGTGGGACAGATCTTTAAAGCAGTCACAAAAGAAGTTAAGTGTTTCTCAGTTAGTGGTACAGATCTTTAAAGCAGTCACAAAAAAGTTTAGTGTTTCTCTATTAGTGGTACAGATCATTAAAGCAGTCACAAAAAAGTTTAGTGTTTCTCTATTAGTGGGACATATCTTTATAGCAGTCACAAAAAAGTTTAGTGTTTCTCTATTAGTGGGACAGATCTTTAAAGCAGTCACAAACAAGTTTAGTGTTTCTCAGTTATGTGACAGTGCTGGGACTTCTTTAAATAACTAGGTGACAGAGGCGGGCCTAGTCGTAGTCTACTCGAACTGGCAGACTATGTCTTTGACTTTATCTTTGACTTTATCTTCCAAGTAAGGTTATCTCTTTACTGGCCCTTACCGCCAGAGGTGATGATTCTTGGATGAGTTATGGTTTGGTTCCTTTATCAACCCAGGTCATGTTCTTCCCTCCTTGTTGTTGTATAGCGACTAGATCGTATTGTGGCGTACCATGATATTAATTTTTGTTGTGCTATTACTCCTTATTTCTCACACCCACTCCATAACCTTCTATAAATCAAGTCATCTTGTGTGGTAGGTTCAACTTTATAACAAATTTATTTACAAAATTAAAGTTCCGACATTTTTCAATAAGGAGTATGGTTCAAAACTCCATTTCATGTTCATTTCTTCTTCTTCTTCCGTCCTTAGCCACCGACCGTCAAAGCAGTCAGTGGCCATTACGCCTAGTGGCGTCTTAGGGCAACAGCAGATAGGTTTTCTTTGCCATTGTTTCCCATCACGCCTATTGGCGTCTTTAGGGCAACGGCAAATCAATCCATTTGCTGTTGTTTCCGTAATCGAAGTGATGTTCATTTATCCAGCCCTTAATTCAACTTGTTCCAAAAGGTATATTTATTGCCTCTCCTGCAGACTCTTACTTATGCGTAGGTGATCTACCCACAATTTATTCTCTTTTCTTTATTTCTCCACCTTATCTCTTGTAATAAAAGTCATAATAATGGATACAAGATGGCGGCGTGGTAGGCCGCACTTTTTGTGTTGTGCATTTCATGTCGTCGTTTTGGAGTCTGCATCTGTGGTACAGCCCTCATTAATGCTGTATGAGTTTGTAGTGTGTTTGGCTCATTTTCTGGATTGTGTTGATAAGTATTTTAAAGATGAAAACATCAAGTTTGCCTGTCATGTGAGTTCGCTGTTTGTGTTTACCGAGTGAACAAGATGGCGGTTTTTGTGATGTGTCAACCGGACAGTGTTTCAAAACATTACAGATTTATTGAGGGCTATTGTTACTGCTCCAGGTACATTTTTGTATGTACCTGCAAGGATACTTGGAGAGGAGATGGGCACCGCCAAGCAAACCTCTTGCCCACTGAAATGTTATGATGGAAAGTCAACTCAGTACTGTAGGAGTTCGCCAGGGATGTATCCTGTCACCAGTGCTCTTTAACATTTATCTAGAACATATTATGCAGGAGGCTCTCTACGATTATAAATCAACCATATCGATTGGAGGCCGACCTCTGTGTAATCTACGTTTTGCTGATGATATTGATCTGATAGCTGGAACAGAATCAGAACTTCAAGACCTTACCTCTAGACTGGAGAAAGTAACAAGAACATATGGGATGGAAATTAATATAGAAAAAAGCAAGATATTGGTGAATAGCCATAAGAAACATGTTCCGACCAACATTACGTTAAATGGGCAAACGTTAGAAGAAGTTAACACCTTTAAATATCTCGGGTCCACTATATGTAGTGATGGAAGATCAAATAAAGAAATCAAGACAAGACTTGAGATGGCCTCAGCTGCCATGACAAGGTTGAATGTGATCTGGAAAAGTAACATCAGTTTTCCTGTGAAGATCAAATTATACAAATCACTTGTATTATCTATTCTCTTGTATGGGTGTGAGGGCTGGACACTCACTGCAGATACGGAGCGAAGGATTCAGGCTTTCGAGCATAAATGTTATAGAAAAATTTTGCGCATTTGCTATAAAGAGCACAAAACAAATGTCTATGTTAGAGAGAAGATAAACACCTATGCAGGCCATCAAGAACCACTTTTGTCAATAGTGAAACGTCGAAAGCTTGCCTGGTTTGGGCATGTAACTCGTCATGACTCCCTTTCGAAAACGATCCTCCAGGGAACAGTCGAAGGTAAACGGAGAAGAGGAAGGCAAAGAAAATCCTGGGCTGATAACATCAAAGAATGGGCAGGACACGGTTTCTCCACACTTGTACGCATTGCTGAGAATAGAGAGCAGTGGAGGACCCTGTCTGCTGATGCTTCCACCATGGCACCCCTACGACCCATGACGGGTTATGGGTTGAGATGAGATGATGATCTCTTGTATCTGCCCTGTCAGGCCTAACTCATAAAAAATTACATCAATATCTATACATGGTTCATATATAAAATCAAATCATGTCAGGTACAGCTGTTGTGGCGTCCTCATACTTGCTGTCAAATGAGAGAGCACCTGAGTTGTCTCATAGTTATCAAATTCACCATTATCTCTTCTTTCCTCTGATTTACTGTTCAATGAGAGAGAGCATGTCTTATCTCAAGGATGACCGCGTTGCAGAACCCTTGTTCATTTATTCTTGTCTAATGACAGTACCTCTTCTTTTTTATACAACAGCCCATCTTGGCTATCAGCTAATATTTAAATGTTATCCACACTTTATATTGTCGTACTCATTTTTCTTTATATAACAGCCAATCCTGGCTATCAGCTAATAAAAAGTTATGTTATCCACTTTATACCTTCTTCAGTCGTACTTGTTTCAATGTTAGTTCTTGTGGTACACCCCTTTAAACATGAGCATCATTAACCTCTGGTTATAAGTTGACTGAAAGTCTATAAAAATAGCAAGAGTCTTTCTTACCGTGTCAAAATGAATCCAAGTACCTATCACATCTCCTACTAAATCACCCCTATGTGCTAATCCTATGTTTAACACAATTCAATGAACACAATTTATGCTAGTCTCCAGAATTGCTACCGCTAATCATGCCAAATCTAGCTACTTCATCTGTGAAAACTCCTGTCACCCACAGGTTTCACTGTTTCACTTCTTGAGAGCCTGGCAACACACGACTTGCCTCGTTAACTTCTCGGCCAGGACTAATTTCTTTTGTCCTTCAAATCATCATCCCGTCATCCGTTTTTGTTTTCCAGTCAATACGATTGGTCCATCGCTTCCAACTCACCGATCACAAAACTCACGCTCCTCTCCTACGTAAACAACTCAGTGAGCTTTTGTCCCGTATTGTTTACGCCTTGCTCATTTTTCTCGTGCGTTAGTTTTTCTCTCTGCTCACTTAATCTGCAAGGGGCGCTAATTAATTGTAGTCTCCCTTTGAGGTTTTTGCTTTAATGTTACATTCCCTTACTTAAGGCTTATTAGAACACTCATTATGCAAATTTCGTACACCATAGCTGTATATTCTTAAAACTAACTAAGTGTAAACCAGCCTTGTTTTCAGAGGCTTGGAATTAAAGGGTTCTCTCCCTCTCTCTCCAAGCACCGGTGTACAATCTTTTATCTCCCATCTTTAAGATAAATAGCCCGTTTCCTAGATTATTTATATTTTCTAACCCATTTTCCATTACTCTTTTATTTCATCCACACCAAATTACTGTTCATCTGAACCTTATGTACAGCGCAAATAAGGCTGTGAAACTCAATGGTGACAGTTAGTGGGACAGATCTTTAAAGCAGTCACAAAAAAAGTGTAGTGTTTCTCAGTTAGTGGTCCAGATCTTTATAGCAGTCACAAAAAAGTTTAGTGTTTCTCAGTTAGTGGTACAGATCTTTATAGCAGTCATAAAAAATGTTTAGTGTTTCTCAGTTAGTGGTACAGATCTTTATAGCAGTCACAAAAAAGTTTAGTGTTTCTCAGTTAGTGGTACAGATTTTTAAAGCAGTCACAAAAAAGTTTAGTGTTTCTCATAGTGGTACAGATCTTTAAAGCAGTCACAAAAATGTTTAGTGTTTCTCAGTTAGTGGTACAGATTTTTATAGCAGTCACACAAGAAATGTTTTGTGTTTCTCAGTTAGTGGTACAGATCTTTAAAGTAGTCACAAAAAAGTTTAGTGTTTCTCAGTTAGTGGTACAGATCTTTATAGCAGTCACAAAAAAGTGTAGTGTTTCTCAGTTAGTGGGACAGATCTTTATAGCAGTCACACAAGAAATGTTTTGTGTTTCTCTATTAGTGCTACAGATCTTTAAAGCAGTCACAAAAAAGTTTAGGGTTTCTCTATTAGTGGTACAGATCATTAAAGCAGTCACAAAAAAAGTTTAGTGTTTCTCAGTTAGTGGGACAGATCTTTATAGCAGTCACACAAGAAATGTTTTGTGTTTCTCTATTAGTGCTACAGATCTTTAAAGCAGTCACAAAAAAGTTTAGGGTTTCTCTATTAGTGGTACAGATCATTAATGCAGTCACAAAAAAGTTTAGTGTTTCTCTATTAGTGGGACAGATCTTTAAAGCAGTCACAACAAAATTTAGTATTTCTCAGTTAGTGGTACAGATCTTTATAGCAGTCACAAAAAAGTTTAGTGTTTGTCAGTTAGTGGTACAGATCTTTAAGGTAGTCACAAAAAAGTTTAGTGTTTCTCAGTTAGTGGTACAGATCTTTAAAGCAGTCGCAACAAAATTTAGTGTTTCTCAGTTAGTGGTACAGATCTTTATAGCAGTCACAAAAAAGTTTAGTGTTTCTCAGTTAGTGGTACAGATCTTTAAAAGCAGTCACAACAAAATTTAGTGTTTCTCAGTTAGTGGTTCAGATCTTCAGTTTTTTTTTATTTTTCCATTTGCAAATTTCATACTTTATTATTATTTTTTTAAATCCTATCCAAGTAGGCCTAAAAGTCTTATCACAAATTTCTACTCTACAAGATGCTAATGAAATATGGTATGAGAAAGAGTGAACACGGTCCCATTGCGCATTGCCATACGGGCTGCTCATTCACTGCCCACCAGTGCGAGCGCTAACATGGCCTGGCGCACGAAGTTAAAAAAAAAACGTTTATTTAAAAAAAAAATCATGATCTTTCGCGAAACCCCTAGCGACCTCTCGCAGAACTCTAGGGTTCCGTGGAACCCTGGTTGAGAAACCCAGAAACCCTCATCTTGTACAATAAATAAATGTTAAAATCTGTTTTCTTTTAAAGGCATATGGCGGATCGACTTGGCACACCGTATTTACAGAAAGTTCTCAACCAACAACTGACCAATCACATTCGAGATAGTCTTCCATCTCTACGAAACAAACTGCAGACACAGATGCTTTCTATGGAGAAAGAAGTGGAGGAGTACAAAAATTTCAAACCAGATGACCCAGCCAGAAAAACTAAAGCAATGATGCAGTAAGTTGTAACAGTTTTTTCTGTTCATGGATGTGTATACATGTTTGTTATCGTTATCCGTTTTACTCCTTATGAACAATGGTCACCCTCTGTCCCAGTCTTGACTTATGGATGCATGTCATGGATAATGGCTACAGCCCACAAAACCCATCTCCAAACCTCAGAAATGAAGGTATCTGAGGAAGGTGGTTGAAGTAACAACAAGAGACGTCCACAACTGGACGATACGTCATGGCCTCAAAACCCAGCCCTTATGGGCAATGGTACCCCCTCTGTCCCAGTCTTGACTTATGGATATGAGTCATGGACAGTGACTACAGCCCACAAAAAACCAGCTCCTAACCTCAGAAGCTCTGTATAGCATGGATCAGAGGCATCAAAGAGCAGTTGGCTACCCGAAGAACAGCAGCTGAGAGACTTTTTCAGGCCATAAATCGAGGATTCCTCAGGAAAAGAGAAATAGGCAAGAAGATAAAGTGGCTGTATACAGCTCCACCTATATTTCATGGACTCAAAACCTAGCCCTTATGGACAATGGTACCCCCTATGTCCCAGTCTTGACTTATGGATACGAGTCATGGGCAATGACTACAGATTATGAAGTGGATTGTATATGAAGTGTACACTGAACTTTAAGATGCTTCTGTTTAGATAGGAGTGTTTGATTTAATAATAATAATAATAATAAATTCTTTAAGCACCAAACACGGCGCATAAGGCAGAAACCAGTGCTCTAGGTGTTGTGAAGTCCTCTTAGCACATGGCCCAACGTTTTCCTTCCTCTTATATTAAGTTCTTCTGAGTGTTTCTTTTGGTCTTCCTTTTTTCCGCTTACCCTCAGGAACCCAAGTGAGCGCCTGTAGTGGTATTCTGTTGTTTTGCATTCGTAGGACATGACCGATAACCATCGTCTTTTCATATAGTCGGAGACATATTTCTGCCTAGAAGTCTTCTCTTTTTGTCATTAGAGAATTCTTTCCAATGGTTCATGATTTATAAGACATTTGTTTCCAGAATGTAGTCATAGAGTAATATTTTGTTACATTTGATCCAAGTTTTTCAGTATAATTTTGTTGTTGTGTAATGGATTTTAATGGTCTCGAATGTATTCAGCTTGTTCTCCAATGATTTTGTTATTTTCCAACTCTCACAGCCGTATGTTAACACTGAGATAACATTTGAATTAAACAGACGAGCTTGGTATGTATATTCAATGATCGTAATTTCCAAATGTTAGATAATCTATTGAAGGCGCTAGCTGCCAAAGCAATTCTAGTATGGATTTCTCTTGTTGTGTCACCATCCTGAGTCATTTTACTGCCTAAATAATTGAAACTACTTTCAAGTTCTTTCTGTTTTTTTTTGTCTTTCCCCCGTTTCAAGATGATATCAAAAGGTCTCGTTAGAAAAGTTCATAGCTTTAGTTTTAGAGGCATTTTATTTGGAGACCTATTTTAACCGAGAGATGACACAAATTATTTATTGCTTCTTGGGATTGTCTTGGTGTTGAACTTAAGAATGCTACATCATCTGCGAAATCCAGGTCCCCCAGGAATTTTCCATTTGTCCATTTTATACCTAATTGTTCATTGTGGGTATAGTTTCTCATAACCCAATCAATAGCTATTCCAAAAAGTAGTGGTGACATAATACAGCCTTGTTTCACCCCTGTTTCTACTGTAAACCATTCTGTATTCCCTTTATTTGTTCTACACAACATCTTGCATTGTCATATAGCGCTTTGATTATATTCACATATTTTGTTGGAAAACCATAGATTGTAAGTATCTTCCACAATGATGGGCGGTGTAGACTATCAAAGGCTTTTTGAAAATCGACGAAGGTGATAATAAAGTGGCGATTGCCTTTCCACTGATTCTTCTATAATTGTTCTTAGTGTGAATATTTGATCAATACATGATCGTTTCGGCCTGAAAATAAACCCGCTTGTTCTTCTCTGATCTTTTCGTCAGCATGCAATTTAAGTCTTTCTAACATCATGCAACATAATAATTTTCCAGGGTACGTGATAATAGAGATATACCACGCCAGTTATTACAGTCTGATAGATCACCTTTCTTCGGTAACTTTACAATAATACTGTCTTTCCATTGTTGTGGTGGTTGTTCTTCTCTCCATACTTCATTTATAATATCTAAAATTCTCAAGAGGTTGTTGTCATTAACTCCTTTAATCATTTCCCCTGAAATTTCGTCAACTCCAGCAGCTTTAAAATTTTTTAATCTTTTAACGGCTTGTTTGATCTCGTCCAGCGTGAATTCATCGCAAGTTATTGGCAAGGTGGTGATGGGTGTTTCATTATTAAAATCAGGTGTTACTGTTGGTGGTGGTCTGTTTAGCACCTCCATGAAGTGCTCAGCCCATCTCTTCATTTGTTCTTTTTCTGTTGGTATTGAATTCCCTAATTTACCTTTAAAGGTGTTTCCATAGCAGTAGGCTGGTGACATAGTTGTTTTGTAATTTGATAAAGGCACCTACTATTACCAGTTCTTGCAGCATTTTCAGCTTCTACGGCCAGTTCATTGATGAAATGTCTTTTATCTCTTCGAGTTTTTGTCTTCACTTCTTTATTTAGCAAGGTATAAGTTTGTTTGCAAGATTCAACTGCATTATGTGTACTTGCCGCTAGTAGTTTAAGTTTTGCTGTTTTCCTTTCTTGTATTTTATCCCAAGTATCTTCTCTCATCCATTTTTTCTTTTTTATGTACTAGGTATCCGGTGGTCGCTACTGCTGCTTCTGTCATTGCTGTTCTCAGTTGTTCCCATTTAGTATCGATTGTCTTGGTGTTGATATCGTTGTCAATTTTGCCTAAAGCATCGAAATAGTTGTTCATTTTGACATTATATTCCTCCTTTATATCATTTGAATGCAGTCTGTGTACATCTATTCTTCTATTTTTATTCTGTTGGTATAACTTCTTCAGTTTAATTCTCAGTTTAGCTATGCAGAGGTTATGATCGCTTCCGATCTCTGCACCTCTGTATGCTCTGACGTCTTGAACTGATGAGCGAAATTTAGCGCTTATGCAGAAGTGATCTATCTGGTTCTTAGTTCTGCCATCAGGTGAATTCCATGTTATCTTGTGGATATTCTTATGTGGAAAGATGGTGTCTGCCACAACGAGGTTTGATATTTCACAAAGTTCTAGAAGTCTTTCGCCATTTTGATTCATACAGCCTATGCCATGAGTACCGAGATATCTTTGTACTCCAATGTTTGATTTAGGTAGCAGAAATTCACATGGGAAGAAGCTTTTTTCTCAGAGAGTTTATGGAGATTTATAAGACATCCAGTGTGGTGGAGTAATATTTGTTACATTTGATCAAGTTTTCAGTATAATTTTGTTGTTGTTGTATTAAATGTATAGCATAATAGTTTTCATTGTGTTGTTGTTGTTGCTGGTGGTTTAAAAAAAATATTGATGCTGTCTGTCATCACTGTTAGAGAATGATGTTGCTCCTGTCTTTGAAAGTCAAATGCTTGGACCTGTAAAAGCCTGGAACAACCCTGGAAAATGTTTGAAGAAATTTGCTGCAAGCCCTGAAATAGACACCTGACTCTGCTCTTGAGTTAGAGAAGGAACAGACAGCGAGGAAGGGAACTGGTCAGCCCATCTCTCAGAACTGGACCTAGTATAGTGAAGTCTCTAACACTGTACTCCCCTACTTCAATTTCTGCTGTGGGACTAACTTTACCTCTTTGATTTTATCTTTTAGATGTCTTTTACAAATACACATGCTTGACACATATACATACATGCAACTTTTTAATTTTATTTAATTTTTTATTTTTTTTCGAATCACCCATGATGATGATACCCTTCTTCTTGGATCCTTAGCCCGTGACTGACAAAGCAGTCAGTGGCCATCACGCCTAGTGGCGTCTTGTAGGGCAGCAACTAACTGTCCCCATTTTGCTCGGTCGGTGGTCATCCTTCATGCCGTGCCCCAACACTGGTTTTATGCTTTGTATCTCAGCCTCCACTGTTCTCCGCCAGGTTGTCTTTGGTCTGGCTCTCTTTCGCCGTCCTTCTGGGGCCCATAGCATAGCAGTTCTGGTGATGGTGTCAGGGTCCTTTCTGAGGACATGGCCAACCCAGTTCCAGCGCCTGCCTGCAGTGATGGTGTGCATGCCTTTTTGACTGTGCCGTATAAGCAACTCGTGGTTGGAGATGGTATTCGGCCAAAAAATTAGACGAATTTCCCTTAGGCAGGTTGTGTGGAATAAGGATAATTTGAACATTTCCTTTTCTGTTACTCTCCAACACTCTTTGCCACACAAAAGTACAGACAGTATGCAACTCTTGTATAATCTTAATTTGGTGTTTGTGCTGTACTGAGAAGATATCCAAATGATGTTTAGAGAAGATATCCAAATGATGTTTAGAGAAGACATCCAAATGATGTTTAGAGAAGACATCCAAATGATTTTTAGAGAAGATATCCAAATGATTTTTAGAGAAGACATCCAAATGATGTTTAGAGAAGATATCCAAATGATGTTTAGAGAAGACATCCAAATGATGTTTAGAGAAGACATCCAAATGATGTTTAGAGAAGACATCCAAATGATGTTTAGAGAAGATATCCAAATGATGTTTAGAGAAGATATCCAAATGATGTTTAGAGAAGATATCCAAATGATGTTTAGAGAAGACATCCATATGATGTTTAGAGAAGACATCCAAATGATGTTTAGAGAAGACATCCAAATGATGTTTAGAGAAGATATCCAAATGATGTTTAGAGAAGATATCCAAATGATGTTTAGAGAAGATATCCAAATGATGTTTAGAGAAGATATCCAAATGATGTTTAGATTTGCAAAGGCTGTTTGCATACCCTATCATCATCATCATTTTTCTTCTTGCTCCTTATGGAGCATTGAGCCACCACTGAAGATGGTCCCTTACCGGAAGTTCACACCACAGATTTCATACACTCTTACAATAATTGTTTCTGTTGCAATTTATTTGATAAGCACAACCTCATATTAGTCAGCTTTTACAACATGTTATTGTTATTGTTGAATAGAATCGGCATCATTGCACTCCAGGCAAACCCATAGGTGCTCAGTCTCCCTCAGTATATGTCGAAGAGTGTGAATACTAACTGTTCATGTAGCTCGCTGGTTGTATGCACGACGGATGCATCCTCTCATAAGTCCATCTCTGCTTGCCTTACGTTTGATGCCTAATTCCAACTACCTTGATGACTCATCTATTGCAGTGTAATTCTCTAACAGGCGATCATTAATTGTTCTCAGTATCTCTCTCCCTTATCCATATCCAGTGTCCCCCACTGTGCGCGCTCTTGATGCTAGTGTGTCAGCTCTTTCATTACTGGGTATGACCAGGACAGTAGATTCACCCCAGCTCCAGATTCAAGGCTTCTACGAATGTTTTCCATTCAAGCTGTAGCCAACCAGTTTGAACCATTCAAAGCATGGACTGAGAGTCTGGCACAATGATTGCCTTTGTTAATGACGTTTCATTTAGCCCACCTTAAGGCTGCCCCAAGTTGTACACTCTCTGCCAACATATGTGAGTGAGCATTAGTCCTGTTCTTTCTTTTTCTTCTCAGAGTCCATCAGGAAATACACAGATCTAGTTTTTGTTGAAGTTGTAATTTTCTGAGTTGGAGATATTTTTCTTGTCTTTGTTGTTCAAATCCCAGGGATTCCCCCTGTGGTGAAATTAGTTGAGAACCCAGCATTGCACGTTGAGCTTGGAGGAGTCACTTGAGCCCCTGGTGTAACTCTGGCTTCTACCTGGTTGGCTGCATTCAGGAGGATCTCACTATGGGCCCATGATAAGCAGGACCTGAAAAGTGGCTCTGTGTAAAGACATGACAATTCCTTCGGGAGCGCCCAGAACCAGAGCACAATATTTTAGCTCTGCATATTTTAGAGCCACCTAGGATGGCGGGACTGCACATTATAGCATGCACTACTTCTTCCTAGCTTGAGACCAGATGTGATGATCCTTTAAATGCAAGCCAAGCTGGAGAAACTAGAGTTCATGACTTCAATTCACAGGAAAAACCTAGACCTACAGTGTAGATCAGTGTTTCTCAAGCGGTGTGCCGTGGCATACAAGTGTGCCGCTGCGTCTACCAAAGAGTGCTGCAAAAATTTTGTAACTTTACTACATGAAGTATATTTTTAGTGAGCATGTAATATAATACTGATCTTACAGCTTGAATTCATTCAATAATAATTGAAGCTATTAATTGCTTTGAACAGAAATTGATATACTTCAAAATTTCATGATATTATAAAAATGCAAGCGGTGCATAAACAACGTTCAAAGGCCATGGACAAAGCATAGTACATCCACTTGGACCTAATTAAACCTGGCAGAAATATTTAGATGCCTAAACAGCGTGAATACCAGTATGCAAGTGTGAAATGAAAACATCCTTATATCTAGTGATAAGCTACTGTCATTTAAAAAAGTATATTAATCTGGTTAACTAGGGCTAGGCAGGGTAATCTTGATATGTTTCCATTGGCTTCCAAAAAATAATGTAAAAGACATTGCTACCCTCATAATGGAGCATTTGGAAGCATTGGAGCAAAATATCCAACATTACTTTCCATCGTTGAATACAGAGAGATTCGACTGGGTAAGATGTACATTTTTACCAGTTTCATCTGACTTGGATTTTACAATAATAGAAGAACAGTTAGCCTCTATTTCAACTGACCGCAGACTTAAAATTAAACACTCTGAGATACCCCTGGACGCATTCTGGATTTCTGTTAAAGATGAGTATTCTGTTACTGCAAACTGATCTTAAATTATTTTGATGCAGCTTTCTACGTCATATTTATGTGACTTGGGATTTTCAACACTTACAAGCATTAAATGCAAAAAAGGGAAAGACTTCTCTGTGTTGAAGATGAAATAAGAGTTTGCTTATCTCAAATACGCCCTAATATCCAAGAAATTACTCAAAAGCATCAAGCCCAAGTATCGCATTAGGACCATTAGGGTTGTATGAAAAACATTTCTTTTTTTGTTTGTCAAATATATGTTCTAATTATGTTAAACAATTAAAATAAAATCTAATTGAGAGTTTCCTTTATTCTAAAGTACCTACAAATTAGTGTATTTAGTTTCGTAAATATCATTGTAATTTTTTATACAGGCTAGGTCTGCCAAATAGGTGTGCCGCAAAATTTTAGAAAATTGGAAAGTGTGCCGTGAACACAAAAAGGTTGAGGAACACTGGTGTAGATAATACCAAGGGGTCTTCAGCTTGGAATTGGCTGCAAAAGAGTGAGAAGCTCAGCAGCCCTAGTTAAACAACAACAAAATCACTCATAATGATGATGGCCCTAAGTATATTTTATAATACCCCTATATTGGCACAATATTTTTAAAGTTGGTTAAAGTGGTCATTTCATGTCAACAGAATGATTTCCCAGTTCAGCACAGATTTTGAAAGAGACATTGAAGGTTTTGGCGCTCATGTGTCTACTGAGGACCTATCTGGAGGTGCCAAGATCAACAGAATTTTCCACGAGAGGTTTCCTTTTGAGCTTGTCAAGGTTTGTTTGAAATCAGAGATGAGTCATATAAGATGGCTTTGATAATTTATTTGGCATTATTATGTTGTGTAAGAAAATTTTATCAAGCATGTGCTTCGGTTGGCTGTCTTATCCATTTCTTCTCTGCCCTTCTATTTTGCTTTTTATTTCCCTGAGTGATTTGACGCTGTACAGTTCTGTCTTTCCATTTCTTGGTAGATCCAGTTTTCCTCCTTCTTTGATCCTTGGCCACTGACTGACAAAGCAGTGTGGGCCATCACGCCTGGTGGCATCTTGTAGGGCAGTAACAAACTGTCTCCACTTTGCTCGGTCGGTAGCCATCCTTCATGTGTTGCCCCAGCTCTGGTTCATGCTTTACATCTCTGCCTCCACAGTTCTCCACACCGGGTGGCTTTTGGCCAGCCTCGCTTTCGCTTCCCTTCTAGAGTCCATAGCTTGACAGTTCTGGTGATGGCGTCATGGTCTCTTCTGAGGATGTGGCCAACCCATTTCCGACATCTACCCGCTATGATGATGTGCATGTCTTCTTGGTGGCTCAGAGATATAAATTCTTGATTGATGTTGATGTTGGCCAGAAAATTCAAAGAATTTTCCTTAGGCAGATTGTGTGGAAAGAGGACAGTTTGAATATTTCTGTAACGCTCCAGCACTCGGCACCATACAGAAGTACAGAAATTACACAGCCCTCATATATTTTTAATTTAGTGAGTTTCCAGTTTATCCCTTTGATAATTCTCTTACCTTCCTCGAGTACTTTAGGTCAGATTGTAAATATTTTAATAAAGAACTCTAATTTGGTAAAATCATAATTTCCCTTTTTCTTGTTCCTTATGGAGCATGGAGCCATCACCTGCAGCCAGTCCCATTGCAGGAAGGTTCCAGCAGAGCATTACTGTACCCTTGTGGCTGTGGTTTCTGTAGCAATAATTTTTACATAGAGGTTGCCAACCTCAAGCGCAGCCTCATTATAGTCACCTCTTGAGACATGCCCAAGGAAGCTGTAGTCCTATTTTGTCTTTGTCTCAGAGACTCCAGATAGCGTTACAAGGCAGTCCTTGTTCCGGAATCCACAGGGAAAGAGAGGCAGAGGTAGACCAAAAAACACATGGAGAAGAGAACTGGAAACAGAGGTGAAAATGATGAGGAAAACATGGAAAGAACTTGAGCGGATGGCACAGGACAGGAAGACTTGGCATGTGTTTGTTGAAGGCCTATGCTCCTTGGGGAGCTAAAGGGTATTGATTGATCACTGGAAAGTAAAGAAATAAATAAATGGTTTTAAGAGTCAGTTTTCTAAATGAACAATCATCATCATCCTCAGGTGCCATCATCACATCGAAGGTCGGCTGTAATGGATCTCCAACATCTTCAGTCTCTTGTCTTGATGGTGCTCTCTAATAGACTCTTTCTTGTCCATCTCTTGGTGTTATCTTCCCACTTACAGCGCTGTCTTCCTCTTGCCCATTTACCAACTGTTCCTTCTATTATGGCCTTCAGTAAGGTGTTACGTCTTTTTACATGGCCAGAATATTGCCTTCTATAATGGCCTCCAGTAAGGTGTTATGTCGTTTTACATGGCCAGAATATTTTAGCTGTCTAATTTTGATCTCCTTAATTAAGTCTCTTTTCATTCCTAGTTTTTCTAGGACCTCTTTATTTGTTTTCTTAAATATATAAATTAAAAAATAAAATGGTATGGAATCAGTTTGACAAATTACCAGTACACAGGAAACATGGGACGTTTCGGGTTCCACCCTTCGTCAGCCACAGCTACAAACAGCTGACAAGGAGAAAAATTATAGACAGGTCAATGAAAAATACTACAAACACGTAAGATGATGAGAAACACAGACAAAAAGAGATATAAGCAGATGAAAAAGTAAACAGCACAGGTGATGAGCAAAAAAATAACAATAAAAACGCAAGAACAATGCAAATCCAGAAAGAAAGAAATATAAAAACAAGAAATTAAACAAAGAAACACAAAAGGAAATAATAAAATAACAAAACTGGTCCTGATCACAGTAGCAAGATCCGTGGAATAAAACAGTGTTGATTGCGGTATCGTCCATAAACACCAGTGGAAGGGATGTATAAGATAGAGGCAATGAAAAAGACACAAAAAAGATACAAAACAAAATACAAACTATAAAAAAAAGATAGATCGTGAATAAACGACGGAAGAAATAAAGAAGTCTGAAAAAGAGGAAAGCCACTAGAATTCATGCAAAATGGTGTTGGACATTCAGGCCATTAGGAGAGAGACAACCCATTTGAAAAATGAGATGATTCTCCGCCTCATTTATTTGATTTCTTCTCTTTTCATGAGACGTGCCCCATTCTTCTATATATCCACATCTCTAAATCAAAAATAATTTAAAAAGTACTAATGCCCGAAATATTAGGGTACTAATGATAAAATATTGTTTACTCCAGATGGAATTTGACGAGAGGGAGTTGCGACGAGAGATTGCCATCACCATCACAAATATCCATGGTATAAGGTTAGTAATGACCAGTTTATCATTGCCGCTACTGCTTTCTTCAGAGATATTAATCATTTTTTAATTTGGATGCCGAAGAAGCATGTTCTTAAAGTTATTTCCTTGTGTATGAGACTTCTTTGTATCAATAAATAAATAAGGCACATAAAGGTGTGTTTCAGGCCTTTGTGTGTATTATTTATTTACTGTTTACAGATCTCGGGTTCCCTTCTTTATTTCTTTGTATCAAGCTGTGTTTGAGATGTATACACTTTATGCAAAGAATCCCTGCAAAATCAGGGGCTTATGTTTCTTGTTTGCTTTGAGAAAATCATTAAAAATATTGTTTTCGGTAGCAATAAAATGTGACATTTTAGGTACATTAACAAAATTTATCTGCTCTTCATCGACGTAAGATATAAGTGTCAGAAATCTTGATCTTTATCGATGTACATTATAACTGCAATTGATGAACCATCAAGGTTAAGATTTGCTGGAATTTGGCATCAAAGGTAAGACCAGCAGGGATGGTCGAATGAGAGAATGCATCCGGCGCGTATACAACCAATGCGCAACAGGAACAATTAGCATTCATACACTTCGACATTTGCTGAAGGAGACTGAGCACCTATGGGTTTGCCCAGAGTTCAGTGACATTGATTCTGATCAACAATAACAAGTTATAAGTGCCAGAAATCTTGATTATTCTTAAAGTGTCTTTTCCTAACTCTAGAGCTGAGTCAGTATCAATTTTTACAACTGAGTAAGTTCGAGCGTTATGCGACTGCCTTGTTTTTCTCATAACTGGAAATTACAGCCATATTTTCAACAAATGGTCAAGTTAATTAAATGTTTAACCTGTCAGAAAGATCATACAATGGACAGTTTTTTTTACAGTACCTGTACTTCATTATCTTAGAATAATGATATGTACATTTTTGTGATGTATCACATGTGTTTACAAAAAAAAAAAACTGCCAATTTTGCCAGATGTGCTTCATTTGAGCATTTAAAAAGAAGTGTGCCTTCATATGATGACCCTGTGGATTTTGTTACTACTCTTGTCTGTATCCTTTTATCTGAACACCCGAAAACTTAAATACTCTGAAAATCAAAATTTCCTTTCGGCTACATTTCAATCACAATTTGGGTGATTTATGACTATTATGGACAACTTTTGGCTATTTTTTGGAACAGTTTGGACAAATTGGGCGCTTTTTGGCTATTTTTGGCTATTTTTGCTACTTTTTTTTTAAAGCGATATCTGAAAACCGAAAAAAATTCAGTTTTCGAAAACAGAGTTGTCAGAGAGAATTTCAGATGAAAGGATACAGACCTGGCCACACAGATTTCAAAGTTTCCTGACTTTATGCTTGTTTTTTATTTTGTCAGAACTGGTCTCTTCACCCCAGACATGGCTTTTGAGAATATTGTGAAGAAACAGATCAAGCGACTGAAAGAGCCATCTCTGCACTGTGTGGATATGGTGGTCACAGAACTTTCTACAGTGGTTCGCAAGTGTACAGAAAAGGTAATATTTTATTATGTAACACGTGTATAAGATGATGCAAGACAGGATTGAAATACGTGATGAGAGATCGCGGTAAGTGGGTCTGAAGGTACACAGGGAGAAAACTAAGATAATGTGAATGTGACTGCTTGTAGTCTGAAACTTCATTATCAAGGGCCGTTATTGTGTCAGATTCTCAGTCCATGCTTCGGAAGATCCAAAATAGATGGCTATAGCATGAATCGAAAACCTGCATAGAAGCCTAAAATCTTCAAGAACTGGTGTGGATCTACTGTCCTGGTCATGCAGGGGTACGCAGCAATGAAAGAGCTGATAGGCTAGCTTCAAGAGCACCTATAGTAGGTGCATTGGATATGGATAAGGGAGAGATACTGAGGACGGTTAATGATCGCCTATTAGAGAATGACACGGCAATCGATGAATCATCAAGGCTAAGACTGCTGGAGTTTGATATTTGGCGTAAGACTGGCAGGGGTGAACGTATGAGAGGATGCATCCGGAGTAAATAAAACCAGTACACAACAGGAACGATTAGCATTCATACCTTTCGACGTCTGCTGAGGGAGACTGAGCACCTATGGGTTTGCCTGGGGTGCAGTGATGTTGATTCCTGGAGGGGACACTACTGCAGGATGTGGAGGCATGCGTTTACCTTGGCGGGAGTGTGGACACATTGGAGGGATGGACAACGATATCAAGGCAAGAATACAAAAGGCTAGAGGAGCTTTTGTTGCATTAGGTAATGTATGGAGATTCAGGAAATCAGGTCCAGCACAAAAGTCAGAGTTTTCAGTTCAGATGTCAGGTCATTCCTATTGCATGGCTCTGAAACATGGAGAACACCAAAAACAACAACCAAAAACGGTACAGACTTTCATTGATGGGTGCTTGCGTAGAATAGAGGGATGGAAGTAGTACGACAAGATCACTAGTGTGGAACTGATGACACGAGCTGGCAAGCGCCGGTGGAACAAGAGATGAGAAGAAGACGCTGGACATGGATAGGACGCACATTGAGAAAACCTCTTTGATGGCATTACCAGACAACCCCTGGTTCTGGAATCCTCGGTGTAAGAGAGGTGGAGAAAGACCAAAGAACACATGGAGAAGAGAACTGGAGATAGATATGGAAAGAGCTGATGATGGCACAGGACAAGAGACTTGGCATAAGTTTGTTGAAGGCCCGTGCTTCCTCTGGGAATTGAAAGGTGATAAAGAAAAAGGGAGTACCTCATCATCATTTTCCCTTTGCATCCCTTATGGAGTATGGAAACATCACTGCTACAGGAAGCCGGCACCAAGCAGTCACATGCTCTTGCAGTAGTTGATTCTGTGGCAGTTTGTTTTACATTATGAGTGTTGCGTTATGTATTGAGTGTTGTAGATAATGGTTTGAAGTTAGCCAAGTAAAATGTCTAGAGGCACAACGCCAACAGTAGAACTCAAATAAACGAGCCTCTCCCATTTGACAGAGACTGTACTTTTATTAACATCACAAAGGCTCCATAAATTCCACATGACAATTGATGATCAATCACATTGATACTGGCCATTGTAGTAGGTCTTCATGTCCAGCACATCAAGATAACGAATCGGTCTGTCTGTCTGAAGTCCGCAACACAGTCGTCTAGCGCGACATTTTCAAAATATAATGAAATAGTAGTTTAGAATACTCCCTTGATCAACTACATCATCTGGCATTCACTCATAATGCCGACCTCCTGAGAAACTGAGAGTATATCAGCGGACTCATATATCTGAGCATGGAGCTCACATAGACTTGTCTATACACCTTGAAGACACAATCCGAAAGAGACCGCAGCAGACGATACTCACTTCTGTATCTCTGTACGCGTCTGCCTGCATAAATTATATTACGTCATTGTTTCATGCAGTGTCGTTCCGTTTACAATACCTTTCGTTTGAGCACGACAGCGATTCACATAAGCGAACATGTCGTGGTGCGCAAAAGAAGATGTAACTATGAGGTTGCCAGCCTAATGCACAACCTCATATTAGTCACCATGTGTGACGTGACTGAGAGAGCAGTGGTTCTGTTTGTTATTTGTCTCTTCGGAGGACCACAGGAACTACATGGGGCAACAAATATATATATATAACAACGCAAAGGTAAAGGTATCCCCCATTGCGGGTACCGCTGTCCGGGAGTGGAGTGGTAGAGATTTCACTATGCTAGGTCTCAGCTTTGTCACTAATGTGGACCTGATGACCAGAACCGGTAGAAGAAGACGCTGGCGATGGATAGGACAACACATTGAAGAAACCTGTTGATAGCATTACAAGGTAGGCCTTGTTCTGGAGTGGAGCCATGGTAGCGCAGTGGTTAGTGCACTGGTTCCCTAGCTTGGTGGTCCATGGTTCGATCCCCAGTGGAGGTGGGATTTTTTTTTTAGACCACGGACGGCTGCGGGGTCAACCCAGCCTCATGAATTGGGTATCAGAGCAACTCTGGGAAGGTTAAGGTGGCCTGTGTGATGCTGACCACATCACCCCTAGTGTGCCGATGGTCAAGAAAATATTCCCAGTATGCCTCACTGAACCAACGGGCTGATCACCCGTTTGCCAGTCACTTTGATTACGGAAACAACAACAAACGGATTGATCTGTCGTTGCCCTAAAGACGCCATTAGGCGTGATGGGAATAACGGCAAAGAAAATCTATTCGCTGTTGCCCTTAAGACGCCACTAGGCGTAATGGCCACTGACTGCTTTGCCGGTCGTTGGCTAAGGACGGAAGAAGAAGAAGATGCCTCACTGAGTGTGTAATGGAGATCCCTTGTTCTGGAATCCCCAGAGAAAGAGAGGTAGAGGTAGACCAAAAAACACATGGAGAAGAAAGTTGGAGACAGAAGCGAAAATGATGAGGAGGACATGGAAAGAACTTGAGATGATGATTGCTCATTGTTTCCATGGCAGCCAATAGGATTATACCATCAGATGCGTTGGTATGCATAACTGTTGCGGTTGTAAGTTAACCCTATGTATTTGTAAAAAAAATCCTGCAGTTATTTATGAAAATATCATTTCACTGTAGCTTCCCCCCTTGTCGGCGTCTGTGGCCTAATGGATATGAGGCGTCTGTGGCCTAATGGATATGAAGCGTCTGTGGCCTAATGGATATGAACGCAGTTTCATAATCCAGATATACCAGGTTCGAAACCTGCTGCAGGCGGTTTGGTAGCAGATCGCTTTGTGTGGATTTTTAACAATGGTATAAGCACCGTACCGTTCAGAAAGCAATGGCAAACTACTGAATGAAAAAAATTGCCTAGAAAAATCACAAACAGCCAATAAAAGCTGGGGTTGATTGCCACGTCCTGTAAAGGATAAGCAACTAACTCCCCCCCCCCCCCCCCCCCCCCCCCCCCCCCCCCCCCCCCTTTTAAGGGCACTTTACTTGAGTTCTGTGGCTTAAATTAAGAGGCTGAATTTTTTTCAAAGTTTGTCCAAAAGTCTATTTTTTTTTTCTTATTACTTTTATATACCACTTCATGTAAACTGTTTTAAGAAGGTGCAAGCTTTGTGCAAGATGGAGAGTAAATTTTATGCTTAGCGCAATTTGTGCTCTCACTAGTTGTGGTGACAACCGATCATGTATTTTCTTTCACAATTTATAATATTAAATAATTATTGATAAATCAACAAAGCAGACGTGTCTGTGTTACAGTTCTGTATCGGTCCATGCGAAATCCTAAGGGACAGCTGTGTTTCGGAAACTGGATTCTTTTTGTTTCCAGATGTCACCCAAACGTTGCTCATTGGAGCCCAAATGTCTTGTCATTTAATGATCCCATTTCACGCTCATTGAGCCATATTGGGAATATGGTGTCAGCCCCATATTTTCTTGACCATCGGCACACTAAGGGTGATGTGAGCAGCATCATGCCGGCAGTCTTAACCTTCCCCGAGTTGCTCTGGTACCCAATTCATGAGGCTGGGTCAACCCCAGAGCTGTTTGCAGTCTAAAAAATCCCACCTCAACTGGGGATCGAACCATTGACCACCGAGCTAGGAAGCCAGTACATTAACCACTGCCTTACCGCGGCTCCATAAATATAGTCAAAATTAGGCCAAAGTAGCCCAAAGTTGCCCTAAATGTGTTCAAAAGTTGCCCAAATTGTGTTCAAAAATCGTCTAAAGTGGCCCACAAGTCGCCCAAACAAACTTTTGATTTTCAGACTGTTTCGATTTTTGAGTGTTCGGGTAGACGGATACAGACTTGTACTTTATGCAGATTAACATAATACTTCTTGTTATTTTTGGCAGATGTGCCGGTATCCTCAGCTGAGGGAAGAAACAGAGCGTATAGTAAACACACGTATAAGAGAGCAAGAACAAGTGGCCAAGCAGCAAATTCTGCAACTGATTGAGATACAGCTTTCATACATGAACACCAACCATGAGGATTTCATTGGGTTTGCAAAGTAAGGATGTTTTTTTAATTTTGGTCTAAATTTGATGACTTATGTATGAAAATCATCTTTTTAAAATTAGAGTGTCACTTTAAGTTCTGAATTCCGCCGTGGAGAGCCGGAACTCATGTTGACATTCTAATTTAGCAAAGATGATTTTCATTATTGTACTGCTTACTTTTGGTTTGGTTTGGTTTTAAGGGCCGTCTTCATTGCACATTGACAACTCCATCAGTGCTTCGATCTCCTCCCTTAGATCACACAAGGATGATCTCAGCACAGTGCGCAAACTCCGTTAACACCAGTGAGAATCCAAATGTGTGTATACAGTAATAACATTCTAAAAATAGTTTTGTGGAAGGTAAAGGTAGGCCCATAGCAGATACTGTCATAGGGGAGTGAAGTGTTAGAGACTTCACCATTCTAGGTCCAGCATCGAGAGGTGGGGTGACCAGTTCCCTTCCTCGCTGCCTTTTCCTTCCCTAACTCAGAAGTCAGGTACCTATTTACAGTTGGGTAGAGTGTCGGTACCGTGATTTGAACCCAGCAACTTTGCCGCAAGAGACCAGCGCTCCGTGGAGGGTTATCTTTCCTAATTTTTATATTTTGTCAGGGCAGCCGCCGTATGGCCTACTCTTCACGATTTCCAACTGCTGAGGGATTTTTAACATGCGCGATGTGCACACAGGACCTCCTATTTTTTTCGCCCTTGTCCGAGAAGGCTAGGCATCTACTTAGGAGATCCTGGATTAGTATGACATCATTAGGACCCACTGGTTGTGAAAATAAAATTGTCCTTACTCACTTTTGCATTTTTGGTACACTCTGGTCAAAAAGTGTCATAGGGAGCTGAAACGTTTTTGGTGTTGAGCCATGTGTGTCACATTAACTGCCGTGAGCCCCCGTGCTGTTGTAGGTTTTTCTGTAATATTGTCTATCCATCTTGTCTCTTGGTCTTCCCCGAGCTCTTAAACCAGATCTTCTGCTGGTGCAGGGGTAATTTATCAGGCTGCATTCTTGTGAGATGGCCACACCAGTTTATTTTCTTTCTCACTATATATTTGATGTCAGAATGCAGGTTCTAAAATTTTGCTGATCTCATCATTTCTCATTCTGATTCCGCTGGTGACATTCGTGGCTTCTCGTACGCAGTTCATCTTGCATGGTGTGATAATTCTCTGCAGCGCTCTGGTCAGGGACCATGTTTGTCGCAGTATTAATTGTTACATTTGTAACGTGGAAATAATAGAAGTACTCTATAAAGATGATTTAAACAGGAGGCAATCTGATCACCAGATGTTATTCCCATGAGAGAAGAGTTTTGGTTATTTTGCTTCCTTGACACTCAGAGAGGTGGGGCTGGCCAACTTTGGTCATGAATCCGCTGGCCAACTTTGGTCATGAATCCGCTGGCCAACTTTGGTCATGAACCCCAAGTGTACTAAATTTTTTGGGCTAAAACTCATCTATACTAGTACTAGAGTGCACGGATATGAAAAAATAAATCGATAAAAGGTGATTCGTCTAACTAGGACAAAAGACAAAGAAAATAGCCAATGTTGCGGCTACACAGCCTTCGTCAGGGAAAGGAAAGAGAGCAAGAGCTAAGAAGGAAACATGAGAAAATAAATAAAAATGGATACTTCTTCTTCATCGTCCACCCTCAGGCTTCTACATTAATGACTCTAATAAAGGTAGTAGTCAGCTCAAGGTTTCTGACATCTCGTTCACCCTCAGACTTCTACATTAATGACTCTAATAAAGGTACGAGGCGTGTTCAAATGAAACCTGACCGTGCTGCGCCAAGTGGACATTTCGTAGGAGGAGCATGATGACGTCACATCTGACGTAATAAGCACATACGAATGTACAAGTGTGTAAGTGTTCATTCTCCTAGTATTCATTGGTTGTGCTGCAGACCGTTAAAATAATGGCCGGTGTGATAAGGAATCCGTCCAAAAAATTCAAGTCACAGATTTCCGCCGGTAAGGTTATGCTGACCGCATTTTTTGACCATGAAGGGCTTCTATTGGTAGACTTTAAAGAGCCTGGCGTGAACATCAATGCCATCCGCTACAAAGACACACTAGACAACCTGCATACAGCCATCAAGAATAAACGACCCGGCATGCTTTCGCGTGGTGTGATTCTGTTGCACAACAATGCTAGTCCACATGTTGCGAACATTGTGCAGGAAGCGTTAGCAAGGAAAAGGTGGGAAGTTCTGCCACACCCAGCCTACAGCCCCGATCTGTCACCATGTGACTTTCATTTGTTCGGACCCTTAAAAAAATCTCTAAAGGGACAACGATTTGACTCCGATGCAGACGTCAGGGCCTCGGTGACCAAATGGTTCAATAAGCAACCAAAGTCATTTTTCTCGGACGGCATCCGCCGTCTACCCAAGCAGTGGGATGCGTGTCTGAATGCCTATGGTGACTATTTCTAAAGGACCCCAGTGAGTACTTGCTTCATAAAAATTGCTGTATTTAATTCTACTACTCCTGCTGATGTACCTTACATATATTTGTTATAAAGCCACTGGGACGGGTTTCATTTGAACACACCTCGTAGTAGTCAGCTCAATGTTTCTGACATCTCGTTCACCCTCAGACTTCTACATTAATGACTCTAATAAAGGTAGTAGTCAGCTCAAGGTTTCTGACATCTCGTTCACCCTCAGACTTCCACATTAATGACTCTAATAAAGGTAGTAGTCAGCTCAAGGTTCCTGACATCTCGTTCACCCTCAGACTTCTACATTAATGACTCTTATAAAGGTAGTAGTCAGCTCAAGGTTTCTGACATCTCGTTCACCCTCAGACTTCCACATTAATGACTCTAATAAAGGTAGTAGTCAGCTCAAGGTTCCTGACATCTCGTTCACCCTCAGACTTCTACATTAATGACTCTTATAAAGGTAGTAGTCAGCTCAAGGTTTCTGACATCTCGTTCACCCTCAGACTTCCACATTAATGACTCTAATAAAGGTAGTAGTCAGCTCAAGGTTCCTGACATCTCGTTCACCCTCAGACTTCCACATTAATGACTCTAATAAAGGTAGTAGTCAGCTCAAGGTTCCTGACATCTCGTTCACCCTCAGACTTCCACATTAATGACTTTCATAAAGTAGTAGTCAGCTCAAGGTTTCTGACATCTCGTTCACCCTCAGACTTCCACATTAATGACTCTAATAAAGGCAGTAGTTACCTCAAGGTTCCTGACATCTCGTTTACCCTCAGACTTCCACATTAATGACTCTAATAAAGGCAGTAGTCAGCTCAAGGTCCCTGACATCTCGTTCACCCTCAGACTTCCACATTAATGACTTTCATAAAGTAGTAGTCAGCTCAAGGTTTCTGACATCTCGTTCACCCTCAGACTTCTACATTAATGACTCTAATAAAGGTAGTAGTCAGCTCAAGGTTCCTGACATCTCGTTCACCCTCAGACTTCCACATTAATGACTCTAATAAAGGCGGTAGTCACCTCAATGTTTCTGACATCTCGTTCACCCTCAGACTTCCACATTAATGACTCTAATAAAGGCAGTAGTCAGCTCAAGGTTCCTGATATCTTCAAACAGTTTTAAAATGGGTACTACCGTTATTGTTATTGTTGAACAGAATCGACATCATTGTACTCCGGTCAAACCCATAGGTACTCAGTCTCCCTCAGTATATATCAAAGAGTGTGAATGCTAACTGTTCCTGTAGCTCACTGGTTGTATAAGCGCCGGCTGCCTTTAACCTTCCCAGAGTTGCTCTGGTATCCAATTCATGAGGCTGGGTCGACCCCGGAGTCTAAAAAACCCCGCCTCAACTGGGGATCAAACCATGGACCACTGAGCTCAGAAGCAAGTGCACTAACCACTGCGCCAGTGCGGCTCTATAAGTTATATACCTGTAGTCATTTTATCTTATGTAAGTTTGTCAGTCATAATTATGAAAGTGTTATGTTAATGTGAAATTCTGTTTTTAACATTTCAGTGCTCAACAGAAGTCGGAGAACACAAACAAACGAAAAGTGGGAAATCAGGTGAGTTTTCTTATCATGAGCATTGTGATTTCCACCTTTAAGACCAGAAGCACTGAGATAAGAAGTGAGAAATCAGTAACGAGAAGCAAGATTCTTCTTCTCCTTTTCCTCTTTTGCTCCTGATGGAGTATGGTGCCACCACTAAAGCTGATTCCCTTGCAGGAAACCTGCATCGAAGCAGACGTGCTCGTGCACCAGTGGTTTTTGTAGCAAGTTGTGTTACATGATAAGGTTGCCAGCTCCATATACAATCTCATATTTGAAACACAGCAACATGAACTTACAATGTTGTGGCTGCCAGGAGAAGGAGATGGCCCAGAAGAAGTTACTGCATATTTGTCGACAGTGTAGAATGGCTTACTTACTTACTTACTTAGTCGTTCCCCTTCTACCGTGAGGTGTAGAGGTTTGGAAGAGAGAGCGCCAGACTATCCTATCGGCTGTCTTCCTCCTGGCCTGGTTCCATTCTAGTCCTTGGTCCTTCAAAGATTGTCTAATGTTGTCCTCCCAGCGGACTCTGGGTCGTCCTGGGGGTCTGGATCCTTGGCTCTTTGTTTCCCATGCTTGTCGTGGTAGCCGATCTTCTCCCATTCTGCAGACATGGCCTAACCATCTTAATTGGGACTGTTCTACTTGCGTCTGCAGGGGGTAGGATTTAAGGCCTTGACGTATCGTCTGGTTATGTGTAGAATGGCACTCGAATAAAATAACATGCAAAAACAGGAATCAATTTTGAACTTGAACAGGGAAACCATGAGTGTACAACTGGCGTAATAATAAAAGTATAGTGAATTTATTACCCACTACAACATGGCAAATGTAATGAGAATGGTTCACAGCAAATAGTGCTGCTAGAAATGGCGACAAGTCTTGTAACTGTTATAGTCAGCTGAGTTCTAGTTTGATCACACTCTGGCAGCTTTATAGAAAAGAAACAGAGAACCAGAAAAAGAACAAAAATTATGATGTGAAAACAATAGTGGACAATCCTCTTCTATATAAACTAAAATTCACCAATGTGTTACTGAAAGGGGAGCACTGAATAATAATGCTATTCTACCGAGCATGTCACAAAAAGCAACTATGGTTGGTTGACAACGTGCAAAAGCCACTGTATGCTACTGAGCATGTCACAAAAAGTGACAGTGGTTGGTTGACAACATGCAAAAGGCACTGTATGCTACCGAGCATGTCACAAAAAGTGACTAAGGTTGGTTGACAACGTGCAAAAGGCACTGTATGCTACTGAGCATGTCACAAAAAGTGACAATGGTTGGTTGACAACATGCAAAAGGCACTGTATGCTACCGAGCATGTCACAAAAAGTGACTAAGGTTGGTTGACAACGTGCAAAAGGCACTGTATGCTACCGAGCATGTCACAAAAAGCGACTATGGTTGGTTGACAACGTGCAAAAGCCACTGTATGCTACTGAGCATGTCACAAAAAGTGACAATGGTTGGTTGACAACATGCAAAAGCATGAACCAGTGCTGGGGCACCAAAGAAAGGATGGCTGCTGACCGAGTAAAGTGTAGACAGTTTGTTGTTGCACAGCATGATGTCACCAGTCTTGATGGTCACTAATTGCTTTGTCAGTTAGCGGTAAAGGACCAAAGAAGAAAAAGTTGGTTTGTTAACATCCTGTTGAAGATTAAAATGTAACAGTATGCAGAATTCAACTAAATAATCTTAAACTGCAATGTAGGGACCCAAAGATGCAGCAATAGAGAATGCAGTCAGCGACCTATAGCTTGACTGTTTGCGTCAGGGTCAGCGAACCAGAGCTGACCAAGACCATACTCCACCTCCACGTGGTGGTCCTGGAATCAGGCTGCATCACTGCAGTCTGGCTGAGAGAGTAGGGATCGAAGAGGGAAGGCAAACCCAGTCCCAAAAAATGCTGTGCTGAAGTTGAATGTGTCGGCCGAAAGGCGCAGATATCGCAGCTCCGGTGTAAACAGACACAACGCAAGCAACGTCATTTTCAAGACGAACGAGGTAGAAGAAGAAACTGCAATGTCAGTTCAGTCCTGTTGTATGATTCTGAAACATGGAGAACAACTTTCATAAATGAGTGCGTGGAATAGAAGGATTACAATGGTCTGACAAGATCACCAATGTGGAACAGATGACAAGAACCAGACCACTTATGAAATGGCTAAAACAACTATAAAAGTCATATTCAAGTCCAAATTGGACAGAGAACACCCAGGTCACATAAAAGGTGATGCCTATCACCAGCTATCTAGTCGAGACCAGGTCATCACTTTCCGAATATGGACTAGTCACAATAGGTTAAGGTACCATCTATATCACATGTACAGGATTGGTCCAACAGATCTCTGCTCCTGTGGCACCAGCCCCATGACCGCCAAACATCTGCTCCAGTCCTGCCCAACTTACAGCAGTGAATGGAGTGGCATATGGCAACAATCCACTTCTCTCCACGAAAAACTGTTTGGAGTTGTCAGGAACCTTGAGCTGACTACTACCCTTATTAGAGTCATTAATGTAGAAGTCTGAGGGCGCATGAAGAAGAAAAAGACAAATACCAGTGGAATAAGAAATGAGAAGACGCTACCAATTGATAGAACGCAAATAAGAAATATGTTGATAGCATTACAAGGTAGTTCTCATTCTGGAATCCCCAGGGTAGGAGAGGTAGAACCAGACCCAAAAACACATAGAGAAGAGATCTGGAGACAGAAATGAAAATGACGAGAAAGACCTTGAGCTGACAGCATGCAACAGGAGGATTTGACCTGAGTTTGTTGAAGATCTTTGCTCCTTAGGGAACTGACGGGCGAAGATGATGATGATGATGTGCTAAAATTATGACGTCAGAAACTTCTTCTCCAAGTACCATGCCTGGTGGTGTAGGAGATCATGTATCTGCACAACTTCCTGTCTACTGTGCTACTTATCAATTCTTCTGTTGACTTCTTCCCATGCCATGATGTCCAACTGTCAAGAATCTTCTCTCTTGGTCGTCCTCAGTCTCTTTTTCCTTCTATCTTTCCTGGTGTCACGGTATACTCCAGCTTCCGTTTCATAACATGCCCAAAGTCAGTGGATTTCTTCCTTCTAACATGAGGAATAAGCTTTCTGTGCACATCGGCCACTTTCAAGACATCCTTATTACTCCTTTTCTTCTTCTCCAAGTACCATAGGGGATCATGTCTCTCCGCAACTTCCTGTCTCCAGTACAATTTATCAATTCTGCCGTCGACTTCTTTCCATGCCGCGATGTCAAACTCTCCAGTATTTGCTCTCTTTGTCTTCCCCTGTCTCTTTTTCCTTCAATCTTACCTGTTGTTACGATATATTCCAGCTTTCCTCTTCTCATAACATGCCCAAAAAAAGGTAGATTGCTTCTTTCTAACTTGTGAAATAAGTTTACTTTGTGCCTTGGCCTCTTTCAGGACATCCTCATTACTCTTTTTGGCTGTCCATGGTATTTTTAACATTCTTCTGTAAAACCACATCTCTGTGGCCTGTAGTGTTTTTCCTGCTTGTTTACTAATTGTCCATATTTGTCCAGAATTACCCAGCACTAAAAGACATATTAACGGTGAATCAAAAGATGACTTATATATAATGTTATCCTTTGTGTGCTGCATCAGAAACTGATAGTAAACAATTTATACAACACTCGGGAGCGTAGTGTAATGTTATGCAGCAGTAAATCTGGGTCATGTTGCGTAGACAGAAATGTGGGACGCTATTCTCGCTGTTTGCGCTAAACAAAGGCTAAGCCCCACCTTCATTTCGTTGCAAAAGATCGTTGATCATGGTTCCCGCAACTTTCGAGTTGGAGGGTGCGGAAGGAGATGAGGTGGAGACATGATAGGGGTGTGACAAGGCTTGTAAACAAAAATGGCTGCGTGCTGTGATTACTGATGTGATAATGGGTGGTTTTTTTCACTACAAATAGCAAAAAGGAAGTTTTATATCTATATGCCATGTTAAAAATACTGCATGACTTCTTCATGAGAATATACACGATGATATTTAATATATGGGTTTGTGTTTGTGCTTTCATTATCACGGAAGACGAGATGTATCGTTGTAGCTTAAGGAGTAGGAAAAAATAACTAACTGCACACATATATGGTGCAGCGCTGAAAAACAGCGTGGCGAGTAAAAGCAATAAAAAAAAAATATCGTATCAGATTTCTCATATTGTCCGTTCATAAGCTTCTGGGCTTAGCCCTTCCACTTTTTGTTCATCTTCATAGTTACCATACCAATCCTTCACTCGACCGTTATATTTCCTCGCACTGATAAAACAGAGTAAACAGATGTAAACATGACACACAGTAGTCCCATCCAACAGACACCCACTTCCTGCGGTACGCTGTATTTTGAAGGCGGAACTTAAAATCTCATGAAGAGCAGGATGCCTACGCGACACGACCCTGATTATTTACAGTTATGTTTGTAAACGTTAACATATGCTTGAGAACACAAATAACCAAAACACCCCCCCCCCCCCCCCCCCCACCCCCCCCCCCCCCCCCCCCCCCCCCCCCCCCCCCCGTGGTTCTTCGGTGTCTTTGAGGGGACAGTGAAAGACGCCCCTTTGAATGAATGATAAGCCTTCTGGGAGAACTGGTTCTTGGAATGGAACAGCAAAGTTGTTCTACAGAACTTCACATTATGTCTATTTTTAAAAAATTTGTTGGGATCCCCGCCGATGCTACAGAGTTTGAGTACTGTGCTGAGATCCTCCTTGTGTGATCTAAGGGAGGAGATCGGAGCACTGATGGCGTTGTCCGTGTGCAATGAAGATGATCCCCCAAAACTAAAACCAGACCAGAAAAATTCAAGTAACTCTTATAACAGAAAGATTTAAAAAATATCATTGTTTACAAGATAGTTTCAGAAACTATCTTCCAAGCAAACCTCTACAGATGCATGAAAAAGTATCTACGTCTGAACCCAGCCTTCAACTTCTGGTGTGTCTGTTGCACCAACTACATGTATCCCAAACTGTCAAGATATGTCTGAAGCTATTTCCTTTTTGATGATGCTGCCATATAATTAATATGTCTTAACTCAGCTCAGTGAATGTTTATTTCTTATTTTCTTGTATTTCTAGTGTGTGTATGTGTGTGTGTGTGTTATTTGTGTGTTTTTTGTTTGTTTTGTTTTTTGGCCTAGCTGCTTTAATTCTGGGGGAAAAAACCCTATTCGGCAACCCACAGGTCACAAGCATGCCGGGTAAATTGTCCCACCACATCTGTATATCATCCTGCCAGTTTTTCAATGTTTTGACATTCTAGAAACATTATGGATTTGTGATACTAAAATGTTTCCTGTCTGATACAGGTTATTCGTAAAGGATGGCTCTCTTTGCACAATGTTAGCTTCATCAAGGGAGGGTCTAAAGACTTTTGGTTTGTGCTGTCGGCAGAATCACTGTCTTGGTTCAAGGATGAGGAGGTAAGGTCACCTGCTTGTTTCATTAATGAATGGTTGCTTGTGTTAGAAAGGCTGGTTATTTGTTTCAGTGAAAAATGGTTGCTTGTTTATTTAAGGCTGGTTTGTTGTTTCAGTAAAGATTGATTAACTGTTACAATTAAAAAATTGAATGCTTATTTCATTTAAAGCTGACTTTTTCTTTCCATTAAGACTGATTCAGTATTACAGGAAAGATGGATTGATTATTTCAGTAAAGAATGGCTGCTTGTGTTAGTGCAGACTGGTTCCTTGTGTCAGTAAAAATGGGTTGCTTGATTCAGTGATGGCTAACTTGTTGCTTGTGTTAGTACAGACTGGTTCCTTGTTTCAGTAAAAATGGGTTGCTTGATTGCTTGTGTTAGTGCAGACTGGTTCCTTGGTTCAGTAAAAATGGGTTGCACGACTCAGTGACAGCAGACTTGTTGCTTGTGTTAAAGCAGACTATTTCCTGTTTTTCAGTAAAAACTGGTTGTTTAAGAGAGTCTGTTCTCTTGTTTTCAGTCAAGGCTTGATTACGTATTTTAGTAAAGACTGGGTGTTAGTAGGCTGGTGGCTTGTTTTTGTAAAGGTTGTTTGTTTGTTTTAGTAGGCTGGCTTTTGGTTTCAGTAACACCTGCTTTTTTACACGCTCTTTTTAACTTCACTTGGATGTCACTTTCATGTCACTTTCAAATCTTGCAACCGATTTTTCAATCACTTCCAGATGAACAATAGTTCTGAAACAAGAAAGGCTGTTTTCTTGTTTCAGTTCTGTTTTCTTGTTTCAGTTAAGACTTTACCCCTTGTTTTAGTAAAGACTGCTTGTTTTTAATTCAGTAAAGGCTGCTTGTTTCTTTTACTATGCTGGTTGGTTGTATCAGTAAAGTCTGACTGCTTGTTAAAGAAAGGCTGCTTTTTTATTTCAGTTAAGACTTGACTACATGTTTCAATAAAGGCTGATTGATTGTTTCAGCAAAGGCTGATTGATTCTTTCAGTAAAGACTAGTTGCTAGCTGCTGTAAAAACTGGTTCACTAATGTCTGGTTGATTGTTTCAGTAAAGACTGATTGATTGTTTCAGTTAAAACAGGTTGCTTGTTTCAGGTAAAACTGGTTGCTTGTTAGAGTAAAGGTTGATTGAGTGTTTCAGTAAAGACTGGTTGAATGTTTCACTAAAGACTGGTTGTTTGTTTCACTAAAGGCTGATTGATTTTTTCAGTAAAGACTGGTTGAAGGTTTCACTAAACACTGGTTGAATGTGTCTCTAAAGACTGGTTGTTTTTTTTTTTCACTAATGTCTGGTTGATTGTTTCACTAAAGGCTGATTGATTTTGTCAGTAAAACTGGTTGATTATTTCAGTAATGGCTTACTTCTGTCATCATCATAATCCTTCAGCACTCTATGGTGCATAGTCCTTCAACTATTTCGTTCCAAGCCATCTTGTACATGTGTCATGTATTAACCTTTGTTCCATGAATTCTTTATTTATTTTTTTTTGGGTAAAATCTGCCTCAAACTCCCTTCTCCATGTGTGCTTTGGTCTCTCTATTTCTATTTCTATTACCTTGGGGATTCCCAAACAAGGACTGCCTTATCATACTATCCGCTGGTCTCCTTAGCATGTGTCATATCCATTGCCAGTTCCTTTTTCATTACCTTTTTTTTTTCCATTTATGTTTTTCTGGTTCTTTCCATTAGTTCCACATTTGATGATTTTACCATTTTAATCGTTGTGTTTCTGTGCAAAAACTTGCTTCAGCTGTAAAGACTAGTTTATTGTTTCAGTAACAACTGGCTCATTGTTTTAATAAGGACTGGTTCTTGTTTGGAAGAGTGGTTATTCAGTAAAGATTGGGTCATTGTTTCAGTCAAGAATTATTACATATTTAAAAAATAGTTGCTTATTTCATAATGGGAGATTGCTTATTTCATAATGGGAGATTGCTTATTTTATAATGGGAGATTGCTTATTTAATAATGGGAGATTGCTTATTTCATAATGGGAGATTGCTTATTTCATAATGGGAGATTGCTTATTTCATAAAGAAGGATTGCTTATTTTGTTTATTTCATGAGTCTTGATTGCTCGTTTTGTTCATTTCATAATGAGTGATTGCTTGTTTTAATTATTTAATAAAGAGTGGTTGCTTGTATTGCTTGATTCATAAAGAGTGATTGCTTATTTTGATTATTTCATCAAGAATGATTGCTTGTTTTCTTCATTTAGTAAAGAGCGATTGCCTATACCATAAAGACAATCGCTTATGTCATAATGGGAGATTGCATATTTCATAAAAAGCGGTTGCTTGTTTTAGTAAAGCCTGTTTCCTTGTTTAAAAAAGAGTTGGTTGCTTGTTGACTGGATCATTGACTCAGCAAAGACCGGTTTCGTGTGTCGGTAAAGGTTGGTTGCTTGTTTAAAAGAAAGATTAGAAAGTACATATGGCTGTTGCTGGTACCATTCCTGGACAAACTCTCTAGAGATACCAACAACCTCAGAGTGACCGCTGCTTTCTTTAAACATATTTGGGTTGACGTTTGCGAGTGTACAAAGAAGCTTTCTTTGTACCTGAAAATAGAAATTTTCAGAAAATTGAACTTTTCTTCGGGCTACTTTTCAATCGCAATTTGGGTGTTATCTGAAAATGGAAAAAATCCCGTTTTCTGAAATATAGTATTCTAGCCTGGAATTAATTTGCACTAACTTTAGATTTGTTTGATGTGAAATGTGCCTTTATGTGGTTGTTTATATGTGTGTGTGTGTGAGTATATCATCATCTTCTTTCATTCCTTCAGCTGCTTTACGAACATAGGCCTGCAACAAATTCATGTCAAGCCTTCCAGTCATGTGCCATCTGTTTAAGGTTTCTCCGTGTCCAATTTATTCATTACATGCCTGCATCCATTCCCCTTCTTCATGTATATTAGTCTTCCTCTTACCTCTTTTACCAGGGGGATTCCACAACAAAGATTGCCTTGTAACGTTATGAACAATTTTCCACAATGTGTGTCCTATCTGGCATGACACATTTTCTTCCCACTTTATCTTCCACTGGCACTTGTCTGGTTCTTGTCATCAGTCCTACATTGTTGATTTTGTCATACCATTGTAATCCTTCTATTCTGCTTGAGCATCCATTGATGAAAGTCTGTAATTTCTTGGTTCTTTTTGTTGTTCGCAATGCTTTAGATGCATTACCTTAGGGCTGCCTTAACATTTGACTTGAAGATTCTTATTATTGTGCTGGATTCCATTTCTTATTGTTTCCACATATTTCCCTAGGGGTTGGAGTGGCAAAGAGGTAATGGCGTTCGTCTCGAATTATAAAGGTACTGGGTTCAATTCTCAGTAGAGGGAATATAATTTATGGACATTTTTTTCACAACCAGCGGTTCCTAATGATGTCATACTCCCTCCTGGTCTCCTGGGTAGTGAGATCGGATGCCTAGCCTTCTTGAATAAGGGCAAAAAAATAGGTCCCTTGTGCAAGTTGCGCACGTTAAAATTCCTTTGGCAGTTGGAAATCGTAGAGTATAGGCCACACAGCCTCTACCCTGGCAAAAATTTAAAAATTAAGAAACCTATCCACAACAAATAAATATTTATAGAGTGTGATTCCTATATACACACACTGGGATTGTCGTTGGTGCTATGGGGTTTGTGCACTGTGCTGAGATCCTCCTTGTGTGATCTAAGGGAGGAGATCGGAGCACTGATGTGTCCATGTCCAATGAAGATAGTCCTTCACACCAAACCAAACCACATATTTCCCAATGCAGTGAAACCTCTTGCCTTTTATATTCTCTAGTCAGTACCCTTTAGTTCCCTAAGTAATGTAGGCCTTCAACAAACACACACCAAGTCATCCTGTTGCTTGCCATCTGCTCAAGTTCTTTCCACGCCTTTCTCTTCCATTTTCATTTCGGTCTCCAGTTTTCTTCTCCACGTGTTTTTGTTGTTTTTTTTTTGTGGTCTGCCTTTGTCTCTCTTACCCTGGGAATACTAGAACAAGGACTGCCATGTAATGCTATCAGCAGGTTTCTTTAATATTTGTCCTTTCTGTAGCAAACGTCTTCGTCTCTAGTTTCACTGGCACTTTACTGGTTCTTGTCATCATTGCCACGTTATAATCTTATTTAGATATTAACTCTTACTATCCGGCAAGCCCCGTGAAGTGGCGTGGGTTTAGTACCAATTTTACGGCTCGCCAGTTCAAGTGGTGCGCGACGGTAACGATAGCAAAACTAGCGCGTAAAAACGCGGTTTTAGCTCACGTATAGTAAGAGTTAATGCGCATGGGTGATTGGGAGGGGAGGGGGGGTGTTCGTCATTTGTTTACTCAAGTAATGGTACAATACCTGCACCAGTGCATCTTTTTAGTCAGTTTTTGTGTGTGTTCCCACTGTCTTGACCTTCACAGTTTTATTCAGTATTTTTGACTGTGAACTCCACCAAGGCCAGTCCCAAGCCCAGCTGAAAAAGGAGGAGGGCGGCATGGATGGAGGCCGTAAGGAGGTAGCCCATCCACCTTGCAAAGGCACAACAGGCCAATCACTTGTTTGCTTTAAAATTTGATTAAAAAACCAAAGGAGAAAGAACCGGACTGATCTTAAAGGCGACAAACTGGCACGAATTAAGGATGACGATTTACTAGATTGACCAGGCCAGGAGGAAGAAAGCCGATAGGATAGTATGGCACTCCCTCCTCCAGACCTCTGCACCTCACGGTAGAAGAGAGATGACTAAGTAAGTAAGTAAGTATTTTTGACTGTGTGACTTTCTTACATATCAAATCACTCATGTGTCTTTTATTTCTGGTTGTGTCTGTCATATAGCTCTTTCTTATTCTGTATATTTTTGTTCCTACATGTGTCCCGTGTCCTTTGTATTTCACTCATCCTGCATTGGACTGTAGCTGGTGAAGCGTTTTTTAGTACATTTTCTTCTGTATTTTTTGTAATTTTTTTCATGTGTCCTTTGTCATTCACTGATTCTATGTGGGACTGGCATATAAAGGGTTAGTCCATTTTCTTCTGTATGTTTTTGTAATTTTTTTCCCCTGCTTGTGTCATGTGTCTTTTGGCATTCACTCATCCTATGTGGGACTGTGGTTGATGAAGGGTTAACCCATTTTATTGTTGTGGGTATTACAAAAAGATGTTCCTACATGTGTCCTTTGTCATTGACTCATCCTATGTGGGACTGTGGCTGATGAAGGGTTAACCCATTTTATTGTTGTGTGTATTTTCAAGTGTCATGTACCCTTTGTCAGTGACTCATCCTATATGGGATGATGAGTGAAGGGCTAGCCTGTATTGTCCTGTTTCTGTTGTACAAATCTTTTATCCGAACACCCGAAAACCAGCATATTCTGAAAATCAAAATTTTCTTTGCGCTAATATGGGCTACTTTTTGGTCACAATTTAGGTGACTTGGAGCTATTTTTTCATCAAATTTTGTGAGATTTGGGCTGCTTCTAGAAGGCAATTTGGGTGATACCTGAAAATTGACAAAAATCAGGTTTCCTAATAGAAAGCTGTCCCCGAGGGTTTTGGATAAAAGGTTACAGAGATTTTCATTCATTCATAACCCTCCACTCCCAAAGGAGCATAGGCCTTCAACAAACACATGCCAAAAAGCAAGAGGAGCTTTCATTACATTGGGAAATATATGGAGATCAAGAGAAATCGGATCCAACACGAAAATAAGAATCTTCAACTCAAATGTGAAGTCAGTCCTATTGTATGGCTCTGAGACATGGAGAACAACAAAGACAACAACTAAAAAGCAACAGACTTTTATAAACGGGTGCTTGCTTAGAGTAGAGGGATTAAAATGGTATGACAAGGTTACCAACGTGGAACTGATGACAAGAACTAGACAAGTGCCAGTGGAACAAGAGATGAGAAGAAGACGATGACGATGGATAGGACACACACTGAGAAAACCTGTTGATAGCATTACAAGGCAGTCCTTATTATGGAGCCCCCAGGGCAAGAGAGGCAGAGGTAGACCAAGAAGCACATGGAGAAGAGAGCTGGAAACAGAGATGAAAATGATAAGGAGAACGTGGAAGGAACTTGAGATGATGGCACGTGACAGGAGGACTTGCCTGTGTTTGTTACAGAGATTTAGAGATGTGGATATATATAGCGTGGGGCACGTCTCACAGAAAGAGAAGACAAATAAAGAGGTCCTAGAAAACCTAGGAAGGAAAAGAGAATTAATTCTTCTTTGATCCTTAGCCCCTTAGGATTAGACTTCCATGTCCTCAGAAGGGACCCTGACATCATCACTAGAACTGCGAGGCTATGGGCCCCAGAAGGACGGCAAAAGAGAGGCAGACCAAAGACAACCTGGCGGAGAACAGCGGAGGCTGAGATTCAAAGCATGAACCAGAGTTGGGGCATGGCACGAAAGATCACCACCAGCTAAGCAATATGGGGACAGTTTGTTGTTGCTACCCTACAAGATGCCACTTGGCGTGATGGCCACTGACTGCTGTGTCAGTCAGGAGCTAAGGATCAAGAAGAAGACGAAGTTACAGACCTGTATTGTTTATAAGTACAGTTGACTTACATATTATTCATTTCCTTTCATTGGTGTTTTCTTTCTCTCAGTTTAATTGTCAAGTTGATTCGCTATTTGATTTGTTCCATTATTGTAATTATTTTTCGATTCAGTATCTTATTGATTTCCATTGTGCAGACTGCAAGTTTTCATCCATTTATCTTATTTGTTTCTGTTGTTTCTGTCATTCGCCAACTTTTACTTTACCAGGAAAAGGACAAGAAATATATGCTTCCTCTTGAAGGTCTGAAATTGCGAGACCTTGAGTCTGGATTATTCTCAAGGCACACAATTTTTGCTCTATTCAGTGCAGAAACTAGGTATTATTTTTTTTTTTAGCAAGTATTCATATAAAGGTTTTTATTCTGTGGGAAATTCATGTAGCAATTTATCATTCTAAACAGGAATTAAGTCTGGTGTTTATTTTTTTCCCCCTCCCTCTTATTTTCAAAATGAACTGAACATAAGAATGTATCATGACAAGTTTATAAACATCATCAACATGTGACGTATTCTTTCCAGAACGTTGTCTCCATTATAGCTACTCTGAACACATCACGATTCTGGGCAAGTCGACCTGCATCATCCAAAGACAAGTTCAGACTCTCTGTGATGTCCTGGATCCACCATCATCTAGGTCATCCCCTTCCCCTTATTCCAAGGACCATGCCTTCCATTACTAATTTTTCCAGACTATTATGTCTTTTTATATGACCAAAAAATTTCAGCTTCCTTATTGTGATGGTATTTAGGAGCCAATTTTTCTCTACTTTTAGTGAGTGCAGTACTTCTCTGTTGGTCTTTTTTTCTGTCCAGGGTATTCTCAACATCCTTCTGTAGCATATCATTTTGAATGATGTAATCTGTTTTGCAACTGTTTTATTGAGTGTCCATGTCTTGCAGCCGTATGTTGCTACTGGGAATATGCATGCTCTGGAAGCCACGCTGGTGTAATGGTTACCACACTGCACTGGCGATCGAGTGATCCAGGTTCAAGCTCGGGTGAGAACATTTGAATGAGTGTCGTCGACCAGGACTTGGACTGGATTAATTCACGCCCTGGCGAAGAAATTTGAAAGAGTGTCATCGACCAGGGACTGGCGGCTCCTGAGCCGACCCAGCTCTAATGGGTACCCTCCGAAGACGGCGAGTATCTGCCTGAATGGCGAGTGAGTGGACACCTGTCAGTGTACAGGGAAAAAAGGGATACGTAAAAATCAGTCTCAGGTTAGATATACTAACCGGATATTCTCGCCTTGAGTAATAGCGGGCATACGTTTAAAAAAAAAAAAAATACATGCTCTGATCAGTTGTAACTTTGTTTCTTTGCTTGTGCCTTGCCATAGGTTTTTCATCTGTATTAGTTTATGTGAGGCAATTGCAAGTCTTCTACTGCACAGTTGCCAGGGCTATTGATGATTGATCCTAAGTATTTGAATTCATTAACACCTTCCAGTTCTTCGTTATCAATTTTAATTTTTAAACAAATCATCAACATCATCATGTTCCTTTACATAGCATGGATTAACCACCACAGCAGCTGATGCCCTTGCAGGAAGCCTGTGCTGTTGCAGTGGTGGTTCCTGTGGCAAGTTGTTGTACATGATGTACATCATTTCTTTCAACTTTCCCTCCCTGCTCCATAGGGAATCTGGAACTACTTTATGCTTTTAGTTCTCTTTACGAAACTGTCAATAAAGCAATCACCAGCCCATGCAATGGTGGTTCATGAATCATCATTCTACATGCTGAGGTTGCCAGCCTCAAATGACTTTGACATCCAATAGCGAGTTTCACATATTAAAATTCACATGGTAATATATACATACATATATGTTAGTTCACATGTTAGTAATAAAACTTAGAATGAAAATGCACTACTTACGCCAAAGAGACGTGGTCTACACAATTGTTGCGTACAAACTTACAGACAAATCGGGGAACTCACATGACAACATGTGTAAGCTGTAATACATTAGAAAGTAATGTTGGTGTATCAAGGATGACCCGGAAGCGCTTATGTCATAAGTTCCGCCTGGTGAACAGGTTATCATATGTTTAAGCTTTTGTCAAAGCTGTGCCGTGCCCTCGAGGCTGTGATGTATCGTATCAGCCGCTCCTTGCAAATGTTTTAGCAAAGGGACAGGACATGCACACACGTAATGACTAATCCCTGACAGGGGTGTACGAAGGTAAATACAAAATATCTGCTACTTAGCAGAAAAATAACGAGGAAAGAAAGAAAAAAAAGTGCGATAATTGACAGCACTTAATAAAAATCAGTACCACAAATGTACCGATACTGCCGGAGAGAATCAAAGATCTCAAAGATGTCGTCCATTTCGTCACATATGGGTTCTTTGTTTATACTAGGGAGACTGTAATTATACTTTGCTTATACATGAGAGACTAACTCCGCTTTGTTTAAACAAGGGAGAATGCAATTATACTCTTAGTTTTATCCAAGGGAGACTGTAATTTGGCTCTTACTTTATACAAAGGGAGACTGTAATTGGGCTCTTACTGTATACAAAGGAGACTAATTGTGCTCTTAGTTTATACAAGGGAGACTAATATGAGCTCTTTATTTAAAGGAAACTAATTGTTCTCTCAGTTTATACAAGGGAGACTACTTGTGCTCTTTGATTATACAAGGGAGACTACTTGTGCTCTTTGATTATACAAGGGAGACTAATTGTGCTTTGTTTAAACACGGGAGACTGTAATTGTGCTGTGTTTTAACAAGGAAGACTGCAATTATACTGTTAGTTTTATCCAAGGAAGACTGTAATTGGGCTCTTAGTTTATACAAGGTAGACCAATTGTACTCTTTGTTTAAACAAGGGAGACTAATTATACTTAGTTTTATACAAAGGAGACTGTCACTGTAGTTTTAGTTTATTCTTGTACAAGGGAGATTCACTGTACTCTTCATTTATACAAGAGAGTATGTCACTGTCCTGTGCTGTTTATTTAACGGAGTCCATCACTGTGATGTTTATACAAATGAGACTGTCATTGTGCTCATAGTTTATACAAACGAGTCTGTCACTGTGCTCATTGTTTATACAAATGAGTATGTCACTGTGCTCATAGTTTATACAAATGAGTCTGTCACTGTGCTCATAGTTTATACAAATGAGTCTGTCACTGTGCTCATAGTTTATACAAATGAGTCTGTCACTGTGCTCATAGTTTATACAAATGAGTCTGTCACTGTGCTCATAGTTTATACAAATAAGTCTGTCACTGTGCTCATAGTTTATACAAATGAGTCTGTCACTGTGCTCATAGTTTATACAAATGAGTCTGTCACTGTGCTCATAGTTTATACAAATGAGTCTGCTAGTGATGTAGAAGATCATGTCTCTCCACAACTTCCTGTCTCCAGTACATTTTATCAATTCTGCTGTTGACTTCTTTCCATGCCAGGATGTCAAACTGTCCAGTATTTGCTCTCTTTGTCTTCCCCTATCTCTTTTTCCTTCAATCTAACCTGTTACGATGTATTCCAGCTTTCCTCTTCTCATAACATGCCCCAAAAAGTGGATTGTTTCTTTCTAACTTGTGAAATAAGTTTCCTTTACGCATTGGCCTCTTTCAGGACATCCTCATTACTCTTTTTGGCTGTCGATGGTATTTTTAACATTCTTCTGTAAAACCACATCTCTGTTGCTTCTAGTGCCTTCCCTATTTGTTTACTAATTGTCCATGACTCACTCCCATACGTCAGGATTGGTTCAAAATAACAATGAAGAACTCTCTTACTTCCAATGGCAAAGAATTGTTGCATAAAATACTCTTCATTTTATAGAATGCTGCTTTTGCCTGAGCTATTCTGTTCTTCTCTTCTGAGATGCATCTTCCATCCATTGTTATTAATATGCCCCGGTATTTGAATTCATTGACTTGTTTTAACATGGTACGCAACCAGACGATACGTCAAGGCCTAAAATGCCACCCCCTACAGACCCAAGTAGAACAGTCCCAACTAAGATGGTTTGGCCATGTCTGCAGAATGGGAGAAGATCGGCTACCACGACAAGCATGGGAAACAAAGAGCCAAGGATCCAGACCCCCGAGGACGACCCAGAGTCCGCTGGGAGGACAACATTAGACAATCTTTGAAGGACCGAGGACTAGAATGGAACCAGGCCAGGAGGAAGACAGCCGATAGAATAGTCTGGCGCTCTCTCTTCCAAACCTCTACACCTCACGGTAGAAGGGGAACGACTAAGTAAGTAAGTAAGTAAGACTTGTTTTAAAACTGTTCCATATACTTTGATAGTGCATTGTGGGGAAGCCCTTTTCTTTAAGATGACCATTACTTCTGTCTTTTTGCTATTAAGGCTAAGACCTTTATTTTCACTTTCTATCACTATTGTATTTCCTGCAGCTTCTTTTCACTTTTTGCTATTAAGACTATCATCAGCGTATATCAAGTTGTTTATATTATGTCTGCCGAATGATATTCCTGGTATGTCCTCTAGAGATCTCATTATATTTTCACTGTACAGATTGAACAGATCCGGTGACAGCACACATCCCTGCCTGACACCCTTTTTTTACTTGCTGAAATGTTCCTATTTGGCTGCTAATTCTTACAGCTGCTGTTTGTTGCCAGTACATGTTCTTTATTATCCTCAAGTCTTTACCATCAATGTTGATGCTTTCTAACATGTTGATAATTTCTTCATGTTTCACTTTGTCAAATGCCTTAGTGTAATCTATAAAGCACAAGTATAAATCTTTCTTCACCTCTTGGCTCTTTCTATTAATGTTCTTATAATATATATAGCATTGTTTGTGCCTTTACCTTCTACAAATCCACACTGTTCATCACTGATTTCTGGTTTAATTTTATTTCTCACTCTTCTCATGATAATTCGTAATAATATTTTGGTCACATGACTCATAAGACTAATGGTGCAATGTTCTTCATATTCCATGGCTCCAGGTTTCTTTGGCAAAGCTATGAATATGGATTTTAGCAGATCATCAGGTATTTGACCACTGTTGTAAATGTGATTTAAGAGTTTTGTTATCACTTCTACTCCAAATTCTCCCAAAGCTTCCATTTCCTCTACTGTTACATTATCTGGTCCAGGCGCTTTGTCTTTCTTCATGTGGACCGTGGCATCCTCTACTTCTGCCACAAGTATTGGAGGTCCTTCACAACTGTCCTGGTCGTTCAGATCTGGTCTTTCATCATCATACAGCTCCTTGATGTATTCTATCCACCTTTCTATCATGTTCGCATGACCCATTAACAATGTTCTTTCTTTTGATTTCAAACAGCCAGTGACTGTGTCTTTCTGCCTGTTAACTCATTTATTTGCTTGTACATAGATTTTGTGTCTTTTCGGTTCTGCACTTTTGGTTTAGCCATGCTTCTTTTACTGTTTTACATTTGTTTACTATTTCCTTATTTAGTATTCTTCCTTCTTGCATCCATCAGTTTAAAAATTTAATCTTGTCATCCACTTCTTCTTTGCAGTCCTTGTTACTTCTGGTATGATTTCTTTTGATGTTTGATGTATTGATTTCTTTAGCATTTCCCACTGTTCATCTATACTCTGTATTTTTTCTATTGCATTGTACCTATTCTGTACTGTAATGTATCTTTCACTCATTTCCTTATCTGATGTAAGTAAGGATAAGTTTAACTTGATGTTGTTTGAAGCTCGCTTTACTTTCTTCAATGTTATTCCAAGTTTTCCTATTACTGGTACATGATAGCTGCTGCAGTCTGCTCCTCGCCTAGTTTTCACAGACTTTTATCTGTTTCTAAATCTCCTGCATATTAGTAAGTAGTCAATCTGATTATGAACATTAATCGCTGGACTTTTCCACATTCAAAGGCATCTAGGATGCTGCTTAAACCAGGTGTTTCCTACTATCATATCATGCGTTCTTGCCCACTCTATCAGTCTGTCACCTCTCTCATTTCTTTCTCCCAGGCCATAACCACCAGTCGCATCATCAACTTTTTCATTTCCAACCTTTGCATTGAAGTCTCCAAGCATAACAGTTGTCTCATGAAATTTACACTGAGTCACTGCCATATCAAGTTCATTGTAAAATGTGCCTATTTCTTCTGCTGTACTATCTGCTGTTGGGGCACATATTTGTATAAAATTGATATCAATTGGTCTGCCACTCAGTTTAACTAACAGGACTTGATCTGATATTGTCCAAAATCACTTTACTGTTCTTGCCCTTTCTGCATCTAATATTATACCTACTCCTCTTTCATGTTTATTTCCTCCAGAATAAAATATTTTGTAATTGTCAGAATACATTTCACCTGTTCTAGTATATTGCATTTCACATAGTCCTAATACATTTACATTCATTCTTTCCATTTTCATCTTGATGTTATATAATTTTCCAGTCTGCATTAGTGTCCTGACATTCCAAGATCCTATTTTTAAGTTATCTTTAATTCTAATTTTGCTAATAGTAGCTTGATGATGATCTGGTATCACCTGTAGCACATGATGCTCCCTTCTGGATGAGGTGATTCCTCTGGAATCCCCCGTAACGTCGTTGTCTTTTACTAGCAAGTTGTTTTGAGTCATGATTGTTCAAGGGATAATACGGCGGTAGTTTCTCATTGCTTTCCGTCAGTTTGTGTACGATTGTCTCCGCTAGCCTTTGACTAAAAAGTCAAACCCATAAGGCAGTGGGGAGGGAAGAGGTTAAAGTGCCTCCATCTCGCTGGTTGTCACATCATAAAGCTTCAGAGGTGATTTGATACAGACAGCTGTCCATCGCAACTGTCCCTCCTCGCACTCAGTGACAACCACCTGTTTTGGTTCATGGCTGATTATTCAGTGTTCACAGCTAACCTCTATATCTAGAGGCCATTCAACCACCAACCACCCGATGACGCGCCTGGTAGGAGGACAGGTTCCTTCTCCAGGAGGCTGTGATTATACTCATATTTACACAAGGGAGGCTGTGATTATGCTGTGTTAGTTTAAAATAGAGAGACTTCCATTTTATATGTTTCAAAATATTTTAGATAATTTGATCATCTTTTTCTAATTTTTTTTTTGGTCATTAAATTTTAAGGCGGTCAGTGTGTCGTTTTAATGAGTGGACCTACCATCCTGCCCAGCCATGCAGGGGTACGCAGCAATGAAAGAGCTGGTATATAAAGATATATATATATATATATATATATATATATATATATATATATATATATATATATATATATATATATATATATATATATATATATATATATATATATATATATGGATAAGGGAGACATACTGAGGGCAATTAATGAACGCCTGTTAGAGAATGACAATGCAATCGATGAATCAACAAGGCTAAGATTGCTGGTTTGGCATCAAACGTAAGGCTAGCAGTGATGGACATATGAGAGGATGCATCCGGCTTGTATACAACCAGCGCGCAACAGGAACAGTTAGCATTCATACCCTTCGACATTTGCTGAGGGAGACTGAGCACCTATGTGTTTGCCCAGAGTGCATCGATGTCGATTCTGAACAAGAATAACAACGAGTGGATGCCGTAGTTTAATCATGTTTCTAAGTCTTTTTGTTTCTGTTGCAAGACGTCTGTTGAGAGAGAAAGTATTCCGTTAAAAAAAATGGAAGAAAATGTGAAAACAGATTGTGTTGATTGGACAAGAACCCAAAATTCCTCTGTGTTTACCGGCGCAGTGAATAGTTTAAAGTGAAAATATTTGTCAAAGTTATGAAAAAATTACTTAAACTAATTTTATTCAGTGGACAGAATAATTTTTCTTCTCGTTTTATTTTTAAAAATTTATTTGTGTAAGTCCTTATGAAGAGCTATGAAAAAAAGTCTTAGCTCATCCCAGATCTATTAAATGAAAATGTCATATCTCATATCAGAAGAATGAAAAATATCTGTTCTCATCTCAGAGCTATGAAAAAAATGTCTTAGCTCATTTCAAAGCTTGAAAAAGTCTTACCTTATTGCAGAAGTATGAAAAACATTAACTCATCTCAGAGCTATGAAAAAAAACATCTTAGCTCTTCTCAGAGCTATGAAAAAAGTCTTAGCTTGTCTCAGAGCTTGAAAAAGTCTTATCTCATTGCAGAGCTATGAACAAAAATTAACTCATCTCAGAGCTGTGAAAAAAATCTTAGCTCATCTCAGAACCATGAAAAAGTCAGCCCATCTCGGAGCTATGTAAAAAGTCTTAGCTTGTCCTAGGACTTGAAAAAGCCATAACTCATTTCAGAGCTGTAAAGAAAGTAAGCTCATCTCAGAGCTATGTTAAAAGTCCTAGATTGCCCCAGGGCTTGAAAAAGTCATAGCTTATCTCAGAACCATGAAATAGTGTATTCATCTCAGTTTTGAAAAAAATCTTCATCTCAGGGCTTGAAAAAGTCATAGCTCATCTGAGAGCCATGAAAAAGTCAGCCCATCTCAGAACTATGTAAAGCTTTACTTTGCCTATGGCTTGAAAAAGTCATAGGTCAATTCAGAGCCATTAAAAAGTAATTTCTCATGTCAGAGCTATGAAAAAAGTCATATCTCATATCAGATCTATGAAAAAAGTCATAGTTCATCTCAGAGCTATGAAAAAAAAAAAACCTTAGCTTATCTCATAGCCATGGAAATATATAACCAAACTGAAGATTTATCTCCACTTGACAGGAAAGAGATAAGAAGTACATGCTTATCCTGGATAGCTTGAAACTGAAAGATGCTGAACAAGGTTTCATGAGCAAGAAGTGTGGTTTTGCTTTATTCAATAGTGAACACAGGTAGACCCAGACAACCCATCTAGTCCCCAGTACTCCATTCCCACTCTGCGGCTTTTGGCTTCTACAGGTTCATATCCTTGAATCCGAACTCTTCAAAATGGAATTTTTATTTTATTTTTGGGCCGACGTTTGGGTGACTTTGCACTACTTTGGGTGGTTTTCGAACACATTTTAAGCAACTTTTAGGTCACCATGTGGAAACAGAAAAAGTCAGATTTCCAAAACACGACTGTCCCCAAGAATTTCAGATTCAAGGATATGGATCTGTACCTGAAACCCCATTCAGACTATTAATGGTTGGAAATGCAAACATATTCCTTGCTGATTGCTTTCTAAATTATTTCTCCTGATGTGTCTACAACTGAGTGTTTCCTAGCCTTTTTTCCCTGGAAACACCTCCCCCCCCCCCCCCCCCCCCCCCCCAAGGAAAACATTTTTCATAGCTGATGGACCCTTGTACATGAAAAATATTTACTGACAAGACAAAAATTAGAAGTAGGGAATGCAGTTCCATTACTACTATATTATTGTCAAGAAAACCTACTTATTTGTTAAGAGTTTCTGTGTATATGTGAGTGTATGTGCTGAACGAAAGACACTTATTACTTGTATCCGAAGGAAGCTGGCTGCATTCTGGGCATAATAGGAGAAGAGGAAATTCTGTACTAATGTCTCAAGTTATCTTTCCACCTTAATTTTTTTTTTTTTTTTTTTTCTTTTTGGGCTCTACTGAAGTGACAGTAATCTTTCTTCTTTAACTCGCTTTCTGTTGCTATACTCATGTCACAATTTATCTTTCATTTTTAACTTGCTATCTGTTACTATACTCATGTCACAACTTATCTTTCATCTTTAACTTGCTGTTTGTCACTATAATGATGTCACAAGTTTTCTTTTATCTTTAACCTGCTATCTGTTGCTATAATGATGTCACAAGTTATCTTTCATCTTTAACCTGAAACTGTATCAACTAGAGCAGTTATTGTGTCCATGCTTCAGAAAGTCCAAAATGGTTGGCTCCAGCATGAATGAAAAATGTCCATAGAAGCTTCAAATCTTCAGGGAAATGTGGATCTGCTGTCCTGGTCATGCAAGGTTACGCGTTAATGAGAGAGCTGACAGACTAGCTTCAAGAGCACCTATAGTAGAAGTAAACTGAGTCATTTTTGCAGTGATGTTTCTTTCTCTAACTTATTTTTTATACACTGATGTTTTCACTTGTTACACTGGCTAACAAAAAAAAAATTTTTTTTTCTTTCTCTAACATTTCTATGTTTTTCTGGTCAATTTTAATGCGCTGTTTTTAAATCTGCAAACCGTTTTTCTCTATCAGGTCGGGATCTCTAGAAATACGCAATTGAAGTTTTTTAACAATGCATACAGTATTACAACATCATTTGTACAAGAAGTATAACAGTTATGTAGGCTTGAATTTCTTTGCAGTCGACATTCGTCGGTGAATGGCATGTGGTACATCGCGATGAAGCATCCAACAATAATCGGCAAGCATGGTCACACTCCACCGTCCTTGATAACGTGACTCCATTACGGCGATATCTTGATGGAATCGTTCTCCATGTTCATCGCTGACTTCGCCAAGGTTGTCAGGGAAAAAGTCAAGATGCGAATCGAGCAAATGGATTTTGAGGGACATGTTACAGCCCATAATTCTGTATGCATCTATGCACTGCTTAACAATATGCGCATAGTCGACAGATTTGTGATTTCCCAGAAAGTTATCGACGATCGATTTGAATGCCATCCATGCGCGAAGTTCACTACCATGTAACAAGTTCTCGAATTGTTTGTCTGCAATAACTTTCCTAATCTGAGGTCCTACAAAGATACCTTCCTTTATCTTTGCATCGCTAATTTGCGGAAACTTTTCTCGAAGATAAGTGAAAGCTTTGCTCGTTTTATCTAACGCTTTTACGAAATTCTTCATGAGCCCCAACTTTATATGTAACGGTGGTAAAATGATGCTGTCTTTGTTAACTAATGGCTCGAGTATTACATTTTTATGCCCGAGCTGCATACGATCTCTGATAGGTCACACCTTTCTTGCATAATGTTCCTGTCTGTTGCGGCTGTCCCATTCACATAGGAAGCAACAAAATTTAGTATACCCAGTCTGCATGCCCGTGAGAATTGCAATGACCTTTAGGTCTCCACTAATCCGCCATTGGTAGTCATTGTACTTTATTTTTTGCCAAAAATATAGCCATATTGTCATAAGTTTCTTTCATATGAACAGAGTAGGCGACTGGAATTGATGAAAATAAATTTCCATTATGCAATAACACAGCTTTTAGACTAGTCTTGGAAGAGTCGATGAAAAGTCGCCATTCGTTGACTATGTGCTCATGACCGAGGTGCACCATTAGACCTTTTACATCTTTGCAATAGCAAATGTCATCATCCATCTCAAAGTATTGAACAAGTTCTCTGTGTCTATGACGAAATTTAGATATCGGAGTATTGGGCGCTAAAAGATTCCATTCTTTGAGTCGCGAACCGAGTAATTCCGCTTGTCCTTTGGTGAGAGCGAGATCACTTATTAGATCTGAAAGTTCTGAATGGTTAATTAAGTGAACACCATCATTCACCGGTATATAATCCGAGTCAGAATTAGTATCTAAAGCAGGTAAACTATCACTTTCTGATGGTTCATTCACGTCCAACGGATATTGTTCTGGTGGAACTGGGATCGGACACGTGATTGGATCATGAGGCACTGGTTTCGAAACCGATTCAATATTTGGATAAACCACAGACTTTCTAGTTTTAAAAGTGAAACCATAGATATTTGTCAAGCAGAAGTAACAATCAGTAGCGTGATTTGTCGGTTCATGCCATATTACTGGCACTCCAAAAGGCATCTACTTATGCTTCGGCGATTTTCGTAACCAACCTGCCAATGTATTTGCACAAGTCGAACAAACTGCATTTGGCTTCCAAGATTTATTTGCATCATCAACTTTCGAATCGAAATAAAGTTCATATGCTTTCTTTAGCAATGGTGTAAAGTTTTTCTGGTGAACACGATTGGTAAAATATCCGCACACGTAACAGAACAGATCAGCCGAATTTCTACAACTTCTAGAAGCCATATTTCACTCAGAATTATTTCAAAATACAGTAACTATTTGAAATATAACGTAACATATGTCATGCATCTTTTAGCAGTATAAAAAGTAGAATTATTTTGCATTTTATTAATTTTTAAAAAGTTATATAGTAAAAATGAAACGGATCAAATAACGGTTTCCCAAAAATATATTTATTCACAAATATCTTAAGAATCCGACGTGATAGAGATAAACGGATTTCAAATTTGAAATCAGCGCAAGAAACTGACCTAAGAACACTTATTCTTATATAAGAAAGAAAAATGTTGTTTGTCAGTGTTATCTATTGCCAGACTGATGTCATAGCTGTCATTCTGTGTTAACATGCCATGTATTGCTATACTGATGTCAGAAGATGTCTTTTCATGTTGACTTGTTTGTTTATCGCTAAACTGATATTTACATTGTGTCGCCGTTTACAGCAAAGCTGCAAAATTTGCGCCTTTCGGCCTGACACATTCGGTTTCAGCATGGCATTTTTAGGACCGGGTTAGCCTTCCCTCTTCGATCCCTACTCTCTCAGCCAGACTGCAGTGATGCAGCCTGTTTCCAGGACCACCACTTGGAGGTGGAGTAGGGTCTTGGTCAGCTCTGGTTCGCTGACCCTGATGCAAGCAGTCAAGCTATGGGTCACTGACTGCATTTATCACTGTTGCTGCATCTTCAGTCTCTAAGAAGCATGGAACAACCACTGAAGCTGGTCCCCTGGCAGGAAGCCTGCACGAAGCAGTCACATGATCTTGCAGCCTTGGTTTCTGAAACAATTTGTTTTACTTGATAAAGTTGCCAGGCCCATGCACAACCTCACATTAGTTGCCTGGTATGACGGGCCTGAAGCCTGCTACTTTACTGATGCCATAATTGTATCTGAGAGCATAACAAGCCGTTATGATATGATACGGATGATACAAAGTATCTTTTAACTTGCCATCAGGAAGTTGCATTCCCATAGTCAGTTATGACTGAAGGAGGTTAATTTAAGTGGCTGCTCTGACAGCATTTTCTGCTACCTGTATTCATCTCTTTATTGTCACTTTATCATTTCTGTTTTTCTTTATCTGCAAATTTTTGACTTCTTAAAACAAAACAGAAAAGTGTGATGAACTTTAAAGCTAATTATAGTTTTAGTTCTGCAATCTTCTTCATCAAGTACCATGCCTGATGGCATAGGAGATCATGTCTTTCCACAACTTGTTGTCTCCAGTACATTTATCAATTCTGCTGTTGACTTCTTTCCATGCCACGATGTCAAACTGTCTAGTATTTGCTCTCTTTGCCTTCCTGTCTCTTTTTCCCTCAATCTTACCTGTTGTTATGATGTATTCCAGCTTTCCTCTTCTCATAACATGCCCAGAAAAAGTGGATTGCTTCTTTCTAACTTGTGAAATAAGTTTCCTTTGCCTCGATGGTTTCAGTCGTTGCATGGGCAGTATGGGGTCGAGCATTGTCATGTTGCAAAAGGACACCTTTACTCAAAAGTCCACGTCGTTTGGATTTGATTGCGGGTCAAAGATGATTCCTGAGAAGCTCTGTATACATGGCACTGGTGACAGTGTTGCCCCTTGGCATGTAGTGCTCTAAAATAACGCCTCGTTCATCCCAAAAGAGAGTCAACATTACCTTCCCTGCAGATGGCTGCGTGCGGAACTTCTTCGGTTTCGGCGAGGAGGGATGGCGCCATTCCTTGCTCGCTCGCTTTGTTTCAGGTTCGTGGTAGTGAACCTAAGTTTTGTCACCAGTAACAATTCTTGATAGGAAACCACCACCTTCTGTTTCGAATCGCCGCAAAAGTTCTTGACAAGCATCAATGCGTCGTCGTTTTAATTCTGGAGTAAGCTGCCGTGGCACCCATCTTGCAGACACTTTGTGGTACTGTAGCACATCATAGATGATGTGGTGTGCTGAACCGTGACTGATGTCAAGATGTGTGGCAATATCATCCACAGTCAATCGGCGGTTTCCCTGTACGAGTCGTTCAATGGTTGCTATCGATTCTGGAGTCACTACTCTGTGTGCCTGATCCAGTCGTGAACAATCTGTCACAGAAATCACGCCGTTTTTGAACTTTGTACACCATTCATACATCTGCGACCTTGACATGCATGCATCACCGTACTTGAGCTTCATTCGCCGATGAATTTCTATTGGTTTCACCCCTTCGCTGATCAAAAATTGAATAACAGAACGCTGCTGCTGTTTGGTGCATTCCACTAGCGGGGCAGCCATCTTTAAAACGTCATTATGATGTCACCTTATGCATCATCACCGCGATGGCGCGTGCATGACACTCGAGACATCCAGGACAACAATATTGGCAAGTTACAATATAATGGCATGATTATTCTTATTGTTATAACATATTTCCGGTTTTCACTTAACTCACCCTCGTGTATAACACTGAAGAACTCTCTTTCTTACTTCCAATGACAGAGAATTGTTGCATAAAATACTCTTCATTTTCTCAAATGGGAGCAGTGCAAGGAGCTGTGGGTAATGCTGCTTTTGCCTGAGCTATTCTGCTCTTCTCTTCTGAGATGCATCTTCCATCCATTGTTATTAATGTGCCCAGGTATTTGAATTTATTGACCTGTTTTAAAACTGTTCCATATAGATAGTGCATTCTGGGGAAGCCCTTTTCTTTAAGACGACCATTACTTCTGTCTTTTTGCTACTAAGGCTAAGGCGTTTATTTTTATTTTTTATCACTATTGTATCAACCGTTTCTATCAGCTCCTTTTCACTTTTTGCGTTTAAGACTGTACCTGACTTTGCACTTGAATTAGAGAAGGAAAAGGTAACGAGGAAGGGAACTAGCCACCCCACCTCTCGATGCTGGACCTAGTACAGCGAAGTCTCTAACACTTCACTCCCATACGGCAGTATCTGCTATGGGACTATCGTGACCTTTTTATATAGCGGTGGAAAATTCAAATAAATGTTATTTTACTGGGCGTTAACTTTTACTTCAAAGTAAAGATCGCGTACACTACGCAGTTCATGAATAAAGCGAATTTTAGTACATTAGCACATGGGTTTTCAATGGGAACGTGGAAAAAATAATCTTGGTGATTTTGTCCTTGTAAATGCTGGCAGAAGAGGACTGGTCTGAAATCTCCCTAACTTTAAAAAATTCTTTCTCTCACCACATACACACTCTTCCCTTCCATTTTTTCATTCACCCATCACAGCCCTTCTCTTTCACAGTTAACTTGTGTCATCAAACACATACTCTCTCTCTCTCTCCCCCTGTCTCACAGAGCTACACTGTCTGTCTTTCTCCCTGCCTATATATAAATGGATTCAGTATTGGAGACGAGAGAAAGGATGGGCAGAATGTTAGATGGGCCTGCGTGCCAAATTCGAAACCCTTTGAAGATAAAGTTTATTTGTTCGTTCCTTCTATCTGGTTCTGCTCTTGAGTTAGGGAGGGCAAGGAAAAACACACGGAAGTCCCTACTCACTCAATAAGCAGACTGTTCAAATATTTCAGGTGTTCTGATTCTACGCCACCCTAATGTGATTATACTCGAATTATTGTCTGATAACATACCGTGTATGGATGTTTTGTATTTATCTTTTTTTTTATTTATGCTTTTGTTGTTGTTATTGTTTTTTTTTCCTTTTCATTACGTTGTTGTTTGTTTTAAAAAAAAAACATTCTTAATTTTGATTGGGTACTGTAAATGTATGCTGTTATATTACCTTTATAATGTTGTATTCCTATTAATTAATGCTTAAAGTAACATGCGGGAATGAAAGGATATAGTATGCAAGATAAATGAGAGTGGAAGGGCAGAATGTTAGATGGGCCTGCGTGCCCAATTCTTAACCCTTTGAAAATAAAGTTCATTCGTTCTTTCATTCTCCGAACACCCTAGTTGACATGATATTTATCTACACACACTCTCTCTCTCACACACACATGCACACACAGTCTTATGAGTGTTTTTTAAAATATTTATTTATGTGTGGCGTATGGTGCTGCCTCGTGAAGTCCTGGGGATCTCTGTGGGGGGCAATGAAAGAATAAGACTACTATTCCATCAGGCATGTCGTACAAGGGTGACTACTATGAGGTTGTTCAAGAGCTGGCTGGCAACTTCATCACGTAAAACATGTTGCTGCAGAAACCACTGCTGCAGGAGCATGCTGTTTTGTGCAGGCTTCCCACAAGGGAGCCTTCTGTATTTGTGGGCTTCTCTGTAAGAAGCAAAAAAAGAGAGATGACAATGATATGGTTTTGCTTATATATGTGGGAATGTTTTTAATTCTGCTTCCATTATTACTGTAAGTTTTGCTTCCCTTTTTATTTTATTTTTTTCCTTCCCGCATCCTTATGTTTTCTTCCCTTGGGTTGTTCCTTTCTTCCATGCTTAGGAGCGAGAAAAACAATACATGTTACCACTAGAAGGATTGCAAGTTCGAGATGTTGAAGGTGGGCTGTTCAAGTCTAAACACACATTTGCTCTCTATAACCCCTCGTCAAGGTAGGCCACTTTGCTTGGATTTGACACTTTTGCTTTGTGTATCTAGCCAGTAAAAAAATCTACAGCAGGCTTGGGCACACTTTTAGCAGGCCAAGATTTTCGTTTACTTTTTCATTGAGGCTACGGTCTACCAAATACAATTTTTCATTGTAGCTTCTTCTACAGTTTTTCAACTGTAAATAATATAATAACTGCACATACACTATTGATAATTTAAATACAGAATAAATAAAATGGTATAACAAAGTCACCAATGTGGAACTGATGACAAGTACCAATGGAACAAGAGATGAGAAGAATACGCTGGCGATGGATAGGACACATTGAAGAAACCTGTTGATAGCATTACAAGGCAGTCCTTGTTCTGGAATCCACAGGGAAAGAGAGGCAGAGGTAGACCAAAAAACACATGGAGAAGAGAACTGGATACAGAGGTGAAAATGATGAGAAAGACATGGAAAGAACGGATGGCACGTGGCTGGAAGACTTGGCATGTGTTTGTTGAAGGCCTATGCTCCTTGGGGAGCTAAAGGGTATTGATTGATTGTTGAGGGGGGGGTTTGGTACTTAGATCTTTGCTTGCGCCTTTTTAGTATAATATAATAGTTCAGCAGCTCCGCCAGTGCCGGTCCCAAGCCCGGATGAAAAAGGAGGAGGGCGGCCTGCATGGAGGCCGTAAGGAGGCAGCCCCTCCACCATGCAAAGGCACAACAGGCCAATCACCTGTTTGTCTTAAACTATGATTACGAGCAATACAAGAGAGAAAACCGGACTGATTCTGAAGGCGACGAACTGGAACGGACTACGGACTACGACTTATGGAACTTGGAACACAAGAAGTATAAATGGGAAGGAAGAGGAGCTGGTGGAAGAGATGAGGAAAGCAAAACTAGAAATCTTGGCTATAACGGAAACGAAGAAAAAAGGACAAGGAGTCATGGATCTCGATGGCAACACGTTGCTCTACAGTGGTGTACCCATATCTGAAAGAGCTAAAGGGGGCGTGGGTTGCATTGTGGCCCAAAATCAAAAAGATAGTATCAAGGGATGGAACTTTGTCTCGGAGCGCATTATGGTTGTAAAACTAAAAGAAGGAGAAACCATAGTCAACCTGGTCATAGTGTATGGGCCAAATGAGGATGAGAGAGCAGAGGTCAAGGAGGAATTCTTCGAGCTGCTTCAAAGGACAGTGGATGACTGCCTAGATGAAGTTATCATGCTTGGAGATTTTAATGCCAGAGTTGGAAATGACCATGCTAGATGGGGTGGAGTTATCGGAAGATATGGAGAAGATACTCTCAATGACAATGGAAAGCGACTCCTTAGATTCTGCAGTGAGCAGAATCTGATCATTACAAACACAAAGTTCCCCCATAAGCGCATACATGCATACACTAGATGTGAACCAACCAAGAATGAGAAGTCAGTGATCGACTATGCCATTGTTCGGAGAAGCTCATTCAGATATGTCCGAGATGCAAGAGTCTGGAGGGGGCCAGAGATTGGAAGTGATCACTACCTGCTAACAATCAAACGAACAACTGAAAGAGTTGCTCAGCCTAGGAACTGCCCAACATCACGCAAGAAACCAAGTAAACGAGCAGGAGAAATGAGCATTAGGACCTACAAGCTGAGAGAGCCAGAAATTAAGACCAGATATCAGGGGCTTATTGCTACAGCAGTGAGCAACACAGAAGAACGACCTGATGACTTGGAAACCCTCTGGAATAAATTCAAGGATATCATAAAGACAGCTGCTCTGCAGAAGTATGCGGTGAAGTCCGACTTGGGAACCAGAGAAAGAATACACCTTGGTGGACAGAGGAAGTCAAAGAGAAAATAAGAGAGAAGAAAATGGCATGGAAACAATACTTAGGAGCTAAAAACACAACAGGACAAATGGAAAAATATAGAGAATATGTGACACTCAGAACAGAAGCAAAGAACAAAGTGCTAGCAGCAAAACAGAAGTCCTGGGAAGAATTTGGAGAAAAGCTAGAAAAAGATGCACAAGAAAACCAGAAATTGTTCTAAAAGACCCTAAAGAACATGAGGAAGGAAAAACAATGTCCTCTCAAATTTATAAAGGACAAGCAAGGCAAATTGCTTACTGCCCCAAAGGAAGTAATGGAAAGATGGAAAGAATATTTCTCAGAACTCCTGGATGGTGAGCATGGTGAAGCATCAGAAATGATAACCACTAGCACAGAAGAGAAAACCAATGATGGTGAAGATGACATAAAGATGGAAGAACTGAGAGCAGCACTAGAGAAAATCAAGATGGGCAAAGCAGCAGGGCATGATGGTATAACACCAGAAATGGTTAAGTACATGGGAGCATCAGGCGACCTATTACTCCTAAAGGTCCTACAGGCAGCATGGTGCAACAAGACCATACCAAAGGATTGGGAGATTGCCATCATAACACCAATTTTCAAAAAGGGTGACAATCGACAATGTGGAAACCATAGAGGCATATCCCTTCTCAGTGTCCCTGGTAAAATCTACTCTAGAATCCTAGAGCAGAGACTCCGACGCCTAGCTGAGCCACAATTGGATGAGGTCCAGTGCGGATTCCGAGCAAACCGAAGTACTCAAGACCTAATCTTCACACTCAGACAGCTGAGTGAAAAGGCCCTTGAGTATAAGAGTGAGATCCATCTTTGTTTCATAGATCTGGAAAAGGCATTTGACAGGGTCCCCTGGAGCAAACTTTGGGACTGTTTGGCAAGGAAGAATATTCCAGCACCTCTGATTCATGCTATACAGAGCTTCTACAAGTCTTGCAGAAATTATGTGAGGACAGCAAACCATAAGTCAGAAGAGTTCAGGACCACCACTGGTGTAAGACAAGGTGATATCCTGTCACCTTACCTCTTCATACTCCTTATGGACGATGTCATCAAGGCATGTAAGGAGAGAACAAGAAAGTATTCAGTGGGGTACTGGAAGATGAGACAGGTCTATATTTCAGAGCTGGCATTTGCTGATGATGTTGCCCTGATTGCTAAAACAGAGGCACATCTCCAATCCAACCTGCAAGTCTGGAAGGAAGAGCTGGAGAAGAGAGGGATGGTCATAAGCAGCTCTAAAACAAAATCCATGGTGATATCACGAGAAGAAAGAAAACATCAGATTAAGTTGGGAGAACAGGTCCTGGAGCAGGTCGACCACTTTAAATATCTCGGAGCTATTATAGACCGAAAGGGAGGCATCAAAGAAGAGTTGGCCACTCGAAAAGCAGCGGCTGGGAGACTTTTTCAGGCCATAAATCGTGGATTCCTCAGCAAGAAAGAGGTTGGTAAGAAAACGAAGATGGCTGTATACCGCTCCACCTATGTCCCAGTCTTGCCATATGGATGCGAGTCGTGGGCAATGACTACAACCCACAAAAGCCAGATCCAAACCTCAGAAATGAGGTATCTGAGGAAAGTGGTTGAAGTAACAAGAAGAGGCATGGTCCGCAACCAGACGATCCGTCAAGGCCTAAAATCCCATCCGCTGCAGACCCAAATAGAACAGTCCCAACTAAGATGGTTTGGCCATGTCTGCAGAATGGGAGAAGATCGGCTACCACGACAAGCATGGGAAACAAAGAGCCAGGGATCCAGACCTCCAGGACGACCCAGAGTCCGCTAGGAGGACAACATTAGACAATCTTTGAAGGACCGAGGACTAGAATGGAACCAGGCCAGGAAGAAGACAGCTGATAGAATGGTCTGGCGCTCTCTCTTCCAAACCTCTACACCTCACGGTAGAAGGGGAACGACTAAATAAGTAAGTAATAGTTTAGCAATGGTGCTGATAGTTAGTATTTTGCGAATGTGGGTGTCCTAACCTTTAGCACGCTGCATTCTTTTCCCGAAAACTTGCCCTGCAGCTGCATTCTTTTTCACAACCCCCCGTTTTTATAGTGGGCAACTTGTAATGTCTATAATTTTTGTGTTTCTTGGTCAATTGCTATCATTTTTGGAATTTATATAAATAAATGAATGGTGAATCTGATGATATAAAATTTGTTTGTGTATATGTTAGATGTGATAGGAAGAGAGGAAAGGAAAGATGAAAAAAAACTAAAAAAAAAATTAAAATAATAAAAAATAATTTTTTTTTAATTTTAAAATTTAAAAAAAAATTTAAAAAAATTACCAACACACGAAGAGTCCATATCCCTTGCATCTCAATGAAAGTCATTTGACCAACAGACCAATACAAATCAAATGACGATCTTTTCGTTACACCCATCATCAGTAGCAAAGCAACAAACTCCCTAGCCAGCAGTGACATTCGGCCGTAATCCTAATTCTTTCCGATATTCCTAATCCTAACCCCGAAAATTATACATACTAGAAATGCCATTTTACTTTCGTTTCCATCTCAGCCATCAAACATATTCTGAGAACCGATTTCAGCGCTTATAAAGACAAAAATCTCATCCCCACCGCATGGCGTCAGAATCCAATAGAATTAGAGCAAAAATGGCTGCGTGTTGATGCCGATTCATTTCGATTTAAAAAATTTACAAAAAATAAATGCGGATACACCCATCGCTTTTTTAAGATCGGAAACGGAAGCTAGCTCTCTTGCAAATAACATTACAACTTAACATCCGGGGCTGAAAATCACGTGTACACAAGCCTTATGCTAGAAACGATGATATCCGCAAGGCAACACACGTCGCCTCCAGCGTGCAGAACATAGGTTACCTTCGGCAACACATGTCGCCCGCAGCGTGCTAAAGGCTAATAATAATCTTTAACTTGATGGACTTGACAATGCTCTTCTTGGTTGAGTCCACGAACATTCATATTTATTTACGGAAGACATCAATACATGCATAGTAGAATTTCAATCAATACATCAGTGCAGACCTCTTATACAAAACGTTTCGTCAAACTGTCCAGCCTGTATACACGCGATGCCGTCTGGCGGAACATCCGGTAGTGAAAACTGGAGGTTGGCGATATTATCATTATAAACAATGTACTTCCTGCATTCCTTTCCCGAAGGAATAAATTACTCAACAAGATACTATGCTCAATCCTAGCATCAGTAAATTAGAAGACGACGACCCTTGGTTAAATAGTTGAGGAGGAATCTGCACACTAATATCTTGGGAGTACTAAAAGTCACGTCTTGCTTAGACGGAGATAATCATCAAAAGCGTCCAGAAAGACCGTTGTTATGCATTAGCATAACACCCTACAACGTCATCACTATTCATTGATGTCTACGCATAATCGCGTTCATTAATAAAAACTATTGTGCAAAGCACCTCATGTTGGCATCAGATAAATATGCCAGCGCGTAAATTTAACTGGTGACAAATTTAAGTGGGGCCAACATGATACATACATAATAACATCGTAACATTGATTGACATGCTTGTGAAATGAGAAAGCGTTTAATGCAAAATAACAATGTTTATTAATTGAAGACAAACATAAGTGTGCACGAGGAAAAAGATATTACATTAATAAGGATAAGAAAAAAAGATAGAAAACTTTATACAGAGCGATACAACAGGAGGTAATCTGATCATCAGAAAAGTCCCCCACTCCGTTGATCAAGTGTAAAAAAACTTATTGAAGTACTAAAATTGCAAAGAATGTATTAACACAGACTTAATGTAATAATGATTCCAACTTCATTACCTCAAATAAATCCTCATTTTTGGTTTGAAAACTAGTACACTTTTTAAAACAAAAGGTTTAATTAAAGAATTAGAAAGAAAAAGAAAAAAATTGTATATATCCAGTGGTTCCACCTAAAATCTCATAGTGGTCCAGTCCATCAAGCATCTCATAATGGTCCAGTCCATCTAACATCTCATGGTCCAGTCCATCTAACATCTCATAATGGTCCAGTCCATCTAACATCTCATAATGGTCCAGTCCATCTAACATCTCATAATGGTCCAGTCCACCTAAAATCTCATAATGGTCCAGTCCATCTAACATCTCATAATGGTCCAGTCCATCTAACATCTCATAATGGTCCTCTCCATCTAACATCTCATAATGGTCCAGTCCATCTAACATTTCATAATGGTCCAGTCCATCTAACATCTCATAATGGTCCAGTCCACCTAACATCTCATAATGGTCCAGTCCATCTAACATCTCATAATGGTCCAGTCCATCTAAAATCTCAAAATGGTCCAGTCCACCTAAAATGTCAGTGATGCAGTCCACCTAAAATCTCAGTGGTCCAGCCCTCCTAACATCTCATAGTGGTCCAGCCCACCTAACATCTCATAGTGGTCCAGCCCACCTAACATCTCATAGTGGTCCAGCCCACCTAACATCTCATAGTGGTCCAGCCCACCTAACATCTCATAGTGGTCCAGCCCACCTAACATCTCATAGTGGTCCAGCCCACATTATCTGTGTTAAATCAAAACTGTGATAAGATATCAGAAATATCAATCAATACCCTTTAGCTAGAAAGAAGCAATCCACTGTTTTTTGGGGCATGTAATGAGAAAAGGAAATCTAAAAATGTGCAAGAACTACAGAACCATTAGCCTTATTAGTCATCCAAGTAAGGTGATGTTAAGGATACTTTTGAACAGAATAAAACAGAAATCAGAAGAAATCTTGTCAGAGGAACAGGCTGGCTTTAGACCAAAAAGAAGTACCTCAGAACAAATCTTCAGTATTAGATTACTTATCGAAAAACATCTCCAACATCAACACGATTTATACCATAACTTCATCGATTTCACAAAAGCCTTCGATCGAGTCTGGCATGAAGGCTTATGGCAAGTAATGAGAAAATTCAATTTTGATACCAACATCATAGATATCATTGAAGCACTATACAAGGACGCAAGCAGTGCTGTTTTTTGCAAGCAACGACATTGGAGAATTTTTCAAAACAACTGTAGGAGTTCGGCAGGGATGTATCCTGTCCCCAGTGCTCTTTAATATTTATCTAGAACATATTATGCAAGAGGCTCTCTACGATTATAAATCAACCATATCGATTGGAGGCCGACCTCTGTGCAACCTACGTTTTGCTGATGATATTGATCTGATAGCTGGATCAGAATCAGAACTTCAAGACCTTACCTCTAGACTGGAGAAAGTAACAAGAACGTATGGGATGGAAATTAATATAGAAAAAAGCAAGATATTGGTGAATAGCCATAAGAAACATGTTGCGACCAACATTACGTTAAATGGGCAAACGTTAGAAGAAGTTAACACCTTTAAATATCTCGGGTCCACTATATGCAGTGATGGAAGATCAATTAAAGAAATCAAGACAAGACTTGAGATGGCCTCAGCTGCCATGACAAGGTTGAATGTGATCTGGAAAAGTAACATCAGTTTTCCTGTGAAGATCAAATTATACAAATCACTTGTATTATCTATTCTCTTGTATGGGTGTGAGAGCTGGACACTCACTGCAGATACGGAGCGAAGGATTCAGGCTTTCGAGCATAAATGTTATAGAAGAATTTTGCGCATTTGCTATAAAGAGCACAAAACAAATGTCTATGTTAGAGAGAAGATAAACACCTATGCAGGCCACCAAGAACCACTTTTGTCAACAGTGAAACGTCGAAAGCTTGCCTGGTTTGGGCATGTAACTCGTCATGACTCCCTTTCGAAAACGATCCTTCAGGGAACAGTCGAAGGTAAACGGAGAAGAGGAAGGCAGAGAAAATCCTGGGCTGATAACATCAAAGAATGGGCAGGACACGGTTTTTCCACACTTGTACGCATTGCTGAGGATAGAGAGCAGTGGAGGACCCTGTCTGCTGATGCTTCCACCATGGCACCCCTACGACCCATGACGGGTTACGGGCTGAGATGAGATGAATGAGAAAAGGAAAGCTGGAATATATCGTATCAACAGGTAAGATTGAGGGAAAAAGAGATATGTGAAGACAAAGAGAGCAAATGCTGGACAGTTTGACATCGTGGCATGGAAAGAAGTCAACAGCAGAATTGAATAAATTGTACTGGAGACAGGAAGTTGTGGAGAGACATGATCTCCTGCGCTACTAGGCATGGTATTTGAAGAGAAGACCCCTTTAGCACCCCCATGGAGCATAGGCCCTCAACAAACACATGCCAAGTCCCGCTGTCACGTGCCATCTGCTCAAGTTCTTTCCACATCTTCCTGATAATTTTTACTTCTGTCTCCAGTTTTCCTCTCCACGTATTTTTTTGGTCTGTCTCTTTTTTTTCCCCCTGGGAATACCAGAACAAGGACTGCCTTGTTGTGCTATCAGCAGGTTTCCTGAGTGTGGTGTCCCATCCATTGCCAGTGGTCCTCTTCTCATCTCCTGCTCAACCGGCCCTTGTCTGGCTCTTGCCATCAGCCCCACGCTGGTGACCCCGTCACACCACCACCAGTCCTTCCATTCCGCACAAGCACCCATGTATGAATGTCCGCAGCGGCTCTCTGGCCATTGAGAAAAATGCTCAGTTTAAAAATGTAATGGAAGCACATATGGCCATCGCTACTACCATTCCTAGAAAAACAATACGGAGATACCAACAGCCGCAGGCTGGCCACTGCTTTCTTTGAACATATTCAAGTTGACGTCTGCGGGTGAACAAAGAAGAAGAAGAAGAAAGTTTCAGTACTAAATCTAAATCTCATATGGATTAGTGAATAACGGTGGGAGTTAAAAGACAATTTGTAACATTGAAGAAAGTTTCAGTACTAAATCTAAATCTCATATGGATTAGTGAATAACTGTGGGAGTTAAAAGAAAATTTGTAACATTGAAGAAAGTTTCAGTACTAAATCTAAATCTCATATGGATTAGTGAATAAAGGTGGGAGTTAAAAGACAATTTGTAACATTGAAGAAAGTTTCAGTACTAAATCTAAATCTCATATGGATTAGTGAATAACGGTGGGAGTTAAAAGACAATTTGTAACATTGAAGAAAGTTTCAGTACTAAATCTAAATCTCATATGGATTAGTGAATAACTGTGGGAGTTAAAAGAAAATTTGTAAATTGAAGAAAGTTTCAGTACTTGTAACTCATATGAAGTGAATAACGTTTCAATTTGTAACATTGAAAAAGTCTACTAAATCTCATATGGATTAGTGAATAACGGTGGGAGTTAAAAGACAATTTGTAACATTGAAGAAAGTTTCAGTACTAAATCTAAATCTCATATGGATTAGTGAATAACTGTGGGAGTTAAAAGAAAATTTGTAACATTGAAGAAAGTTTCAGTACTAAATCTAAATCTCATATGGATTAGTGAATAACGGTGGGAGTTAAAAGACAATTTGTAACATTGAAGAAAGTTTCAGTACTAAATCTAAATCTCATATGGATTAGTGAATAACGGTGGGAGTTAAAAGACAATTTGTAACATTGAAGAAAGTTTCAGTACTAAATCTAAATCTCATATGGATTAGTGAATAACTGTGGGAGTTAAAAGAAAATTTGTAACATTGAAGAAAGTTTCAGTACTAAATCTAAATCTCATATGGATTAGTGAATAACGGTGGGAGTTAAAAGACAATTTGTAACATTGAAGAAAGTAACATTAAATCTCATATGGATTAGAATAACGGTGGGAGTTTCAGTACTAAATCTAAATCTCATATGGATTAGTGAATAACTGTGGGAGTTAAAAGAAAATTTGTAACATTGAAGAAAGTTTCAGTACTAAATCTAAATCTCATATGGATTAGTGAATAACGGTGGGAGTTAAAAGACAATTTGTAACATTGAAGAAAGTTTCAGTACTAAATCAGTCTCATATGGATTAGTGAAATAACTAAAAAGAAAATTTCATTGAAGAAAGTTTCAGTACTTAATCTAAATAATTAGGTGTGGGAGTTAAAAGAAAATTTGTAACATTGAAGAAAGATTCAGTACTAAATCTAAATCTCATAGGGATTAATGAATAATGGTGGGAGTTAAAAGACAATTTGTAACATTGAAGAAAGTTTCAGTACTAAATCTAAATCTCATATGGATTAGTGAATAACGGTGGGAGTTAAAAGACAATTTGTAACATTGAAGAAAGTTTCAGTACTAAATCTAAATCTCATATGGATTAGTGAATAACGGTGGGAGTTAAAAGAAAATTTGTAACATTGAAGAAAGTTTCAGTAAAATCAAATCTCATATGGAAGTGAATAACGGTGGGAGTTAAAAGACAATTTGTACTTGAAGAAAGTTTCTAAATCTCATATGGATTAGTGAATAACGGTGGGAGTTAAAAGAAAATTTGTAACATTGAAGAAAGTTTCAGTACTTAATCTAAATCTCATAGGGATTAGTGAATAACTGTGGGAGTTAAAAGAAAATTTGTAACATTGAAGAAAGATTCAGTACTAAATCTAAATCTCATAGGGATTAATGAATAATGGTGGGAGTTAAATAGAAAATTTGTAACATTAGACAAGGTTCTGAGAAGGGAATGGTTTTCTTTATAGGAATAGCAGAAATTAATATTTTTAAAGCTAAAATATACATCTTGAGACTGTGTTCTGACAATAGTTTTCCCACAATCATATATGGAGGAACCTGAATTATCTGAAAATAGACTTTCCCATTTTTATACTTTTTCAGTTTTTGACTTAAAATCCATTGCTTCTCCAACTTTTAAAGCTTGATATTACCAACTAAAAGCAGGCTTATGGCCATTTATCTAGTGTTGAGAAATTTACTGAATCATTTATTTGGGCTGAAAACAACAAGTTTTGAGATTCTATTCTTAAGCCACTCTTCAGATGTTAAATGATAGAGGTCATAAGTGCTTGAAATGGTCTTAACTGTTTTTAGAAAATAGTTTACTTGTTCTGAACTATCGTGGGAGTACTGAATGTATACTTTATGTATTTAGCAGAACTGAACATTATAGACATACTCCCGTCAAACATGCATGAATTTTCACATATTTGCTGAATTTTTATTTAAAAAAATTTTCACTAGGGCTGCACCGAATATTCGATTCATATTAGCTTCGGTGCCGAATAGTGCATTCAATGAACTATTCATATTCGGTTGAATAGTATGCTGCCATCAAATATGAATAGTAAATTTCTGTTCAGCACAGCCGACAACACGTTTTCAGATAACAAATGTTGTCTTTTGGCAGAGAATGTTTTTTTTTTTAAGAAGCCAATGCATGTTTCATGCAGCAATTAAAAAAAAACTGATTAATGGCTAGTTAGTAGCATTAAATAGTTCCAAGATATTTACCCTATTTTTTTGTAACGCTGTATAGTTAATAAAAATGTCAGTAGACCTATTGAACACAACTTTTTATGCACAACATTCACTCACTATTCATATTTGTATTCGGCTGAATAGTTAAAGGCCTCTATTCGCATTCGGCCGAATAGTAAAAACCACTATTCGGCGCAGCCCTAATTTTCACCAGTGGTGTGTTCTTAGAAAGACTTGTCTTAACAGCATCTCTCTTTATCAACATATCTTAATTATCAGAGACATTATGCATTTTACTGCAGCAGGAACTCTAGCTATTTGTAGCCGTTATCATTTTGACCCATCTAGCTATTTGTAATCGTCATTTTGACACGTCTAGCTATTTGTAATCACAATCATTTTGACCCATCTAGCTGTTTATAATCATTTTGATCCATTTAGCTGTTTATAATTATAATCATTTTGACCCATTTAGCTATTTATAATCATAATCATTTTGACCCATCTAGCTATTTGTAATCATAATCATTTTGACCCATCTAGATATTTGTGATCATAATTGTTTTTATTCATCTAGCTATTTATCATAATCACTTTGACACATCTAGCTATTTGTAATCATAATCTCTTTGACCTATCTAGCTATTTGTAATCATAATCACTTTGACACATCTAGCTATTTGTAATCATAATCATTTGACCCATCTAGCTTTTTGTAATCATAATCACTTTGACACATCTAGCTATTTGTAATATAATCATGTTGACCAATCTAGCTATTTGTAATATAATCATTTTGACCTATCTAGCTATTTGTAATATAATCTTTTTTTTTTGCCTATCTAGCTATTTGTAATCATAATCTCATTATTTGTAGCCAAAATGAATTTGACAGATCATGTTCTTTTGTAACCATAATTAATTTACTCATCTGGCTGATTGTTACTGTACTCAGTTTGACTCATCTAACTGTTTGTAATTATAATCAGTTTGACTCATTTAACTATTTGTAATTATAATCAATTTGACTCATCTTACTGTTTAATTATAATCAGTTTGACTCATCTAACTATTTGTAATTATAATCAGTTTGACTCATCTAACTATTTGTAATTATAATCAGTTTGACTCATTTAACTATTTGTAATTATAATCAGTTTGACTCATCTAACTATTTGTAATTATAATCAGTTGGACTCATCTAACTATTTGTAATTATAACCAGCTTGACTCATTTAACTATTTGTAATTATAATCAGTTTGACTCATCTAACTATTTGTAATTATAATCAGTTTGACTCATTTAACTATTTGTAATTATAATCGGTTTGACTCATCTAACTATTTGTAATTATAATCAGTTTGACTCATTTAACTATTTGTAATTATAATCAGTTTGACTCATCTAACTATTTGTAATTATAATCAGTTTGACTCATTTAACTATTTGTAATTATAATCAGTTTGAGTCATCTAACTATTTGTAATTATAATCAGTTTGACTCATTTAGCTATTTGTAATTATAATCAGTTTGACTCATCTAACTATTTGTAATTATAATCAGTTTGACTCATCTAACTATTTGTAATTATAATCAGTTTGACTCATCTAACTATTTGTAATTATAATCAGTTTGAGTCATCCAACTATTTGTAATTATAATCAGCTTGACTTATTTAACTATTTGTAATTATAATGAATTTGAGTCATCTAACTATTTGTAATTATAATCAGTTTGATTTGTCTATGTGTAACCGTAATAATTTTGACTGGTCTGGTTCTTTGTAACCATAATTAATTTACTCATCTAGCTATTAGTAACCATAATCAGTTTGACTAATCTGGCTATTTGTAACTAATTAGTTTGACTCAATATAGTCTGTTTCATTAAGTCATTTAATTTGGAGGAATAGACAGTAATGTCAAGTTGAGCTTTTGTTGCCCTGGGAAATACATATATGGAAATAACAAAAATTAAGACCTACACAAATTAGAATGTTGACAATGATATCAAAATAAGATTACAAAAAGCAAGATGAGCTTTCATTGCATTGGGAAACATGGAGATTAAGAGAAATCAAGTCCAACACAAAATTAAGAATTTTCAACTCAAATGTCAAGTCAGTCCTATTGTATGGCTCTGAAACATGGAGAACAACAAAAACAACAACCAGAAAGCTACAGACTTTCATAAATGGGTGCTTGCTTAGAATAGAAGGATTGAAATGGTGGAAAAGTGACAAATGTGGAAATGATGACAAGAACCAGATATGAGCCAGTGGAACAAGATATGAGAAGAAGATGCTGGCGATGGATAGGACACACATTGGGGAAACCTGTTGATAGCATTACAAGGCAGTCCTTGTTCTGGAATCCACAGGGAAAGAGAGGCAGAGGTAGACCAAAAAACACATGGAGAAGAGAACTGGATACAGAGGTGAAAATGATGAGGAAAACATGGAAAGAACTTGAGATGATGGCTGTGACAGGAGGGCATGTGTTTGTTGAAGGCCTATGCCCCATGGGGAGCTAAAGGGTATTGATTGATTTGATTGAAATCAGAATGTACAGTGTGTCAAGATAATCCTATTGTACGGCCGTGAAACAAGGAGAACAACCCAAACTGACAACCATGAAGTTACAGACCGTCACAGACGGGTGCTTGCCTGTTGTCTTGAAGGATTGAAACAGAGAGGTGAGAAGGAGATGCTGGCGTTGGATTGGAAACACTTATAAGAAATATGTTGCTAGTATTACAAGGCAGTTTTCTTGTTCTGGAATCCCCAGAGTAAGAGATTTAGAGGGAGACCAAAAAAAAAAAACATACAGAGAAGAGAACTGGAGATGGGAATGAAGAGAAAAAGACCTTGAATGGATGGCACAGGAAGGAAGGCTTGTTATGAGTTTGTTGAAGGCCCTTGCTGCTTAGAGAGCCAAAGGGAAAGGATGATGATGATTAGTTATTAAAGAATTATGACAAAGATAAAATCTTTGTAAACGGGACCCAAGACGCATCAAAAGTGAGGAATGCAGTCAGCGGCCCATAGCTTGACTGCCTGCGCCAGGGTCAGCGAACCAGAGCTGACCAAGACCCTACGTGGTGGTCCTGGAAACAGGCTGCATCACTGCAGTCTGGCTGAGGAGTAGGGATCGAAGAGGGAAGGCAAACCCGGTCCCAAAAAAATGCCGTGCTGAAGTCGGATGTGTCGGCCGAAAGGCGCAAATACCGCAGCTTTGCTGTAAACGGACACAACGCAACCAACATCCTTTTCAGGACAAATGAGGAAGAAGAAGAAGAAATCATTGTAAATATCATAGTTGCCTTTAAGATGACTAAACCCAAGCCCTTCTTGTTTATGCCTAGGAATGTGTACAAAGATTATAAACAGTTGGAATTGTCAGCTGATTCACAAGATGAGGTGGATAGTTGGAAGGCATCATTCCTCCGTGCAGGGGTTTACCCGGAGCGCACAACTGAAGAGGGAGGCAGTGTGAGTCCGTTGTGTTTTAGAGATTATAGTCTGTGACAGTGATAGTGGTTTGAGTCTTTGTTTCATTCGTTTGTTCTTTTTCTTGAAAAATTTTCTTTTGTTTTGTTTTTATCGCTCTTGCTGTGAATGTTGAAATTTAAGTCCAAATGGGAAAAGGGCACCCTGGCCATATAAAAGATGATGCATATCACCAGCTATCTAGGCGAAACTAGGTCATCAATTTCCCGCTTATGCACTAGGCACAACAGATTGAAATACCATCTATACCACAACTACACTGAGGACGTACGGGCAGCATAGGCTTAACTGGCGAGTCCTTTTTGGGGCAAGTCCTTTTCAGGGTTTTATGCAAGCATAACAAAAAAGGGAGACTGAGCACCTATGGGTTTGCCCAGAGTGCAGTGTGATGTTGATTCTGATCAATAACAATGCTAGCAGATAGATAATGTTAGTCCTTTTCAGGGCTTAGTATCTATCAACACTAGTAGGGCTAGCAGTCCTTTTCAGGACTAGTTATTTTCAGGGCTACTTCATGCTAGCTGATAGATGCTATTAGTCCTTTTCAGGGCTTGGAGTTTTTCAACACATCAGAGTTCACTTATTTTTGAATGGCAAATTGCACTCTGATATAACCTAAGGACTTAAGTTTAGGTTGAAAGAAACGTGCCTTGCCACAAGAAGGCTAAACCCGCAAACAGAAAAAAAAGTACAGGATTGGTACAACAGATCTCTGCACTTGCGGTTGCACCAGCCCCATGACAGCTGAACATCTGCTGCAGTCCTACCCAGAATACAGCAGTGAACGGCGTGGTATATGGCAACAACCTTCTTCTCTCCACAAAAAACTATTTGGAGATGTCAGGAACCTCGAGCTGACTTTTGGAGATGTCAGGAACCTTGAGCTGACTACTACCTTTATTAGAGTCATTAATGTAGAAGTCTGAGGGCGAACGAGATGTCGGGAACCTTGAGCTGACTACTGCCCTTTATTAGAGTCATAAATGTAGAAGTCTGCGGGCGAACGAGATGCCAGGAACCTTGAACTGACTACTACCTTTATTAGAGTCATTAATGTAGAAGTCTGAGGGCGAACGAGATGTCAGGAACCTTGAGCTGACTACTGCCTTTATTAGCATCATTAATGTAGAAGTCTGAGGGCGAACGAGATGTCAGGAACCTTGAGCTGATTACTGCCTTTATTAGAGTCATTAATGTAGAAGTCTGAGGGCGAACGAGATGTCAGGAACCTTGAGCTGACTACTGCCTTTATTAGCATCATTAATGTAGAAGTCTGAGGGCGAACGAGATGTCAGGAACCTTGAGCTGATTACTGCCTTTATTAGTCATTAATGTAGAAGCCTGAGGGCGAACGAAGAAGAATTATGAAATAATATACTACTGAACAAAAGTTAAGGGCCACCAAGAAAAACTCCACTATGGACCAATTAAATGCAACCAGGTGTAAACAATTTATTACACAATAAAGTTGATTCATCTGTGGAAAAGATCAGTCAAGTGTTTTTTAATAATGTGTGACTCACTAACAAAAAGAAATTCATTTTTTTCACCTTTTGAACTAGTGGGGCGTATTGCAAAAACCATGAGTTTTTGCAGCAACAATGGCAATTTTTAATTGATTGGCAAACTGTAAAGACAAGTGAAAATGTCATTAAAACTGAGCTCAGAGAAATGTGTATACATTTCTGTGTGCACTAGGTTAATTTTTTTTTAAATGTCCAAAAACTGGGACACTTTAACCCGCACGTGAAAATTGCCATTGTTGCTGCAAAAACTCGTGGTTTTTGCAACAGGCCCCACTAGTTCAAAAGGTGAAAAAGTGAGTTGAATTTCTTTTTGTTAGTAAGTCACACATTATTTAAAAAAAAATTTGAAATAATATTTTTTAAAGTAGTAGAACTCCTTAAACCACTTTCGTGTAAAAGTACATCCATTTTTACATAATGTAGGAAAATTTCAGTTGCTTCTGATCATAAATTAAGTTTTTATTATGAATGGAAATTTGTTAGCACATTTAGAAAAAGCACACAAGAAATGAAAATAAACTATATACACTGTCAATTTTCCCATTGTTGTTAAAGTGAAACTATTTTGCCTCACGGTGTTTGGCAAAGCAGTCATTTGTGTGGAGGATTTGTTATTTTGTATTACTGTATGAATGAATGAATAGTTTAAAATATAGTCTACAAAAGCCACATATTCATTTATTCATACACATACCATACTTATACATTTAACTCCTTATAAGTGCACAATTTTATGCCATATCACTAGTTAAAAAAACTGTAGTCGGAGTCGGACTTCTACAATTGGCGGAGCTGGAAAATTTTTGGCCGGCTCCACAACCCTGGGGTGCCAAAAAAAAAAGATGAAGGTGATGATAGTGATAGTTTATAGGTTAGCTGGTGTTAGTAACAGACTTCATGTGGCCTTGTGAATGACAGATGAATAAATGTCTGGTCCACAAGTGATACATAACTTAGTAAGATTCTTACACAGAGAAGAACTCGGAATTGCTTAGACAGGCATTAGGTTGGAATCCACCAGGCAAAGAAAGGAAATAGAAAAAACATTTGTGGCATGGTGGCAAACTCTAAGCATCAAATTTGTATCTATCAGAAAAAAAAAAAAATTTTGAGATGATCATCCTGCCCTCCCCTTTTCCTATTCTATTCTCTCTCGCTCTCTATTTCCTCCCCCCCCCCCCTTCCCAGCTGTAAAGGAATTGAAAGGGCATAAACACTTGTCTGACAGGGTGACTCCTTTTGGTGACCAGATTACCCCCTGTTGTAATAATCAGAACAGTTTATTATCATTGGAATGTTAGTCTCTTGGCAAAACAGTAGCTGATTATTTTGTTTTCATTCTTAAGCTTACATAATTATTTTTACAAATTAACTTTTTTTCCCTAGATATTATTCAGTCACAGTAGGTTAGTTGTCCTTAGTTACTTTTAAGTTAAGAGTCCAGTGTGTTTGGTAGGTTTGATACAGTGTCTATGACCTAGATCTTTCATTGCTGCCCGCAGACCAAAGATGACTACGCCTCCATGGACCCACAGTTGGAGAGGCAGGTGGAGACAATTAGAAATCTAGTGGACTCCTACCTCAAGATTGTCAACAAGACGCAGCGAGACCTTGTGCCGAAGACAATAATGTACCTCATCATCAGCAATGTAAGACAGTTTTGTAATGTCCTGACGCTGTTCCTACACTGCTCTTCAATCTATCAATACCCTTTAGCTCCCCGAGGAGCATAGGCCTTCAACAAACACATGCCAAGTTTACAGGACACTGTGTCATCCACTCAAGTTCTTTCCATCACTGCTCTTCTGTCCCCTATTATTTTCCTTTTTCGCACCCTGTGGATTGTGGAGCCTCCACTACGACCAGCCCTCTTTGCATTCAGATGCTCTTGCGTCATTAGTTTCTGAAGCAGCCTGTTTTAATGAGGTTGCCACCTCCTATGTCGAGCCTCCTATTAGTTGCCTTGTTACAACATGCCTGAGGGAGTGGTGGGCTTATTCTGTCCTTGTCTTATGGGAGATGCCCGGGAGCAACACGGGGCACATGGGGGCACCTCTCTTCTGTCACCCTAATAATTTCTTGTTCATGTAAACATTGTGCCTCCCCCGCGGCATGTGTCTTTTTCTCTTACATTGTCTTCCTCTATTTCATGTGTCTTTTTTTTTTTAAAGTTTTTATTTTGTTTGTTCATTTGTTTTTTTTCTTCTGTCTCACACTTTCTTCCTTCATATATTTTCATCCCACATTTTCCTTCACACACTCTATTTTTATTCTCTTACTTATGTTTCATAATTCTCTCCTTCTCTTTCTCTCATTATATTTCTCCTCTGTCTCTCCTTTTCTGTTTCTGTCACTTGCTCTTCAACTCTTTTTTTCTTGCTTGTCAGCATTCTCCACTCTTTGAAATGAAGTTTTTTTTATTTGTTCTCCATTCTTTTTTGTATCTCAGTTTTTCCAATTTGGTTTTTTTAATTAATTTTTCTTTTTTTTTCTTCTTCTAATTCTCAGTCTCTCTCACGTATTGTCATTTCATTTGCCGAGGTCATTTATTTATCAGTTGGTACAAATTTTGTTTGAAAGTTTGTTGACCAGGCAAAAGCAGAAAACAAATAAAGAGATGGAAATCAAAGTTAGCTCAAATATTTTGTCCGTATAAAAAGACATAACGTCGTACTGAAGACCATAATGGAAGGAAGAGTTAAAGGCAGACGTGCAAGAGAAAGACAGTGATATAAGTGGGAAGATAACATAAAGAGATGGACAGGAGAGAGTATCAGTGCACCATCAAGACAAGAGATGGACAGGAGATAGTATCAGTGCACCATCAAGATGAGAGATGGACAGGAGAGAGTATCAGTGCACCATCAAGACAAGAGATGGACAGGAGAGAGTATCAGTGCACCATCAAGACAAGAGATGGACAGGAGAGAGTATCAGTGCACCATCAAGACGAGAGATGGACAGGAGAGAGTATCAGTGCACCATCAAGATGAGAGATGGACAGGAGAGAGTATCAGTGCACCATCAAGACGAGAGATGGACAGGAGAGAGTATCAGTGCACCATCAAGACGAGAGATGGACAGGAGAGAGTATCAGTGCACCATCAAGATGAGAGATGGACAGGAGAGAGTATCAGTGCACCATCAAGACGAGAGATGGACAGGAGAGAGTATCAGTGCACCATCAAGACGAGAGATGGACAGGAGAGAGTATCAATGCACCATCAAGACAAGAGATGGACAGAAGAGAGTATCAATGCACCATCAAGATGAGAGATGGACAGGAGAGAGTATCAATGCACCATCAAGACGAGAGATGGACAGGAGAGAGTATCAGTACACCATCAAGACAAGAGACAGAAGACGCTGGAGATCTATTGCAGCTGACATTAGATGGGGAAATGGTAGCTGATGATGATAAAATGAAAGCATGAGCTCTAACGCTGATTTTCTTCATTAATTTTCTTTTCATTCCTAGCTTTTCTAGGACATCTTTTATTTGTTTTCTTCTCATTCATATTAGATTTTAGAAATAGATGTCTGTTTAGTCCATTGGAGAGAGAGAGAGAGTATATAATTGTGTGAGAGAGAAAAAGAGAGAGCTAGGTCATGTCTTTCTCTTTCACTCTCAGGGCAGAAATGTAAAAAGACAGTAAATGCCTGTTTCTTTACCTTGGTGAAATAAAGATTTTGTTCGTTTGTTCTATTCCTTTTGTTTATCTGTCTTCCTTCTATCTTGAAAGCACGAACTCTAATGTTGGCTGGCCTTCAAAGCATGTAAACACCGCTTAGACAGCGCAGATTACGCTGGCGTGGCCATGTCTGCCATGGAAGATGGTCGCATCCTGAAAGATATCTTCTATGGACAACTAGCGGATGGCAAAAGAACAGTGAGGTTCAAAGATGTGTGCAAGAGAGACATGAGGGTACTGGACATAAATCCAGGAACCTCGGAAGATGAAACTGCCAATTGCACCAAGTGGCAATGTTCCCTATGGTGTCACTTTGGATTAGGAGAAATGAAGCTCTCACAACAAGCAGAAGAGAAATGAACACGCCGAAAGGAACACCAAGCAAAAAAGAAGCTAAGGACCATCACCTCAGGGGCATATTCCCATAGTTAGTCATAACTGTAGTACTACTACTACTACTACTACTACTACTACTTTCTACTTTCTCTTCACTTCCTCTTCTGCCCGTAGATAAATATTCTTGTCAGGCTTCTGTTTATATGTGTCCTGAACTTTGCTTGTTTAACGCCAATCACTATTCATTCACTTGTATTCATGAACCTGTTTGATATTGTTGTTTTAAGTATGTTTTCATATATAAAGTGTTTTGAAAATGATTTATTTGTACTGTTCATTGTTCCAGTGTCACTTCCATAAAGTATGCACTAAAAGTAACTTTTGAATCTATTGTTTGTTCCAGTGGACAAGAGAAGGTGTCTATTATTTACTTGTGATTTATTGTTCAACTTCTCCGTTTCTTTGTTGTCAATATCTGTTCATATGTAAAGTGTTCTGTATATTATTTATTTGTATTGTTCATTGTTTAAGTGTCACTTCCATAGATGAAGTATTTACTAGAAGTAACTTATGAATCTATTGTTTGTTCTGGCGGACAAGAGAAGATGTCTAGGATTTACTTGTGGCTTGTTCAACTTCTCCATTTCTTTGTTGTTAATATCTGCTTATATAAAGAATGTTTTGTAGTTCATTGTTCTAGTATCACTTTCATAGAAAGAATAAATGCCCTTTAACTCCCCAAGGAGCATAGGCCTTCAACAAACACATGCCAAGTCCTCCTGTGGCATGCCTGGAGTTCAAGGTCTGTCTAGGTCTTCTTCATCATTGTCATATCTGTTTTCAGTTCTCTACCTCATGTTTTTTTTTTTTAAACTCTGCCTCGGCTTCTCTTACCCTGGGGATTTCAGAACAAGGGCTGTCTGGTAATGCTTTCAACAGGTTTCCTCAGTCTGTGTCTAATCCATCGCCAACTTCTTTTTTCACTGATACTTGTCTGTTTCTTGTTATCAGTTGGTACCTTGCCGTACGATTTCAATCCTTCTATTCTACACAAGCACCCATTTATGACAGTGTTTCATAGTTCTGTTTGTGGACATTCTTCTGTTCCAGGTGTATTATAGACCCACTCTGTGGGTGCCCTTCTGTTCCAGGTATTTTGTAGACCACTCTGTGGGTGCCCTTCTGTTCTAGGTGTATTATAGACCCACTCTGTGGATGCCCTTCTGTTCCAGGTATTTTGTAGACCACTCTGTTGGTGCCCTTCTGTTCCAGGTGTATTATAGACCCACTCTGTGGGTGCCCTTCTGTTCCAGGTATTTTGTAGACCACTCTGTGGGTGCCCTTCTGTTCCAGGTATTTTGTAGACAACTCTGTGGGTGCCCTTCTGTTCCAGGTATTTTGTAGACCACTCTGTGGGTGCCCTTCTGTTCTAGGTGTATTATAGACCCACTCTGTGGATGCCCTTCTGTTCCAGGTATTTTGTAGACCACTCTGTTGGTGCCCTTCTGTTCCAGGTGTATTATAGACCCACTCTGCGGGTGCCCTTCTGTTCCAGGTATTTTGTAGACCACTTTGTGGGTGCCCTTCTGTTCCAGGTATTTTGTAGACCACTCTGTGGGTGCCCTTCTGTTCCAGGTATTTTGTAGACCACTCTGTGGGTGCCCTTCTGTTCCAGGTGTATTGTAGACCACTCTATGGGTGCCCTTCTGTTCCAGGTATTTTGTAGACCACTCTGTGGGTGCCCTTCTGTTCCAGGTGTATTGTAGACCACTCTGTGGGTGCCCTTCTGTTCCAGGTGTTTTGTAGACCACTCTGTGGGTGCCCTTCTGTTCCAGGTGTATTATAGACCACTCTGTGGGTGCCCTTCCATTCCAGGTGTATTGTAGACCACTCTGTGGGTGCCCTTCTGTTCCAGGTGTTTTGTAGACCACTCTGTGGGTGCCCTTCTATTCCAGGTGTATTATAGACCACTCTGTGGGTGCCCTTCCATTCCAGGTGTATTATAGTCCACTCTGTGGGTGCCCTTCCATTCCATGTGTATTATAGACCACTCTGTGGGTGCCCTTCTGTTCCAGGTGTTTTGTAAACCATTCTGTGGGTGTCCTTATGTTCCAGGTGTTTTATAGACAACTCTGTGGGTGCCCTTCTGTTCCAGGTGTATTATAGACCACTCTGTGGGTGCCCTTCTGTTCCAGGTGTTTTGTGGACCACCCTATGGGTGCCCTTCTGTTCCAGGTATTTTGTAGACCACTATGGGTGTCCTTCTGTTCCAGGTGTATTATAGAATACTCTGTGGGGGCCCTTCTGTTCCAGGTATTTTGTAGACCACTCTGGGGTGCCCTTCTGTTCCAGGTATTTTGTAGACCACTCTGTGGGTGCCCTTCTGTTCCAGGTATTTTGTAGACCACTCTGTGGGTGCCCTTCTGTTCCAGGTATTTTGTAGACCACTCTATGGGTGCCCTTCTGTTCCAGGTATTTTGTAGACCACTCTGTGGGTGCCCTTCTGTTCCAGGTGTATTGTAGACCACTCTATGGGTGCCCTTCTGTTCCAGGTATTTTGTAGACCACTCTGTGGGTGCCCTTCTGTTCCAGGTGTATTGTAGACCACTCTGTGGGTGCCCTTCTGTTCCAGGTGTTTTGTAGACCACTCTGTGGGTGCCCTTCTGTTCCAGGTGTATTATAGACCACTCTGTGGGTGCCCTTCCATTCCAGGTGTATTGTAGACCACTCTGTGGGTGCCCTTCTGTTCCAGGTGTTTTGTAGACCACTCTGTGGGTGCCCTTCTGTTCCAGGTGTATTATAGACCACTCTGTGGGTGCCCTTCCATTCCAGGTGTATTATAGACCACTCTGTGGGTGCCCTTCCATTCCATGTGTATTATAGACCACTCTGTGGGTGCCCTTCTGTTCCAGGTGTTTTGTAAACCATTCTGTGGGTGTCCTTATGTTCCAGGTGTTTTATAGACAACTCTGTGGGTGCCCTTCTGTTCCAGGTGTATTATAGACCACTCTGTGGGTGCCCTTCTGTTCCAGGTATTTTGTAGACCACTCTGTGGGTGCCCTTCTGTTCCAGGTATTTTGTAGACCACTCTATGGGTGTCCTTTTGTTCCAGGTGTATTATTGACCACTCTCTGGGTGTCCTTCTGTTCCAGGTGTATTATAGACCACTCTGTGGGTGCCCTTCTGTTCTCGGTGTAATATAGACCACTCTGTGGGTGTCCTTCTGTTCCAGGTGTTTTATAGACCACTCTGTGGGTGTCCTTCTGTTCCAGGTGTTTTATAGACCACTCTGTGGGTGTCCTTCTGTTCCAGGTGTAATATAGACCACTCTGTGGGTGTCCTTCTGTTCCAGGTGTATTATAGTCCACTCTGTAGGTGCCCTTCTGTTCCAGGTGTATTATTGACCACTCTGTAGGTGCCCTTCTGTTCCAGGTGTATTATTGACCACTCTGTAGGTGCCCTTCTGTTCCAGGTGTATTATAGACCACTCTGTGGGTGCCCTTCTGTTCTCGGTGTAATATAGACCACTCTGTGGGTGTCCTTCTGTTCCAGGTGTATTATAGACCACTCTGTAGGTGCCCTTCTGTTCCAGGTGTATTATAGACCACTCTGTAGGTGCCCTTCTGTTCCAGGTGTATTATTGACCACTCTGTAGGTGCCCTTCTGTTCCAGGTGTATTATAGACCACTCTGTGGGTGCCCTTCCGTTCCAGGTGTTTTGTAAACCATTCTGTAGGTGCCCTTCTGTTCCAGGTGTATTATAGACCACTCTGTGGGTGCCCTTCTGTTCCAGGTGTATTATAGACCACTCTGTGGGTGCCCTTCTGTTCCAGGTGTATTATAGACCACTCTGTAGGTGCCCTTCTGTTCCAGGTATATTATAGACCACTCTGTGGGTGCCCTTCTGTTCCAGGTGTATTATAGACCACTCTGTAGGTGCCCTTCTGTTCCAGGTATATTATAGACCACTCTGTAGGTGCCCTTCTGTTCCAGGTGTATTATAGACCACTCTGTAGGTGCCCTTCTGTTCCAGGTATATTATAGACCACTCTGTGGGTGCCCTTCTGTTCCAGGTGTATTATAGACCACTCTGTAGGTGCCCTTCTGTTCCAGGTGTATTATAGACCACTCTGTGGGTGCCCTTCCGTTCCAGGTGTTTTGTAAACCATTCTGTAGGTGCCCTTCTGTTCCAGGTGTATTATAGACCACTCTGTGGGTGCCCTTCTGTTCCAGGTGTATTATAGACCACTCTGTAGGTGCCCTTCTGTTCCAGGTGTATTATAGACCACTCTGTAGGTGCCCTTCTGTTCCAGGTGTATTATAGACCACTCTGTAGGTGCCCTTCTGTTCCAGGTGTATTATAGACCACTCTGTAGGTGCCCTTCTGTTCCAGGTGTATTATAGACCACTCTGTAGGTGCCCTTCTGTTCCAGGTATATTATAGACCACTCTGTAGGTGCCCTTCTGTTCCAGGTGTATTATAGACCACTCTGTAGGTGCCCTTCTGTTCCAGGTATATTATAGACCACTCTAGGTGCCCTTCTGTTCCAGGTGTATTATAGACCACTCTGTAGGTGCCCTTCTGTTCCAGGTATATTATAGACCACTCTGTGGGTGCCCTTCCGTTCCAGGTGTATTATAGACCACTCTGTAGGTGCCCTTCTGTTCCAGGTGTATTATAGACCACTCTGTGGGTGCCCTTCCGTTCCAGGTGTTTTGTAAACCATTCTGTAGGTGCCCTTCTGTTCCAGGTGTATTATAGACCACTCTGTAGGTGCCCTTCTGTTCCAGGTGTATTATAGACCACTCTGTAGGTGCCCTTCTGTTCCAGGTGTATTATAGACCACTCTGTAGGTGCCCTTCTGTTCCAGGTGTATTATAGACCACTCTGTGGGTGCCCTTCTGTTCCAGGTGTATTATAGACCACTCTGTAGGTGCCCTTCTGTTCCAGGTGTATTATAGACCACTCTGTAGGTGCCCTTCTGTTCCAGGTGTAATATAGACCACTCTGTAGGTGCCCTTCTGTTCCAGGTGTATTATAGACCACTCTGTGGGTGCCCTTCTGTTCCAGGTGTATTATAGACCACTCTGTAGGTGCCCTTCTGTTCCAGGTGTATTATAGACCACTCTGTAGGTGCCCTTCTGTTCCAGGTGTATTATAGACCACTCTGTAGGTGCCCTTCTGTTCCAGGTGTATTATAGACCACTCTGTGGGTGCCCTTCTGTTCCAGGTGTATTATAGACCACTCTGTAGGTGCCCTTCTGTTCCAGGTGTATTATAGACCACTCTGTAGGTGCCCTTCTGTTCCAGGTGTATTATAGACCACTCTGTAGGTGCCCTTCTGTTCCAGGTGTATTATAGACCACTCTGTGGGTGCCCTTCTGTTCCAGGTGTATTATAGACCACTCTGTAGGTGCCCTTCTGTTCCAGGTGTATTATAGACCACTCTGTAGGTGCCCTTCTGTTCCAGGTGTATTATAGACCACTCTGTAGGTGCCCTTCTGTTCCAGGTGTATTATAGACCACTCTGTAGGTGCCCTTCTGTTCCAGGTGTATTATAGACCACTCTGTAGGTGCCCTTCTGTTCCAGGTGTATTATAGACCACTCTGTAGGTGCCCTTCTGTTCCAGGTGTATTATAGACCACTCTGTGGGTGCCCTTCTGTTCCAGGTGTATTATAGACCACTCTGTAGGTGCCCTTCTGTTCCAGGTGTATTATAGACCACTCTGTAGGTGCCCTTCTGTTCCAGGTGTATTATAGACCACTCTGTAGGTGCCCTTCTGTTCCAGGTGTATTATAGACCACTCTGTAGGTGCCCTTCTGTTCCAGGTGTATTATAGACCACTCTGTAGGTGCCCTTCTGTTCCAGGTGTATTATAGACCACTCTGTAGGTGCCCTTCTGTTCCAGGTGTATTATAGACCACTCTGTGGGTGCCCTTCTGTTCCAGGTGTATTATAGACCACTCTGTAGGTGCCCTTCTGTTCCAGGTGTATTATAGACCACTCTGTAGGTGCCCTTCTGTTCCAGGTGTATTATAGACCACTCTGTAGGTGCCCTTCTGTTCCAGGTGTATTATAGACCACTCTGTAGGTGCCCTTCTGTTCCAGGTGTATTATAGACCACTCTGTAGGTGCCCTTCTGTTCCAGGTATATTATAGACCACTCTGTAGGTGCCCTTCTGTTCCAGGTGTATTATAGACCACTCTGTAGGTGCCCTTCTGTTCCAGGTGTATTATAGACCACTCTGTAGGTGCCCTTCTGTTCCAGGTGTATTATAGACCACTCTGTAGGTGCCCTTCTGTTCCAGGTGTATTATAGACCACTCTGTAGGTGCCCTTCTGTTCCAGGTATATTATAGACCACTCTGTAGGTGCCCTTCTGTTCCAGGTATATTATAGACCACTCTGTAGGTGCCCTTCTGTTCCAGGTGTATTATAGACCACTCTGTAGGTGCCCTTCTGTTCCAGGTGTATTATAGACCACTCTGTAGGTGCCCTTCTGTTCCAGGTATATTATAGACCACTCTGTAGGTGCCCTTCTGTTCCAGGTGTATTATAGACCACTCTGTAGGTGCCCTTCTGTTCCAGGTGTATTATAGACCACTCTGTAGGTGCCCTTCTGTTCCAGGTATATTATAGACCACTCTGTAGGTGCCCTTCTGTTCCAGGTATATTATAGACCACTCTGTAGGTGCCCTTCCATTCCATGTGTATTATAGACCACTCTGTAGGTGCCCTTCCATTCCATGTGTATTATAGACCACTCTGTAGGTGCCCTTCTGTTCCAGGTGTATTATAGACCACTCTGTAGGTGCCCTTCTGTTCCAGGTGTATTATAGACCACTCTGTAGGTGCCCTTCTGTTCCAGGTGTATTATAGACCACTCTGTAGGTGCCCTTCTGTTCCAGGTGTATTATAGACCACTCTGTAGGTGCCCTTCTGTTCCAGGTGTATTATAGACCACTCTGTAGGTGCCCTTCTGTTCCAGGTGTATTATAGACCACTCTGTAGGTGCCCTTCTGTTCCAGGTGTATTATAGACCACTCTGTAGGTGCCCTTCTGTTCCAGGTGTATTATAGACCACTCTGTAGGTGCCCTTCTGTTCCAGGTGTATTATAGACCACTCTGTAGGTGCCCTTCTGTTCCAGGTGTATTATAGACCACTCTGTAGGTGCCCTTCTGTTCCAGGTGTATTATAGACCACTCTGTAGGTGCCCTTCTGTTCCAGGTGTATTATAGACCACTCTGTAGGTGCCCTTCTGTTCCAGGTGTATTATAGACCACTCTGTAGGTGCCCTTCTGTTCCAGGTGTATTATAGACCACTCTGTAGATGTCATGGGTCGCTGGATAAAAAGAAGGACTACTAGGCCCTCAGATATGGCAACTAACATGAGGTTGTACATGGGGGGGGGGGGGGGGGGGGGGGGGGGGGGGGGGGGGGGGGGGGTGGGGGGGGGGGGGGGGGGGGGGGGGGGGGGGGGGGGGGGGGCTGACATCCTCATCATGTAAAACAAATAGCTACAATAACCACTGCTGCAAGCACACATGAATGTTTTGATGCCGGCTTCCTGCAAGGGGTCCAGCTGCAATGGTGTCTTCAGGCTTCATAAGAAGCAAACAGGGAAATTATCATGATGACCTTTAGGTATCCTATTCCAGGTGTGTTGTAAACCCTATCTGTAAGTGTCCTTTTATTCCACATGTATGTATCATTGTCCGTCTATGTCAAATGTTCTTCCAGCAGATACCTCCTAAGGGTGTATCAAAGTTTGTGTGTGTGTGTGTAGGAGTCCTTCTATTCCTAGTGTGTCTAAGCTGCATCTTGAGATGCTTTCTTTTTTCAAGTTTGCCGTGTTCCTATCTGTAGACGTAAATTTTTTTTCCATATGCTTTCATGTCCTTTTTAGTTGATGCCCTCCTGTTTCTTGTGTTTTATTGTTCTGTCATTTCTTGTCCTTACTTATCATGACTTATCAGGAGGTGTTTTTCTAAGCTAGTGGCTTTTGCTTTGGAAATGTTTTTGGTGGATCTATGAACTCTTGGAGTTCCCGGGGGGGTCTCTGGGGATACAAATAGCACTACTGCTCCATGAGGCATGTAGTACAAGGTGACTAATATGAGGTGTGTGCAGGGGGACAGGCAAAGCCATCATGTTAAAAAATGTTACTACAGAAACCACCATTGTAAGAGCTTGTAGTTTTAGTGCAAGCTTCCACACGGGGACCATCTGCTCTTGTGGTCACATGCTCCATAAGGAGCAAAGGAGATGGCAACTCTTGAGTTTTGTACAGAGTGAGGATGTGGACCCACACCCTCAGAAGAGACCCTGACTCCCATCACCGGAACTGCCGTGCTATAGACTCCAGAAGGAAAGCTGGCTGGCTGAGAACTGTGGAGGCAGAGATGCAAAAGCGTGAACCAGAGCTGGGTCACCACACGAAGGATGGCTGCGGACCGAGCAAAGTGGAGACAGTTTGTTGCTGCCCTACAAGATGCCACTAGGCGTCATGGCCACTGATTGCTTTCTCAGTCAATGGCCGAGGACCAAAGAAGAAATAAGAGGGTATTGACAGCATATCAAGGTTTCTCTTGTCTTGAGCTTGGAACAATGCAGTAGCTGTGTTTATATGGTTTGTTGGTAATCTCCAAAAGAAAGTGGCTGAGCGTTCCGCCGTGAACATGAGTCTCTTGGAGTAACCTCCCTTTTGCAGACAGGTATTGTAATGCGCAATGAGCAAGTATCAAACTAATTGCTTCTATTTCCTTGCATTTTGTTTCTGTATACTGCTCGTTTGCATGTCAACACATAGTATGTATTTCTTTGTTGATTGTTTTATATTCTTGAGTTCTTTGTTGATTGTTATTCTTGAGTTTTTTGGCTTTCTTTATTTCTGCCATTTTAATCAGGATGTCATCTGTCATCCAAATTTAATTTTTTTCTTGAACGCCTATTTAGGTAAAATTGAATTTTCTGATTGTATGCTTGTTTTTAAACTTTCCCATTTTGTGGTTACTTTTTCTTCTGGGTTTTTTTCTTCTGTATTGTTCCATGCTTTCTGATAGTAACTGTTCGTGCTTGTTTTTGACCTCGACAAAGATGTTTGTTTTACTTTCATTGTGTCAGTGCTGACATCTCTATCTCAGTAGACTTTAATTATGGGAGAGCAGAGCTGAAAGTTGACCAGCTTATAAATGATAATGCTGGGGATGATGATGCCATTGTCCACACTGATGAGTCTGTAATCTGTGGTAATAAATCAGGGTGGGGCTTCTCTGCTAGAGTAAAGGGCAGAACCGTCGCTGAACATAGCAGGGCTTACATGATAACAACCTCCAGCATGAGAATGGAGGTAGAGGCAGTTACTGGTGCCTTAAGATGGCTGTCTGAGACTTTATTAACAAAGGCAGTTATTGTATCAGACTCACAATCCATGCTTTGAAAGGTCCAAAATGGTTGGCTTCGACATGAATGGAAAACCTCCATAGAAGCATTGAATCTTCAAGAACTGATATGGATCTACTGTCCTGGTCATGCCGGGGTACGTGGCAATGAAAGAGCTGACAGACTAGCTTCAAAAGCACTCATTAATGGTGCATTGGCCATGGATAAGGAAGAAATACTGAGGGAAATTCATGTTCGTCTATTAGAGAATGACACTGCAATCAATGAATCATCAAGGCTAAGATTGCTGAAATTTGGCATCAAACGTAAGATCAGCAGGGATGGACGTATGAGAGGACGCATCCACCGTGTATACAACTAGTGCGCAACAGGAACAATTAGCATTCATACCCTTCGACATTTGCTACGGGAGACTGAGCACCTATGGGTTTGCTCGGAGTGCAATGACGTCAATTCTGATTAACAATAACAATAACAAGACTCAAATTATACATGGAAATGAACAACCAACCTTGACAGCCCAACCCAATCTGGGTTTAGGAAAAACAGCACTGAGGACCAACTTATTATACTAGCACATGAGATAAAATCAGGACTTAAGAGGAATGCAAAAACAGAGGCCATATTCTTCCAAATAAAGGCTAAAAAAACAGTGAGAATGAATATTCATCAGAGACAGAGTAATAAAGAAAGACAGTTGACACAAAAATCAAAGAACAGAAAATAAAAACCGTAGGATCAACCAAATATTTAGGCTCGACACTAGAGCAACAACTAAACTGGGAAAAAATATAAACAAACTGGTTGAAAGTTGCAGAGGTCTAACAAACATTACGAGGTACTTAAAAGGTAATGAATGAGAAGCAAGCATTAAGACACTGTTCATTTTCTATAGGTCATTTGTCAGGGGGAAAATAGAGTTGCGGGATTATAGTATATGACTTTGCAGCTCCCAGCAACAAGAAGAAATTTGACAGAATACAACATCAGACACTAAGTACCTGTCCCTCAGTCACTACATTGGTCAGTTGGTCATTTAGTCAGTCAAGTAGTCAGTCGATCCGTCAGTTCGTTCATCAGTTTGTAAGTTGATCCATCAAATTTTCAGTCTGTCCATCAGTCATTTCATAAACCAATCATCAGTGAGTTCATCAGTCAGTTAATACATTAATCAGTCAGTTAGTTCAACAGTAAATATTCGTTAATCTGTGAGTTCTTTAGTCAGTTCTTTAGTCCATCCCTCAGTCAGTTATTGAGACCATCAGTTCGCCAGTCAGTTGTTGTTTAACTAGGGCTGCTGAGCTTCTCACTCTTTAGCAGCCAATACCAAGTTGAAGACTCCATGGTATTATCTACACTGTAGATCTAGGCTTTTCCTGTGGCCTTTCTGACATTCTGAAATGTGTGAGTTAAAGTCATGAGCTCCAGTTTCTCCAGCTTGGCTTGCATTTAAAGGATCTTCACATCTGGTCTAAAGCTAGGAGTAAGAAGTGCGTGGCATACTGTGCATTCCGTGCCATCCAAGGGGGCTCTCCAACTATGCAGAGCTAAATACTGTACTCTGGTTCTGGGCTCTCCCAAGGAATTGTCACGTCCTGCACAGAGCCACTTCTCAGATTCCCCTGCTATCACTGGGTCCATAGTGAGATACTTCTGTATGCAGTCAACCAAGTCAAAGCCAAAGAATTACACCTGGGGCTCAAGTGACTTCTCCAAGCTTAGTGTGCAATGCTGGGTTCTCAACAAGTTTCACCACAGGGGGAATCCCTGGAAGTGTGTGGATAATTTCAAGTGTCAATGAGGATGTAATTAGCCTCACAGACATAGGTTCACTTCCACGTACATATATTGTAGCATTGTGAATAGCTGGTGGTCATATAAGGATGACTCCAGATATGCCTCCATGCATCCATCAGTCAGTTCATTAGCCAGTCCTTCTGTCCATTAGTCAGTTGGTCAGTCAGGCCATCAATCAGGTAGTCAGTCAGGTCATCAATTGGGTCATCAGTCAGGCTGTGAGTCAGTCCGCCTGTCAGTCCATCCTTCAGTCGGTACATCAGTCAGTCAGTCAGTCCGCCAGTCAGTTTATTAAGCAGTGCATCATTAAGTCTGCCTATCAGTCAGTCAGTCAATCCATCATTTCATCTGTCAGTCTGTCAGTCACTATGTCAGTTAACCAGCCTGTCAGTCAGTCCATCGATCAATACATCAGTAAGTCAGTCTGCCAGTTAGTCCATCAATCAGCCAAACTGTCAGTTTATCTGTCAGTTTGTAAGTCAGGCCATCAATCTATCAGTCTGTCTGTCACTCTGTCCGTCAGTCAAACAGTCAGTTCATCGCTCAGTACGTGAGTTAGCTAGTCTGTCAGTCGGTCCATGAGCCAGTCCATCAGTTCGTATTCAGTTTGTTAGTCCATGAGCCAGTCCACCGGTCAGTCTGCCAGTCAGTCCGTCAATCAGGTCAATATTTAGTCCGCCATTCAGTTTTTCAGTCAATCATTCAGTCAGTCAATCTGTCAGTTCGTCCGTCAACTCATAAGGCGGTCCGTCAGTCAGGCCATCAGCCAGTCTATCAGTGTGTACATCAGTCAGTCCCTAATTCAGTTCATCAGTCCATTCAACTAAATAATAAATAAAAAACCTCAAGTTTCTACACCACGCCCCCTTTTTTTGGTTTTCAATTTGTTTTTTTTGTTTGTTTTTTATTTGCTGTTTTTTCCACATTTTATTTAATCTGTGCGTTGTGTATCTCAAATAATTTGGCTGTTCCTACTTATTCTGACTGATGTATCGATACTTGCACACTACGATACATGTCCATGAAACACTGTTAAAGGGAAATCACTCCAAGAGACATTTCTCTGCGGAATGCTCAGCCACTTTCTTTTGGAGATTACCAGTTTGTTTATACCTTGTTTTTTACTGTCAGTATTTGTATGCTCTACCTGTCTTAAGTTTCTTTTAACATAGTCTTTATGTTGGTGTGGCTGTGTGTGTACGTGTGTAATTTTACACTACACACCCCTTTGCAGATCCGTCTTTATATTGAAAGTGACTTACTGGCTCAGATCTACTCCTCGGGTGATCAGGTAAAAGTGTTACACATGTGTGACAAAGTGCAGTACAGTATATGTTGAACACGATATGATGCATGTCTTGATGTTCTGTGTTGTTGTTTTAATTTTTGCTTGTTTTTTTTGTTGGTTACTTTCTGTACAGCGTCCCTACACCCCCACCACCACCATAACTAACCAGTCAAAAACTAAAGCCCAGATTTTTTGTGTGCATGCCTTTGATTTCAGATGAAGTTATACATTAAAGATGATTTGTTGCCTTCACTGTACTCCGCTGGAGATCAGGTGGGCAAACTAGAATAACTTGTGATCCAAATTTGGGTCCTTCCGACTGCTTCAGGACATAAATAGTTCTTTTCCTTTAAAAATAGGACATACAAATTTACAGAAATTAAATTTCTAGTAGTTGTTGACTAAACTGATTTGTTAAAGAGAAATAAATACTTAGACTGCAGAAATTGTTAAAAGCCAGACAAACTATTAAATTTTTTTTTTAACCACTTTTATTTAACTTCATTTGAGCTTTATATATTTGCCATGCTTCAAATTGTTGTCTCATTTATATTATTGAACTGTAGGTAATGTACACACTCTAACATGAACAGCCTCATTTGTAGAATCACGTTATTGAACTTAATAAGAGTGTGCATGCTCTAACATGAACTGTCTCACTTATTTTATTGAACAAATTCTGATATGAGATCCTCACTCGTATTACTGAACTAAATATATGATACAAACTCTAACACATACTGTCTCACTCATATGACTGAACTATAGGACTTGCACATACTTTTAACGTGAGCTAACTCGCTAGTATTATTTAATATTTAACAATAGTCTTTGTACAGACTTGTTATGTGAACTGCCTTGCCCATATTATTTAACTATACGTGCGATATGCACTAAAATGAACTTTCTAGCTCATATTACCAAATACCAGTTTGGAGGAATAAGGCAATCCTAAAGATTAATATTTATTTGGTCGTGAAAGATTTTGGTACAATTAGCAAACATAGGCTAATTTCATACTGTTAATAATTTTTGGCCCAGTTTAGAAATAACAGTGAGAAAAAAAGGACTATATATATATATATATATATATATATATATATATATATATATATATATATATATATATATATATATATATATATATATATTTATATATATATATATATATATATATATATTAGTTAAACACCATTATCTAAGGTGTATTATCTATTTTCTTGTATGGGTGTGAGGGCTGGATACTCAATGCAGATACGGAGTGAAGGATTCAGGCTTTTGAGTATAAATGTTATAGAAGAATTTTGCGCATTTGCTATAAAGAGCACAAAACAAATGTCTATGTTAGAGAGAAAATAAACACGAGAGAAAATAAACACGTATGCAGGCCACCAAGAACCACTTTTGTCAGTAGTGAAACGTCGAAAGCTCGCCTGGTTTGGGCATGTAACTCGTCATGACTCCCTTTCGAAAATGATCCTCCAGGGAACAGTCGAAAGTAAACGGAGAAGAGGAAGGCAAAGAAAATCCTGGGCTGATAACATCAAAGAATGGGCAGGGCACGGTTTTTCCACACTTGTACGAATTGCTGAGGATAGAGAGCAGTGGAGGACCCTGTCTGTTGATGCTTCCACCGTGGCACCCCTACGACCCATGATGGGTTATGGGTTGAGATGATGATCTAAGGTGGGTTCAGTAATGAGAAAATGACACTGGTGGTGATTGGACACACATTGAGGAAACCTGTTGATAGCACTACAAGGCAGTTCTTGTTCTTGAGTCCTCAGGGTAAGAGGTAGAGGAAGACAAATAAAAAAACATATGGAGAAGAGAACTGGAGGCAAAGCTCTGAGGAAGACATGGAGAGACCTTGAGCTGATGGCAAGGGACATGAGAACTTGGACGTGTGTGTGTGTGTGTGTTGGGGTGGGATGAAAAGGGGAATGTACTCATTATTAATTGAGTTTGCAAATGTATAATATTATAGCTTGGAAACATAGCACAAAAGGTGTTGTCATGGCAACACAGCAGATGCTGTTAGTTCAGTGGATAGTCACCTTGATGTTTTTGTTTTTAATTCCTTAACTCTTTAAGTCCCAAAAGCCGACATATCGTACTTCCTTCTAGACTCATTTGGCCCGATAAACGTTAAATCGGCTTTCGTATCTTTTGCTCCTTTCTAGAGCTGTTTTCTAATTTTAACAACCCAAAACGTCATTTCTGACAGGAAGTATACTTTCTTTTAAATACCTCGTGTATTTATGCATATAAACATTTTTTTTAAAATTTCCAAACAACAACAATAAAAAAGCACAGGGGTGGCCATTTTTATTTGGGCCAAACCCAATTTTTTGCTTGGGACTGAAAGTGTTAAATTATAAAGTCTGTTCGGAAATTCGTGCCCACGCATCAAACGTTGTAACTTTGCAACCCCTTGACGGATGTTATTGAAATTTGCTACGTGGCCTACTGATATCAGTGCAGTTATTAATATATTTTTTGCCCTTACAAAACTCATGTCATGTTCGAATTTTCTTCTTTAAGTTATATAAAAAACTCTTACCATTGTCTGGGTTAACTCTTAGTATACGCGCTGCCTTTCATGACTACCATTACAGATTTTGCAATAAATAATTTATTTATAAAGATAACATAAGTGTTATATATCAAAATGTGAAGAAATGAAACCCCTACACGTAACTAAATTGATCAGTGGTTTGAAACATGCATTCAGCTATAAATTTTCGCTATTGACGGGGATCGATCATCGGCCTCTCTAGAAGGCCGCTCGTATACTAAGAGTTAATTTTTATTAGTTCTACAGGAAATTTACAAGATCCGTTCAAAAATTACTTACTACTTACTTAGTCGTTCCCCTTCTACCGTGAGGTGTAGAGGTTTGGAAGAGAGAGCGCCAGACCATTCTATCAGCTGTCTTCTTCCTGGCCTGGTTCCATTCTAGTCCTCGGTCCTTCAAAGATTGTCTAATGTTGTCCTCCCAGCGGACTCTGGGTCGTCCTGGAGGTCTGGATCCCTGGCTCTTTGTTTCCCATGCTTGTCGTGGTAGCCGATCTTCTCCCATTCTGCAGACATGGCCAAACCATCTTAGTTGGGACTGTTCTATTTGGGTCTGCAGCGGATGGGATTTTAGGCCTTGACGGATCGACTGGTTGCGGACCATGTCTCTTCTTGTTACTTCAACCACTTTCCTCAGATACCTCATTTCTGAGGTTTGGATCTGGCTTTTGTGGGTTGTAGTAATTGCCCACGACTCGCATCCATATGTCAAGACTGGGACATAGGTGGAGCGGTATACAGCCATCTTCGTTTTCTTACCAACCTCTTTCTTGCTGAGGAATCCACGATTTATGGCCTGAAAAAGTCTCCCAGCCGCTGCTTTTCGAGTGGCCAACTCTTCTTTGATGCCTCCCTTTCGGTCTATAATAGCTCCGAGATATTTAAAGTGGTCGACCTGCTCCAGGACCTGTTCTCCCAGCTTAATCTGATGTCTTCTTTCTTCTCGTGATATCACCATGGATTTTGTTTGACAGCTGCTTATGACCATCCCTCTTTTCTCCAGCTCTTCCTTCCAGACTTGCAGGTTGGATTGGAGATGTGCTCTGATTTAGCAATCAGGGCAACATCATCAGCAAATGCCAGCTCTGAAATATAGACCTGTCTCATCTTCCATTACCCCACTGAATACTTTCTTGTTCTCTCCTTACATGCCTTGATGACATCGTCCATAAGGAGTATGAAGAGGTAAGGTGATAGGATATCACCTTGTCTTACACCAGTGGTGGTTCTGAACTCTTCTGACTTATGGTTTGCTGTCCTCACATAATTTCTGCAAGACTTGTAGAAGCTCTGTATAGCATGAATCAGAGGTGCTGGAATATTCTTTCTTGCCAAACAGTCCCAAAGTTTGCTCCAGGGGACCCTGTCAAACGCCTTTTCCAGATCTATGAAACAAAGATGGATCTCACTCTTATACTCAAGGGCCTTTTCACTTAGCTGTCTGAGTGTGAAGATTAGGTCTTGAGTACTTCGGTTTGCTCGGAATCCGCACTGGACCTCATCCAATTGTGGCTCAGCTAGGTGTCGGAGTCTCTGCTCTAGGATTCTAGAGTAGATTTTACCAGGGACACTGAGAAGGGATATGCCTCTATGGTTTCCACATTGTCGATTGTCACCCTTTTTGAAAATTGGTGTTATGATGGCAATCTCCCAATCCTTTGGTATGGTCTTGTTGCACCATGCTGCCTGTAGGGCCTTTAAGAGTAATAGGTCGCCTGATGCTCCCATGTACTTAACCATTTCTGGTGTTATACCATCATGCCCTGCTGCTTTGCCCATCTTGATTTTCTCTAGTGCTGCCCTCAGTTCTTCCATCTTTATGTCATCTTCACCATCATTGGTTTTCTCTTCTGTGCTAGTGGTTATCATTTCTGATGCTTCATCATGCTCACCATCCAGGAGTTCTGAGAAATATTCTTTCCATTACTTCCTTCGGGGCAGTAAGCAATTTGCCTTGCTTGTCCTTTATAAATTTGAGAGGGCATTGTTTTTCTTTCCTCATGTTCTTTAGGGTCTTATAGAACAATTTCTGGTTTTCTTGTGCATCTTTTTCTAGCTTTTCTCCAAATTCTTCCCAGGACTTCTGTTTTGCTGCTAGCACTTTGTTCTTTGCTTCTGTTCTGAGTGTCACATATTCTCTATATTTTTCCATTTGTCCTGTTGTGTTTTTAGCTCCTAAGTATTGTTTCCATGCCATTTTCTTCTCTCTTATTTTCTCTGTGACTTCCTCTGTCCACCAAGGTGTCCTCTTTCTCTGGTTCCCAAGTCGGACTTCACCGCATGCTTCTGCAGCAGCTGTCTTTATGATATCCTTGAATTTATTCCAGAGAGGGTTTCCAAGTCATCAGGTCGTTCTTCTGTGTTGCTCACTGCTGTAGCAATAAGCCCCTGATATCTGGTCTTAATTTCTGGCTCTCTCAGCTTGTAGGTCCTAATGCTCATTTCTCCTGCTCGTTTACTTGGTTTCTTGCGTGATGTTGGGCAGTTCCTAGGCTGAGCAACTCTTTCAGTTGTTCATTTGATTGTTAGCAGGTAGTGATCACTTCCAATCTCTGGCCCCCTCCAGACTCTTGCATCTCGGACATATCTGAATGAGCTTCTCCGAACAATGGCATAGTCGATCACTGACTTCTCATTCTTGGTTGGTTCACATCTAGTGTATGCATGTATGCGCTTATGGGGGAACTTTGTGTTTGTAATGATCAGATTCTGCTCATTGCAGAATCTAAGGAGTCGCTTTCCATTGTCATTGAGAGTATCTTCTCCATATCTTCCGATAACTCCACCCCATCTAGCATGGTCATTTCCAACTCTGGCATTAAAATCTCCGAGCATAATAACTTCATCTAGGCAGTCATCCACTGTTCTTTGAAGCAGCTCGAAGAATTCCTCCTTGACCTCTGCTCTTTCATCCTCATTTGGCCCATACACTATGACCAGGTTGACTATGGTTTCTCCTTCTTTTAGTTTTACAACCATAATGCGCTCCGAGACAAAGTTCCATCCCTTGATACTATCTTTTTTGATTTTGGGCCACAATGCAACCCACGCCCCTTTAGCTCTTTCAGATATGGGTACACCACTGTAGAGCAACGTGTTGCCATCGAGATCCATGACTCCTTGTCCTTTTTTCTTCGTTTCCGTTATAGCCAGGATTTCTAGTTTTGCTTTCCTCATCTCTTCCACCAGCTCCTCTTCCTTCCCATTTATACTTCTTGTGTTCCAAGTTCCATAAGTCGTAGTCCGTAGTCCGTTCCAGTTCGTCGCCTTTAGAATCAGTCCGGTTTTCTCTCTTGTAGTTCGCGTAATCATGATTTAAAGCAAACAGGTGATTGGCCTGTTGTGCCTTTGCATGGTGGAGGGGCTGCCTCCTTACGGCCTCCATGCAGGCCGCCCTCCTCCTTTTTCATCCGGGCTTGGGACCGGCATTGGCGGAGTTCGTTCAAAAATTGCGCACTTAATTTTTGTTGCAGCACAGCACAAGCGATGAAATGGGCTATTCAGTATTTTTGTTGTTTGAATTAGTGTAGTGACTACATGTCCGCACGAGTGCGCACCTATTGTACACAGTCGTGAGTAATTATTTCAGCGGCGTATGCAAATTACAATGAGTTGGCTGCAACGAAACAAAAACGACACCAGCGTATAATATATTAATAAACTAAACTGCATAATTATGAAAAGCGCAATGAATCTGAAATGCAAATTTATCACTTTGCAGAAGGTAACTGTTATATTGTACAGGCATTTTCGCAGAGAGGCTAAGATGGGTTGTTTATACCACAACATCCAAGAACCAGGTAGGAGAACACGAAAGGCCCTGGGTGTGGATAGAAGATCTTTTCGACATTGGATACAACAGGACGGTGATTGTACAGAGGCTGCGGTTAAGCAAGGAAGGAAGAAAAAAATTGATGATTTTGACAAGGATGTCATTAGACGTTTGATTTTGAAGATGTTTAATGCCAATCAACTTGTTACTCTCCACATGCTGAAAAGTCAGCTGCAAGTAGAATGCGATATTAACATCTCAAAAACAACTCTTTGGCAACTTGTCAGAAGTGTCGGCTTCACTTTTAGAAAAACGTCTGGCGGAAGGAATTTTTTATGTGAAAAACCACATCTGGTTGCAGCTCGAAGCAAATACCTTAGGCAGATTCGTGAGAGAAGACAAGACGGCTATGATATAGTGTATTTGGATGAATCTTGGGTTAATGCTCATCATACGAACGAGAAAGAATGGCAATCTGTTGACGGAGACCATAGAAGGAAAATTCCCAGCAGCAAAGGTCAACGCATTATATTAGCACATGCTGACAGCAGACAGAATAGGCTTGTCCATGATGCAGAGCTTATTTTTCAATCAAAGTCTGTAGATGGTAGGGACTACCACAGTGAAATGAATGGGCAAATTTTTAGAGATTGGATAGTGAATACACTCCTCCCGACTCTAGATAGGCGGTCTTGCCTGGTGATGGATAATGCGTCCTATCGTAATGTTCTAGCGCAGGAGGATAAAGCTCCCACTTCAGCAAGCACGAAAGATGAAATCAGGAGTTAGCTTGTGAATGAAAACATCTTCGCTGACAACAGCTATTTAAAACCAGAGTTGTTGCAGCTTGTGAGACAGAGGAATAAGACAAAAGTGTATCTGATTGATAAAATTATCCAAGAGCAGGGTCATGTTTCTCTTCGACTCCCACCTTATCATTCTCACCTTAACCCAATAGAGCTGGTTTTGGCTAGAGTTAAAGGGCAAGTGGCCGCCCAGAACACCACTTTTAAAATGTGCGATGTTAAAGACATGACTCGTGAGGCCCTTTCACGAATAGACACAGAGTACTGGGCTAAATGTGAAGAACACGTGCTCCAGGAAGAAGATTACTGGCAGCGAGATGGCTTGCAGTTTATCCAACCAATAACTGTTGTGAACTTATTGGAGTCGTCCGATTCGGAATGAGGCACGTCGTTCGTATTCCTTCGTTTGTGATAAACTAATTTCATATGCCAATCTATAATAACACATAAACAGTTACGATTCGTCATAGCTTCCTGATGATTTACTGCTATCATTGTTCATTATCAGATCATCATTCCTCGTATCAAAATCACGTGAACAACCAATCACACATTTAGGACACGCCTTTGAACCGTCTTTTCGCACAAATGTTGTGATTTACTGTAATATTTAATGTTGCGGGCAGAATTAGGCAAATGTTTCAAAAAGATCAAAGAAAATCGCCGTTTTTGCAAATTTCGCGAAAGCTGTGGATGTAATGATCGCAAAATCTTAACTGCATAGAAATTCTAAGACTGCATGCAAAAATTCATGTCCATACAACAAACAGTTTTGGAGAAGATTGACGCTTTCTGTGGGCACGAATTTCCAAACGGACTATAGTAGCTTGTTGAAAGTGTTGTTCTGCAAATCTTGTTTCTTGTTGGTTTGAAGTAGAGATGATCACTTACCTGGCAATAATAACTTGCTATTTGTTTAAGAACAGTAAAGGTCACTTAAGTCCAAATTAGAAAATCATCATTACCGAACAACATGTACTTTTGGAAACAACAGAATATTTACTTGCAGTTTGATTGCAATTTTGCTTCGATCTCCAGGAATTTGAGTTTTCCCCTTTTTTTTTTTTTTTTTTTTTTTTTTTTTTTTTTTTTTTTTTTTGTGTTTGTTTCAATTTTTCGGGATCATGAGTTTTCACTCTTTTTTTTCCGTTTCTTTATTTTGGGTGGTGTTTCCAGGGCTCTCTTGCAAACCCAGAAGCCTACACCAACTCAGCAAGCTCAGCATTGGTGTAACATACTAGACCTGCTAAAGGGCCTAGTGATGTAATGGTATAGTTCTCAGCTTTCTGAAGTATCAGTTTAAGTTATAAACTTGTGTTTATAGTTTTCACAGATTCTAGGAAGTTTATGTTAAACTATTTGTAAAGCTCAACAATTTATTAATTCATATAGATTATAGGGGCTCACAATGAGTTTTAATGTTATAGTTTATAGATATGTATATTAACTTCTGTAGTTCATAGGTGTTTAGAAAGGTATCTTCTATAATTCACCAGTGCATAAAAAGGTATATTAACTTCTTTAGTTCACAAGTGCGTTAGAAAGGTATATTAATTTGTAATGTTCACAAATATGTAGGCAGGTATGTTAACGTCTGTGGTTCACAAATGTATAGAAAGGTATGTTAACTTCTGTAGTTTTGAGTATAAGAGTGAGATCCATCTTTGTTTCATATATCTGGAAAAGGCATTTGACAGGGTCCCCTGGAGCAAACTTTGGGACTGTTTGGCAACGAAGAACATTCCAGCACCTCTGATTCATGCTATACAGAGCTTTTACAAGTCTTGCAGAAATTATGTGAGGACAGCAAACCTTAAGTCAGAAGAGTTCAGGACCACCACTGGTGTAAGACAAGGTGATATCCTGTCACCTTATCTTTTCATACTCCTCATGGACGATGTCATCAAGGCATGTAAGGAGAGAACAAGAAAGTATTCAGTGGGGTACTGGAAGATGAGACAGGTCTGTATTTCAGAGCTGGCATTTGCTGATGATGTTGCCCTGATTGCTAAATCAGAGGCACATCTCCAATCCAACCTGCAAGTCTGGAAGGAAGAGCTGGAGAAGAGAGGGATGGTCATAAGCAGCTCTAAAACAAAATTCATGGTGATATCACAAGAAGAAAGAAGACATCAGATTAAGCTGGGAGAACAGGTCCTGGAGCAGGTCGACCACTTTAAATCCCTTGCAGCTATTATAGACCGAAAGGGAGGCATCAAAGAAGAGTTGGCCACTCGAAAAGCAGCAGCTGGGAGACTTTTTCAGGCCATAAATCGAGGATTCCTCAGCAAGAGAGAGGTTGGTAAGAAAACGAAGATGGCTGTATACCGCTCCACCTATGTCCCAGTCTTGACATATGGATGCAAGTCATGGGCAATGACTACAACCCACAAAAGCCAGATCCTAACCTCAGAAATGAAGTATCTGAGGAAGGTGGTTGAAGTAACAAGAAGAGACATGGTCCGCAACCAGACGATACGTTAAGGCCTAAAATCCCACCCCCTGCAGACCCAAGTAGAACAGTCCCAACTAAAATGGTTTGGCCATGTCTGCAGAATGGGAAACAAAGAGCCAGGGATCCAGACCCCCAGGATGACCCAGAGTCTGCTGGGAGGACAACATAAGACAATCTTTGAAGGACTGAGGACTAGAATGGAACCGGGCCAGGAGGAAGACAGCTGATAGATAGTCTGGCGCTCTGTCTTCCAAACCTCTACTCCTCACGGTAGAATGGGAACGACTAAGTAAGTAACTTCTGTAGTTCACAAGTGTGTAGAAAGGTATGTTAACTTCTGTAGTTCACAAGTGTATATAGAAAGGTATATTAACTTCTGTAGTTCACAAGTATGTAGAAAAGTAAATTAACGTCTGTAGTTCACAAGTGTGTAGAAAGGTATATTAACGTGTGTAGTTCACAAGAAGTGAGTAGAAAGGTATGTTAGCTTCTGTAGTTCACAGGTGTGTAGAAAAGTATATTAACTGATGGCTTATAATTGGGAGAAACAGCGCCTACAATACTAGTTAGTGTAATCAGTTGCCTCTATTTGCTTATGTCTTTATCTCTTGTCATCATTTATTATAAATAGAGTAAATGAAAATGTCTTCTTTTTCGTCATACACTCTCAGACGTCTACTTGAATATTTTCAAAGAAAGCAGTGGTCAGCTTGAGGCTATTTGTATCTCCATTGAGTTTTTCCAGGAATGGTACTGGTGACGGCCATATGGGCTTTCCCCGTTGCTCATATGTTGGGCATCTTAGAAGCAGAAAATGTCTAATTGTGTTTGTGTTTATGTGTGTGTGTGTGTTTTTTTCCCCCCAGAGAATGGTAGAATCCTCAAAGCGTTAATGCTGTTTATTTTGCATATTTAAAAAAAAAAAAAAAAAAAAGGGAATTAACAGCTGTTGGTCATTGGATTTATATTTAATTTTGTAATTTTGGTACGACTTCAGCGGGGCAAAATTTTTTGTTCCATATGTGGTCCATTATTTTCTTACTTTTGTTGTATCAAAATTTGTATTTGTAGTTCACATGTTCTGAGTTATATATATATAAATGTTGTAATACACACACACATGGTTAGGTAATAGTATTTTAACTGTTTTATAATTCACTGGTACTTACAAAAAATACATATTTTCTATAGTACATATTGATGCTAAGATATGGCATATTAACTGTTAATTTGCAGAAACTTGTATAACATTTACATTTTTTAAAAGTTTCTATGAATTATAGCACAGATGTTAAGGTATAGTGTGTTAAATTTATCATCCACAGAAATTAAAAAAAAGAATGTATATAAATGTTACAGTACACAAATGCAGGGCTATAGTATATAATTCACAGAAAATAAAAATTAATATAAATTTGATAATTCACAAATGCTCAAATATAGTATATTAACTTACAATTCACACCTACTAAGAAATACATATGCATTTTAAAGTAAACAGATGATCAGATATAGTGTATTAACTGTTACAATTCACACCTATTAAGAAATACATATACATTTTAAAGTAAACAGATGCTCAGATATAGTATATTAACTGTTACAATTCACACCTACTAAGAAATACATGTACATTTTAATTAAACAGATGCTCAGATATAGCTTATTAACTGTTACAATTCACACCTACTAAGAAATGTGTATAAATTTTAAAATAAACAGATGCTCAGATATAGTGTGTTAACCATTATAATTCACACCTACTAAGAAATGTGTATAAATTTTATAGTATCCTAGTACTCAGATATAGCTCATTAAGTGTTATAATCCACAAATACTGACAAATGTATATAAATTTTATAGTGACCAGATGCTGTGATACACAGTAAATATTGTAATTCACGAATAACTAAGAAATGAATATGCATCTTATAGTACCCTGGTTCTCAGGTATAGTAAATTAACTATTATAATTCACAGATACTAAGAAATGAATATAAATTTGATTGTATCTTGTTGCCCAGACATGCATTTTACAAATATTTATGGGTTAGTGATAAAAAGTCTAATAGCTAAAGTTTAGATTTATTTTCAGAACTAGATTTTTCAGGTACATCTGTTTTGAGTATGCTAAACTTTTCACTAGTTTATCAAGCTTTAAAGTTCTTTTCACTGTTGCAAAATTATTTGAACAATTATTTAAATGGGTAACCATACATGGGTAAGTAGTAGAAAACGTCTAGTAGCTGAAGTTAAGAATTTTGTCACAGCTAGACATTCCAAAAACATCTATTTTCTTTATGCTACTATTTTCACCACTTTGTGTATCTTTAATGGTCTTTTCACTGTTGCTAAATTATTTGAACAATTATTTAAATGAGTAACGCTGCTTGGGTTAGTAGTAAAAAAAGTCTAGTAGCTAATGTTAAGAATTTTTTAACAGCTAGACATAAAAAAAACCCATCTATTTTCTTTAATGCTACTTTTGTCACCACTTTGTGTATCTTTAATGTTCTTTTTGCTGTTGCAAAATTATTTGAACAGTTATTTAAATGGGTAACCCTGCATGGGTTAGTAGTAGAAAAAGTCTAGTAGCTGAAGAATAAGAATTTTTTTGGGAACTAGACTTTCCACACACATCTATTTTGAGTATGCAAAACATTTCACCTATGATGTTTAACTTTAACGATCTTTTCACTATTGGTAAACTATTTGAATCACAGTTTATTTGATTCTGTTAACTTGGTATATCGGAGATGTGACACGTAGCAACATTTTGTCGTAGTGTATTACGTATGAGACAAAGAAAGAATAGAACTACTGCTCCATGAGGCATCTCGTACACGGCACAAAGAAAGAATAGAACTACTGCTCCATGAGGCATCTCGTACACGGCAACTAAATACGAGGTTGTACGTGGGCCTGGCAACCTCATAATTAATATTTATATAAAATTCCAGCTTAGTAACGCTAAGGGATGCAACTTTGGTTGAAAGTTAGACATTAATTGTATAGTTTCCCTTATATGTACTCTCCCGAAAATAGTAACACTCAACAAAGAAAAGTGCGCAAAAGACGATGTGCACAAAAATATTTATAGAACTGTGGTGATGCACAGTGGTTTTTAAAAAAAAATACTTTTGAATAAGGAAAATTGCCGTTAGGTATTGGTGCTTTTGAATTTAATTCCCATCTTATGACGGGCTTGTACACTAGTTGAAAATAACATGCTAGAGACACCACAGCTGCAAGATCCTGTGGATGCTTTATGCAGGCTTCTTGCAAGGGAACCAGCTGCAGTCATGGCTCCTTGCTCCATGAGGAGCAAAAGGGTAAAATTGTTGATTGCTTGCATTACATATATGAGTAGATTATAATTTATATAGTAATAATTCACCACACCACAAGGTCATTTATATGAGTATATGAGGACTGCCGTAAGAAGGGGGTAAAACTGTAGAATGAAAAATAACACAAATAGTGATACATCTTACTGGGAGAAAAGATGAAAAAACCCTACGTTGCGGCCACAAGGCCTTCGTCAGGGACAGACAAATGAAAAACAGAAGGGAAAGAAAGTGAGAATTAAGTAGAGAACATAAAACTATAAAAATAAGAGAAAACACTCCCTGATGTGTGTCACATGTTGGAGATAAAATGTCTGCCGCTGAACCGGAAGTGGATACTACATTCAAAGCATAAATAAAAAATAATGAGAACAAGGACTGGAAAACTGAGTGAGGAAAAAGTAATATTAATTAAAAAAACGGAGAGGAATAAATAAGAAGAGAGAAGATGAAGACAAAGTAATATTAATTTTAAAAAATTGAACAGTTATTTAATTAGTAACGCTGCTTGGGTTAGTAGTAGAAAAAGTTTAACTGGCTGGAAATTGAAAGCAATGGCAGGAGGCATGTCAGCATTCAATCAGTGAGTTTTCTACTTTCTGTAGGTCATTTATATAGAACTTGGAGCAACGGGAAAGCAGAACAGGAAATTGATCAACTAATACTTGATCATGCCGAGGATAATGATGCCATTGTGTATACCGATGGGTCTGTGATCCATGGTGAGAAATCGGGCTGGGGCTTCTCTGCTAGGGTAAAGGACAGAATCGTCGCTGAACATAGCAGAGCTTACAAGATAACAACTTCTAGCATGAGAATGGAAGTAGAGGCAGCTACTGCAGCCTTAAGGTGGCTGACTGAAACTTCAGTAACAAAGACAGTCATTGTAGACTCTCAGTCCGTGCTTCGAAAGGTTCAAAATAGTTGCCTAAGGCATGAATGGAAAACATTCATAGAAGCTTTGAGTCTGCAGGAGCTGGTGTGGATCTACTGTCATGGCCATTCATACAGAGATATGCAGTAACGAGAGAGCTGACAGACTAGCATCAAGATCACCCACAATGGGGAAATTGGATATGAAAAAGGGACAGATCTTGAGAAAATTAATGATCGCCTGTTAGAGAAAGATACTGCAATAGATGAATCATCAAGGTTAAGACTGTTGGAATTTGGCATCAGAACTAGCAGAGATGAACGTATGAGAGGATGCATGTGTCGTGTATACAACCAGTGAGCTACAGGAACAGTTAGCATTCACACGGTTCAACATATACTGAGGGAGACTGAGCACAATGGGTTTGCCCAGAGTGCAATGATGTCGATTCTGTTCAACAACAAAAAAAAAACAATTTAGACATGCATCCTAATGTAACGAGCTGTTACGTACATTTATTACCTAAGGGGGTAGTCTTCGGTCCTGCCAAATGTACGCACCAGTCTTAATATAGTTATATTATTTGTGCGTTCGATTGATTCACGCACTGACGTGCACAATGCAGTGTGAGTTGCTTTGGACGCACGGGTAACCTAGTTTGGGGATTGTGACGTCATGTTTTGTATGGGGCAGTACGGACCATGTTGATGTCCGTGGAATATTTCTTGTATTCGTGGCAAGTTGGTGGAAGCCATTATTTCTATTGATATATATATTGGTCTTCATGTCGAAGCCAATAGTGGAAGTATCATGTAAGTGTCGCCCCATTTCACATTGAATGTTTATCGATTTTTAATTGAAGTATCAGGCCGCTCCTAGTTATGGTCTATCGGGAATCCATCGTAGTATGTCATTCCTAGAGTGGACAAACGGAGTCGATTGCCTTGTTTGAATTACCGTAGAGGGAGGATACCTACGAGGAAACGAAGTTAATTGATTTTGTATGCTTCACATGTTTTAATATGCCGTTTCGCCAATGCCAAAGTCATGGCATGGATTTTGGGAGAGGTTAGTCAACAGAAGACTCTAACCTGATTGTATTGCCGTGTATGACTTTGTCTGGATTATATATATGCTACATAAGTATTGTATGAAGAAAGTCTGGGAATTTTACGGGTATGATATCAAAGATTGATCCTTGAACATGAATCCGTTTACCACGATAGACGTCCTTGGAAGAAGGTCAACGGACTTCATTGTAAATGTATATTAGCGGAGAACAGAAGTGATCCTCAGCTCACTTGGATAGAAGAGGACTTGATTGTTGAAGAATCTCCAAGAATTTAAGAGTATGATCAGCAACTTTAAAGTATGACATTTGCATCTGTAATCTGTAACCATGATCGTCTTGTCTGTTCCACTCCGTATGTGTCACGTTAAATAAAATATATGTACAGTCATCACAGACTTGTGTGCTGCCAGTAAGTGACCAGTTAAACACTACTTGTTGGAGTTCGTTTTGAAGAACATTTTCTGACGTTTTGTTCCTTTGCAACCATTCGCGTAATGAAGTTCTTTAACATTAGAATGAACGGACCCAACAGTAAATGGTATGCCAGTGTGGTCTGGAAATAAATAATTTCACAGGAACGTACTCAATCCAAGTATCGGTTGAAAAGAAGATTTGAACTTTCAAGGCGACAACATCTCAAACTTGGAACCTAGTGTGATGATGAATCAGAATCAACTTACGGTTACCAAATGCTCAAGGTCATCAATCAACCTCCACGTCAAGTTTTACAGTGACTGACTGCCTTGGGATCACCTATTCGTCATTATTACGTGCGAGCTGTTGTTATATACGCAGAGCGAAGTATTTTATCCTCAGACGTACATCCACGGAGACGAGGCACATTGTTTTTTCCCGGCACACGCGAGATGAGTATAACGTGCTTTCGTTGTACATTTTATTACTTTTAGCTGTGCCTTATATACTTATGTCCATCTTTAAATTTTCCATGTTATATGTTATATGTTGTACATTCGTCGTGGGAGGTAGGGAGGTTGTTCTGACGAACGAGATCCATCTCGAAGCCAATTCGGGCTCTTCGTCAGACGTTCTGTAGGGCTCAACTTGTAAGTTTCAATTGAGCGATAATTCCGGTCCAAGGCTAGAAACCTTGCCGACGTTCCGATCGCTAATTGTTCCTTATGATAGTATCTGTTTAGCTGTTTCGTCACGTTTACTTGTTGTTCTCGTAGTTATTTTTACTCGTATTTAGTTTTATGATGAATTTTGTTTGTATTATGCGTCCGTCTCACCTTTCCTGTCGTTCAGTTTTTTTTACAAAACCTATGTTTTTACACTGTGTTGTCAATTGTCCTGTTGAGTATCTGATCGTAGTTGTCATCGTAAATTTTTACGATATTCTATTTTAGTTACACATTTCTATTTTTGTTGATTTCTACGATTGTGTTCACTCGTCTTTGATTATCGTGTCTTGTCGGTAATGTTTCTATTGTCTTTCACGTTGTTGCTTTCATGACATTTCATTACATAAATTACTATATTGATTATTGATATATTTCATAACTATATGATAACAAAAGATACCGTTCTAGGACAGGAACGACGTACACTTGGCAAAGTAACAAGGTTAATTAATTTACATTGATTAATTATCATTTTATAAATCAAGAGTATTGTGACTACTTATAAAGCATAATGTATTCACTAGATTATTTCATTAAGCAAGCAAAAGCTCTTCATATGGCTCCTGATGAAGCAAAAGCATTTGCACTTGCAGAATATAAGAAAGCTCAAGAAATAGAAGCCGAACAGAGAAAGTTAGAAACTTTAAGACTAGAAAAACTTCAATTTGAGGCAGATCAAAAACGGATTGAGTCTGAGGAGAATGAGAAAAAAATGAGATTAACTGCTGAGTAGAATGAGAAAAAAATGAGATTAACTGCTGAGGAGGATGAAAAGAAGAGGAAATTTATAGCTGAGGAAGAGGAGAAAAAAATGAGATTAGCCGCTGAATTAGAAGAGAAACGATTTCAGCGAGAGTCAGAACAGAAGCAAAGGGAGGCTGAAGAAAGACTTAAGATTGAAGAGAAACGATTTCAGCGAGAGGCAGAACAGAAGCAAAGGGAGGCTGAAGAAAGACTTAAAATTGAGATGGAAGTTAAACAAAAGGAAATGATAGAAAGAAGATTAATAGCTGAACAAACTACATTACGACTTCAGCTTGAGATGGAAGAGAATGATAAAAAACGACAGCATGAACTGAAATTAGCAGAGTCAGAATATGAGAGACTTAGGTTAACTCAGGAAGCTAATTCTCAGAGAACTTTTGAAAGCCAAACTTCATCCAGACATGATCATTTTAAGGAAATTCACCTTAAATTACCTAAATTTAATCCCCCGTCGGATGACGTAATATTTTTCCTAGATAGATTTGAGGCCACTTGTAGTTCTTATAACGTGGATAAAACACTGTATTGCACATATTTATCCAGGTTACTTACTGGGGATGCTTTAGCAGTTTATCATACTACCAGTATTAATGAGAAGAATGATTATAATGCTCTTAGAGCCGCACTTCTGAAGAAATTTCAAATGACAGAAGATGAATACCGATTAAGATTTCGTACATTGCTACCGCAATCAAGCAGAAATTTCAGTGATTTTCTGTCACAAATACGACTAACCCTAGAAAGATGGATCGAATTATCCAAAATTGAAAAGTCGTATGAAGGTCTCTTCGATTTACTGATGCGCGATAAGGTACTATCGTCTGTAAATCCTACATTTCTCGCATTTTTACACGAACGGAAACCTTTATCAATGAAAGACTTAGAAGAACATGCAAAAAATTTCTGCACTGCTCACCCAACCATGGATCTAAGTAATGCACAGATTAAGAATGAATTGCCTGTTGCTTTTGCAGCACAACAAAACAATTTTTCACGAAATCGTTCCTTTAGTGCTGACAGGTATGTCAATAAGGGAAATAATTACAATTTTAACAATGATAACTTTTACAAAGGGAAGCAATTTCAACAATCTGCTCCATTTAATGTTTCTTGGAACCAAGCTCACAGATCGCGAGATTTTGGTAACAATAATTTTAAAAATAATCAAGGACATTATAATAAACAAAACTGGAGATCAAGATCCCAGGGTCCGCAAAACAGACAAGGTTCTTGGAATAAAAATTTTAAAGAACATCATAACTTTAATTATACAAATTATCGGACTCATCCAAATTTTAACTCAAGCAGAAACGACAATTATGGCAATTTTAATGCAAATAATCAAAATCAATCGCGTCGTAGAGATAGATCGTCGAGTAATACGGGTAGACATTCTAATGTCGCTTTAAGTGATACACAGGCTAACATTGAACAGGGTAAAGTAGCTGAAACTCACAATGCAATGTCTTGTTCTCTTGATTGTACCCAGGTGAAAGACTGTCCAGAATGCTCGACTCTTTTCCAGCCTAAGGCGATCACGACGCTGCGTTGCGGACATACCTTGCCTAGTCTACCTGTAGTCTGTACGGCCACTGCTGCGTCAGTACACCAGGGACAGGGCTCTCTTAAGTTTAACAAGGGATTTGTCAACAACATTTCATGCTCTCTCCTATTTGACTCAGGTTGTAGTACTATGGGCGTCCGGACTTCGCTAAACTTGCAAAATCTAGACATGACTTTATACTTAAAAATGGGATTTTGGTTAGAGTAATACGGGAAAAGGATTCATCCTTATGTTATCAGATCTTAGTCCCATCCTCTATGAGATCTCGTATATTACGTCATGCGCATGACTCGCAATGTGCGGGCCATATGGGTTTTTCGCGTACCAAATCCAGAGTGCTTTCGGCATTCTACTTGCCAGGCGTCCATAGGGACATCACTCTCTATTGTCGGTCCTGTTTGATATGTCAGGAAGTTAAGGTACGGGGTCCATTTCATGCGGCTCCTATTCAAGCTGCGGACATCCCGATTAGACCATTTGATAAAATGGCTATAGACATTATTGGTCCGATGCTTCCATCTGCTAGAGGGCATACGCATATTCTTACGTGCATTGATATGTGCACTCGTTGGCCTGAGGCCATCCCTCTCAAGAACACTTCATCTGCCAGTGTAGCAGAGGCATTGATGTTAATCTTCTCACGCATTGGTTTTCCACGGAAAATCTTGTCGGATCATGGGGTTCAGTTCATTTCTGAATCCATGTCTCAAGTTATGAAGACATTAGGTATAGACAGATCTCTTAGTTCTATTTATCATCCGATGTCAAATGGGTTAATTGAGCGTCTCAATAGGACACTCAAGCAGTTGTTGGGTAAGATGACCCAAGACCATCCCCAAGACTGGGATCGGGTCATACCCGCTGCTCTGTTCGCGTATCGCGAAGTACAAAATCAAGCCACGGGGTTTTCTCCATTCCAGCTAGTTTTTGGCATGCAACCACGCGGTCCGATGTCGTTAATCCACGACTTATTGGTTGACGAGAATATTGAAGAGGAAACTCAATCCTCTTATGAGTATGTGATCTCTCTGAGAAAGAGAATCATAGATGCTTGTAGACTAGCTACTGCATCATCCGAACAAGCCAAAGAAAAAGCTCGTCTATTTGCAAACAAGTATAGACGTCTTCACCAGCTTATTCCTGGTGACGAAGCTTTTGTATTACTCCCTGCGCATAACAATCGTCTTTTAATTACCTGGAGAGGTCCTTTCAGGATCATCTCAAGAATATCCGATGTCGACTACATCGTTGATGTTAATGGTAAACATAAAACCTTCCACATTAACATGTTGAAGGAGTATTACTCACGTCCTGATTATCTACAGTCAGTGTTCCAGGCAACTGACGATCCTACACCTCCTATTCAACACTATTCTAGTTTGTCAGTCATCCAAGAAGAAGCATCTTCTTTCGATGATGTACAACTACCAATACCAGTTGTACCACTCCATTCCACTGAGAAATGGAATGATGTTACAATCTCATCTACTCTTTTGGCTGATCAACGTCAGCAAGTCTCTAATATTCTACACTCGTATGAGGATGTTCTCACTGACATCCCAGGTCATACGTCAGTCATCCAACATGACATTATTCTGACTGACGATACGCCTATTCGAGTTCGCCCATATCCTATCCCTTTACACTTTCGTGATAAGGTTGATAAGGAATTGGATGAGATGCTTCAATTAAATATAATTGAACCATCTTCATCACCATATTCTTCTTCTATGGTAATCATTAGGAAGAAGGACAACAATATACGTCTTTGCGTAGATTACAGGAAATTAAACAAAGTTACAAAATTCGATCCGGAACCGTTACCTCTTTTAGACGACTTATTGGAGAAATTATCTCATGCCACATTCTTTTCGAAATTTGACCTTTCAAAGGGCTATTGGCAAGTGCCACTCACTCCTAAAGCAAAGCCATTCACCGCTTTCTCGACGCCACAGGGTCTTTTTCAATGGAATTTTATGCCATTCGGACTAATGAATGCGCCAGCTACCTTTGTACGCATGATGCGCCGCATATTGTCTCATCGTCCCGATGTCATTACTTATATAGATGACATCTGTCTTTTCAGTAACTCTTGGGATGAACATATTCATGGATTAAAAGCTTTACTTTCTACCTTACGGGATTATAACTTAACAACGAAACCTTCAAAGGCTTTTGTCGGTTTTCATGACATCTCATTTCTGGGTCACCGCATAGGTCATGGTTTCATGTATACAGAAGACAGTAACGTCTCTGAAATTTTAAACATCTCGGCACCTAAGACAAAAAAACAAGTTAGATCTCTTTTAGGACTAATACAGTTCTATTCAAAATTCATCCCTCATTTGTCTACTATAACTGCACCTTTTTCGTCTCTACTGAAGAAAGGCACATCTAATGTAATAAAGTGGTCGCAGGATCACCAAACGGCGTTAGACTATATAAAACGATTTTTTTCAAATGAACCTTTTTTGAGGTTGCCTAACAAAAATCTCACTTTCATTCTTCGCAGTGATGCATCTTCTTACGCTATTGCTGCAGTTTTGATGCAGGAATATAACGGCACCTTATTTCCGGTGATGTACGTGTCCAGAAAACTTACGGAGAGCGAACTCAAATACTCCGTTCTGGATAAAGAGCTCCTCACATTAGTGTGGGCAATCACAAAACTGGAACGTTACCTCCTCGGCTCACACTTTGTGGTGGAATCTGACCAAAAAGCTCTTACCGCACTGAACACGAAGAACGTTAAATCATCGAGGTCAGCGCGTTACGCTATAGCGCTTCAACCATTCAATTTTGAAATACGAGCTATTCCTGGAGTGAAGAATGTGTTCGCAGACTGTTTGTCGAGATGCCCAAGCGAACTTGTCGAAACTAAACCACTTCCAGATGTTGAAACATCCTTACCGATAACATGAATAACTTTGTACATTATCATTGATAGTACATCTATAAAGACTGGTTATATAACTGAAGTATTCGTATAAGTATAACTTTCATGATATACTTACTTATAGATTATAACATTACTTCTTGTGTAGTAACGTTTTATTAGAACGGGAACAGTGGTATTAGAGTAACATTTTATTAGTACGGGAACATTGGTACTACAGTAACTTTTTATTAGTAGGGAAACATTGTTAAGAGCGACAAATATACATTTGTTATTCCTATGGAACATATTACACTACATATCGTGTTCGAGAATATATTTTATCGTGTATGGAACATTGAGAACATCGTCTCTTCGATTACTAACTAGTTGTAACTGAACATTGACAATGATTGATATTGGAATTACTTAGAAAATATTAGTAACTGGTTATTTGTTGGTAATTAAGAAATATATAAATTAGAATAATTCATTTTAATCTATTTAATTGATTATGGATCACACACATTCTAACTTTCTTAGTTGTCACGTAATACCTGCATTCATGGGTCTTAGTTATGATATCTCACTGTTAGATCACTAGTCAACCGTACTAGTGTTAGAAAACATTAAGGGTGTTGATTCTTAAAGTGTTTAATTTTGCATTGCTTCATTTTGGCACATTGTATTTTCAATTTTTCTGTTTTATTGATTCTCTTGTCATTGATCATCATCATTGTTGCTGTTCATTTTCATTTTTGAAATCATATGTTTCAAATTTTTTTTTGAAAACTTAGTTGAATTTTATTATCATCTTTTTTTTATGGTTTTTTTTCATTTTTCATTTTCAACTTGTTTTTACTTCGAATATTACCACATCGTTCCAAAGTAGGTCGATTGTGGATGTGTGCTTTAATGCATACTATCATTTAGTTATATTGATTTCGTTTAATATTCTTTTCTTAATATGGTATAACTTTATGCATTTCATATATCTTGTGGTAGTTTTGACTCACCTCTCTCGGGTACTAAGTTCAAAAAAATTAATAGAATTAATTTTTTTAAGGGGAGGTAATAAGGGAGCTGTTACGTACATTTATTACCTAAGGGGGTAGTCTTCGGTCCTGCCAAATGTACGCACCAGTCTTAATATAGTTATATTATTTGTGCGTTCGATTGATTCACGCACTGACGTGCACAATGCAGTGTGAGTTGCTTTGGACGCACGGGTAACCTAGTTTGGGGATTGTGACGTCATGTTTTGTATGGGGCAGTACGGACCATGTTGATGTCCGTGGAATATTTCTTGTATTCGTGGCAAGTTGGTGGAAGCCATTATTTCTATTGATATATATATTGGTCTTCATGTCGAAGCCAATAGTGGAAGTATCATGTAAGTGTCGCCCCATTTCACATTGAATGTTTATCGATTTTTAATTGAAGTATCAGGCCGCTCCTAGTTATGGTCTAGCGGGAATCCATCGTAGTATGTCATTCCTAGAATGGACAAACGGAGTCGATTGCCTTGTTTGAATTACCGTAGAGGGAGGATACCTACGAGGAAACGAAGTTAATTGATTTTGTATGCTTCACATGTTTTAATATGCCGTTTCGCCAATGCCAAAGTCATGGCATGGATTTTGGGAGAGGTTAGTCAACAGAAGACTCTAACCTGATTGTATTGCCGTGTATGACTTTGTCTGGATTATATATATGCTACATAAGTATTGTATGGAGAAAGTCTGGGAATTTTACGAGTATGATATCAAAGATTGATCCTTGAACATGAATCCGTTTACCACGATAGACGTCCTTGGAAGAAGGTCAACGGACTTCATTGTAAATGTATATTAGCGGAGAACAGAAGTGATCCTCAGCTCACTTGGATAGAAGAGGACTTGATTGTTGAAGAATCTCCAAGAATTTAAGAGTATGATCAGCAACTTTAAAGTATGACATTTGCATCTGTAATCTGTAACCATGATCGTCTTGTCTGTTCCACTCCGTATGTGTCACGTTAAATAAAATATATGTACAGTCATCACAGACTTGTGCTGCCAGTAAGTGACCAGTTAAACACTACTTGTTGGAGTTCGTTTTGAAGAACATTTTCTGACGTTTTGTTCCTTTGCAACCATTCGCATAATGAAGTTCTTTAACATTAGAATGAACGGACCCAACACCAACATATCTTATTTCTAGGTTGAAAATTGCCAAAATGAGGCAAAATTCAGAAATAAAAACAATTTAAAAAAAGTAGATTACAAAGCTGTTAGTCTGACAGCACTAAAATCCAAATAGTGTCAGACCATCCACAATTTATTGTAGACGTTTTTAACGGTCTATCATCTATCACATGGTGCATACAAATATTGATGACTCATTCTCTGATGTCACAGGGGTCAATGATGGAAGAGTCTGTAGAGGAAGCACAGCGTCGGGAAGAGATTCTCCGGATGTACCACGCCACCAAAGAGGCTCTGAAGGTTATCGGGGAAGTGTCAACTTCCACAGTGACAACTCCGACACCTCCGCCCGTCAACGATGACTGGCTGGAAATTGAAAGCAATGGTAATTCAGCAGGAGGCATGTCAGCATTCAACCAGTGAGTTTTGTACTTTCTGTAGACTGTCTTTGCCATTTTGCCAATGAAAGACTCAGCTTTGTGATGTTTCAGGAATAACTAACTACTCCATTATTGATATCACACAACCCAGCTTTAGTTATGGTACCCCATATTGGTAAAATCTAAGATTTTTGTTGAATATCTTGTAAAACTATATAGATTTATGGGTGTGAGTGCTGCTACGTGAAAGAGTTGTTATGCCATAAGAGAAATAGAGGGAGACAAATAAAACAACATAGAGAAGAAAACTGGAGACAGACATGAAAAGGATAATGAAGGTGGGGAAACAGCTTGAATGGATGGCACAGGATGGGAGGGTTTGGCATGTTTTTGTTGAAGACCTGTGTTGCGCTACTACTACTTAGTTGTTCATCTTCAACTGTGAGGTGTAGAGATTTGCCTGAGAGAATGCCATACTATCCTATCAGCTGTCTTCCTTCTGGCCTGGTTCCATTCTAGTCCTTGGTCCTTCAGAGATTGTCTAATGTTGTCCTCCCAGCAAACTCTGGGTCATCCTGGAGGTCTGGTTCCCTGGCTCTTAGTTTCCCATATATGTCATGGTAGCCGATCTGCATACATGGCCAAACCATCGTAAATGGGACTGTTGCACTTGGGTCTGCAGGAACTGGGTTTTGAGGCCCTGAGGTATCGTCTGGTTGCGGACCATGTCTCTTCTTGTTACTTCAACCACTTCCTCAGATACCTCATTTCTGAGGTTTGGATCTGGCTTTTGTGGGTTGCAGTCATTTTCCATTATCCATATGTCAAGACTGGGACATAGGTCAGGGACCCAAAGATGCAGCAATAGAGAATGCAGTCAGTGACCCATAGCTTGACTGCTTGCGTCAGGGTCAGCGAACCAGAGCTGACCAAGACCCTACTCCACCTCCACATGGTGGTCCTGGAAACAGGCTGCATCACTGCAGTCTGGCAGAGAGATTAGGGATCGAAGAGGGAAGGCAAACCTGGTCCCAAAAAATGCCATGCTGAAGTTGGATGTGTCGGCCGAAAGGCGCAGATATCGCAGCTCCAGTGTAAACAGACAACGCAACCAATGTCCTTTTCAGGATGAACGAGGAAGAAGAAGAAGAAGAAGGACATAGGTCGAGCAGTGTGCAGCCATCTTTGTCCTCTTGCCAATTTCTCTTTTACTGAGGAATCCTCGATTAATGGCCTGAAAAATTCTCTGAGCTGCTGCTCTTTGAGTAGCCAACTGTTCTTTGATGCCTCCCTTACAGTCTGTGACAGCTCCAAGTGGTTGACCTGCTCCAGAATCTGTTCTCCCAGAATAAACTGATGACTTTTTTCTTCTCGTGAAATCACCAGTGTTTTTGTTTGGAGCTGCTGATGACCATCCCTCTCTTCTCCAGCTCTTCCTTCTAGACTTGCTGGTTGGATTGAAGATGTGCCTATAATTTAGCAATCAGGGCCACATAGTCGGCAAATGCCAGCTCTGAAATACAGAACTGTCTAATGTTCCAGTACCCCACTGAATATTTTCTTGCCCTCTCCTTACATGCTTTGATGACATCATCCATGAGGAGTATGAAAAGATATGGTGACAGGATATCACATTGTCTTACACCAGCGGTGGTCCTGAACTCTTCTGACTTATGGTTTGCCATCCTCACATTTCTGCAAGTCTTGCAGAAGCTCTGTATAGCATGGATCGAAGGGTGCTGGAATGTTCTTCCTTGCCAAGTAGTCCCAATGTTTGCTCCAGGGGACCTCGTACTGCATGTGGAGCTGACAGTTGATGATGCTGATGCTGTGTCTCAAATCTGCTATCTTTATGTGTGGTTTGAATGCTGAATCCTAAATTTAATCATCCCTAAGCAGAGGCATAGATACACAGAGGGTGCTGTACACAAATTGTAGCCCAAGTAATAAAAACCAAGGTAGTGAATGTAGATTAGTATATAAATATATATAAATATATATAAATATAAATAAATAAATAAATAAATAAATAAATAAATAAATATATATATATATATATATATATATATATATATATATATATATATATATATATATATATATATATATATATATATATATATATATATATATATATATATATATATATATATATATATATATATATATATAATATATATATATATATATATATATATATATATATATATATTAGTCCTCAACTTACAACAGGGTTTCATTCCAACAACTTCGTCACGAAGTCGAATTGGTCGTTAAGTCGGCAATCACAACACACGTATGAACCGTAAAGATATGTTACCAAGTAATGTGTCTGAATGCTAACATACATATGTCTGTTTTGTTATATATTTAAACAACTTGTACTCTCTTTTTGTAGTGAAGTAATACAATGTACGGGTTATAACATAAAATTACTGTACTCTACAGTGCTGTACTGTAATAAGTAATGAAACATAAGTGTACAGTACTTCTGGGATGACTGTCAGAAGTACCAGTGGTCGTAAGTTGCATAGGTCGTGAGTGAAGGACAATCTGTATTTGGCAATTAAAAAAAAAGAGAAAGTTGAAGATAACCGCTGAAGAAGAATCATAGTGATCAGATAAAAGGGAGAAAGAACTGGGCTGTTTTTGTACAAGACAGGCGTGCTTTACTTGCTTGTGCACTTTTTTCTGTCTGCTCATACCATTTAGTGCCGTAGGGAAAAGTAGTTTTGATTCTTGCGCGAGATATATTGCCTTCATCAGTATTACATCAGGTTTCGTAAAATTTCTTTAACATTGTATATTCACCTTCCTTTCCGGCAACCTCTTGCCATGTGACCAGATTTTCTGCCGTTAAAGGCCAAACTATTATCCCCCCCCCCCCCAATCTCTTTATGTTGCTCAGCAGTAGGTAATCCAGAAGCTGTGGGGATCTGCTATAGAAACACTGAGCTTTCTATAGCTCTGCCTTGTTAAAATCATGTCTGTTTTCAGAGTATTTGGAATTAGGAATAATGCAGTCTATATGTAATTGTTATCTCTAATGGACGACCTTCTTCGTGCTATTCTATCAACAGGTGGTGGAAAATTCAGCCCAGATAATATGTTATCGAATCTTAATTTCACTTCAAACAAAAGATTGCTTTCTGTCTTAAGCAGTTCATAAATAAAGTTAATTTTAGCAAGCAAAATCGTGAGTCTTCACTTGAATGAGGAAAATTTACCTTATTCCAGGGGACACCAAGCTTTTAATCCCATAACCGTAATCAGATGCAGGACAAATTGAAAACACTCGATGAGAGGTCACAGCAATTGGGTCTGAAAATACACAGGGAAAAGACAAAAATAATGAGAATAAATGCAGGTAATGATAACAGGGTTGAACTTGAAGAAACACCAATACAAGATGTAGAATCGTACACATATCTTGGCAGTAATATAGACAAAGTTGGAGGGACAGACAGCGATATCAAAATAAGAATACAAAAGGCAAGAGGAGCTTTCATTGCATTGGGAAATATATGGAGATCAAGAGAAATAGGATCCAACATGAAAATAAGAATATTCAACTCAAATGTGAAGTCAGTCCTATTGTATGGCTCGGAGACATGGAGAACAACAAAGACAACAACCAAAAAGCTACAGACTTTCATAAATGGGTGCTTGCATAGAATAGAGGGATTAAAATGGTATGACAAGGTTACCAACGTGGAACTGATGACAAGAACTGGACAAGTGCCAGTGGAACAAGAGATGAGAAGAAGACGATGGCGATGGATAGGACACACACTGAGGAAACCTGTTGATAGCATTACAAGGCAGTCCTTGTTCTGGAACCCCCAGGGCAAGAGAGGCAGAGGTAGACCAAGAAGCACATGGAGAAGAGAGTTGGAAACAGAGGTGAAAATGATGAGGAGAACATGGAAAGAACTTGAGATGATGGCACGTGACAGGAGGACTTGGCATGTGTTTGTTGAAGGCCTATGCTCCTTTGGGAGTGGAGGGTTATGAATGAATGAATGAGAGTGGGGAGGCTAGTCCGACATTTCTACAGCTTTAAAATGATTTCTCTCTTCCCTCTCCGTCACCATAGAGATCTACCAAATTATTCCCATTGATCTACTGGTAGATTGCGATCAACCAGTTTGCCAATCTCTGATGTAGCTGATAGATGGTTTTGTTTTCAGTCAGTCAATCAATACACTTTAGCTCCCCACAGTGCATGGGCCTTCAACAAACACATGCCAAGTCCTCCTGTCACATGCCATCCGCTCAAGTTCTTTTCTTGTCTTCCCCATCATTTTCACTTCTGTCTCCAGTTCTCTTCTTTTTACTTTGTTTCCACCAGCTTCTTCATTTCTTCACTACTCTGTTATTATTTATTTATTTAAACAAAAACAAACAAAAATCGGTAACTGTTTTTCTGAGATATTTAATGAGGCTAAGTTTTCAGTAGGGGAAATTTATTATGCATTATACCCAAACGCAGGCTGTCCTGCAAGAAGGACCAGCAGTGATGGCTGCGTGCTCCATAAGGAGTGCAAAGGAAAATGATGATGAATGACCATGGTTAGTTGTGGTGTGGTCAGTTTCACTAGTACCTGTGTTTCTGTCAATATGGTTCATTGTCTAGTGCTTCCCCGGTTTACGGGTTTCGAACATCAACATAGGAACTGGCTTCTAACCAAGCCAACAGTAAAATACTTTGACCATAACTCCTTGCTGGACATGACGACATTAACTTGCAAACATTGAAGTTAACATATTCCAGTATCTTCATAGTATCATTCTCAAATACATCTGGATACTACAGTACTTCCAGTACACTCATGAACTCCCTTACAGGTGTAAACACTATCCCAAATTAGTTCCAACAAGGAACACTGTCAGACATGACTGGTCAGTCTACACGACTGTAAACAAATGCTCCAGTTATCAGTGGCATATCCTGGTAATGCGAGCTAGGCGTGCTGCTACTTAAAATGAATATGTACGCCTACTATTTAACTTCTTTCCCTCTTAATTTAAAAACCAACTATATTCAATTATGCAACGATAGTTATTAGGGGTATATGTCAGTTATCTCCGAAATACTAATTAACTTACAACTTGAAACTCACTGTCACTGTAATAATCTGCATGCCCGGCAACTAACAAAAATTAATCACAAAAAAACACTGGACGGACACAGCCGATTTTTACAACTCGAGAGCTGCAAGACCACCGCACGCATGTTCGTATTGTATTGACGTATCTGGCCATGACCCCGATCCACACAAACCAGTCTTCAAACGTAAAACCGAAAGGTGCAGCACGCATAGTGACGGAATTACCCGAGAAACTTCGGGCGATTGCTTACTTACTTACTTAGTCGTTCCCCTTCTACCGTGAGGTGTAGAGGTTTGGAAGAGAGAGCGCCAGACTATCCTATCGGCTGTCTTCCTCCTGGCCTGGTTCCATTCTAGTCCTCGGTCCTTCAAAGATTGTCTCATGTTGTCCTCCCAGTGGACTCTGGGTCGTCCTCGGGGTCTGCATCCTTGGCTCTTTGTTTCCCATGCTTGTCGTGGTATCCGATCTTCTCCCATTCTGCAGACATGGCCAAACGGGCGATTGCTACCAACCAAAAAAACTGCACTATAAAACGCGTCTGGGAAACTGAAACTAGATATACTCGTAGATTCTATGCGGGAAAATCCGTTATCCTGATGCGTGCGGTCCGAAAGCAGAACATTATAAGAGAAATATTTTATAGAATAATACATTAAATTTTTATTTTCCTTCGGGCATATGTGTGCGCAGCACGCACAGCACACATAGAGAATACGCCACTGCCAGTTACTAGGTCAAACAATGAGACGTCACATGCGAACTACGCATATCGACAATAGAATAGTGCCGCACTTGCTAGCACTACAATCATCTTCATTCTCACTCACATGTGACGTGCAAAAGCCTATGCCACAGCTAGTTAAGGATCATCATCTCCTTATAGAGAACCACCACAGCAAGTGCCATGCATGCAGGAAGCCTGGACAAAGCTTATGCTCCTGCGACAGTGGTTTCTGCAGCGGTTTTGCTTGATGAGGGCACCAGCCCCCGTGCACATCACGTCACGTTAGTCCAAAGGTGTATGGAGCCACCCACTGCAGCCGGGTCACCTGGCAGGAAGCTTGCTCCGAGCATTCATGTTCTCTGGTAGTGGTGGATTCTGTAGCAATTTGTTTTACATGATGAGGTTGCCAGCCTCATGCACACGACCTCATGTTAGTTGCCGTGTACGACATGCCTGAGGAGCAGCAGTACCCGATGATGATGATGATCATCAGTTGCCATCTCCACAACGAAGGTTGGCTGTAATGGATCTCCAACGTCTTCTGTCTCTTGTCTTGGTGGTGCACTCTGACAGACTCTTTCCTGTCCATCTCTTGATGTTATCTTCCCACTTATAGCGCTGTCATCCCCTTTGCACGTTTGCCTTCAACTCTCCCTTTTATAATGGTCTTCTGCAAGGTGTTATGCCTTTTTATGTGGCCAAAGTATTTTAGCTGCCGAACTTTGATCTCCCTCATTAGTTCCTGATGCAACAGAACAAAAAGAACTAAACAAAATTGTATATTTCAAAGTGAAATAATTAATATTTAGCCTGAACCCCCATATGTCATTCCTGGAGGGTTCTCTGAAGAGACAAACATAGCATATAGGACTTCTCCACCCTCTGGCATGTCATACAAGACAACTAATATGAGACCGGCAACCTCACAGTATCAAACACATTTCCACAGAAACTACTGCTGCAAGGAGCATGATGGCTTGATGCAGGCTTCCTGCAAGGGGACCAACTGTAGTGGTGGCTCTATGCTCCGTAAGGTGCGCAACAACAAAAAAAGAATGATTGGTGAATGTTAGTACAGGTCCTTATCCTTGAATCAAAAATGCTTGGGGGACATCCGTGTTTCAAAAATCAGATTTTTTTCGCTTTCCAGATGTCGCTCAAAAAAGTCGCCAAAAGTTGGCCCAAGTCGCCCAAAATATGTTCGAAAATCACTCAAAAAGTAGCCCAAATTCACCCAAAAGTCAGCCGAATGAACGTTTGATTTTTAAAATATTTCAGTTTTCGGATTCATGAATATGGACCTAGATGCCATTCTCTCTTACTTTCCCCAGGTACCATCCTCTGCATTCTTCAGGCCATTCTCTCTGACTTTGCTCCAGAGATACCATTTTCTGTCTGACCCCTCTTCCCACCACCAACTGTCTGACTGTCCCCAGATATCATTCTCTCTGACTTTCCCTAGATGCCATTCTCTCTTACTTTCCCCAGGTACCATTCTCTCTGACATTCTTCAGGTACCATTCTCTCTGACTTTTCCCAGATACCATTCTGTCTGACCTTCCCCAGATACCATTCTGTCTGACTTTCCACAGATACCATTCTATCTGACTTTCCCCAGAAACCATTCTCTCTGACTTACCCCAGATACTATACAGTCTGACTTTCTCCAGATACCTTTCTCTCTGACTGTCCCCAGATACCATTCTCTCTGACCTTCCCCAGATACCATTCTCTCTGACCTTCCCCAGATACCATTCTCTCCGACTTTCCACAGAAACAATTCTCTCTGACTGTTCCCACATACCATTCTCTCTGACTTTCCTCAGATACCATTCTCTCTGACTATCCACAGAAACAATTCTCTCTGACTGTTCCCAGATACCATTCTCTCTGACTTTCCTCAGATACCATTCTCTCTGACTTTCCCTAGATACCATTCTCTCTGACTGTTCCCAGATACCATTCTCTCTGACTGTCCCATTTACTGTATGTGGAATTCGATTTTTGTCAGTCTTATTATTTGTATCTTTGTTTGTTTGTTTTTTTTTTTCATTTAAATTTAAAAAAAATTATTTTAATAACAAACTTTTATTATGATGATTATTGCAAATGTGTGATGTTATATTACTTTTATAATGATAAATGCCTTAAATAATGCTTAAAGTAAATGTGAGGATGAAAGGATACAGTATACATGATGAGAGAGAGAGGAAGGGCGGAATGTCAGAAGGGCCTGCGTGCCCAAATTTGAAAATAAAAAAAATTTGAAAACCCTTTGAAAATAAAGTTCATTCGCTCGTTCCCCAGATACCATTCTTTCTGAATTTCCCTGGATACTATTCTCTCTGACTTTCCCCAGATTCTCATGTCCTTGTTTCAGCTTGCACATGTGTATCTCACTTTATCCCCCTAGAAGTTAACTACTCACCGTTTGTTTGTTTGTGTTTTTAAACTTTAGCCTCCTTCAAGTACCATGCCTGGTGGCATAGGCAATCATGTCTCTCCACAACTTGTCTAGTATCTTCTCCCTTTGTGTCATCCTGTATCTCGTGGTCCTTCAGTATTTCCTGTTGTCACGATATACTCCCGTTGTCTTCTTCTCACGACGTGCCCAAAGAAAGTGGACAGTTTTAGCCTGCCTGAGAAGAAGATGCTATTGACAGATGGGGACACACATTGAAGAAGAAGCATACTGATAGCCTTACAAGGCAGTCCTTATTCTTGAATCCCCCGGGTAAAAGTGGTGGACTTTCTTCTTCTTCTTCTTCCGTCCTTAGCCACCGACCGTCAAAGCAGTCAGTGGCCATTACGCCTAGAGGCGTCTTAGGGCAACAGCAGATAGGTTTTCTTTGCCATTGTTTCCCATCACGCCTATTGGCGTCTTTAGGGCAACGGCAAATCAATCCATTTGCTGTTGAAAAGTGGTAGACGGAGACCCAAAATAACATGTAGAGAACCGGACACTGAAATGATAGGGATAAAGAAGACAATGGAAGGACCTGAAGTGGATGGAATAGGACAGGAGGACTTGGGGTTTAATTTGTTGAAGGCCTCTGCTCCTTGGGGAGCTGAAGGGGTATTGAATGAGTGAATAAATCTTTTCTGCTTCTATTTTAGCTGGTTCTTCTCATTTAACGTTTACCATGTTTGATTGGCAGAGTGGTTAGGAGGTGTAGCATATTCTGTGTTTGAGTGTTATGGCAGCAACTGAGAGTAATAGTATAGTTAAGTGTTTGATTATTCTGATCTGGAACTAGGTGAGGTAGTTTATGTTGTTTTTGAGTATTTCTTCTTCTACTTCTTCGTACACTCTGAGATGTCTACTTGAATGTTTTCAAAGAAAGCAGTTGTCAGTTTGAGGCTACTTGAATCTCCGTAGATCGTTATCACGAATTGTACTGGTGTCGGCTTTTTGATTATTAAGACCATGGAACATGGGTGTTATGATTGTGACCTGGGGATGTAGTATGTTCTGTATCTGAGTATCACGGTTGAAACAGGGAAGTTATTGTGTTCAGCTGCTAGAGTATTATGATTTAAATTTAGAGGCATAATTTGTTTTGTATCTGACTGTGACATAAGTAAGTTGTGGTTTCTGTGTCTTATGAATATCGTGTCTAGGATTAATGGAAGAAGTGTTTTCTGTGCTAAAGCAACGTTGCGTAAAGAAAGGAAGGAGGAGACTTTTATTCATACAAGCACAGGATTGGTCCACCAGAGCCCTGCACCTGTGGCACATGCTCCATGACAGCTGAATATCTGCTGCAATCCTGCCCAACATACAGCAGTGAACAGAGTAGCATATTGAAACAACCTACTCTCCATGAAAACCTGTTTGGAGATGTCAGAGACCTTGAGCTGACTACTGCCTTTATTAGAGTCATAAACGTAGAAGTCTGAGGGCGAACGAGGAAGAAGAAGAGGAAGGAGAAAACTAAGATAAGTTTTTCCATGACAAAGTGACACAACTGAGAATCAAGTAGATTTGAACTTTCTTATGTCCCTTTGACTCATTTGTAATCCTGATTATTAATATTCTTCTATCACAATAAGAAGTGTATCATCCCTGACAATCACATTTACTTTTGTTGTCCACAGTCGACCAAGCAGTGCTGCCGGCAGGCAGGTACCTCGCATCCCTGACCGACCCCTAGTTCCACAAAGACCAAACTAAGTAACTGATGTGTACGCTAGCTTAGAAGACATGAAGTATTGTGGCTTTATATTCAAGTGTAATAATGATAGTTTAACTGTAGTTCTGAGGGCTTTAATGGTAATGACCCAAGGTTTGGGGGAAAATTGAAATGTTAATATGTGATGGTAATCAATACGATGCTAGTCTGTGATAGTCTGGTAGAGCTAAATAAAGAAATGAATGGAATTTTGTAAATTAAATTTAGGATTGTACATGTATTTTTTTTCTTTTTTGGTTTTTAATTTTAAAATTGTCAATAGTTATTGTATATTGTTTTTGGTGGTAGCTAAAGGGTAATGGTTATCTTTAGACTAGTAAATTATAGAGTGACATCCCCTTGTAATGTTAGAACTCCAAGGGGTAGGTAACAGAAAATCATTTTGAGTGGCCACATAATTTACAAGTCTTAAGAGAACCTTTATCCAGCTGAAGAAACAATGGAAGCTGACAGCATTTTTTTGAAATAGTAAAAACTTGATGTATCTTGTCACTTGTACAGTTAAGTGTTGTAGGAATAGTCATTGACTTGATGTAGCATTAGCATTTCATGTAGCATGTATGATTAGGCATCTCGTCTATTTTTTGTTGTTGTTTGTCTTCGAATACTCTTACTTTCCACAGACCGTGATTCTAGGGCACATGATGTTTTTATTGTCAGACGTGAGAGTAAGCAATTTGAGCGATTTCCTTTCACGTCATAGTTTCTGGGTTCGAAACCTGGTAGCATCACGCTCTAGTCTACTCAGCTGTAAATGGGTACGCTGACTCTGCTCAAGAGTTAGGGAGGGAAAAGACAGCGAGGAAGAGGACTGGTCACTGCCACCTCATACAAAGCTGGATGTAGTAAGATGACGTCTCTAACACTTTACTCCACTACAGCAGTATCTGCAGTGGAACTATTTTTACCTGTACAAACTATTTGGTTGTCACTTGATGTATTTGTAGCGAGAAATGATGGTTAATATGAGCATTTTATGATGATGATGATGAATCTGTACGTGGTATGGTTGTAAAAAAGTGTTTTGCGTACATAAAACTTCTTTAGTTTCAAAATCTTTTGGAATCTTTTTGCTTTGGTTTTTAGGAGGTGGCGGTTCATTTTAAGTCAAAAAAGAACGAAAATGAAAACTGAAATTAGTCTACGTTCTGATAATTTATATTCTGAATCTAAATATGTCAAAATTATTTGTCAGAACACATTTTAAGTAGATGTATTTTGATATTGCAGATTGTATTTTCTTAAGAAAACGTGCTTTTTCTATGAAGAAAACCATGAGTTTCTCAGAACGATGTTGTATGTAACTAATAGATTTTCTGACCAAAAACCTCCAGCTACTGCAGCCGTAAGGTGGCTGTCTGAGACTTCATTAACAAGGGCAGTTATTGTATCAGACTCACAGTCCATGTTTCGGAAAGTCCAAAGTGGATGGCTTCGGCATGAATGGAAAAACTCCTTAGAAGACTTCAGGAACTGGTGTGGATCTACTATCGTGGTCATGCAGGGGTACTCGGCTATGAAAGAGCTAACAGACTAGCTTCAAGAGTGCCCATAGAATGTGCATTGGATATGGATAAGGGAGAAGTACTGAGGGCAATTAATGATCGCCTGTTAGAGAATGACACGGCAATCGAGTCAAGATCACCTGCATCACCAGACATGGTACTTGAAGAATAAGAAGTATGTGTTGTGTGCATATGAGTGTGTTTTTTTGGTTTTCATTGTGTTTAAGTAAGGCTGTATTCCACTTGCACTTACTGTCCATTTAACCTAATGAAACCTCATAGTGCCATATTTTTTTTTGTCATACTCTTGTTGTGAAGCCAATTAGTTTCTGTTGTCTTCCTTTTTTTCTGCTACAAAAATTGTGTATTTCTGGTGCTGTGTCAGATACGTCCATATTTTGGGCTACATAAGTGACCTACAGCTATAATAACATTTTTGTTGCTGAATATACTCGAGTACAGGTCGATTCAACAATACGTCATCGACCCACCCTATACTTTAGAACTTAGAAAGCTTCCAAAATGAATGACCCTATTATAAGTCGAAGTAAAAAAGTGATCCTCGAGTAATGATGCAGTCATTTTGCTGCTGAGTTAAAACCCATTCGGTTAGTTCTTTTTTCAAGAGCCGGAAAGGACAAAGTGTTCACTCTCCGTGCATGTTTCATTTCTGCATTTCCTGCAAAGATTTTTTTATTTTACGCCAGTTTCAAACAAGTTTTACGTCGATTTCAGATTCCTGTATTGCATTGGAACTGCCATGGCTTTCTGCGAATTCTGTCACTTTCAGCTTAAAGCCACAGTCATAAGAACAATGCTTTCTTTTTAAACTCATTGTAATAAAACCTTCAGGACAATTTTTGTTGTTGTTGTGGGTACTAATTGCTGGTGTATTTACAACAAATGATTTAAACAGCTGGGCGTGCTTGTGCACGCATGACAGGAAGTACAAAAGCATGATGAATATTTTTTATTTATTGTATATTGTTTGTATCGGTATCGAGTGTATGTTTTTTTTTTTAATAATTACCACAATTAACAGCCTAATAAAATTGATTCAAAAATTTTTTTATGTATTACTTAAGATATTTTGTTATAAACATTTGATCAAGCAGTAAGTTTATATCTGTATGCGGCTGGAAGGTCACAGGGCAACGGTGACGAGTTTCATGAATTTCTTTTTTTTGTTGACTCGACTATAAGTCGGGGGGTACATTTTTTTAAGGTCCAAAATGGGATTACATTTCTTGACTTATACTCGAGTATATACGGTAGTTGAACATTTTATTTGATGGTTTATTATTTTATTGTTTTGACATTTTATGGGTACAGATGTACAAATTGTTTTGTTTTTTGTTGTAATACTGTTTCTGATATATGCATTTTTAAAATTCTTGCCTCCTTCCCCTGTTATAGTGACTTTTTTATTTTTTATTTGCGTTCAGTTTCAGGCAGTGCAATAGTGTGGACTTGTAATCATCGCGTGTTTTTTTTCTTTAGGGACTATGTAATATAAGTAATACCGTATTTGTTTTGTGTTCTTATTTCACAAATCATTCTTTTTAAACTGTTTATGTAACATTAGTGAGAGAGTTACTGTTAATTATGAACGTTTTCTTTCACTGTTATCTGAAGTGTTATAAAGACGATAGTTGTTAGGGATTGTGTCCAGGCAATGTATGCAGTGTTGGCGGGGCTAGCAGTCCTGTTCTGGGCTAGGTCTTATCAGGGCTTTATCATGCTATCTGATAGTTAATAGTAGTCCTTTTTGGGGCTTAGTGTTTATCAATGCTGTGAATGTAACCAGTCCTTTTCAGGGCTTCATCAATCAAGGTGATAAGACACTATTAGTACTTTTCAGTGCTTTGTTATCCCTAGCTGATCGACACTAGAGTTGACAGAGAACTCTAATTTTTTTTTTAAATGGTCATTGCGCTGTGATATAATCAATGGATTTCAGTCTAGGTTGAAAGTGACATGCCTCACTACAAACAGACAAGAACAAAAACAATATGTGGAGTTTATAAGCTCTTGTTGCGTTAATCTTTAGACTTTATGAGGACATGTTTCATGATCTGTTGAGTTTAAAACTGTAACAAAACGAAAACCTTTGACAGCATTGGAACCACTCCCTCACTGTGGCAGGCACTTTCTTCCTCATGTCCTGAGGACAGTAGCATTCTCCTGTGATCAGTTTCTTCCTTTTTTTAAAAAAAATTTTGCTTCGTTTTGTTCAACCTAGTCAGTTATATAACTCTCTTATGCTTTTCTCTATTTCTGGCCGAGTCCAATGATTTCAGCCTTGTAGTCCCCCATTTCTGCTGCCACATGTGCAGGTTTGTCTTATTTAGTTAATGTATGAACATTCCAGGTGTCAAACCTGGAGATTATCCTACAAGTAAAAAAGTTATTCAGCAACCCGGGACTTCCTTCGGTTTTCACTGGCAGTGAATAGGAAATAGTTAATTAGCATAATTAGGAGATACATTCCATATTCATTTAATACACTTCTTTGTTGTTTGCTCTCAAATAACCATATCTGTCTCTCTTTTAGAGCTGGCAGTGCGTCTCAGGCTTCAAGCATTAAATATACTTGAAACACGGGCTTGAAAACATGATTACTAAATATCATCATTGTCAGTCCCCTTTTCACTCCTTACGGAGCATGGGGCACCCCTGACAGCTGGCTGTCTTGTAGGAAACTTGCATTCACATGCTCGTGCTGTGGTAGTCTCTGAAGCAATTTGTTTTAAAGATGAGGGTTGCTAGCCCCCCCCCCCATAACATATGATGGAAATTTTTTTTTTTTTAACATGGTTGAGGAAGAGAGACAAAAAAAAGGATATTTGATGGTTTGAGTGAATGGTTTGCAGTAAATATTACTGAAGATCTGATTGGATGTGCCAGAGATGGTGAGAAGTTTAAAGACGTGATTGCTTTCTCCATTTAACACATCATGTGAGGATTTCATTGATTGGTATGTTACACACTACATTGATAATAAATGCTGTTCTTCAACAATAAGAATTACATTTGTACTTTTTTTTTTTTTTTTTTAATAACTCAGAGGCCACTACAGTAAAAGATGCATAAGATGTCTTCTTCTTCTTCGTACACTCTCAGACGTCTACTTGAATGTTCTCAAAGAAAGCAGCAGTCAGTTTGAGCATAAGATGTAACAGTAGAAGTTTATTCATGCATTGATTCACTTTCTTTTAGCTCCCCAGGGAGCAAAGGCCTTCAAGAAACTGATGCCGAATCACCTTAATCCAGTGCCATCACCTGAAGGTTTTTTTGTTTTTTCCCCCCTCATCCCTTTCATTTCTGTCTCAAGTTCCGTTCCTCGTATGTTTTTTTTGGTCTTCCTCTCCCTTTCTTACCCTGGGGATTTCAGATCAAGAGCTGCCTTATAAAGCTATCAACAGGATTCCTCAGTGTATGATCCTATCCATTGCCGGCATCTTCTTCTCATCTTTTGTTCCACTGTTCTTGTCATTAGTTCCACTGCTCTTGTCATTAGTTCTACTGCTCTTGTCATTAGTTCCACTGCTCTTGTCATTAGTTCCACTGCTCTTGTCATTAGTTCCATCGCTCTTGTCATTAGTTCCACTGCTCTTGTCATTAGCTCCACTGCTCTTGGCATTAGTTCCACTGTTCTTGTCATTAGTTCCACCACTCTTGTCATTAGTTCCACTGCTCTTGTCATTAGTTCCACTGCTCTTGTCATTAGTTCCACTGCTCTTGTCATTAGTTCCACTGCTCTTGTCATTAGTTCCACCGCTCTTGTCATTAGTTGCACTGTTCTTGTCATTAGTTCCACATGGGTGATCTTGTCGTGCCATTTCAATCCTTTTATCCTACGCAAGCACCCATTTATAGAAGCCTATAACCTCTTGGTGTTTGTTTTTGTTGTTCTCCACGTTTCAGAGCTATGCAATGGAACTGAGATTAAAGTTTATGAGAAATTCTTAATCAGGGTTTATGCATTTAAAAAAAAATCATTTATCCTTTATTTTTTTCAAGTGCTACAATAAGAAGTGCTGCAGGCCGGGCCGGTCTTAGGCTATGGTGCCCCGGCCACTAAAGTCAAGGAGACACCAGAGTGAGAAAAACCACATTTTTTTTTTGTTGGGGTCAAGGTTTTAACATTAATAAGTTAGTACACTTTCTCTTCTGTATACTCAACAAAAGTTGAAAGTGAACATTTATTTTTGGATTGCTGGTGATTTCTACGGGAGAAAGGCTATCTTATTAGATCTGTTGTTGAGAACACTAGCCGAAAACAGACTAAGACTTGGGTGGTCAGCAATAATGGTGCTAATCTGAGAGGTAAAAACAAAGGCTTTCAAGCTAAAATACAACAGGTGAATCCAGCTGTGGTTGTGGGCTCATGTTTAACCACTTGCCTCAGGCATCGAATATTCTAGTTCAGGGGTCCTCAATCTTTTTTGCACTGCGGCCACATTTCAGGTGTATAAAGAAGGGGGTGGGTACCAACCAAATAACGCGACTCACATATTTAAAAAAAATCATTTTTACAACAAAATATGTAGATGCTTACATAAGGCTGTGAAAATATATTTAACGATATAGGAAATATTCAGTATTTAAAAAAAAAAATTTTAGCCTTCACATTATTTGTGTCAAACATATAATTAGTGTGATCTTTGGCACTGCATGTCGCTGGCCAACTATTAGGAGTGTCTATCGGAAAAATTTTATTGAGATCACTTACTGCATACCTTACAAAGACTCAAAAAGAATGTACCTATTTCCTTAGTGTTTCACTTACTTGACCAGTTTGTTGAGAGACATGTAACAATTACCGGTTGCAACTCAACTGCGAAAGTTTCACTTGATATACCCGCTGTGCGCACTTTTTTGAGTCTTTGTAAGGTATGCTTAAAAACTTGCAGAGATTATCTTACTTTTGTGATAGAAAGCATCCTCGTACCACATCATGGGGCCGAGAATAAATTTTTTTAAAAGGGTGCAATCTTTTATGGACACCCTGTACTTAATAATGTTAGTAGAGGGTAAGCTGTAATTTCTGAACATACAAGCCAACATATATTTATTCTTTCATTCACGGGCACACAAATAAGCCTCTATAGGCACAATGATGCCCACGGGCATCGCATTGAGTACCCCTGCTCTAGGCCAGCCCTGGTTGCAGGAAGAGTTGATTGATTTTTCACTTCAGTAAGTGTATGGCCTCATATGTTTCATGTTTCTATAGATGTTTGTCATGTTCTGGGCTGTGAGATGTTTCTGGTAGCTTCCATTCTGAGGTTGTATACCTGGGTTTTTTGGTTGATTACATTTATCTCCAAGATATATCCTCAACTATTCTTTGTAGTCAAGGATTATGGGCTGGGAATACAGGTTGTCAAGGTCACAGTGTGAACGATTGAAATCCAATAAAAATGAAATAATGAGTTTAACTTTGGGCTGTACGAGAGTTACCCACATTGTGATGACGAGGTATATTCATGGACTACTGTCGATAAGATCCAGATATGCTATGACCCAAGCGAAAGACTTTATGTGGATAACTACAGGCAAAAGATGCCCCTTGCATGGGGACATAGCTGACATCAAGGGAGTGAGAATAAAGAGTGGGATGTCATGGGTTACACAGGCAGAGGCAGTGATTGGACAGGTGACCACAGTTAAAAAAATCTTCAAGGGGGATGTAAGTTAGGTGAGAACTGGACAAACTACCAGCTACTTGAAAGGGAGTATAAGGATTGGTGCAATGGGAAAGCAGAGCTGGAAATTAATCAGCTGATAAATGATAGTACTAGGGATGATGATGTGTCATTGTATACACTGATGAGTCTGTAGTTTGTGATGAGAAATCAACAGAGCTTCTCGGCTAGAGTAAGGAGCAAGGGCATCACTGAACAGAGTGGAGCTAACATGGCACCAATATCTAGCTTGAGAATATAGATAGAAGCAGCTACTGCAGACCTGAGAGCTGTCTGAAACTGCATTAACTACGGAAATTATTGTGTCTGACTCTCAATCCATGCTTGAGAAGGTCAAAAATGGATTGCAGTGACATGAATGGAGAACATACCAAGAAGTCTCAAACCTTCAGGAACTGGTCATGCAGGAGTACGGTTTTGAGAGATCTGACAGACTAGCCTTGAGAGCACTTATCGTGGCAACACAGGATATGGATTAGGGAGAGATACTACAGACAGTTGATGATAGTCTGTTAGAGGATGTCACTGCAGTTGGTGAAACAATGAGGCTAGGATTGCTGAAATTTGGCATCAAACTTAAGATTATCAGAAACTGACGCATGAGGGGATAGCTTAGGTGTGTATACAACCATTGCGCTATAGAAACATTTAGCATTCATATACTTGGATATTTTGCTGAGGGAGACTGAGCACCTATGGGTTTGCCTGGAACGCAGTGATGTCAGGTCTGAACCACAATAGCATCTCCAAGAGATATCATTATTATCCTACCCTGTTTACCTTGATGTATTCCTTCTCTAGTCTTGCTCCACAGTATTCTTGATTTCCTTCTGTCTTATTTGTTCTCTCTGTGTGTGTCATCTGCATCTTTTATCAGACTTAAACTTTTATTGTGACTGATAGTAATTTTTCTTCTTTATTTTTGGTATCATTCTTCATTTATGGGGTCGGAGTGGCTAAGAGGTCCGCCTCACATTCTAAAGGTATCAAGTTCGATTCCCAGCAGAGGGAATATAATTTATGGAAATTTTTTTCAGAACCAGTGGTCCTAATGATGTCATACTCCCCCCTGGTCTCCTGGGTAGTGAGATCGGATGCCTAGCCTTCTCGAATAAGGGCAAAAAAATGTGAGGTCCCGTGCGCATGTTGCACGGCAGTTTGGAATCGTAAAGAGTAGACCACAAGGCCGCTGCCCTGGCAAAATTTAAAAATTAGAAACCTACCCAAAAAAATATTTATAGAATGTGTGATTCCTATATATGCACTTTCTTATTCTCGCCAGTGCTGCGGAATTGGTGCACTGTGCCGAGATCCTCCTTGTGTGATCTAAGGGAGGAGATCAGAGCACTGATGGATTTATCCGTGTGTAATGAAGATAGTCCTTCAAACCAAATCAAACCAATCAGTTCTTCACATTACCGTTAGGCATCTTTGATCTTTGTGGTATAGCCTTGTCCCATTTCTCCGTGTTATTGATTCTTTCACTCTGTGTTGTTCCCTTGGGTATTTGAAGAGGATGACGTCTGCCTCAGGCATGTCTTAAGAACTAACTAATATGAGATTGTACGTAAGGATGGCAACCTCTTCACGTAGAAACTGCAGCAGAAACCATTGCTGATGATGCTTTGGCAAGGGGATCAGATACAGTGCTGGCTCCCGTTCTCCATAATGAGCAAAACAGGGAAATGATGATAATAATTGGTTATCTATCTTTCCAATTCTTTCATCATGATCATTAATCTGTCTGGCATTCTGTCTCCATTTTCTGTGTAGTATTGTGGTCATATCTAATAAAGTTATTCAGTGTTGTATAGAACCAATCCTGACATATGGGAGTGAGTCATGGACAATTAGTAAACAAGTAGGAACAGCACTAGAGACCACAGAGATGTGGTTTTACAGGAGAATGTTACAAATACCATGGACAGCCAAAAAGAGTAATGAGGATGTCCTGAAAGAGACCAAATCTCAAAGGAAGCTTTTTCCTCAGGTTAGAAGGAAGCGATCCACTTTCTTTGGGCATGTTATGAGAAGAAGAAAGCTGGTGTATCTCGTGACAACAAGAAAGGTTGAAGGACAAAGAGATAGGGGAAGACAAAGAGAAAATACTAGACAGTCTGACATGGAAAGAAGCCAACAGCAGAATTGATAAATTGTACTGGAGACAGAAAGTTGTGGAGAGACATGATCATCTACGCCACCAGGCATGGTACTTGAAGAAGATCTAATTCTTGTGAAGAAAACTTTCTAACGGTGGTGGTGATGTAATAATGAGATTTATTCTTCACTATTTCCTGTGTTAAGCGATGAGAAGAAGACGCTGGTGACAGATGGGACACACATTGAGGAAACCTGTTGATAGCAGTACATGACAGTCCTTGTTCTGGAATCTCCAGGGTAAAAGAAGCAGATTTAAACCAAAAAAACACATGGAGAAGAGAACTGGAGACACATGAAAAGACGACAAAGACTCAAGCTGATGGCATGGGACAGGAAGATTTGGCATAAGCTTGTTGAAGGCCTATGCTCCTTGGGGAGCCAAAGTGTGATGATTATTACTGTGTTACAGATTTCTATAATGGGTGCTTGCGTAGAATAGGATTCAAGTGGTATAACATGATATCAGATGGCAAGAATCAGATAGATCCTTCAATACTGAAGCAGAGGCCCTGAAACAGGCAGCGAAAACTCTAATTGAGTACGAAGCACATGCAGAAAAACAGATCGTGATCTTTACAGATGCCCCTCTCAGTAATAATAGCACTGAAGAGCCACCATGCTAGGCTTGAAAGATCTGATAAAACTCGCTCAAAAGCCTGGCCAAATGCTTCAACAAGTGCACAGTGCAGTGGATACCAGCCCTTTGCAACATTCCAAGCAACCAAGAGCAAATAAGCTTGCTAAAGAAGGGCAGCCCTGCAACACAATGATATAGAGACAACTTATGAAATGGCTGAAACAACTACAAAAGCCATATTCAAGTCCAAATGAGACAGAGAACACCCCAGGTCACATAAAAGAAAATGCCTATCACCAGCTATTTGGGCAAGACCAGGTCATCATTTTCCGCTTACGTACTGGTCACAATAGGTTGAGGTACCATCTATATCACAAGTACAGGATTGGTCCAACAGATCTCTGCTCCTGTGGCACCAGCCCCATGACAGCCAAACATCTGCTCCAGTCCTGCCCAACTTACAGCAGTGAACGGAGTGGCATATGGCAACAACTCACTTCTCTCAACTAAAAACTATTAGGAGAAACCTTTAGCTGGCTACTGCCTTTAATAGAATCATTAATGTAGAAGTCTGAGGGTGAATGAAGAAGAAAAAGAAGAAGAAGATAGATGCCAGTGGAACAGGAGTTGAGAAGAGGGCACTGGTGACAGATATATGACAAACTTTGAAGAAACCTGTTGGTGGCATTAGAAGACAGAACTTATTCTGGAATCCACAGAGTAAGAGAGGCAAAAAAAAGACAGAAAAACACATGGAGTCGAGAACTGTAAACAGAAATGAAAGGGATAAAAGATAACATGGAAAGATCTGGAACAAATGGCACAGTAAAGAAGAACTTTGTTGAAGCCTTATGCTTTGTTGGTAGCTTGAAGGATAACAATGGTTTCCTATGTTATTGCATTATCATGATTTCTTATACCATGTCTGTATCTTTTTTATCCAAAATCCTCAGGAACATCTTTGTTTTGGAAGTCCGAATAATTTCAGTTTTCAGATGTCGCCCAAATCGCTTTCAAAAAGTTGCACAAATAGCCCAATTTGGCCAAAATGTGTTAGAAAAATAGCCCAAAGTGGGAAAACAATAGTCAGAAATCACCCAAATTATAAAAAAAAGTAGCCCAAAGACACTTGATTTTCAGAATATTTTGGTTTTCGGGTTTTCAGATAAAAGGACAAAGACGTATTATCTTATTACTGTGACTCGTGATTTTCTTTAATGGTTGTGACTTGTATGTGATTTCATCTGAAAATGGCTGCTGATTTCATGTGATTATCATTCATTGTTCTTCTTTTGCATTCATTAAGAGGAGGAGCTACAGTAAAGCTCTGTTTTCATAAATATTTGTATGATTTAAATTAAAATAGACAGGCTTATCTTACCACAGTAATACACGCAATTCATAACAAAGTATACTACTGGACAAAAGTTAAGGGCCGCCATTCAGTTTAGACAAGGTTTATATAATTCTTCGTGAGCAGGGTCGATTTTCCAAATGTCCGGTAGCTTGAAATCTCTCAAGAAGTCTCTGAATGGTAGAGTGGGACACTGCTAAACGTCTTGCAACATGACGAACAGATTGACCATCCTGAATCCATGCCATGGCTCGACCACGGTCTACAGTGCTGAGACTTCTCCTTGGTGGCATGGCTAATGCAGTGATCATTTCGACCACTTGTCATACTGATTTATTGCACACCAACGGTGAACACTCTTTACCGATGATCATTTTCCACGTGCATTCAAATTCAACTCACTTTTTCACCTTTTGAACTAGTGGGGCGTGTTGCAAAAACCACGAGTTTTTGCAGCAACAATGGCAATTTTCACGTGCGGGTTAAAGTGACCCAGTTTTTGGATATTTAAACAAAATTAACCTAGTGCACACAGAAATGTATACACATTTCTTTGAGCTCAGTTTTAATGACATTTTCACTTTACAGTTTGCCAATCAATTATATAAACCTTGTCTAAACTGAATGGTGGCCCTTAACTTTTGTCCAGTAGTATATTTGATAGTATAATGTTGCTGGTTCATGTCTCAGCTGTGGCTATATTGGATTTTAATGCTATATTTCTCTTCATCATGGCTTTTTTTTTTCTTTGAGTTAAGACTTACTTAGTCGTTCCTCTTCTACCGTGTGGTGTAGAGGTTTGGAAGAGAGAGCGCCATACTCTCCTATCGGCTGTCTACTCCTGGCCTGGTTCCATTCTAGTCCTCGGTTCTTCAGAGATTGTCTAATGTTGTCCTCCCAGCAGACTCTGGGTAGTCCTGGAGATCTGGATCTTAACCTCCGATACCTGTTGTATCAGCTGATCTTCTCCCATTCTGCAGACATGGCCAAACCATCTTAGTTGGGACTGTTTTACTTGGGTCTGCAGGGGTTGGGTTTTTAGGCCTTGACGTATCGTCAGGTTGCGGACCATGTCTCTTTTTGTTACTTCAACCACCTTTCTCATATCTTTCATTTCTGAGGTTTGGATCTGCCTTTTGTGGGTTGTAGTCATTGCCCATGACTCGCATCCATACATCAAGGCTGGGACATAGGTGGAGCAGTATACAGCCATCTTTGTTTTATTTAATACTACCAAATTGGAATAGGAAGCTCATCACTGTATTTTAAAACTTTTGTAAGATTAGATTGTTGATGAATTTAGCTATCCTGGGTTATAGATCTAAAGTTACAGGGCTTTGAAGTTATTATCGTAAAATAGTGACACATTTTTGCAAAATTTTACACAACCTGCAATCAATCAATATTTTGATACGATGCCAGAAACTCGATTTGCCAAAACTTTTATCATGTAGTGGAAAATATCTGTGCCAACTTTCATGTTGGTAGATGAAAAGAAGTTAGCAGATCACAAGAAAATAAGTAATATAAAACATGTTTCTGAGAAGTTCATGGTTTTCTTCACAGGCAGAGCAAAAGTTTGTATTTAAAGAAAACAAAGAAAACATAAAAAAAAAAACAGTTTTCAAAGTAAAAATACACCTGCTTTTATTTTCACACTAGTGTAAAAGCCCGTCATAAGACAGGAATTACATTCAAAATCACCATTACCTAACGGCAATTTTACTTATTCAAAAGTAATTTTTTAAAAACCACTGTGCATCACCACAGTACACGAACTACGTAGTAGCAGCAAGGATCCCAATGTGTGTATACGGGATCACACATTGTATAAATATATTTTTGTGCACACTGTCATTTGCACATTCTTCTTTGGTAAGTGTTACTATTTTCGGGAGAGTACATATAAAGGAGACAATACAATTAATATCTAACTTTTAACCAAAGTTGCATCCCTTAGCGTTACTGACAGAAAAAGCTGGGATTTTATATATATTGACATTTCAGATTATCAGAAAGAAGACTAATGTTGATTTTTTTTTAAATCTTGTGCTGCTCCTCCACTTAATGAACAAGGTGCCACCTCTGCAGTTGGCCACCTGAGCAATTGAACTTCATATGCACTTGTAGTGGTAGTTTTTCTAACAATTTGTTTTACATAATGATGTCACCAGTCCCATGCAGAATTTCACATGATGACATTTTAAGGGAGTAGTTGTTCTGCTATTTCCTTTGTCTCCTTAGAGACCCACAGAAACAAACATCAGGTGGTCTCATGTAAGCTTATAATTGACTTGCTTATGATGTCATGTAAGCTTATAATTGACTTGCTTATGATGTCATGTAAGCTTATAATTGACTTGCTTATGATGTTTATGTAAGCTTATAATTGACTTGCTTATGATGTCATGTAAGCTTATAATTGACTTGCTTATGATGTCATGTAAGCTTATACTTGACTTGCTTATGATGTCCTGTAAGCTTATAATTGACTTGCTTATGATGTCATGTAAGCTCATAATTGACTTGTTTATGATGTCATCTCCTGATTTCTTATGATAAGATTGTATAATATATTGCTTTGGTTCTTAACCTCTGATTTCATGTGATAACAATTTGACGTTTGATTGCTTATAATGTTTGGTCATCTTAATTTCTTATGATTAAAATGTATAATTGGTTACTTATGATGTAGGCTTCTGAATTTTTGTGATAAAAACATTTAATTGATTGGTTATAATGTCTGTTCATCATAATTTCTTATGTTAAAAGTGTATAATTGGGTACTTATGATGTAGGTTTCTGATTTCTTCTGATAAAAAACTTCTAATTAATTGCTTATAATGTTAGAAAGCTACGATTTCTTGTCATAAAAGTGTATAATTGATTACTTATGATGTAAGCTTCTCATTTCCCATGATATAAAACGTTTAATTGATTGCTTAATATTGTCTGCTTATCATAACTTCTTATGATAAAACAGTGTGTAATTGGTTAATTATGATGTAGGCTTCTGATTTCTCATGATAAAAAACTTTTAATTGATTGCTTATAATTAAGGCTAGAATTTTAATGACCTAAAATTGTTAGATCATGACCTATAAAAAATGCATTTATGACCCCAAATAACCCAAAAAATGCCCTATAAAATAAAAAAAAGGACCTAAAAACACAACTTTCTTTTTATACTTTCTGAAGTAAACTAACATTATTTTGTATTATTAAAAGAAAGAAAAAATGAACGGATTAAAATACAATAAAAAGAACCTTACTTACTTAGTCGTTCCCCTTCTACCGTGAGGTGTAGAGGTTTGGAAGAGAGAGCGCCAGACTATCCTATCAGCTCTTAGCGGACTCTGGGTCGTCCTGGGGGTCTGGATCCCTGGCTCTTTGTTTCCCATGCTTGTTGTGGTAGCCGATCTTCTCCCATTCTGCAGACATGGCCAAACCATCTTAGTTGGGAATGTTCTACTTGGGTCTGCAGGAGGTGGGATTTTAGGCTTTGACGTATTATCTCGTTGCGGACCATGTCTCTTCTTGTTACTTCAACCACCTTCCTCAGATACCTCATTTCTGAGGTTTGGATCTGGCTTTTGTGGGTTGTAATCTTTGTCCATGACTCGCATCCATATGTCAAGACTGGGACATAGGTGGAGCAGTATACAGCCATCTTCATTTTCTTACCAACCTCTCTCTCGCTGAGGAATCCTCAATTTATGGCCTGAAAAAGTCTCCCAGCTGCTGCTTTTCGAGTGGCCAACTCTTCTTTGATGCCTCCCTTTCGGTCTATAATAGCTCCGAGGTATTTAAAGTGGTTGACCTGCTCCAGGACCTGTTCTCCCAGCTTAATCTGATGTCTTCTTTCTTCTCGTGATATCACCATGGATTTTGTTTTAGAGCTGCTTATGACCACCCCTCTCTTCTCCAGCTCTTCCTTCCAGACTTGCAGGTTGGATTGGAGATGTGCCTCTGATTTAGCAATCAGGGGAACATCATCAGCAAATGCCAGCTCTGAAATACAGACCTGTCTCATCTTCCAGTACCCCACTGAATACTTTCTTGTTCTCTCCTTACATGCCTTGATGACATCGTCCATGAGGAGTATGAAAAGATAAGGTGACAGGATATCACCTTGTCTTACACCAGTGGTGGTCCTGAACTCTTCTGATTTATAGTTTGCTGTCCTCACATAATTTCTGCAAGACTTGTAGAAGCTCTGTATAGCATGAATCAGAGGTGCTGGAATGTTCTTCCTTGCCAAACAGTCCCAAAGTTTGCTCCAGGGGACCCTGTCAAACGCCTTTTCCAGATCTATGAAACAAAGATGGATGTCACTGTTATACTCAAGGGCCTTTTCACTCAGCTGTCTGTGTGTGAAGATTAGGTCTTGAGTACTTCGGTTAGCTCGGAATCCGCACTGGACCTCATCCAATTGTGGCTCAGCTAGGCGTCGGAGTCTCTGCTCTAGGATTCTAGAGTAGATTTTACCAGGGACACTGAGAAGGGATATGTCTCTATGGTTTCAACATTGTCGATTGTCACCCTTTTTGAAAATTGGTGTTATGATGGCAATCTCCCAATTCTTTGGTATGGTCTTGTTGCACCACACTGCCTGTAGGACCCTTAAGAGTAATAGGTTGCCTGATGCTCCCATGTACTTAACCATTTCTGGTGTTATACCATCATGCCCTGCTGCTTTGCCCATCTTGATTTTCTCTAGTGCTACCTTCAGTTCTTCCATCTTTATGTCATCTTCATCACCATTGGTTTCCTCTTCTGTGCTAGTGGTTATCATTTCTGATGCCTGACCTTGCTCACCATCAAGGAGTTCTGAGAAATATTCTTTCCATTACTTCCTTCAAGGCAGTAAGCAATTTGCCATGCTTGTCCTTTATAAATTTGAGAGGGCATTGTTTTTCCCTTCTTGTTCTTTAGGGTCTTATAGAACAATTTCTGGTTTTGATGTGCATCTTTTTCTAGCTTTTCTCCAAATTCTTCCCAGGACTTCTGTTTTGCTGCTAGCACCTTGTTCGTTGCTTCTGAGTATCACATATTCTCTATATTTCTCTATTTGTCCTGCTGTGTTTTTAGCTCCTAAGTATTGTTTCCATGCCATTTTCTTCTCTCTTATTTTCTCTTTGACTTCCTCTGTCCACCAAGGTGTCCTCTTTCTCTTGTTCCCAAGTCGTTCACCACATGTTTCTGCAGAAGCTGTCTTTATAATGTCCTTGAATTTAAGCCAGAGGGTTTCCAAGTCATCAAGTTGTTCTTCTGTGTTTCTCACTGCTGTAGCAATAAGCCCCTGATGTCTTAATTTCTGGCTCTCTCAGCTTGTAGGTCTTAATGCTCATTTCTCCTGTTTGTTTACTTGGTTTCTTTCGTGATGTTGGGCAGTTTCTAGGCTGAGCAACTCTTTCAGTTGTTCTTTTGATTGTAAGCAGGTAGTGATCACTTCAATCTCTGGCCCCCTCCAGACTCTAGCATCCCAGACATATTTGAATGAGCTTCTCCTAACAATGGCATAGTCGATCACTGACTTCTCATTCTTGGTTGGTTCACATCTGGTATATGCATGTATGCGCTTATGGGGGAACTTTGTGTTTTTAATGATTAGATTCTGCTCACTGCAGATTCTAAGGAGTCGCTTTCCATTGTCATTGAGAGTATCTTCTCCATATCTTCCGATAACTCCACCCCATCTAGCATGGTCATTTCCAACTCTGGCATTGAAATCTCTGAGCATGATAATTTCATCTAGGCAGTCATCCACTGTCCTTTGAAGCAGCTCGAAGAATTCCTCCTTGACCTATGCTCTCTCATCCTCATTTGGCCCGTACACTATGACAAGGCTGACTATGGTTTCTCCTTCTTTTAGTTTTACAACCATAATGCGCTCTGAGACAAAGTTCATAAAAAGAACCTAAAAAATTTAATTGAATTGTTTTTCTGTTACTGTGCCAAACTGAAATGTTTTATGTTACGTACCAAAAAAAAAAAAAAAAAAAACCAATAAAACAAAACAAGGAAAAAACATAAAAAATACTCCATTTTTTTACAGTTTCTGTGCCAAACTGAAAGTCCATTTTATTAACCAAAAACATGCAGTCTAAGACACACCCACAGGCGCACATGCACACACACACACATGAAGACACCTTAAAATGCAATTTAACTTTTCGCAGTTTCTGTGCCAGACTGAAAATTTTATTTTTATTAACAAAATAATTGATTATTAAAAAAAACACACACAAAAAAGCATATTTTGGGACTAAAAGTCAGCGATTTTTAGAACACACTCATTCTCTTTGAACATTGATAACTCATAAACTATTACAGATAAACACATAATTCAAAAAGAATATCGAAGTAAAAAAGCTTATAAATATTTAAAACACAATTATTATATGCAAATAAAAAATAAACCTTTTTTTTGTCTATTTCTGGGTGTATATGCCCCCTTAAACACTGAAAAGCTCCTGTCCACTACAACTGACACCACAGGAGCATACTAGAAATAAGCTACGTCAACTGGTTCAAAGTCCGCTGAAAATTCACCAAGAGAAAAGCTTTTTCAGATAGCACATCAGAAATTAAGCACATCTGTTGTTCATATTCCACATTTTTGTTTCAAAAGTTGCTCAAATTTTCTTTTGCACAGCTTTTCCCACATTTCCATTCACACTGTCTAAGCCATTCATTATTTTCTTCATCAAATCTATCTGACTAATAGAACTGCTGGGAGCCGCGCTGGTGTAATGGCTACGGCGTTGTACTGGCGACCAGGTTTTCATGGTTCAAACCCGGGCGTCAGCGTTTGAAGGAATGTTTACGACCGGAAATCTGACTGAATAACCTGAACGGCTGCTGCTCATAAATCCCGTGTGGATGGGAAGGAGCAAAGTCCACTGACCCCCCAGCCTCGCAATGACATTGGGCCAAAGGAGCTGGAAAGCTCGAGTGCCGCTGGTTAGAAAAAAAAAAAAAATAGAACTGCTGACACCTCCAAGGAAGTAATGGCACCAACTGCTGACTTCTCAAAGGAACTAATGACACCAGGCAGAAATCCAAAATTTGACTTCATATAGGAAAATTTCCAGCAACATTCGTTGGCAGGGGTTTAGGGAAAATTATTAAATAGCATAAGGAAAACATTGAAGTAAAGAAATTTGTAAAATAAAAAAAAATATAAACAATGAGTAAGTACACATTAACACTAAAAAAGACTTTTTTTTTTATTTATTGAAAATGCCAAAATGTGCAAAATAATAACTAAAAAAAATGCTTTAAAATGAACTAAAAATGCAAAATACTGTCTTAACAAGGGCTCTTAAATCAACTTAATTTTTTATGAAACAAGGGCTCTTAAATCAACTTAATTTTTTTATGAAACACATTTATATTCAACTGAGCAACATAATGGTTATGCCCAAAAAGAAAAGATGCAAAATCTGCAAAATCCTGCCCTACTTATAATGTTAAGAGAGCCACAGTTTCTGTAGTAAAAGGCTTCTGATTTCTTTTGATAAAATCGTCTAATCAGTGTTGCCACTCCTAGGTGGATTCACCTAGATCTAGGTTTTTTTTTGGGTCATGTCTAGGTGTCATTTTCTTTCATTAGTTGAAGAACACCACCTAGATTTCACCCAAAATCGGCCAAACGCGCCCAAAAAATCACACAAAATAGCCGAAGTCGCCAAAATCTAGATTTTTTTCAAAATTTAGAGTGGCAACGCTGCTTCTAATTGATTACTTATAATGTTAGCGAGCCATGGTTTCTTATAGTAAAAGTGTGTAATTGATTACTTATGATGTAGGCTTCTGATTTCTCATGTTAAAAACTTTTAATTGATTGCTTAATACTGTCTGCTTATCATAATTTCTTGTGAAAAAAAGTGTACAATTTTTTACTTATAATGTAGGCTTCTGATTTCTCATGATAAAATGCCGAAACACTTGTCCAACGGGGGAGGGGAAACTTCTGATGATCAGATTGCCTCCTGTTGTAACATTGTCATTAGAGTTTCCTATCCTCACCTTTTAATTTATTGCTCATAATGTCTGATGGATATGAAATATAAAAACAAATCGAAAATAGGTAGTTCGACTTACTGGAACAAAAGATAAGGAAAATAGCCAATGATGTCTCAGCATCTTGATTTCTTAATATTTAATGTTGACATTGTGCAATTGAAAAAATAGCTAAAATATTAGTGCTGACCAAAATTGACCTTTTGGTAGACCCAAGGTCATTGTTGAATCACTTCTGCTCTGTCACAAATACAGTGTGACAGGTTTCTTATTTCTGGCATGGTTTTGCTTAGCAGAAGTAGGCTTTGTTATATTCATGTAGATATTATATCAAATCTTTCTTTAGCGATGAGAAAGTAGAAACTAAAGTTCTGTTTTCACGTTAAAAATGATACATTTTTTCATTAAGACCAGGGCACAACACATTTTTGCATGTGAGCCATTGTCACAGCTCACTGGTTAGATTACACAATTTCAAAATCATTGTCACAATTGTCACAGCTCATTGGTTAGATTACATGATTTCAGAATCATTGTCACAATTGTCACAGCTCACTGGTTAGATTACATGATTTCAGAACCATTGTCACAAATGTCATAGCTCACTGGCTAGATTACATGATTTCAGAACCATTGTCACAGCTCACTGGTAAGATTACATGATTTCAGAACAATTGTCACAGCTCACTGGTTAGATTACATGATTTCAGAGTCATTGTCACAATTGTCGCAGCTCATTGGTTAGATTACATGATTTCCGAACCTTTGTCACAGCTCATTGGTTAGATTACATGATTTCAGAACCATTGTCAAAGCTCTTTGGTTAGATTACATGATTTCAGAACCATTGTCGCAGCTCACTGGTTAGATTACATGATTTCAGAACCATTGTCACAGCTCATTGATTAGATTACATGATTTCAGAACTATTTTCACAGTTCATTGGTTAGATTACATGATTTCAGAACCATTGTCACAGCTCAATGATTAGATTACATGATTTCAGAATCACTGTCACAGATCTTTGGTTAGATTACATGATTTCAGAACCATTGTCACAGCTCATTGGTTAGATTACATGATTTCAGAATCAAATTCACAGCTCATTGCTTAGATTACATGATTTCAGAACCATTGTCACAGCTCTTTGGTTAGATTACATGATTTCAAAACCATTGGTTAGATTACATGATTTCAGAACCATTGGTTAGATTACATGATTTCAGAACCATTGGTTAGATTACATGATTTCAGAACCATTGGTTAGATTACATGATTTCAGAACCATTGGTTAGATTACATGATTTCAGAACCATTGGTTAGATTACATGATTTCAGAACCATTGGTTAGATTACATGATTTCAGAACCATTGGTTAGATTACATGATTTCAGAACCATTGGTTAGATTACATGATATTATTACTGTGATATTATGTCACCATCATGATCATTACCTTTTGGCTCCCCATGGAACATAGGCCCTTCAACAAACACCTTCAAGTCCCCCCTCCCAGTAACTGTGCCATCAGCACAAGATTGTTCCACGCCTTCTTTATCCTTGTCATGTGACTCCAGTGCTCTTCTTCACGTGTTTTTAGTCTCCCTGTACCTCTTCCACCCTGTGGATTCCAGACCTAGGACTGTCCTGTAGTGCTCTCATCAGGTTTTCTCTGTGTGTGTGTGCTATCCATCGCCAGCGTCTTCTTCTCATCTCTTGTTCCACTGGCACTTGTCTGGTTTCTGTCGTCAGTTCCATATTGGTGATCATGTCGTGGTCACTTCAATCCTTCTGTTCTACGAAAGCACCCATTCATGAAAGTCTGCAACAATATCGGCCACAGTGTGTCACTTGATAAGAAAAATCTACTGGACATTGCCCCCCCCCCCCGCACAAATGCAGGACCCCAACAGTTAATGGCAGAATGCATCATAATTTTCCTTTGTGCTTCCTACGGAGCATCAAGTCACCACTGCTGCTAGGGCCGCCCCCCCCCACCCGACAAGAAGTCTGCACCAAGCATTCACTAGTTCTTGCAGCAGTGGTTTCTGTAGCAGTTTGTTTGACATGATGAGGTTGCCAGCCTCATGTACAACCTCATCTTAGTCACCTTGTATGACATGAATGCATCATAGGTTACATTTTAACGAGAATGCTACGAAGAGACAAAAAAAAAAGATGCAGTAATTTTATCTGCCACGTTTTGGTTTCCGTAATTAACATACTTTTGTTAAATTAACCGGTGTATGTATGTATACATATGCTATCTGCCATACCTTTGTATAAAGTAAATACTCCAGTCAGTGTGTGCAGTTTGGCAATAATTATAATAAGAAAACAAAAGAAGTATGAGTTACAGCATGCGAGCTCAGAGTAAAACACATTTTAAAAGGGTGAGATTTACTTCAGAAATTGTTTACAAACAGAGACATCTTTTTTCTTGTGGTTTTGTGACATTGGATGTAACATTAAATTTGACCTTGTTACGCGTTTTTGGAGCCGCAGTAGCACAGTGGTTGGTGCACTGGCTTCCTAACTCAGTGGTCCATGGTTCGATCCCATGTTGAGGTGGGGTTTTTTAGACCACAAACGGGCCCCCGGGGTCGACCCAGCCTCATGAATTGGAGACCAGAGTAACTCTGGGAAGGTTAAAGCGGCCGGCGTGATGCTGACGGCATCACCCTTAGGGTGCAGATGGTCAAGAAAATAGGGCATAACACCATATTCCCATAATGCCTCAGTGGGCATGTAACGGGATTCTTTACCTTTTCTTTTTTACATGTTTTTACAATAATGACAATCTGTAATCATAATATTCTACTGTTAATGTTCTATACACAGGTTCAGTAATGGATTGTCTCATTTCTCTCATAAATGTTATAGACATTAGTAAGTCTCAGCAATAAACATGAATAGTTGAAGAGTCTCAGATTTTTTTTAGAAGTAATTGTTTCATTTTTATGTAACACTATGTACTGACTTGATAGCATAAACAGGCAGTCACTGTTCTGGAGATGTGGTTTTACAGAAGAATGTTACAAATACCATGGACAGCCAAAAAGAGTAATGAGGATGTCCTGAAAGAGGCCGATGCACAAATGAAATTTATTTCACAAGTTAGAAAGAAGCAATCCACTTTTTTGGACATGTTATGAGAAGAGGTAAGCTGGGATATATCGTAACAACAGGTAAGGTTGAAGGACAAAGAGATAGGGGAAGACAAAGAGAGCAAATACTGGACATCGTGGCATGGAAAAAAGTCAACAGCAGAATTGATAAATTGTACTGGAGACAGGAAGTTGTGGAGAGACATGATCACCCACGCCACTAGGCAGGGTACTTGAAGAAGAAGAAGAAGAAATATTTGCCAGTGCAGTGACAGCTCTTGGTGTATTCTAACTTTGATATCATTATCTGTTCCTTCATCTTTGTCCGTTCTGCTGCCACATTGCGCTGGGAGACACATTTTGTCACATTACCAGCTGGGAGACACATTTTGTCACATTACCAGCTTAGAGATAAATTTTGTTGCATTACCTGCTAAAACGATTAGAGATAAATTTTGTAATGTTACCTGCTAAAACATCTAGAGATAAATTGTGTAACGTTACCTGCTAAAACATCTAGAGATAAATTGTGTAACATTACCTGCTAAAACATCTAGAGATAAATTTTGTAACATTACCTGCTAAAACGTCTAGAGATAAATTGTGTAATGTTACCTGCTAAAACATCCAGAGATAAATTGTGTAACATTACCTGCTAAAACATATAGAGATAAATTGTGTAACAATACCTGCTAAAACGTCTAGAGATACATTGTGTAACATTACCTGCTAAGACATCTAGAGATAAATTTTGTAACATTGCCTGCTAAAACGTCTAGAGATAAATTGTGTAACATTACCTGCTAAAACATCTAGAGATACATTTTGTCAACTTTCATTGGCTGCAAAAGAACGACAAGCTTGGCAACCCTAGTTAAACAAAAGATAATAACTGCCCAATGGTTTCCTTGTAGTCGAGCAGACGATAAGGGCAAGAAGAATAAAATAGAAGGTACTAAAACGCGTGCATGCTCAGATTTCCAAAAAGGATGAAAAAAAAAAGATAGAATAGCTGTGTGTTCTCATGGACAGTTAAAGTTAGTTGCTTATCCTTTACAGGACGTGGCAATCAACCCCAGCTTTTATTGGCTGTTTGTGATTTTTCTACGCAATTTTTTCATTCAGTAGTTTGCCATTGCTTTCTGAACGGTACGGCGCTTATACCATTGTTAAAAATCCACACAAAGCGATCTGCTACCAAACCGCCTGCAGCAGGTTTCGAACCTGGTATATCTGGATTATGAAACTGCGTTCATATCCATTAGGCCACAGACGCCGACCATGGACAGTACAATAGACATATTTACCAGAAACAAGTCAAACGTGACGACACGGCAATGGAAGTGTCTTTGTTGAATTACCGAAAAGGATGAAACAGACAGAAAATGAAGAACAGTTAAAATTACTCCGAATATCGGAGTCAGCTCAGCGAATGTGTAAATAGGTATTGTTTACAAAAAATGAAGTTAAAAAAGTACGGACTAACAAAAACGTTGTCTACAAGACGCCATGATTCATAATTGTAATGAGACAAATCAGAAGTACAAGCTTTGCACTAAAATAATTCGTATAATGAAAGGACAGAATGAATGAGTGGAAAAGTGAGCAGAAGAATAGGTATGGAGACAAGCATAGTTAACGCAAATGAATGTATTTGGACTAGGAAAAAGGGGGAAGTGTTCAGCAGATAAAAACACTAGAAAGTGTCACACGCCGTAAACCAAAATAATAATACACATCAAGTTATATTGCAGGCACTCGTGAGAAATAAAGAAATAGAAAACTAGACAACAGGAAAACAACAGAAGTGACAGGCTTACACCGGGGACTCCAACCCAGAACGGCAGGTAACACCGTCTTACTGCGGGAGTGAATGGTGACTATCCGCCCAGCCAACTTGCACTCCTATTTCTTGAAATGATCATACGCTGTAATTTGGCATTAATGAGAGTTTTTTTTATATTTTATTTATTGGGGGGGGGGGGGGGGGGGGGGGGGGGGGGGGGGGGGGGGGGGGGGGGGGGGGGGGGGGGGGGGGGGGGGGGGGGGGGGGGGGGGGGGGGGGGTGGGCGGGGGTATGAAAGGAGAGGATGCATACACACACACACATACATTCACACAATTTTTATTTACTCTCTCTGGACTGAGTGGGGTCGGGCTGATGATGCTACTTTTTGATATCAGACAGAATTATTATCTTGAATTAACCACACAATCACCTGTATATATAATTTTCTTAGGCATCCATTACGGGCTTCCGTCACAAACTTTTTCCCACCTAAATTACTTACTCAGTCGTTCCCCTTCTATCGTGAGGTGTAGAGGTTTGGAAGAGAGAGCGCCAGACTATCCTATCGGCTGTCTTCCTCCTGGCCTGGTTCCATTCTAGTCCTCGGTCCTTCAAAGATTGTCTAATGTTGTCCTCCAAGCGGACTCTGGGTCGTCCTCGGGGTCTGGATCCTTGGCTCTTTGTTTCCCATGCTTGTCATGGTATCCGATCTTCTCCCATTCTGCAGACATGGCCAAACCATCTTAATTGGGACTGTTCTACTTGGGTCTGCAGGGGGTAGGATTTAAGGCCTTGACGTATCGTCTGGTTGCGTACCATGTCTTTTCTTGTTACTTCAACCACCTTCCTCAGATACCTCATTTCTGAGGTTTGGATCTGGCTTTTATGGGTTCTAGTCATTGACCATGACTTGCATCCATATGTCAAGACTGGGACATAGGTGGAGCGGTATACAGCCATCTTCGTTTTCTTACCAACCTCTCTCTTGCTGAGGAATCCTCGATTTATGGCCTGAAAAAGTTTCCCAGCTGCTGCTTTTCGAGTCCCACCTAAATTACAGTCTGGAAATTATATAAAAGTCGTGCTCTTCTGGTCTTTGCACTAAACTCCACAACGCTTAATATATCCTAACTAATTATAACCCATCGAGGGTTGAAGTGTGTATTTTTTTTATTTAACAAAAAATAAATTATTGCAAACTGAAATATAATTGTCCTTTAAAAATGAAACACATTGAGGATTAGAAAGGCGGGAGGTAGTACTAATGCAGCACTGTCTAATAGACTGACATGGAAGAAAAAGGTAGTTTAAAAATTATGTCAGACTTGAAGCTCCTGAAGACGAAAAGGAACGAAAATGATAATAACAAGAAAAAACATACAGTTTTTAGGACTTCGCATGATCCAGACGCTTTGTCGGACAAGATTGGCTCAAGTTGACATAGAAGAACCGAATGCTTATTTCACCACAATCGCCTTTAAGAGATTCTAGCCTACTAATGAAGAATCTCAAACTTGCTTCCTTACAAGTGCAGACTAGGTCATGACCGCCGCTAATATCAAAACTGGTCAATTTGGACAGAGAAGCAAGGGCAACAGGCATTCGAGTTAGTTTCGTATTTTGCATTTCTAGCTCTGAAAGATGTTGTAGGTTCTGAAAAGCAAGCTCGGAAATTTTTGTGATTGGATTGTTGCTCAAGGTCAGGATATGTATACTAGAATTTTGTGGAAAGCTTGCGTCTGTTAATTCCGTAATCAAGTTGAATTCAAATGTGGCTTCCGCTGTCGACGGTGGGAAGTCCATCCCTCTGAGGGCAGTTATAGAGTTCCAAGGAAGAGGCAAATATTTCAAAGAAGTCAAACTCGAAAAGGCACGAGGAATAGCTGGAAGCACGTTATATGATACATCAAGGCTATTTGATTGTGAGTAAGGTCAAGGGTGTCGAGCTTTGTCATGGAAGATAAGTCTGGAATTTTTGTCAATTGATTGCCTTGTAGATGAACAATCATCAATGAGCCCGCTAGAGGGCGCAAAGCGTTACTAAGATGATCCGCGTCGGATATTCTAGCGTTTTCAATCATTAATGAATAAAGCTGTCTTGAACTGGGAAGCCATGTTATGTTAGATATTTCAGTATTTATCAAATTAAAAAATACTAGAGCATTCAGCTTTGAAACTGCTTTAGGTATAGCTGTTAAACTATTATTCTTAAGAGTCAAGGTTGTTAAGCTCCCTGCCAAATGATCAAATGCGTCATCTGGAATAGAAGACAAAGAGCTTCCGATTATGCTTAGCTCTGTTAAGTCAGTGAAATACTGAATCCACGAAGGCCATGTTGTTATGCCAACGTTTTCAAGATCAAGCGTTCGCATATTTGGTCCTATATGTTTTAAGGCTTCAATATTCCAGTCTGTAATGTTGGTATTGTAGATATTTAGGTATTTGAGGGCATTTAAATGAAGGAAAGCATCTGGGATTCTAGTAAAACGGACTTTCGAAATTGACAGCGTTTCCAAGGTGTTGGATGACTGGTTGAAAGCAGTATCGTCGATGGTCGCTATTGGGTTGTTCATCAAATAAATCTCAAGGAGTCCTGCAGGCAAGCTGCCAGCTGGTATTGCGGTGATCAGGTTTGACTGAAGATAAATTGTAAATAAATGTTTAGATTTATCATCATCATTGTGCTACTTTTAAAAAAAAGCACTTCTATAATTTATTCTATATACAGATGTATCAGTAATAAACGCTACAAAAAATAGAGTTGGAGTTGTATATGTTACACCCCAATAGTGAAATTGGCCATTTCATGAATTGGGCAAATTTTTACCCAATGTACTTTCACTTTGCTGAGTTTATAGTTGGCTTCTATTTGTGCTTCCGAGAGAGTGCCCAATTCAACTTCAAGTTATTTCAATGTTTTTGGTTCCTTAGGGCAGCTATGGCTGATGAGGAACCTGTCTTGGCTTCAGCATTATTAATGTTTTCCACGTTCGTTGATGCAGCAGGTTTTAGCATTTCCGCCTCAAAAAAAAAAAAAAAAAAAAAAAAAAAAATGTGAGTGTCCACTGAGATTTGGATTTCCTGTCCACGCCTTAGTTTTGTACTCATACCTCCTCTTTCTGCTATTAGTTCTTCTTGTTTGTTCTTCTTCTTTCGCTTTTCAACACACACACACAGGAGCACAGACTTTCAACAAACTTAGGAATGCACAATTGGATGTGCGTCCTTTCACGATTTACTTTCACAGCAAGGCGATGGCGCCGTTTGGCGATGGTCAGCGGTTCGATTCCTGGTCAGCCTATTACTTATAAATCTTTTCTGTTGTCCTTCGCTCTGCCCAACGAGGACCAGATAATTACATATATTTATGTATTTACTTATTTATTGACAACAAACTTTTGCCATGTCTTCCTGTTTTTTTTCTTAGTTATCCTGTCCTTCGTTCGTTAAAAAATAAATATTACACACATAAAGGTATGTATTTCATGCACTCGTGAGAAATTAAGAAGTAGAAAACTTAGACAGCAGAAAAACAAAAGTGAGTGGCTTACCGGAGAATCGAACACAGGACCTTCCGAACGGCACCACCGCCTAACTACGGAAGTGAATCACACTATCCTCACTAGTCAACTAGGCACCATTGTTCGTTGAAGATTTTGTGGTTTAACATTTTTTACGGGATGGGAGGTATCAGCCTCTTGCCCAACCCTCCTTAGTCGCTTTATACGACTTGCATGGTTATGAACAGTGTTACTAACCTTTTACTCACCTTTCGGGCCCCGGTAACACCGAATTGTTGTTTAGCTGGAACAAAATACTTCCGCAAAATGAAAATTAATTAATTTTTAAATTGTCTCATTGATTGGTCATGCAAAAACAGGAGGGAAAAACGAAACAAAACAAACTCACGTCTGCCATCAGAATCTTATAAACGGTTGGTTGTGTTGTAGTTAAAGGTGGCAGCGCCTCCACTCCGAGGTTGTTGCATGAGATTCGAATCATGTCGCATTCACATTCCTGTAATAAATGAGTCCGAATTTTTTTCATCAGTTAAATCAGGATTTACGATGACTGATTATTAAAGTGTCATAAAATTGTAATGCTATTGGTTCGGTTTCGTTCTAAGGACTATCGTCATTGCACACGGACAACTCCATCAGTGCTCCGATCTCCTCCCTTAGATTACACAAGGAGGATCTTAGCACAGTGCACAAAATCCGTAGCACCGGCGAGGATCACAACGTGTGCATACAGGAATCACACATTCTATAAATATTTGTCTGGTGGGTAGGTTTTTTTTTTTAAATTTCGTAAATTTTGCCAGAGCAGCGGCCGTATGGCCTACTCTGTAATATTTCCAACTGCCGAGGGATTTTTAACGTGCGCAACTTGCACATGGGACCTCCTAATTTTTCACTCTTATCCGAGAAGGCTAGGCATCCAATCTCACTACACAGGAGATGGGGGTGGGGTGTATGACATCAACAAGAACCACTGGTTGTGAAACAATTTCCATAAATTATATTCCTTGTACAAGGAGTAAACCTGGTACCTTTAGAATTAGTAGAGGCGGATGCCATACCTCTAAGCCACTCCGACCCCCTAGAATAAACTATATATTACACAGTAACCACAACCTCCGGTGTATACTAAGTTACCCAATATATATATATATATATATATATATATATATATATATATATATATATATCGTATATATATATCGTATGTATATCTCGTATATATATCTCGTATATATATCTCGTATATATATCTCGTATATATATACGAGATATATATATATATATATATATATATATATATATATATATATATATATATATATATATATATATATATCGTATATATATCTCGTATATATATATATATATATATATATATATATTCTTCTTCTTCCGTCCTTAGCCAAAGACCGACCAAGCAGTCAGAGGCCATCACGCCTTGTGGCGTCTTAAGGGCAACAGCAGATTGATTTTCTCTGTTGTAGTTTCCCATCACGCCTAGCGGCGTCTTTAGGGCAACAACAAATAGATCCATCTGCCGTTGTTTCCGTAATCGGTGTGACAAGCCAACGGGTGATCAGCCCATTGGGCATATATATATATATATATATATATATATATATATATATATATATATATATATATATATATATATATATATATATATATATATATATATATATATATAATGCCTGCTTTTTCTGTCAGAAGCCATCGTGACGCTAAGGGATGCAACAAGCTATTTTGGTTGAAAGTTAGATATTAATTGTATTGTTTCCCTTATTTTTGGTTTTTTAAATAGTAACACTTACCAAAAAAGAATGCGCAAAGGACGGTGTGCATGCGCCACTAACATCTCTCTGTGAACGGCATGCATGTTCATACTTTGTACAAAATTATTTGGTTCCCTTATATCGGTGTATTTTTGATTAAAAAAGTACTTTAAAATAAATTAATATTAAAGAGCGTAAAACTACATTATTAGTAAAATGTTATTATTATTCAAGAATGTTACAAAAATATTTATAGAATGTGTGATCCAGTATACACACATTGGATCCTCGCTGGTGCTACGGAGTTCGTATACTGTGGTGATGCACATGTAGCTTACTTACTAACAGGAGGAAGCAATTCACTTTCCTCTGGCGTGTTGCCAGAAGAAGAATGCTGTTATATTTTGTGAGAGTAGGAATGGGGGATGAACAGGAGACTGCGCACGAAAGATAGAAGGCACTGAACAGTTTGAATATACTGTATGGAAAGAAGTCAATAACACAACTGATACCCAGTACATGAACTGGAGACAGGAAGATGCGAAGATCCATGATTTAAGTTGTACCAGATTAAAACTACAGAAAATCAAGATGCTCTTCAGACTTTTAACATCAGATGTAAAACAAATTATTTTGGTTGTTTAAAAATACTTTTGAATAAGTAAAATATCTGTTAGGTTTTGGTGCTTTTGAATTTAATTCCCGTCTTAAGACTGGCTTTTACACTAGTATATATATATAATACACAAATGATACACTCTAATGTAGAATGTATTACCTTGTAAGGACAATCATAATCCTCGCCATATACAACCAGTAGGCACAGCACAAAGAAGAGCATCAAGTATAAAGTCTTGCCCATGTTAACACCAACACGAATACACTTTCTGTAACAGCCATTGATATAAATATTCAGCTCTAAGGTGGATTGGAAACGTACTAAGTTGCCTATATTAAAAAAAAAACACATTAAAAGAAGCAATGTTGCAGAAACTATAGTGTCACAGAGAAAAAGACAATGATCATCTACACCACTAGGCCTGGTACTTGATGAAGTAGATGAAGTCCAGCATTCTACACCATTCAAAAGAACAGAAATTACACAGCTCTCATATATTTGTAATTTAATGTTTGTACTGTACTGAAACGATTTCTAGATGTTGTTTATGTTTGATTCTAAGGATATGGTCAACATAATTCCAGCGCTTTAGCGGGATATTTTTGTTCATGACTTAAAAACACAGTTATGATTGGATAGTAACGATGGTGCATACAAATCAACGGCGGTTAGTGGGCTGGAGGAACAACTTTCAAAATGTCTTAGGTGTAAAAGCAGTGTTTCCCAAAGTATGGTACGCGTACACTCAAGAATACGTGAAAGATGTTAAAAGGGAACACGGCAGAATTTTTTATTATTTTACTTTCTTTTTCGTCAAGTACCATGCATAGGTCATCAAGTCTCTCCACAACTTCCTGTCTACAGTACTACTGATCAATTCTGTTGTTGACTTCTTTCCATGCCACAATGTCAAATTGTACAGAATCTTCTCTCTTTTTTGTACTATATCTCTTTTTCCTTCAATCTTTCCTGTTGTCACCATATACTCCAGCTTCCTTCTTCTCATAACTTGCCCAAAGAAAGTGGATTGCATCCTTCTAACTTGAGGAATAAGTTTCTTTTGAGATTTGGTCTCTTTCAGGACATCCTCATTACTCTTTTCAGCTGTCTCTAGTATTTTTAACATTCTCCTGTAAAACCACATCTCTGTGGCTTCTAGTGCTTTTCCTGTTTGTTTACTAATTTCCATGATTCACTTCCGTATGTCAGAATTGGTTCTATACAACATCGAAGAACTCTTTTTCTTGCTTCCATTGACAAAGAGTTCTACTTTATTGTAGCTGTTTAGGCAGTTTAGCTAAATGAACCAATTCATTTTTATTACTTTAATATAACATGTGAAAATGGTGCACCGTAGAAATACGCACATGTTTGGTTATTTACAAGTGTGCATTTTAAAATTATTATTTACACTAGCAATAACCCGTAAAACTTGACGGGTTTTTAATTATAGTGTGCTGTTTCCGTTCCCGGATGAGCAGATAGAAGTACATTCTTAGAGTGTTTTTGGTTTCTTTCCATTATACAATGTAATCAAACTGTTAATGAACACCGTCATTTGAACGCTTTTCTTTGTTGATTGTAACTATTATCGGGAGAGTATATATAATGGAAACAATACAATTTTTCAACACGGTTGCATTCCTCAGCTGTGACCAACGTACACACGGCGAGAATTATGTTATTTTAGATTCCATTTAAAAGTTCTTTGATGACAACATTTCGTGTGAAAGTGCGTGGATTGGTTTCAAAGAGTGTTCCCTGATAATAAGTGGTTTTAACAAATTGGGTAACCATCTTATCATCTTGATCATTATGTGTCAAACCATTCAAGTACAGTTCACTTTGGTATGTTATTGGCACATGCACACCAATTTTTACGCAATTTTTCTTTGTCGAGCGCTACTAATTTCATCAAAGAATTAAAAAAAAAAATAAACCAAAGTATTTGTTTTATATAACACCCACGCCGCGCAAGCTGCACACCGTGCGTTGCGCACTTTTTTTTCTGGCGTGAGTTACTATTTTGAGTGAGACCGACCGACGTAACATACATCGGTAATTATGTTAGTTGGGATGATATATATATATATATATATATATATATATATATATATATATATATATATATATATATATATATATATATATATATATGTGTGTGTGTGTGTGTGTGTGTGTGTGTTTGTGTAGTAAGTACCTACAATGCTAGTAAGTAACCAGTGGAAACATGATGGGTTTGAATTGTAGCGTGATTTTTCTACTGCATGTCCTGAAGATATCACAATTTCTCCTGAGGTCTTTTCATTCCTTTACATGCCATTACTCCTTCGTTGGATCTTTGTAGTCAAACTTACCCGGATGTGGACCAAGGACTAGATTGAAACCAGGCCAGGAAGAAGACAGCATAGTATGGCGCTCTCTCTGACAAACCTCTACACCCCAGGGTAGAAGATGAACATCTAAGTAAGTCAGCGTCGGATTATTCATTAGGTCCCCTAGACACGGGCCTAGGGCCCCAGGCTTACAGGGGCGCCCGCGAAAAAAGCGACAGAGTCATAAGGCACAGAGCTCTGCAGCAACGGCACGTGCACTATAGTACACTCGTGCTTGCAAGGTAACAGTATCTGTACAACAGTTAGTTTATTAGTTACTTCCACCCCTGCTCATTTCCTTTTTAAATTATATTTTCTTTACAGGGGCCCCACTACATTTAACAAACTCTAGGGGCTGTAACGAACCATTCGTTTTTTTTTTCTTCTAGTTGTATCTTTTAGAAGATTGGAGATGGGCCCCAAAATATCTTAATAGCCTACGGCCTCCGGAGTTCTTAATCCGGCACTGAAGTAAGTAAGCTTATCTGGATGCATTGGCTATGAAGCGACGAAGTTAACTGTCAAAAATGACATTGGGAGACGTAATAGACAAGCTAAAGAATGAAATTTGGATAATTAGTTAACAGTTATTTCATCAACATTTTTTGTGTGTGGTAAATTTACAGATATGTGTTAACATCTTGCTTCGGTGCGTAAAATCAAAACAAAAAACAAAGAAACGAACACCCACATACATAACACACACAAAAAATAAATAAACATTTCATTACTTCGTCTTTTAATCATTATTTCAGGGCGAATCGACTTGCGCGACTAAATCAGTCAACTTATCAATGGGCGAAATGAGACATTTGTCCCCCTCTTATGTTTTTTATTATTTTTTTTTTAACCTCCTAAATTTAATAATTGTGATAATTTATTAACTACAGTAATGTTTATTGTACACTGTACTGATGATAGGTTCCAATGGTTGTTATTGCCGGGAGTTGTAGTGAGGATAAGCTCTCACTGCAGATAAATACTTCTATGGCACGCGCCTCAAACAGCCTCTGACAACCAAGTCCAGCTCCCGGCCTTCACGTGTGGCTCAATTTGAGCCCGGCGGAACTGTTTCCACTGACGGGAGAAGGGGCAAAGGCGAGCGACTGGCGCCTTAAAACCAGCAGCTTCGGGCAGATAGGGCTCGTGATCCTTGGTTGGTAGCTTATCTAAGAGAAGGAACTCTGAATTCAAACCACTGCTGCCTTGCGGGAATATCCATTTATGGAATTGGCTTCGGGAGTAAACCCTGAGAATAAATCCGGAGTCGGAGTCCCTAAGGCAGTCTAATGTCGATTCGACATTATTCTGGCAACTCCTGCGACATGGCTGGTACCAAATTGTATCGGCTACTGCCGTTCCTTTGGATCTACCGGCTGTGTGGAGAGGGGGAACATGCTGCATGGGCAACAGCTTGATCTCCATATAACTGTGCCCAAGCTCGCGCCCTGGAGAGGACACTCCAGCTTCACCCTATAGGTGTCGGCAAAACACGGGAAGTAGCAGTTACCGGTTATAAGCATTTTGCCCAATTGGCGTAGGGCATGGCGCCAGGGGCTACTTCCGACAGTGGGAGAGGTTCTAGGATCTCACTGGACAGCTACCGCCCGCTTCAAGCTGGGCAGCCCCCAGTCAATAAGGTGTTGTCCCGCCACTGTCTGCTTTCCCCATTGGGTGCATGGGGATTAGGGTCAAACCCGAACTGTGGACAGAAAATTTTGCACCAAGCAATTATCGAAAAAATAGAAATAAGCAAACTCTCAGATTGGGATGCTGGAACGTCCGGACTATGTTGACTGGACTATCCGAAAACCTGCAGGATGTAAACGATGTAAGAAAGACAGCCATAATTAATGATGAGCTTAAACGACTTCAGGTGGATATAGCTGCACTTCAGGAAACGCGCCTGGCGGGCTCTGGAACGGTGAGCGAGAAGGACTACACATGTTATTGGCAAGGGAAAGATCTTAATAAAGCTAGAGAACACGGAGTAGGTTTTGCGGTTAAAAAATCGCTAACTAAAATGGTTGAACCAGGCGAGAATGGATCAGAACGCCTGTTAACGCTCCGCCTGCAAACTAGCACAGGTCCCATCACCCTTGTCAGTGTGTATGCTCCTACTCTGTACTCTGCCTCAGAAGCTAAAGATGAGTTCTACGAGAATCTAACAGCAATTATCAAAAGCATACCTAGGCAAGAACAGCTTGTTCTCCTTGGTGACTTTAACGCTAGAGTGGGTGCCGATAATGTTTCATGGCCTTCATGTCTGGGCAGGTTTGGTATTGGCAAGATGAATGAAAATGGACAACGGCTCTTAGAGTTGTGCGTCCACCATGACCTCTGCATGACCAACACCTACTTTCAGACTAAACCCCAGCATAAGGTGTCATGGAGACACCCACGATCCAAGCACTGGCACCAACTTGACCTGATTCTCGTCAGAAGGCCACTCCTCAGGTCTGTGCTCTCCACGCGCTCGCACCATAGTGCAGACTGTGATACAGATCACTGCTTGGTTTGCTGCAAAATCAGAGCACAACCAAGAAAACTCTATCGTGTCAGACATGAAGGGAAACCACGCATTGATACCAGCAAGATGTCAGACCCTTTCATGATAGCTCAATTCACTGCGACCTTCGAGAAAATGCTCAGTAGCCCTCAGCATGGTGATACTATTACAGAGAACTGGGAGCATCTACGGAACACCATTCAAAGTACTGCACTTGCCACCTTTGGTAAGAAAACAGCAAAGTCAAATGACTGGTTTGATGCTTCATCAGATGTGATGGCACCTGTCATTGAAGCTAAGCGCAGTGCTATGAATGAATACAAACGTTCACCGAGTGTCAGAACCCTACAGATCCTGAGGGCTACGAGAAGCAAAGTTCAACAAACTGCTCGACGCTGTGCAAATGACTATTGGCTCCAGCTCAGTGAGAGCATCCAGATCGCAGCGCAAACAGGCAACATTAGACAAATGTATGACGGTATAAAGAAAGCACTTGGCCCCCATAAAAGTAAGACGGCACCGCTAAAAACCATCAGCGGAGAGAAGCTAACCGATAAGGGTAAGCAGATGGAGAGGTGGGTCGAGCACTACTCTGAGCTTTACGCTAGAGACAATACCGTTACGCCTGCAGCCCTTGATGGTGTCAACAGTCTGCCAACTATGGAAGAGCTGGATGCCGAACCAACATTAGAGGAACTCAGCAAGGCCATTGATAGCTTGGCCTCTGGCAAAGCACCAGGCAGTGATGGGATTCCTCCTGATTTAATCAAATGCTGTAAGAGCACGCTATTACATCCCCTGCATAGGGTGCTGTGCCAGTGCTGGGAAGAGACAACTATTCCTCAAGACATGCGAGATGCCAAGATTGTAACACTGTATAAAAATAAAGGAGACAGAAGTGATTGCAATAACTACAGAGGCATCTCTCTTCTTAGTATTGTTGGTAAGGTTTTTGCCAAAGTCATCTTAATGCGACTACACAAGTTAGCTGAACGCATATATCCAGAGGCACAGTGTGGATTCCGAGCTGGCAGATCAACAACAGACATGATCTTCTCTCTCCGCCAGCTTCAGGAAAAATCAAGAGAGCAGAAAAGACCATTATATATCGCCTTTATAGACCTCACAAAAGCATTCGACCTGGTTAGTAGGGATGGACTCTTTAAAATCCTCCTGAAAATAGGCTGCCCTTCTAAAATGCTGGAAATAATAAAGTCATTCCATGACGGCATGAAGGGAACAGTCCAATATGCTGGAAGCACGCCACAGCCCTTTGATATACGAAGTGGCGTTAAACAAGGCTGTGTTCTGGCTCCGACCCTCTTCGGAATCTTCTTTGCCTTACTCTTGAAACATGCATTCAGAGATGCAACTGAAGGAATATGCCTTCACACTAGGTCAGATGGCCGTCTGTTTAATCTTTCAAGGCTGAAGGCAAAAACAAAAATCAGAAGGGTCACTATAAGAGACTTGTTGTTCGCTGATGATGCTGCAGTCGTCACTCAAAGCCAACAGGAGCTTCAGAGCTTGATGAATCGCTTCACTAAAGCATGCAAGGACTTTGGCCTCACAATAAGTCTAAAGAAAACGAATGTGCTGAGTCAGGATGTGGGTGCTGCACCAGTTATCACTATCGATAACTATGAATTGGCAGTGGTGCACCACTTCACATACCTAGGGTCTACCATCAATGACAAACTCTCACTGGATACAGAAATTGACAGCCGCATTGGCAAAGCTGCAGCTACCTTTGCCCGCCTCACATCGCGTGTTTGGGGAAACTCTAAACTCACAATGAAGACCAAAGCTGCGGTATATAATGCCTGCGTCACCAGCACACTCCTATATGGCAGCGAGACCTGGACGACCTATGCTAAGCAAGAAAGAAGGCTCAATACCTTCCATTTGCGGTGTCTACGCCGCATCCTCGGCATCTCGTGGAAAGATAAAGTGACAAATGTTGAGGTGTTGTCACGTGCTGGCCTTCAAAGTATATATACGCTTCTTAGACAGCGCAGACTTCGCTGGCTTGGCCATGTTCGCCGCATGGAAGATGGTCGCATCCCAAAAGATATCTTCTACGGACAATTAGCAGATGGCAAGAGAACAGTTGGGCGACCACAGCTGAGGTTCAAAGATGTGTGCAAGAGAGATATGAGGGTACTGGACATGGATCCAGCAACATGGGAGGATGAAGCTGCCGATCGCACTAAGTGGCGATGCTATTTACGGCGCCACCTCAGATTGGGCGAAGAGAGGCTCACACAAGAAGCAGAGGTGAGGAGATGTGGTGAAGTGGGATGTTATAAATATTTATAGGGGACTTAGTGTACTGACTGAGATCAGCTGTGAAGGTATCTATATCTATTAAGAGTAGTGTATTATAGATAACCTTACTTGCTACCACATATCTATATATCTCAGTCAGAATTATTCTGGAATAGTGTGATGACTACGTTATGTGTCTAGGGTATGTGTATGATGAAGTGTAAGTCACAACAACAGACAGATAAACAATTTAATTTAATCCACTACTCTTGACAACACTGTGACACTCACATACATATAACACTCTATGAGAATATCTTAAGGAGTCACTGATAACTTTTCAAATAACAATATGTATTCATGGTTATCATAAAGGTATATGTGTCCTGATTCAAATACAAAGGAACCAGGAATCACAATCAATTTTAATTACAAGTATATGTACAGACTTTATCAATATGAATATTGTAGTGACATATATTATTAAAATATCCTATGTGTGTCAGTTGTGTAGTGGTAATATGAGGTAATACTGGTTTTGTTTTGTTCAAGCTCTGTTGGTATTTGTCATCATGACTTCAATAGTTTGTCTTTTGGGACTAGTATTGGAGATGTTCTCAGTTCCTGATATTAAGACAATTAAATTCCCCTCTGAATGTTATTTTTACAAAGTCATTTCAAGATGAGGGGACATAATGTTGAGCTCAGCTGGCCAAATCAGCTTATCTTGCGTGATGGCGGCAGGGAAGGACTCCTCTGCTCGAATTCTCCTCTGGGCTCTGGAGACACCTCACTGAAAGCTAAATGGACCAAGGAGTATGCTGTCCGACTCTGGATTCAGCAAAGCTCTGACCAGGTGCTGCTCAGTACCATCAAGACCACGGTCCCACAATTTCATGGAAATAAACACAGATACGTTGATTAGCAATGAATTCTGGCACAATTACTGGCACAAATTCCCATCTGCTTATGTTCCAGGCTTTTATTTAACACAAATATGAGCTGGCTTCAACGCACTGTTGCTTTATCAAGATTATTTGCACTAGTGGTCTCGAACTAACGCTCCTAAGTGAGTATATCAGCGAGTCTAGCCAATGAGGCCACGTTTCGACAAGTGTTTGAAAAAATGTTACCTTTTCACGTCTCCCCTAACAACGAAAGATAGTATTTATAGCCCGACCAATCGTGGTTAGTCTTTCATTTGTTGCGCTCCAATCAATTTGGAGTTTACATGGTAGGCTAATTCTGTAACGTAAGATTTTTTTCAAACACGTTATAAAAAAATTTTATGAGCAGAAATGATTCCATGCTGTCAGGCATCCCCACTATTTTATTTTGGGTATAATTTATTAATTCCTGGACTATTTGCGTAACGTTTTACATATTCTTGGTCAGCAAGCCCTAAGGAACCCAAATATCCAAATTTAAAAGAGCTACGTGGCTGCGTTCAAAATATGTATTTTCTACCTCCTGTTTCGAAGATGTGCTGTCTGGGTACTGTTATGTTTTCAAACGTAAACCCATATAATGTTATCTTTCCTAATAAGCGTTTTTTTTATGATTTTAAAACCTAACTCTGGGAAGGGTAGTGAATTTATCACTGTCCGTCCGAAAAAGTTAGTGCTTGTAGTCTTACACGCGTGATGGCAGCATTTGTGTATCGCGCGAAGCGTGTTTAGTGTTCGGCTTTCTGCCTCTCCCTTCTCGCTATCCTTTTGTCCATCTGTCTTTTGATCTTGGTAACATAGTGTAGAAAAAGACATGAATGGAATTTAAAATTTAGGTCAACTTGCATATTTCAAGGTTTTTCTTAGAAAGGCAGCACATTTTATTGTGTGTTTGGGAAACGCGTGTATGTTGCAGAAGGCCTTTAATATCAACGTGAAACGTTACAATTTGCATACGCAGTAGAAAACAAGGGGATTTCGAGTACAGTCATTGTGACAGCACTGTTCTTTACCATTCTTCTTCCTTTATTTATTATATGTATTTATTAGGCTTTATATTTACTTGATAATTTATATATGTGGATTAGAATATTCCACGACACCTCCCCTCTTAAAACAGACATTATATGTCAGTCCTTTATTCTATATTCACATAGAGAAATTTATTATTATTTCTGGGGTTTACGGTGATTCTCATCACACGGATGGCGGCTTAAAAAATCCGCTCCCAAATTGGTTTTTCCAGATATATACTCAATGCTAAAATTATATGGAGCCAAAAGTAAAGACCATCGGAGTAACCTGGAGTTCTCATGCCTAGCCTGTGCTAGAAACGATAACGGTTTGTGGTCTGTTTGCAACTTAAATGCCTTCCCATATAGATAAATATTGAATTTCTTTATCGCCCATATTACTGCAAGACATTCTTTTTCGCTAGTTGAGTAGTTGATTTCAGCTTTATTCAACTTTCTGCTAGCATATGCCACTGGGCTTAATTCCCCATCCAATGCATCTGATTTCTGTAGTAGAGTTGCTCCTAACCCAATATTACTTGCATCCGTCCTTACTATGAATTCTTGACTTAAGTCAGGTAATTTCAAAATGGGTTTACTTGTGAGCTTTTCCTTCAATTCTTGGTAAGTCATTTCACATTGTGGTGTCCATGTAATGCGATCTGGATGTCCTTTACGTGTCAATTCAGTTAACGGTGCACATATGGAATTAAAGTTTTTGATATACTTCTGGTAGAAACCACATAATGAGACAAAGGATCTCACGTCCTTCTTGGTTTGTGGTCTCGGGGCTTTCTGTAGTTTCTCTAAATTCTTTGGGTCAGGGGTCATGTTTCCCTGATAAACTGTGTGTCCCAAAAATTCCAATTCTTTACATCCAACGCAACATTTGGTTGGTCGGGCTGTTAAATTTGCCTCCCTAAGTCGATCAAACAGCATGTTCAGAGAGTCAATGTGTTCCTCAAATGTTTCTGTTGCTATAAGGATATCATCCATAAAATTTGTTATACAGGGATTATTCAGAGGATCCAATAATTTTCTCATCATTCTAGAGAAGACACTAGGCGCATTCTTCAATCCAAATGGCAATCTATTAAACTCATAGTGTCCTTCTGAGGTACTAAAAGCTAGGTATGGTCTAACCTCAGGCTTTACTGGAATCTGATAGTATCCTTTACTCAGATCCACTTTTGAGAAATATTTAGCTTTATTTAGTCTGGCAAACAGCTGATTTGTATCCGGCAATGGATCCACCTGTCCTTCTGTAATAGCATTCAGTCTCCTGTAATCTATACAGAGTCTATGTTCTCCAGAGGGCTTCCTTAAGAGTACAACACCGGAACTATACGAAGACTCACTGTGCGAAATAATTCCTTCCTTCAACAGATAGTCTATCTCTTCCTTCAAAGCTTTCTCCTGGGCAAACGGAATCGAATATGGTTTCATACAGACAGGTGTGGAGTCTATTAGTTTCATATCATATTCCAATAGGTTTGTATGCCCTGGTCGGTCTGTTAACACCTCTGCATGATTATTTAGAACCTGTTGCACTCTCTCTTTCTGAGTTTTCGTTAAATGTGTACTGATTTTCACCTGTGCTGCTGTCTCACAGGGGTGTAATAGATATTCAAATGATGAAAGTGGTTCCTTTTTCATCTCCATGGCGATGGACAAGGTCAACAAGTGTGTCTCCTCCTGATGTTCTCTTTCCAAATATTTCTTCAGGAGATTCACATGATAGATTTTTTCTTTCCCCTTCTTATCTATCTTATAATTTGTTCTAGACACCTTCTCTAGAACTGTATATGGACCCTGCCATCCAATCTGTAACTTATTCTGACTCCCAGGCAAAAGAAGCAGTACTTTCTCTCCCACAGCCAAATTTCTGTCCTTCGCCTTCCTGTTATAATAGGCAGCATGTTTCTTCCTGGCTTGTTTCAAATTTTCATTGGCAAGTTTCCAGCCAGTTTTTAACCGAGTGGTCAGCTCATTCACATATTGGTATGAAGATGTAATGTTTTCCTCTGCCTTTTCATCAGTCCACGTTCTTAACATAGCTACATGTGGACCTTTAATGGTGTGGACCTATTTGTCCATGCACCGGTATGGTCTCTTCCACTCGAAGCTTTATAGTGATGATTTTTCCTCCCAGAATTATCATTCACAAAACGACCGCTACCAATTCTTTTGGGGCTTACTCCCCACTTAAAATTCTTGATGAGAGATTTCCTCCCTACATCTTCTTCCTCCAGTTTGTTTAAGTCCGATTGAGGGATTTTCGGCTTATCCTGGGGTAAGACATCTTTTGGCACTCTCCGCATAGTGGCCATTGTAAAACAGTTAAGTGAAGCTTGTCCGTGAAAAGGGGCTTCCCATTCCATTTGGTCCACTTTATCAAATCTATTTTTCTTTTTATTATCAGGCCTAATTTTGCCCCGTGGCGTGTCCAGGTCCTGATCCATGTTCCCACTTGTGGGTGTTCCCTCATGTGCTATGCTACACCTTTCTACAAAATTCTCAATGTCCCATCTTGCTTTGGGCCAATAATAATTTTGAGCCACCTTTTGAATGATGGTACCTATCTTCTCATGGTCCCCATCTGGTTTCACATGTAGGCTCCTTATTAAGTCTGCCCTATATCTTTTTGGAAGAACCAGCTGTCCGTGACCTTTGGATCTAGCTCCAGTCTTCCTATACATCAACTTGTTTTTCATGTAAAAATCTCACTTGCCTGGAGTTGTATGACAAGTTGACAATTTTCTGAAACAAGGCTTGAGTGTTTTATCCCCAGCCTGTGCCTTCCTCATCTCTTCTGGAGTGGTATCCAACATAATATCCTCCTCCTGTCTTGAGGTCGACCTGACCTGAAGGGTTGCCATATACACAGGTTTCCTTCTGCAACGGTCAGTGTCATGATTGTCCATCTGACAATTTTTACACCACCTTTTTCCTTGGTTGAAAGATTTTCTTTCATTATATTTCCTTTCATCGAATTGTGGGAATTTATTTTTATTTTCATACCGTGGCCTATCAAATTGGTGCTTACTTTTGTTTTGATCCCTAGGATCAAATTTATTAAAGTTCTGTGGTGCCCTAAAGTTATCCACTTGTTTCTTTTTATTACCTGTTACCTCTGCTTGAGCTGCTTGATACCTTTCAGCAACATTTAGCAACTCACCCAGCCTCTCTGCACCTTGTTCCATGAGAAACTTTCTCAGGTCTGGAGCCATGGACTCTCTTAATTGCTCTATAAGGACCATTTCCTTAAGATCTTGGGTTTTTCCCAGAGAAGTCCATTTCTCCAAGTATGTCTCTATTCGTGCAGAGAACTGGTGATAGGTTTCACCTGACAGTAGTTTAGCATTCCTAAATTTTTTCCTATAAAATTCTGCATTCTTTTCATACCTTAACAAAAGAGCCTGCTTTAGCATGTCATAATTTTCCTGATCACCTCTGCTCATTTTTGCAAAAACTTCATAAGCTGCCCCACGAAGTCCCTGAGATAACTTTAAGCTCCACCTTTCTCTCTCTAACCCATACGTGGTAGCTAATAGTTCATATCTATTTATATAGCTCTCAATATCATCGTCTTTCTCAACAAAATGATCTAAATGAAAATTCATAGCTGAGGTTGAGGCTCCTTGGCTAGCAGTGGCATCAGAGGCAAAGGGATGTGGTGAAGTGGGATGTTATAAATACTTATAGGGAACTTAGTGTACTGACTGAGATCAGCTGTGAAGGTATCTATATCTATTAAGAGTAGTGTATTATAGATAACCTTACTTGCTACCACATATCTATATATCTCAGTCAGAATTATTCTGGAATAGTGTGATGCTACGTTATGTGTCTAGGGTATGAGTATGGTGAAGTGTAAGTCACAACAACAGACAGATAAACAATTTAATTTAATCCACTACTCTTGACAACACTGTGACACTCACATACATATAACACTCTACAAAGATATCTTAAAAGAGTCACTGATAAACTTTCAAATAACAATATGTATTCATTACTGGCATGAATGAATATGTGTCCTGATTCAACTACAAGGGAACCAGGAATCACAATCAATTTAAATTACAAGTTATTTACAGAATGTATTTAATATGAATATTGTAGTGACATATATTATTACAAATGTTCTATGTGTGTCAGTTGTGTAGTGGTAAAATGAGGTAATACTGGTTTTGTTTTGTTCAAGCTCTGTTGGTATTTGTCATCATGACTTCAATAGTTTGTCTTTAGGGACTAGTATTGGAGATGTTCACAGTTCCTGATTTTAAGACAAGTAAATTCCCCTCTTAATGTTAATTTTACAAAGTCAGTTCAAGATGAGGGGACATAATGTTGAGCTCAGCTGGCCAATTCGCTTATCTGGCGTGATGGCGGCAGGAAAGGACTCCTCTGCTCGAATTCTCCTCTGGGCTCAGGAGACACCTCACTGATAGCTAAAAAAGACCAAGGAGTATGCTGTCCGACTCTGGATTCAGCAAAGCTCTGACCAGGTGCTGCTCAGTACCATCAAGACCACTGTCCCTGAAATCAAGAAGGATGTACCTTCTACGTCATAACTAATTTATATTTTCTTTTTACACTGATCACAATACATCACAAACATTGCGTTCAGAGCGTTAGGCCAACAGTCAGCTTCATCTGAAATACTTTATTCCAGTATTACCCTTCCTAATGGTTACTACGCCTCTGCACTTCCAGCATTATTTCTTTCTAGTCAATCATCCAGGTGTCAGTGTACTGTTTGGCCATTCCATGCCGTTTTACTTCTCTCCGACACCCTCTGTTCAGGCTGGAGCATTTTAGGCTTTACCTCACATTTGCCACTGAACTACACATATATATACAGGCATAAATCAACAATTCACATTCAATTTTCATTAAAAGATATTGAATGGTTCAAGCTTACCACAATTCATACGAATAACACAGATACGTTGATTAGCAATGAATTCTGGCACAAACTGGCACAAATTTCCATCTGCTTATCTTCCAGGCTTTTATTGAGCAAAATTTTAGCTGGCTTCAACGCACTGATGCTTTATCAAGATCATTTTAAACAAGTGGTCTCGAACTAACGCTCCCAAGTGTGTATATCAGCGAGACTGGCCAATGAGCCACGTTTCGACAAGTGTTTGAAAAAATGTTATCTTTTCCCGTCTCCCCTAACAACCAAGATAGTATTATAGCCCGACCAATCGTGGTTAGGCTTTCATTTGTTGCGCTCCAATCAATTTGGAGTTTACATGGTAGGCTATTTCTGTAACGTAAATTTTTTTCAAACACGTTAAAAAAAAATCTTATGAGCAGAAATGATTTTATGCTGTCAGGCACCCCCAATATTTTATTTTGGGTATAATTTATTAATTCCTGGACTATTTGCGTAACGTTTTACATATTATTTGTCAGCAAGCCCTAAGGAACCCAAAAAAACTAATTTAAAGGAGCTACGTGGCTGCGTTCAAAATATGCAATTTCTTCTACCTCCTGTTTCGAAGATGTGCTGTCTGGGTACTGTTATGTTTTCAACCGTAAACCCATCTAATGTTATCTTTTCTAATAAGAGTCTGTTATGATTTATAAACCTAACTCTGGGAAAGGGTAGTGTATTTTATCACTGTCCGTCTGAAAAAAAAATTAGTGCATGTAGACTTACACGCGTGATGGCAGCATTTGCGTATCGCGCGAAGCGTGTTTAGTGTTCGGCTTTCTGCCTCTCCCTTCTCGCTATCCTTTTGTCCATCTGTTCGTTCGTTTTGGTAACGTAATATAATTAATGTTAGGATTAATTTAGGTCATTACGCAGGGCCTCTCAATGCTTTTCCAAGAAATACAGCACACGTTTCATTGAAGAAAGCGGGGTAATAATACAGTAAGCTTTTATATCAACGTGAAAGCGTTACAATTTGCAGACGAAGCAGAAAACAAGGGGGATTTCGAGTACATTCTTTGTGACAGCACTGTCATTTTACCATTGCTCTTCTCTTTATTAATTTTATTTGTTAGGCTTCATATTTACCTAATAATTTATATATGTGGATTAGAATATTTCATGACACCTCCCCTCTTAAAACAGACATTATATGTCAGTCTTTTATTCTATATACACATAGAGAAATTTATTATTATTTCTGGGGTTTACGGTGATTCTCATCACACGGATGGCGGCTTAAAAAATCCGCTCCCAAATTGGTTTTTCCAGATATATACTCAATGCTAAAATTATATGGAGCCAAAAGTAAAGACCATCGGAGTAACCTAGAGTTCTCATGCTTAGCCTGTGCTAAAAACGATAAAGGTTTGTGGTCAGTTTGCAACTTAAATGCCTTCCCATATAGATAAATATTGAATTTCTTTATTGCCCATATTACTGCAAGACATTCTTTTTCGCTAGTTGAGTAGTTGATTTCAGCTTTATTCAACTTTCTGCTAGCATATGCCACTGGGCTTAATTCCCCATCCAATGCATCTGATTTCTGTAGTAAAGTTGCACCTAACCCAATATTACTTGCATCCGTCCTTACTATGAATTCTTGACTTAAGTCAGGTAATTTCAAAATGGGTTTACTTGTGAGCTTTTCCTTCAATTCTTGGTAAGTCATTTCACATTGTGGAGTCCATGTAATGCGATCTGGATGTCCTTTACGTGTCAATTCAGTTAACGGTGCACATATGGAATTAAAGTTTTTGATATACTTCTGGTAGAAACCACATAATGAGACAAAGGATCTCACGTCCTTCTTGGTTTGTGGTCTCGGGGCTTTCTGTAGTTTCTCTAAGTTCTTTGGGTCAGGGGTCATGTTTCCCTGATAAACTGTGTGTCCCAAAAATTCCAATTCTTTACATCCAACGCAACATTTGGTTGGTCGGGCTGTTAACTTTGCCTCCCTAAGTCGATCAAACAGCATGTTCAGAGAGTCAATGTGTTCCTCAAATGTTTCTGTTGCTATAAGGATATCATCCATAAAATTTGTTATACAGGGATTATTCAGAGGATCCAATAATTTTCTCATCATTCTAGAGAAGACACTAGGCGCATTCTTCAATCCAAATGGCAATCTATTAAACTCATAGTGTCCTTCTGAGGTACTAAAAGCTAGGTATGGTCTAACCTCAGGCTTTACTGGAATCTGATAGTATCCTTTACTCAGATCCACTTTTGAGAAATATTTAGCTTTATTTAGTCTGGCAAACAGCTGATTTGTATCCGGCAATGGATCCACCTGTCCTTCTGTAATAGCATTCAGTCTCCTGTAATCTATACAGAGTCTATGTTCTCCAGAGGGCTTCCTTAAGAGTACCACCCCGGAACTATACGAAGACTCACTGTGCGAAATAATTCCTTCCTTCAATAGATAGTCTATCTCTTCCTTCAAAGCTTTTTCCTTAGCAAACGGAATCGAATATGGTTTCATACAGACAGGTGTGGAGTCTATGAGTTTCATATCATATTCCAATAGGTTTGTATGCCCTGGTCGGTCTGTTAACACCTCTGCATGATTCTTTAGAACCTGTTGCACTCTCTCTTTCTGAGTTTTCGTTAAATGTGTACTGATTTTCACCTGTGCTGCTGTCTCACAGGGGTGTAATGGATATTCAAATGATGAAAGTGGTTCCTTTTTCATCTCCATGGCGATGGACAAGGTCAACAAGTGTGTCTCTTCCTGATGTTCTCTTTCCAAATATTTCTTCAGGAGATTCACATGATAGATTTTTTCTTTCCCCTTCTTATCTATCTTATAATTTGTTCTAGACACCTTCTCTAGAACTGTATATGGACCCTGCCATCCAATTTGTAACTTATTCTGACTCCCGGGCAAAAGAAGCAGTACCTTCTCTCCCACAGCCAAATTTCTGTCTTTCGCCTTCCTGTTATAATAGGCAGCATGTTTCTTCCTGGCTTGTTTCAAATTTTCATTGGCAAGTTTCCAGCCAGTTTTTAACCGAGTGGTCAGCTCATTCACATATGGTATGAAGATGTAATGTTTTCCTCTGCCTTTTCATCAGTCCACGTTCTTAACAAAGCTTCAAGTGGACCTTTTATTGGCCTTCCAAACAATAATGTTGCCGGGGCCATACCGGTTGAACTATGGGGTACCTCCCGATAAGCAAAGAGGGCGGCGTGCAGGTACTGGTCCCATGTATCTGGTTTTTCGTGTGCCAACTTTCTCAGGATCGACATTAATGTGCCGTTAAATCTTTCCACTTGGCCGTTCCCTTGGGGATGATACACACTACAATGGAAGTGTTTGGCCTGGAAGATCCTGAAAACTTCTTCAGTTAGTTTCCCCTTGAACTGAGAGCCATTATCAGTCAAGATTTGATTGGGAAAGCCTAACCTTGTGAAAATTGTGAGCAATGCCTCTGCCACATGTTTGAATCAATCGATGACAGGGCTACTGCCTCTCCCCACATAGAACAAGTGTCCACCAGAGTCAGAATGTAGCTGTTCCTTCTCTTGGTTCGGGTGAGAGGTCCCACAAGATCCACGGCAACTCTCTCAAAGGGTGTTCCCACTATGGGCATTTCCCCCAGAGTTGCTGGTGCAGTCCAATGTTTAGGTGCTACTCGTTGGCACTCTGGACAGGATTTTACATATCGTTTGATATCTTCAGTTATTCCTGGCCAGAAATAGTGACAAGCTATTCGCTGTCCTGTTGCGCTGATTCCCATATGACCACTGAAGGGAATCGCATGCCCTAGTTCCAACACTTTAGTCCTATATGAAGTGGGAAGGACCAGCTGTCCGTGACCATTGGATTCAGATCCAGCCTTCCTATATATCAATTTGTTCTTCATATAAAACTCTCCCTTGCCTGGAGGTGTATGAGATTTGGGCAACTTCTTGAAACATGGCTTGAGTGTTTTGTCCTCAGCCTGTGCCTTCCTCATCTCATCTGGGTGAGTATTTATTGGATTATCCTCCTCCTTCTTTGTCTGTGATCTGGTCTGCACTGTTGCCAATATCACAGGTCTCTTGGGATTCCCCAAGAAGACATATCTACACCCCAATATTAGAGGGTAGATTGGCTCATTTATCACTGCTGCTTTTATGATTCCTTCCACATATCGCGTTTTCACTTTTATTCGGGCGACGGGAAGTGTCATGGTAGCTACATCCTTGGTTGCAGTTTGAATCTCCACTGTTTCTGTGGTGTATTGATCGGCCTGCACCAGGTGAGAACTCACAACGGAATCGTAATCTAAACCGGTATCATATAAACATCTTATAGTGACACCATTACAAATGACATCTTCACACACTGGGGGGTGGTATGGTTCCTGTAATTCTTCAGGTTTGCCCTTCTTTTCCTTTTTCCCCGATGTCATAGCAGCAAAATGAGGAGGTTTCCTTCTACAATGGTCAGTGTCATGATTGTTCATCTTACAATTTTTACACCACCTTTTTCCTTGGTTGAAAGATTTTCTTTCATCATATTTCCTTTCATCGAATTGTGGGAATTTATTTTTATTGTCATACCGTGGCCTATCAAATTGGTGCTTACCTTTATTTTGATCCCTAGGATCAAATTTATTAAAGTTCTGTGGTGCCCTAAAGTTATCCACCTGTTTCTTTTTATTACCTGTTACCTCTGCTTGAGCTGCTTGATACCTTTCAGCAACATTTAGCAACTCACCCAGCCTCTCTGCACCTTGTTCCATGAGAAACTTTCTCAGGTCTGGAGCCATGGACTCTCTTAGTTGCTCTATACGGACCATTTCCTTAAGATCTTGGGTTTTCCCCAGAGAAGTCCATTTCTCCAAGTATGTCTCTATTCGTGCAGAGAACTGGTGATAGGTTTCACCTGACAGTAGTTTAGCATTCCTAAATTTTTTCCTGTAAAACTCTGCATTCTTTTCATACTTTAACAAAAGAGCCTGCTTTAGCATGTCATAATTTTCCTGATCACCTCTGCTCATTTTTGCAAAAACTTCATAAGCTGCCCCACGAAGTCCCTGAGATAACTTTAAGCTCCACCTTTCTCTCTCTAACCCATACGTGGTAGCTAATAGTTCGTACCTATTTATATAGCTCTCAATATCATCGTCTTTCTCAACAAAATGATCTAAATGAAAGTTCATAGCTGAGGTCGAGGCTCCCTGAGTAACCGTAGCATCAGAGGCAAAGGGACTGGCACCATTTTCAGGAGCATGGCCTTGAAACTCAAACTCCCTTAGTCGTAACTCATGTTCCCTTTGTAATCTTTTATCTTCTGCTTCCCTTTCTGCAGCTAATCTCCTCTCTTCCCTTTCTGCAGCTAATCGTTTGTCTTCTCTTTCTGCCTCCAATTTCTTAGCCTCAGCCTCAATCTGCAACCTCTTAATTTCCCTGTCAGCCTCTAACTTTCTTTCGGCTTCAAACCTTCTTTCTTCACGTTCAATAAATTTGTCACATTCCGTCGTGACATAGGCAACCATAACTTGCCCATCTAATCCTAACTCTTTTGCAGTCTGAACCGCAGCAGATCGAAATTTGGCCAGGTCCGCCATTGTCTATTATGTAAATTTATACAATGTCTAACCAACAATTCAATCTCTAATGGACAACACACAGGCACCGTGAGCTCAACCTTATTTAATTCCACCCAAGGATACCTTTTAATTCTTATATTCCCTGAAGTGAATTACCCCCAATATTTTTAATAGTTAAAGATTCAAAATCCCAAGAGCGAGACCCCAATATATGTGGTGAAGTGGGATGTTATAAATACTTATAGGGAACTTAGTGTACTGACTGAGATCAGCTGTGAAGGTATCTATATCTATTAAGAGTAGTGTATTATAGATAACCTTACTTGCTACCACATATCTATATATCTCAGTCAGAATTATTCTGGAATAGTGTGATGCTACGTTATGTGTCTAGGGTATGAGTATGGTGAAGTGTAAGTCACAACAACAGACAGATAAACAATTTAATTTAATCCACTACTCTTGACAACACTGTGACACTCACATACATATAACACTCTACAAAGATATCTTAAAAGAGTCACTGATAAACTTTCAAATAACAATATGTATTCATTACTGGCATGAATGAATATGTGTCCTGATTCAACTACAAGGGAACCAGGAATCACAATCAATTTAAATTACAAGTTATTTACAGAATGTATTTAATATGAATATTGTAGTGACATATATTATTACAAATGTTCTATGTGTGTCAGTTGTGTAGTGGTAAAATGAGGTAATACTGGTTTTGTTTTGTTCAAGCTCTGTTGGTATTTGTCATCATGACTTCAATAGTTTGTCTTTAGGGACTAGTATTGGAGATGTTCACAGTTCCTGATTTTAAGACAAGTAAATTCCCCTCTTAATGTTAATTTTACAAAGTCAGTTCAAGATGAGGGGACATAATGTTGAGCTCAGCTGGCCAATTCGCTTATCTGGCGTGATGGCGGCAGGAAAGGACTCCTCTGCTCGAATTCTCCTCTGGGCTCAGGAGACACCTCACTGATAGCTAAAAAGACCAAGGAGTATGCTGTCCGACTCTGGATTCAGCAAAGCTCTGACCAGGTGCTGCTCAGTACCATCAAGACCACTGTCCCTGAAATCAAGAAGGATGTACCTTCTACTTCATAACTAATTTATATTTTCTTTTTACACTGATCACAATACATCACAAACATTGCGTTCAGAGCGTTAGGCCAACAGTCAGCTTCATCTGAAATACTTTATTCCAGTATTACCCTTCCTAATGGTTACTACGCCTCTGCACTTCCAGCATTATTTCTTTCTAGTCAATCATCCAGGTGTCAGTGTACTGTTTGACCATTCCATGCCGTTTTACTTCTCTCCGACACCCTCTGTTCAGGCTGGAGCATTTTAGGCTTTACCTCACATTTGCCACTGAACTACACATATATATACAGGCATAAATCAACAATTCACATTCAATTTTCATTAAAAGATATTGAATGGTTCAAGCTTACCACAATTCATACGAATAACACAGATACGTTGATTAGCAATGAATTCTGGCACAAACTGGCACAAATTTCCATCTGCTTATCTTCCAGGCTTTTATTGAGCAAAATTTTAGCTGGCTTCAACGCACTGATGCTTTATCAAGATCATTTAAACAAGTGGTCTCGAACTAACGCTCCCAAGTGTGTATATCAGCGAGACTGGCCAATGAGCCACGTTTCGACAAGTGTTTGAAAAAATGTTATCTTTTCCCGTCTCCCCTAACAACCAAGATAGTATTTATAGCCCGACCAATCGTGGTTAGGCTTTCATTTGTTGCGCTCCAATCAATTTGGAGTTTACATGGTAGGCTATTTCTGTAACGTAAATTTTTTTCAAACACGTTAAAAAAAAATCTTATGAGCAGAAATGATTTTACGCTGTCAGGCACCCCCAATATTTTATTTTGGGTATAATTTATTAATTCCTGGACTATTTGCGTAACGTTTTACATATTATTTGTCAGCAAGCCCTAAGGAACCCAAAAATACTAATTTAAAGGAGCTACGTGGCTGCGTTCAAAATATGCAATTTCTTCTACCTCCTGTTTCGAAGATGTGCTGTCTGGGTACTGTTATGTTTTCAACCGTAAACCCATCTAATGTTATCTTTTCTAATAAGAGTCTGTTATGATTTATAAACCTAACTCTGGGAAGGGTAGTGTATTTTATCACTGTCCGTCTGAAAAAAAATTAGTGCATGTAGACTTACACGCGTGATGGCAGCATTTGCGTATCGCGCGAAGCGTGTTTAGTGTTCGGCTTTCTGCCTCTCCCTTCTCGCTATCCTTTTGTCCATCTGTTCGTTCGTTTTGGTAACGTAATATAATTAATGTTAGGATTAATTTAGGTCATTACGCAGGGCCTCTCAATGCTTTTCCAAGAAATACAGCACACGTTTCATTGAAGAAAGCGGGTAATAATACAGTAAGCTTTTATATCAACGTGAAAGCGTTACAATTTGCAGACGAAGCAGAAAACAAGGGGGATTTCGAGTACATTCTTTGTGACAGCACTGTCATTTTACCATTGCTCTTCTCTTTATTAATTTTATTTGTTAGGCTTCATATTTACCTAATAATTTATATATGTGGATTAGAATATTTCATGACAAGGGACTGGCACCATTTTCAGGAGCATGGCCTTGAAACTCAAACTCCCTTAGTCTTAACTCATGTTCCCTTTGTAATCTCTTCTCCTCCTTTTCTGCTTCCCTTTCTGCAGCTAATTTCCTCTCTTCCCTTTCTGCAGCTAATTTCTTCTCTTCTCTTTCTGCAGCTAATTTCTTCTCTTCTCTTTCTACAGCTAATTTCTTCTCTTCTCTTTCTACAGCTAATTTCTTCTCTTCTCTTTCTGCAGCCTGTCTTCTTTCCTCGGCTTCTCTTTCTGCAGCTAATCTTTTGTCTTCTCTTTCTGCTTCCAATTTCTTAGCCTCAGCCTCAATCTGCAACCTCTTAATTTCCCTTTCAGCCTCTAACTTTCTTTCGGCTTCAAACCTTCTTTCTTCGCGTTCAATAAATTTGTCACATTCCGTAGTGACATAGGCAACCATAACTTGCCCATCTAATCCTAACTCTTTTGCAGTCTGTACAGCAGCAGATCGAAACTTGGCCAGGTCCGCCATTGTCTATCAGGTAAATTTCTACAATGTCTAACCAACAATTTAATCTCTAAATATATCTAATGGGCAACACAGGCACCGTGAGCTCAACCTTATTTAATTCCACCCAAGGATACCTTTTAATTCTTATATTCCCTGAAGTGAATTACCCCCCAATATTTTTAATAGGGAAAGATTCAAAATCCCAAGAGCGAGACCCCAATATATGTGGTGAAGTGGGATGTTATAAATATTTATAGGGGACTTAGTGTACTGACTGAGATCAGCTGTGAAGGTATCTATATCTATTAAGAGTAGTGTATTATAGATAACCTTACTTGCTGCCACATATCTATATATCTCAGTCAGAATTATTCTGGAATAGTGTGATGACTACGTTATGTGTCTAGGGTATGTGTATGATGAAGTGTAAGTCACAACAACAGACAGATAAACAATTTAATTTAATCCACTACTCTTGACAACACTGTGACACTCACATACATATAACACTCTATGAGAATATCTTAAGGAGTCACTGATAACTTTTCAAATAACAATATGTATTCATGGTTATCATAAAGGTATATGTGTCCTGATTCAAATACAAAGGAACCAGGAATCACAATCAATTTTAATTACAAGTATATGTACAGACTTTATCAATATGAATATTGTAGTGACATATATTATTAAAATATCCTATGTGTGTCAGTTGTGTAGTGGTAATATGAGGTAATACTGGTTTTGTTTTGTTCAAGCTCTGTTGGTATTTGTCATCATGACTTCAATAGTTTGTCTTTTGGGACTAGTATTGGAGATGTTCTCAGTTCCTGATATTAAGACAATTAAATTCCCCTCTGAATGTTATTTTTACAAAGTCATTTCAAGATGAGGGGACATAATGTTGAGCTCAGCTGGCCAAATCAGCTTATCTTGCGTGATGGCGGCAGGGAAGGACTCCTCTGCTCGAATTCTCCTCTGGGCTCTGGAGACACCTCACTGAAAGCTAAATGGACCAAGGAGTATGCTGTCCGACTCTGGATTCAGCAAAGCTCTGACCAGGTGCTGCTCAGTACCATCAAGACCACGGTCCCACAATTTCATGGAAATAAACACAGATACGTTGATTAGCAATGAATTCTGGCACAATTACTGGCACAAATTCCCATCTGCTTATGTTCCAGGCTTTTATTTAACACAAATATGAGCTGGCTTCAACGCACTGTTGCTTTATCAAGATTATTTGCACTAGTGGTCTCGAACTAACGCTCCTAAGTGAGTATATCAGCGAGTCTAGCCAATGAGGCCACGTTTCGACAAGTGTTTGAAAAAATGTTACCTTTTCACGTCTCCCCTAACAACGAAAGATAGTATTTATAGCCCGACCAATCGTGGTTAGTCTTTCATTTGTTGCGCTCCAATCAATTTGGAGTTTACATGGTAGGCTAATTCTGTAACGTAAGATTTTTTTCAAACACGTTATAAAAAAATTTTATGAGCAGAAATGATTCCATGCTGTCAGGCATCCCCACTATTTTATTTTGGGTATAATTTATTAATTCCTGGACTATTTGCGTAACGTTTTACATATTCTTGGTCAGCAAGCCCTAAGGAACCCAGATATCCAAATTTAAAAGAGCTACGTGGCTGCGTTCAAAATATGTATTTTCTACCTCCTGTTTCGAAGATGTGCTGTCTGGGTACTGTTATGTTTTCAAACGTAAACCCATATAATGTTATCTTTCCTAATAAGCGTTTTTTATGATTTTAAAACCTAACTCTGGGAAGGGTAGTGAATTTATCACTGTCCGTCCGAAAAAAGTTAGTGCTTGTAGTCTTACACGCGTGATGGCAGCATTTGTGTATCGCGCGAAGCGTGTTTAGTGTTCGGCTTTCTGCCTCTCCCTTCTCGCTATCCTTTTGTCCATCTGTCTTTTGATCTTGGTAACATAGTGTAGAAAAAGACATGAATGGAATTTAAAATTTAGGTCAACTTGCATATTTCAAGGTTTTTCTTAGAAAGGCAGCATATTTTATTGTGTGTTTGGGAAACGCGTGTATGTTGCAGAAGGCCTTTAATATCAACGTGAAACGTTACAATTTGCATACGCAGTAGAAAACAAGGGGATTTCGAGTACATTCATTGTGACAGCACTGTTCTTTACCATTCTTCTTCCTTTATTTATTATATGTATTTATTAGGCTTTATATTTACTTGATAATTTATATATGTGGATTAGAATATTCCACGACAGGAGAAAACGTCGAAACTGGGCATATAAAGTAAAGTTTTGTCACGAAATGACATTCAGTCATTTGTTTTTCGTTCCTTCTTTTTTCCAACCTTTCTTTTGCCTTCATAAGTATGTCGTTTTAGTAAATTCTTCCCCTTACATTCTCCAGGTTTACGTCGAGATCCTAGGAAAATAAGCAGCTGAGGGCTGTCACCTCAGGGGCGCATTCCCATAGTCAGTTATGACTGAAGGGGCTATTATTACTGATGATAGGAAACTCTATGCAGAGAGATACAACAGGAGGCAATCTAAACATCAGAAGCAGTTTATATATGTGTATATTATATAGATAAGTACAGCAAATTTTAATGAACTCTATTCAGTATCTACTGTTTTGTGTCAGATAAGATATTGTGTCAGACTTTCAGTCCATGCTTCGGAAGGTCCAAAACGAATGGCTACGGCATGAATAGAAAGGCCTTCAAAGAAGCCTCGAATCTTCAGGAACAAGTGTGGATCTACTATCCTGGTCATGCAGGGATACGCGGCAATGAAAGAGCTGACAGACTAGCTTCAAGAGCACCCGTATTGGAGACATCAGATATGGATAAGGGAGAGATATTGAGGACAATTAATCATCGCCTATTTGAGAATGACACTGCAGTCGATGAATCATCAAGGCTAAAATTGATGGAATTTTACACCAAACGTAAGACCAGCAGGGATAGACGTATGAGAGGATGCATCTGGCGTGTATATAACCAGTGCGTTACAGAAAACCCCCCCCCCCAAAAAAAAACCAGCTTTCATACACTTCGACATTTGCTGAGGGAGACTGAGCACCTATGGGTTTGCTCGGAGTGCAATGAGGTCGATTCTAATCAACAATAACAAAAAGTCTAAGATAATGATACTGATTCATGCGTACCGACGAAAAAATCAAGAAGTTTTACCAAAGAAAAAGCTCGTTTGTAATCTTCTGACATTTTTCCGTATATCTGTTCTGAATGAGAACACCTATTTTGAAGCTCCGGAAGTGCGCATTGTTTCAACGATTCTGCAATCATAGTTTACAACAAAAAAAAATGCGCGTTTTTTATACTTTTTCAAGAAAAAAAAAATAATGCACTAAATCATAAATAAAAACAACCTTACAAATGAGAGATCACATTTTAAAAAAAATCTCATATTTTAACTAAAATATCAGTAGCTATCGAGCAAACAAGATAACAATCAACTGAAAAAAATACGCGCATAAAAATTGTTTCAATCTGATCAATAGAAAGCTCGTTTGCAATTTTTTACAATCCTCAAATATGAAAAATAAGTTCAGCATAAAAAATTTAACACTTATTTTCTGACACTGGCATGGCTTTCTATAAATATCAGTCAAATCCGACACAAATCAATGGTTTATTACTCCTCCACAATAACATTTTAGTCAAAGTGACAAAGATTTCAAATAGTCAAAGTGCGCAAATACACCAAACTCATCCCCAACACCTAGAAAACCATCACTTAAACTGTGCAAAAAAGTGACAAACGCACATAGTCCTTTTCCGATCAAGAACTCGCACTCCCCCTCCCTACCATAACCTGAAAGGGAACAATTTAAAAAAGTGGTTTCAAACTTTATTCATTCAATGTCAAATAAAAGAAATATTCTTAAATGTAACAATCTATAATATATGTTACTGAACCAAAGACACCAATCGACCACAACCTCCTGATCAAAAGAAATGGCTTTCATCATAGTCAAACATACCCCCGAACACCAACATTCTTCTATTAGTTGTAACACTAATCATAAAAAACGCGACAAACTGGTTTGTTTTACTCAATAGTCCAAAGCTGACAAAGTATTCAAATAGTCATTTCTGCTGACAAAGACATCTCTCAGACCGTTAAAATTAAAAAAAGCGTTGCCATCTTCTCTGAAATAAATAACACAATCTGCAAAAAGGATATATTTCTTTAAATGTAACAATCTATAATAATTCTGCGAATCAAACTTCTGGTGAAAATAAAATTCGAATTTTTAGGTTATGTACACGGACCCCGTAACCTCCAAAGTGGTTTGTGGGCCACAGGCTAAGAACGTTGTACTAGACTGTGTTCGCCCAGGACAGCTGAACTGTACAGGAACGCTATCTGTATTCTTTTTCTTCTTCTTTGTACACTCTCAGACGTATATCTGAATGTTTTCAAAGAAAACTATCTGTATGACTTTATCTGGGAGAGTGTGGGAAAACTACGAGGAAAATGTTGATTATCCTACAATGTTAAAATTATATCATCATTTGCCATCTTCACATCGAATGGATGTCCAACAACGTCTGTTTCTTGTCTTGATGTTATCTTTCCAATTATAACTTTGCCTTCCTCTTTCACGTTTGCCTTCATGTCTTCCCTCTATTAATGTCTTCAGTAAGATGTTATTTCTGTTTTACAAGGTCAAAATATTTTAGCTGTCTAATTTTGATCTCTTTCATTAATTATCTTTTTACTCCTAGGTTTTATAGGACCTCTTTAATTGTTTTCTTCTATGTCAATTAAAACTTATATACATTATGTCTAAAAATGAAAAGACGACAGTATATTCATAACCTAGTCACAATGAATAATACATACCACTGTCAAATTTAAAACATGTACTTTAACCAATTGTTATCGTCTAGTGCAACACAGTTGTCTGTGCTGTCACGGTTTGCTGTTTCTCCTGTTAGTCACATTAGTAAAATCATACGTCGGTATAATCAGATAAGAATCACACACTAGTCAACAACATTACATACTCTTTTACAAGACTGCACATTCTTTTGACTTCAATAGGCATTAGAAAAGAGCACTGGGCATATAAAGTAAAGTTTTGTCACGAAATGACATTCAGTCATTTGTTTTTCGTTCCTTCTTTTTTCCAACCTTTCTTTTGCCTTCATCAGTATGTCGTTTTAGTAAATTCTTCCCCTTACATTCTCCAGGTTTACTTCAGTGTCATGATTTGGTTCTTTCCCGTTAGATGCATTCTTACGCCGGTATAATCAGATAACACACCAGTCAACAGCTTTACTTACTCTTTTACAAGATCACGCATTCTTTTGATATATATAGCTATACGAAAAGAGCACTGGACATATAGAGTGGCGTTTCTTGTATTTGCTAAGGCTTACAGACTGCTGGCTCAGAGAAATAAAGGCACTTATAGAGGCCTCTTACACTTGGTCTGGGGTGTTGTTACTTTAGCAATAAGCTTCCACTTTGACTCCGTGTTTCAGATTCCTCAGATTCCGGTTTTCCTTGCTAATAATGGTAGAGTTTTCCTGGGAGATAATTCCTCAAGATGCTCAAACAAAGTCCAGTCCTATAAATGAAATCTGCTGCTATTCTTAACTCTGGCAAGGTCTGATTGTCTTCTTGGCGCTAGTGAATTTTCACAGTGCTTGGTTATATTGCCCCTCTCGTTCCTGGCACGAATTGCTTACTATTAGACTAGGCCCCAATTATAAATGTAGTTATGTTTACATCTCGAGTGCTGGCCCATGCGTGTTTAGGATGGGGTAATTCAAAATATTTCCACTAGGAAATTTGTGTGCATTAATGCAAAGGTCATGTCTTCCAAATATGGAATGAAAACATTCGATCACTCTCTCGGCAATGGTTACAAATAAGATATTACTTTCATCTAAAGTAATGTCTTTGTAACAAGGTGTACATGAAATGATTATGTCATTCGTTTCCGCCGAGTGCATGCCGACAGGTCGATAATTTATCGCCGGGGACTCCTAGGTAAACATGCCACGCGTTCACTATACGAATATTGACTGGGCCCATCTTTGTTTTACCTGCGTCTTAATCTTAGCAAAGCCGAGAAGCGCGAAGAAACCAGTGCCGACCACGGAAATTGCGAGTGATTTAGTACACACACAAAATGTAACTAAATACTGCGGAGAGGAAAAGAGATGGACCCAATAATTATGTGACAATATTCAAGATGGCAGTGGCTTCCTCGTAGTCAAGCAGATGGCAATGAATTCCTCATAAGGAAGGTGGCAATAGCTTCCTCGTAGTCAAGTAGCTGGCAATGACTTCCTCATAGTCAAGGTGGAAATGACATCCTCATAGTCAAAGTGAAAATGACTTCCTCATAGTCTAGGTGGCAATGTGTCACATAATTGGTCGTTCTCATTTGCGTATTTTCTCTCTCTCTCTCTGTGTCATTATCTATTTATTTTTCATTTTCAGAGCACAGAAATCTGTGCCCAAGTCACTGTTTACATTTTCACACTTCGATCCGTGTTACGTCAAAGCGTCATTGACCATCCATAACGATTAATTGTAATCGCTTACATGATTGCACCAGATTGACTTCAGGCATTAATTGTCTGTTTACGATTAAGCACGCCACTTCCGTACATATAATATCATTCTTGGGAGACACTTTGAAGTCGTGTAAACATGATCGATAATAGACGGAAGCTGGCATACCATATAGTGCGATTGTAAAGAACACATTTATTTTAGTGTTGTTATGTAGGAACTTTTTTCGTGAGAGAAAGGGAAATATACGCTCTTGTGACGGACAACTCAGCTGACCTGAATTATTAAGATGACAGGGTATTTCCCTCTCTATAACATTAGAACCCCTAAACATTTGTTGTAACTTTTCATCAGTCTAGAACGTTGCACCTGGGCTAATTAAGCATGCAGCATTTCCACGAAGATTTTACACGTTGGATCATTAATATGCAGACTGCTATCTTCTGTGAACTTTTGAGATCGCATGGCATTTGATGGGAGGTTAAATCACGCCCACGACCATCTCTGAGAACGATTTATAGCAATCTTTTCCTTAACGCCGGCCCAAAGGGGACGTGGCCAGAGACTAACTTCGGTTTCTAGAGCAATTAACAGCAGTTCATTTTCCTAACCTTGCTGTCACCCCGCCTAGTGGGAGTTGCCAAAGCTTCTCGGGAGATTGGTCCCATCAAAGACAGGCTGGTCTTCAGAATCAATCGTAGAAGCGATACGATCTGAGGAATCAGGGAACTCTCAGCTAACGAAGTTAGTTTCTCGCAGAGATTTCACACCCTCATGCGAGCAGCCTGAGACGAACGGAGATCGGAAGCCAGGGGGGCATCGCGGTTAACACGACGGCGTAGAACCTCGATTTTTTCTCAAGATGAAGAAAGGTGTGAAATTTTCACACGACCCCTTTAAGTTACATTCCAGTTAGTATAAATAAAGACTCCGAAAAACTGCATTTTATTATTCGTTTTGACAGATTTTAAGAAGCATTACCTATACAGTTGACATTCAAAAATCCGGCAACCTCCGGACCTGAGAAGTGCCGGATTGTTGAAAATGCCGGATTTTTAAATGGTTATATATGCTGTATATATTTAACAGAAAATGACTATCTGTACAGTCCTTTAAAGAAAGAAAATTAAAAACTAAATGAAAAGCAAATGAAATTTTAATGTTCATCAACTAAATAAAACAGTTCTACAGAATTTTAGTTCAACAGCTGCATCAAAACATAAACGGCTCCAGAAAACTGTGGCGCGCCAACGCGGTAAATTAAAAAATTCGCTCAGAAATCCATGCCGGAAATCTGAAGGAACCGGATTATCGATGGCCGGATTTTTGAATGTCAACTGTAGCAGATTACTGCTAGGTTTCATCTGGATCTTTCGGATATATATTATAGTGAATTCTTTTCTGTGCAGACGGTAATTTATACATTAGCTTCGAGTGATCAGTGGTCTAGTTATTTCATTTTTATTTCACTGGATTGTGGTGTAAATTTAAACTTATAAAATAAACTCATTTTCAAAGTTCTAGTGCAAACTAAATGTTACCTCTATATGTTAATTTCCTAATACAATAGACGCGTAAATTAATTTTGCAGTCGTTAAAGGAAGTTATAACTATTTTATGCAGTCTAGTTCTCTATATATATATAGATTGTGCGCGCAAGGAGCTTTTCTTGAATTTATATAATTGAAGACGCGAGTGCAGAAAATAGGCTAACTGTAAAATTTATCGCGCGTCAGATTTTATATGATTTTATTGCATTTCATGTTTTTTTCATTCTTTCATACAGAATGATCACTAAACCTGGCATCCAAGCAATTAAATATAGACAGAGTTCAGCCAAACACAGTCGATAACTCCAGTGACTTATGAACATTTTAAAATTAAACTTGTGGCGACTCGTTATGAGTCTCGCTCTCTGAATTTTACATAAGATTTAAGCAACCCAAGAAATCCTGATTCATAAAGTCTTTTGAAGTTAAACTGGAGCAGAACAGTTGCCAGTCAATATTTTATTTAATGCTCTATTTGTGAAAGAGAACACAGATTTACCTGAACACTGTCTGCCTAGTATTCTCATCGGATTTTACCCCCCCCCCCTCCCCCCTCTTTCCGAAGAAGAACTTACCTCAGTGTTTTAGTCTGTGACATTACGCCAAAAAGAAAGTTATCACCACCAGCTGTGCGAATCTTAGGAACCACACCATCCCTCACACCTAGCAAAGTGCCTGTGCCATTCATTGGGAACTTTATCAAATAAACAAACAGTACCGTTAGACTTCAACGTCCAGCGATTTCGGGACACTTTGTTAACTTCAACAACCCGCTAATCTGGGGCTGTACACGGAAGAAAATACATTTACCTAAGCCAATGTTTAGTGCTGTTTTTTGGTGTAATTCCTATGAAGGGTCAGAAGCCACGATTCGGTAAGTCTGTGAGCGTGACTGTGTGTAGGCCTTCACAAGCGTGTTTTTTTTTAATGAAAGGAGATTTGATCTTGCTACCATTTAATTAGTTCGACCTAGCATTGATTTTGTACTGTATTCATTACATGGGATTTCTCCTAGCGGGATTTATTAACTGTGTTTATTTCCCCCTCCCGTAAATCTGTAGAATACAGGGAAAACATTTGAGACACCTAGTTTTTTTCTCTACCCCCCTATTACTGTAACCACTAGTCCCAGAGTACTAAATTTACCGTCGGGTTAAATTGCCTATCTCTGATCATCAACCCCCCCCCCCCCCCGTGTCTTTGGGACCGGACTTTTCTTGTTAAATACAAGCGGGAAAGGTGTATTGGATACTTCTCCTCCAAAACCCCTCCCCACCGTGTCATTTGTAGTTTTGTAACCTTTGATTTCTGCATGTAAATTGATAATTGTTTGTGAAGTGATTTTATGCTAAATAAAAGAAATAAAACTTTTAGCATTTGTGTCAGCTGGTTAAAACCCACATAACTTACCCATATTCGTTATCGTAGTCTGTATTCACGTATGTTGTCAGAATCACCAAATCGGTGTGGGCATCTGAGTGACTGGAGACTGGCAAACAATCGTTTGTTCAGAAGAGTGGTAGGAGTAGTGTTGAGAGACAAATATTGTCGTAATAAGAGACTGTCCTTACTCTTCCCAGCACTTGTGAATCAACTATCTTTCTTTCCTAAATCCTTATTCTCACAGAGCCTTCACTATCATTCTACACTCTAACGGGACCACTATCCACCAGAACTCTCAAAGAAAAATTACGACAATAAATGGCTTGCTCGTCAGAGATTTTGAGCTATTTTTGAGCTACATTTGATGCAATAACATAAATGGCTTGCTCGTCCGAGATTTTGAGCTATTTTTGAGCTACATTTGATGCAATAGCATAAAGGGGTAGCTCGTCTGAGATTCTGAGCTTCATCTGCAGCGAATACGACAATAAATACGGCGCTCGCCGCTAGATAGAGTGTGATTGATTGTCTTTGTGAAGTAGGGTATAATTTTAAAAGTAATTACTTCCCCTAGACAACGCCTTTTAATATTTGGGCTGACCACACACAACAATTATTACAGGTTTGTCTCTTTCCACAGGAGCAGGAAGTTACTGTTAATAAAATATTTACCTTTTTAATTTCTGGCAGAGAAATTGGAAATTTTTTTTTCTATATAATTGCTTGGATCGCGTGATTGTGTAACAGTCACTAAGGTTTTTTTTGAAGTTAGAGAGTTGAGCTTAGCTAAAGACGGCTTGTTCTGATTTTTTAAATCCAGTTAACAACGTCTCATCTCATAATTGACTTCAGAAGGGCGGAGTTTGTTAGTGGAGAATTAAAATTTTCAGGAAATTTTTTTTTTCCCTTTTTAATTGTTTTCATATAAATTTTTCTCTTACTGTTAGTAAAAGTAGATTTTTTTCTAGTGTAACTTACCATTAACGTGGCATAGTCGCATGCATTAAGAGTCTTAAGTGACGTAATAGCAGCGATAAGTTTGCACATTATCAGGTAGGAGGCAACACAAGTAAAGTTATACTCTGTGTTTTTTTTTCTCGTAGCGGATTGAGTTTTTTTCTCCCTTCTTGTTTCCTCTCACTAGTTCTCTAGGCGTACTACATCCTATTCTTTAACAATGGCAGAGAGAATTAAGATGAGTGTAGCAAAGTTTGATTTTGCTGGGGAGGTTATGATGGTATCCTAAAAGAATGAAATCCGTGTATGTATTAACCGTGTGAGGTCAAGCACATGTTGGCCCCTGACTCTATAAATGATGATGATGAATTATGTGCAGGGAACCTAACGCTACCTCCCTAGATCTCACACGGTCACTATTTTGGCTCTAGTGTCTGGTGTATGATGTACCTAGTGTCTAGGGGAGAAATGAAATGATGGTACACAACACAAAAACACTTTAAGTTTCTATGAGGAAGTGAATAAAACCTGTGGTTAAGTTTTTCTTTAAATTTGATAATTTTCTTTACAATTTATTTTGCCTGTCCAGTCATATCGTTTGGACAGGTCTTTGAAAATGAGGACAAGATAGTTTACATAAAAAGATTAACTAAAATTGTGTGGACAATCTGCCCAAATAACTACAAAGTTAATATAATGTCTTTCCTGTTGGAATGTTCACAGCTACACTTTCTTCTTCTAAGAGGGAGAGTCACTGTGTATGAGGGGCTGTATTATCATCATACCCCCATCGACTTCCTGAGTATGATTTGAAATACCAGTTTATTTAAAACGAAACTGCCAGATATACCCAGGTCCTTAACATATCATCTGGGGTTTCTTGTTGAAAGATAAGGTATTATGTAGTTGCAGAAATATCGATATCACATCACACGTCCAAGCTCCTGCTGTTATCTCTTGACAGCATGCATGAATTTATGGAGACTTCTTGGCGTTATCGTCACTCCTCAGGTTTCCTGTCACCAGCTGGCAACAGGAAACAAAACCTCTGCAACAAAAGGACACCCTGGCCTTTTATATCTGATCAATTTTGATATTATTTATTTCCCTACGGAGATATGGGGTCAGCCTCGCGTGCATTTCAGGTGCACTCACCCCTAGCTTTACATGACTCACACCTTGCTGTGTATGGCAGATACACCACTGTACATTTACATAGTTGTCCTCAATTATATAATGTGGGGTAACCACATTTCCTTTTATATATATATTCTCTTCTTTTTCTTTTTTAACATAAATGCTTCAGGCATGTTGAACAGTGTTCATGGAACACAGAGGCTTACTAATATACTCTAATACAATAATATTCAAACATAATCATGACAACATACATTAGTTAGATACATTTCAACGTGAGGACTCAACAATGTCTGCTCCCGGCACGTCCTTCACTTTTTCCCAATAGCAGTATCTAACTTTGGCAATGGGATTAAACATATTGAATTCTTAAAGCATTCTTACCACAAATCAAGAAATATAAACAAATGACGCTGACTTTGCAAAGAAATGGCCTCAGTTTCTTCTGCTCCGTCCAGACTGTGAAATATTTATTTAGTTATATAATTTACTTTTAAATTTATCACAGCTGTTCTCAGCGTATCTGAATAAAATTTACTGTTCAACTGGCACTGAGCAGCGAAAGCTTTTTGCTAATATTTAGTAGCACTGGCCAATCGAAAGCTTGCGACTACCAGAATTCAAATGCAGTTTTTGAAAAACAAAATTAATTCCAAACATACTCTGCGTCTGGTAGTCGATTGGCCAGTCTGCTTTAGTTATGCCAATACAAAACGATGTTAGTTTTTGGTAACAATTTTCCTACCGCTCCCCTTTCCCTACTATACTCTTTTTACCCAAGCGAATTTGAATTTCCTCAATGCCTCTTTTCTAAGCCCGCGTCCCCACTAACGTTATAAAAAAAACAAGCAGGAACGCCAGTGTGTCTGGTCGAGCGTCCGTAGACATTTAGTATTTTTTCATTAACTCAACTAATACTGGGACTACCATATTAATTAAAACATATTCTTGCTCAGTGAACTCTAAGCTATACTACCATATGATTTTTATGGTCAGATTCATATTGGTTCTAGATTTTCAATTCTGTCACGGTCATCGTCAAATAAATATTTTACACAAGACCGTCATCTTTTCCCTCTCTTTCATCTCGCCATAATGTATTTTCAAATAACTAACTTGTTTTTGTGACGTCAGAAACATTACCGCGAGGAGGCAATAAAATTGTCTGCGTGTTTGCTGCTGTTGGCTTTGTCGCCGCGTGTATATATGCATGGCAGAATGTGTCAGGCGAAGCGGGGTAACTCTTACTGAAATGAGCTATTATTCTCGCAGATTTTACTACAATGAGATCCATCTTGAGGCTGGAGGCGAAAGAATCAGGTTTAGACGCAGAAGCTGCAAACGCGTTTGTCAACCAGGAACTGGAAATATATGACGCGGAGCAACAGAGAGCAGAAGCTGAGAGGAAGGCAGAGAAAGAGAGAGCAGAAGCTGAGAGGAAGGAAGAGAAAGAGAGAGCAGAAGCTGAGAGGAAGGAAGAGAAAGAGCGAGCAGAAGCTGAGAGGAAGGAAGAGAAAGAGAGAGCAGAGAGGAGAGAAGCACAGGAGAGGGCAGATAGGAAAGAAGCGGAAGAACGTCTATTGGAACACACGAAAATTGAGGCGGAGATGGAAGTTCGCAAGGGAAAAGAGAGAGGGAGGGAGAGACAGCACGAATTGGCGCTTAAAGCTCTAGAGAGTCGGGGTGCTGCTACTTCCAGTAATGGAGAGCCGTCTTCACCCCAGCCTCAGTCAGTGGATCTCTCCAGTACTCAATCTGCCCAATTAACTGCGATGTCTTTTGCTTTAGAGTCTTTTCCTAGCCCTAACGAAAAAAATGACAGCTTCCTAGAAAAATTTGAGAGGCTCGCCAATCTGTATGGGTTAGAGAGTTCCCGCTGGGCACTTAAACTCTAAACGTCACTGAAAGGCAATGCTTATGACGTATACACAAAGCTGGGACCGAACCAACATGATTACGACATGCTGAAGAAGGCCTTGCTATAGCGGTTTGAGATGACGGCCCGAAAGTTTCTGCAGTTGTTCAGAAACAGCCGAAAAGAGATCACGGAAACATTTCCCCAGTTCTCTTCACGTCTCACGGGTTATCTGATGTAACTGTACTTTTCTCTTGTTGAGGTGATCACTGGCCCAAGACAGTATACATGTTGTTAGGTGTGTAGTGCGAGCGGATGATGAACTGAGTGTGGGTGCGAATGAAGGCGCGAATGTGTTTAGGCTCTTATGTATGTAGACCCTGCAACCCATACACTCACATGCAGTAGTCAAGGATGCTTGGACACTGCAGACACGTTTCAAAACATTTATTGACGAGAACACACATGGTATCAACAGGAACAGTCATTGTAAACAAGGTCATGCTGACCGGAAATCGATAGGTATACATTAGGTTTACATTCAGCAATTCTGGTGAGCTCGCAAATTCATTTTGAATATTACGTGCATGGTTGTGCATGGCTTAATAACTTTCAACCCGCCAAGTTCGCACATTAATCGATGGACTGTACTAGTATTAATTGCCGTAAGAACACTAGCCCGCGTTCATGACGTTACGGCTGGTGCTACTTCAGCTGATATGCTAGAGATTACCATCATCCCATGAGTAATGACTTATTGTCAGATATACAGTATATGTGTTTACGCACAATCTGCAGGACTCCCAGTATCAATATATCTTACGATACTGGATTCTGGATAGCGTGTATGAAGACTAGATGAGTGCTTGGTCATGGCTAACTTGTAGACAACACCTATATGTTCTGAACTGGGAGGACCGGTGAGTCTGCAGTTCACAGATTTTTAGGCAATCTTATCTGAACATGTTCTAGGCTACTATCGTAAAGCATAGTGAATGGAAAGAAAGTCGATGTATTACCTCGTAACCGAGTCCACAGAACATCTAAAAAAGGAAACTCTGCTGGCTCGTATTCCAACTGCACTGAGACTTCACTGGGAAATCTGCCAGTGCAGTACAGCCTTCGCAAGATTCTCCGTCCCGTCGTGAAACAGCACAATGGGACTCTGTCCCTTCATGAAGGACCAGGGACACTTCTCGCTGCCGAAGTCTAACTCAACTACCCGCTTAAAACAAAACCTTCGCCCGATGGGCATACGCCAGGAACTGTCTACCTTCTTGACCCTTATAAAGGCCAAAATCACATAAAAAGAGTGAATACAAACAAGGAAGACAAACCCCATAATCAAAACTACAGGCGAAGATACCTATATCGACAGAGCGTAACATGAAATATAAAACTGAACAGATTAATTCTAGACATGAATTAAAAAACTATAAGAAGCAAATAAATTGAACACAGATTGATCTAGTATAAATCTATCATCGAGTTCAATCAAGCAAATAATAGCGTTGAGTCAGAAGCAACGTCAAATCAATTATTTGACAAAAAATTAGAGTTGACAACACAGGAGCATCCTACCTGTAAAAAAAAGTAAAGTGAATTTGTTTTGTTTTTTATATGTCCATGAGCAAGCTCTGCACCACCACAAGTAATCACTTATGTGCTCAGTTGAACTAAAAAATGAAACCTAATGTGACATGGGTTACAATAGACGCATAAAGCTAACCAGCGTGCTGAACCTGACCGGTTACAAGATCATTCCGAACATGCAGGAGAAAATGATTTCCTTGGCGCCTAGAGCCAAACAAACTAAGGAAATACCCAAAAACCCCTGGGGTACCATTTAAAGAACACTCTAAGAGTGCTGGCGTAAATACACAATGCAGATAATATTTAAAATCATTACTAAATACTATAATCTATTGCAATATACAAATGTACTGATGAATTACAATTGCTATATATTAGCAAACATATCATTGATGGATGGGACCACAATATGAAGATCCATTGTTATAATGTTATCTAGAACATCATCCAAAATAACATTTTGTGCATTAACAAATATTAGGATATTAAGGACGACCTAAGTCGAAAGATAGTCTCATGAATAGGGTATCAGGAAAAAAAAACTAGAGATGACCACAAGATGTATACTGCGAATCATCAGGTGTGGCATATAGGGACAAATAATTGTCCAGCCATCACTAAGGAGTCCGTTAACCATACGGATTAGCATCGCCATCCGTGAACATTGGAAAAGGTCTCTGAAGAGGCAACCCAGTGAGCATACTAACGATTGTAGATCTCCGAGTCTACTTCAAATCCTTACTTTGCATAGGCCGAATAGAGAAGATTTTCATGGTCGGGTTTCCATAACATGTAAAATGCGCGCCCAGAAGAAGGAGACCTTTGTTGCTGTAGAGTATATGTGACCAAATAAACATAGCACAACATTTCACGGTTCGTCTAAAACCGACGATGAGTTCATCTGACCTTTCTGGCCGCATTTGACTAGTTATGACTAGAGATTATCATTACAGAGAGCCAGTAGTTCTGAATTTTTCTTGCAGTAGCGCAGCTCCAGATTCCCAGTGGGAAGATAGGGCATCACTACTACGCAAGATCATAAAGTCTTAATCTCCAATCGTTGATAGGTTCGGTAGTCTTAACGATAGCGATGGAGATGAGAGAACAATAATAATTTTAGACTTAGACCTCCGAATCAAGTGAAGATTGGCATTGCCTGAGGGACCAATAAAAGCTCCATCAGAATAGGCAGAAACACTTTTTTAGGCAACGTAACGATTGTAATAGTCCGGTGGTGCCATAATACTGAGTGGACAGAGATTGTGTATCTCTCGCATTGAAGCCTCCCTCCCCCCCCCCCCCCCCTCCACCACCCTACCGAATTGTATTGTGTCATTCCCAAGAGTATACTACGACCACTTGGTTTTTTTTGCGTATCTTCAAGGAACCGATATTACTGTTAATATGCTCTCGATAAATGTTTTGGTTCCTCTGCTCATTCGTAACAAGAGCCAATGACCAACTCGATGGACCTAGGAAGGAAATTTCATATAAACCAACTAAAGCTTGTAGAGGGTTTTGCAGTCTAACTTAATGCTACGTAGAGTAGACGCTCGAATTACTTTAGACCACATTAGTTGTTTCTTCCAAGTACCCTACCCCGGCGAGAAAGACAGGATGTCAGTCTAAATATGCGACTGACATCTGCAGCGATCTGAGTGAGAGATTGCGTCGCATCACTGGCACGTAAAGTCGCTAGTGGAGCGTTCAATAAGCCGAAAAGAGCATAAAATAATCCATTGAACGACCCTAGGTGTCGAAAAAACCAGTGAGAGGTTTGCGAAATGTTCCAGGACAGTGGGACTTGCTCGAATGAACATTTCGACAAGTTAGTTTGTAGTAGAAGAATTTTAGTGCTTTAGAAAGTCTAATAAGTAGATCATACTAATAATGGGCGATAGGTTCGATCGAGACAATTCGTAACATATGATTTAATTTGCAATCAGTCAACGCGAAAGCCGTATGTTATATGTCTGTTCGTTTACGAAGCAACTTCCTCTGATGCGGCTAGAAACCAATAGCTGAAGTGGATCTGGTTCCGTTAATTTTGCAGTTGAATCTAATTTCATATATTCTTTCTTCGGACTTGTGCTTGAAAATGAATAGGATATTCGGGAGTAAATGGATACTTACTCTAGATCGGATTAACGATCAGTAAGTATGATAGTCTGTTCTATGGACATCTGTGGTTTCACAGGAATATGTCGGTGTGAAGGACTTCAGCTGATTATGATGTAGCGTAGAGGAGTACTTGGAAGTGTGCTCGCATCAGAAAGACAAGTTCGAAGAGAGTGTAACGTCCCTCCACGATTACGTTGATATTCGTGGAAATCGCGAGGAAGAAGAGGTAAGTTAAGTCAGTAAAAAAAGTTAGTTTCCTCATCCTGTATGATACGGTATCAGGATGAGATTGAACCATGATTGGACTGTCCAGAGGTCGTATCCGTCGCCTGGTAAATAGGCTGCAATAGTCCCTCTGGACGGTTCAAATAAACTCTAAGTTGAGCATATTTATATGGAAGAGGTATTTATAGCTTTCACATCCACTTGACGAGTATAGTTCGACATCGGAACTCTTTTGGAGATAAGAGATGTATGGACACTTTACGCATGCTAAAATGAGGTACTCGTCTTATTCTCTACTTGAGGGATAAGTAAGACATATGCTTTAGTCTCCAGGACAAAGTTGACTAGGCGTCTTTTCTTGTTAGCAACTCTCGCCTAGCTTTTTCTATGTCGCAAATGTCGCGAAGATGAAGTTGCGCGACTATCTGGCTCGATTCTATAATTCTCTTCTGTCTAAGAGCAATGAATATTTTTTATTGTGTACGTGTTGTTTATCATTCGTCAATATTTATCAGAAGTCCCGCTCCGCACTCTCCCTCCTCCCCCGCTCCCCGCCCCCCCCCCCCCGCCCCCATTCATTGCCCCCCGCTCCCCCATCTCCCGCCAGCCCGCACCCCCAACGCCGCCCCCCCGGCCTAGCGCACCAAAGAAAGTGTCGAAAGGTAGGAAACCTGTCTATGCTCGTTGGGAACTTTCTCCGTCTAGGCCACAGTTAGAGTGACCTGCAGGCTAAAACCTGTCCACATATCCTCACGGCTTGATCTCCGTTATCTTGCCAAGACACTATGTTCTCTGTAGTGTCCTGGGTGTGAAGACGTAGTCTACTACGAATCCAATTGGAGCATTGGATGATAAATACTAGTGATTTTGGAGACCTTTTATGATAGGTCTAGAGACGGTAGCCATTACCTGAAGACATAAGAAGTACTGAAGGAATTAAGCTGGAGGCCGTAGGTCCGACAGATATTTGAGCATACCGGAGAATCAAGACGAGAAGAATGATGAGCCAATATGACGCACCCCCCCTAGCAGCGATCATCGAGGCAGAATTGTTATGGGAAGAATAGAAATAGTCTTCAGTGGGGATAGCGCTTCTGGGCCAAACGCGTGTACAGAGTCCACGTAAGGGAGGATAAATTAGGTGTTCAACCACGCCTGGCTGACTTAATACTTGAACGGTCAATAGCGTGTATCACCCCCTTTCTCGCCATTTTACATGAATCGGTCAGAATACGGTATACTGCAGCCTAGAATTAGGAGCAGCATGTCTCGGGACCTCTAAGACTTTTGACCTCTGGGAAACTTCGGTGACCCCCCCCCTGCCCCCACCCAGGCCCGATTCCCCGCTCAATGATTATTTCGTGGTGCATGTACTCATTTAAAAATCCTGACAGAATGGTTCCAAAAAAACCGTCACGTGGAACTTCTAGTTTTATATTTAAAACTAAACCCCAAACCCATATATGTGAGCCAGCCACATCACCCCGCAGAAAATCGATGCCCCCCCCACATTAGGCTGCCAAGCCCCATCCCCATCCCCTAAGGCTCCACTAATACACTATAGGCGACAAAGAATATCTTAGCGATGTCGCATTAGACCAATTGATCCCGCTAGTGTGGTCGTTACCATTCCTTTAGCACAATATACCGTATATCCCTTTTCATTAGGCTAATATATACGATTTGTGTGTGATTAGTATAAATGAGATTGAGGGAATATCCCGTGTTTGAGCCCTTTCCAATTATAGCAGAGAAGATACGAAATTTCGTTCAAATGAAGGAATCGATACGTATTCTTGACGTTTTAGTAATTCAAACAGCTGGTTCATGAGGAAGATTCACCACAAGTAGCCGGTCTTTGTGTTTCTATAACAACCATTCCTAATTCACTATTATAAAGATCGAATGAAGTTGTAGGGTATTTACTGAGCTTGAGACTCTGGGTTTCAGTGTCACTCTACTGCCATTGACCGATTTTAGAATGTTTTTTTATTTTTTCCTCTGCCAACTAGAAATTTGTTCGCTCGCGGGCGTTGGCATTTCCTTAAACTCCCATGAATTGACGTACCATTATAAAGATCCGACAAAAAATAGATTATGGAATGAAAGACTGTAGACCGTTAGGGACATCTCCTACTTGTTGAAGAAGTGATGTAGTTGTGGGTTTCAATCGCTAATAATTATTCAGTAGGATGAACCTATCCATAGTACACCAGGTAAAGTAACGCAAATGAAACCCAATTTGAATTGTTTTTCCTAGTGGCATCAGCAAGGCATGCTACTGCAGAGATATCGTACTCCTTAGACATCCCAGACGGGTAAGTTACATTTCCCACCCCTCGAATATAACGCCCAGCACTACCCTCTACTGACTCCCTTACGTCCGCCATTGATTGTGTGTGTTATTTTAGACCATTGTCATGTCACCCAGGCTCCCAGGACCCGATCTCTCTCCGCTTCATCGTATTGAGAGATCATCGTCCATAACATGGCGCATATCTGGTAGCAGGTATAGGTTAGTAGCAGGTGAAGAGGGTGACACAAGGCTTAGTACTAGATACGCAGTCGATGAGTTCGAACCATGCGCTAAGGTCATTGGATTGGGCGCTTCAGTATGACTTGCTCTCAAATCGATAAGCGACTAACAGTGACATGAGCCACTGGAGTGTATATCATCAAAATTTTAATCTAGAGAACCTACCAACAAACGTAATCAGACCCATCCCTATCACTCATATTACCTTTTCATACAATACCATAAATCCACTTACATATCAACATACATAATCTAACCATACAAAGAACAATACCATTTAACACACCAAAACAATCAACCACATCTCCCCATCCTCCAACTATCCCCCAAACACCATACTGTCA